>CM061142.1:81341500-81941500 GCA_030789695.1 Scilla litardierei | reverse complement strand
GCGCCCTCCTGGCTCCGCTCCACCGCCACCTCCTGCAGAGGCACACTTCCAGTCTTCCCAGAAGAAGAAGATGGACTAGAAGGCTAAGCTCCAGAAATGGAAAGAACAAAAGCAGCAGAAAAAGGCCACTCCTCAAGCTCCTCCCCAGAACCAAAAGTTCGTGGCAAAGAAGCAAAAGTGGACGCCCAACAAAGGTGGTACTCCCAAGAAAGACTGGGATGATAAGTGCTCTAAATGCGGAATGACTGGCCACTGGTCCAGAATCTGCCGCACCCAGAAACACCTACAGGACCTCTACCAGGCAAGTCTCAAGCCTCACGCTGAGACAAACCTGATAGAAAGCGCAGCGTTACCAGAGACCACATGGAATCCAGAAGATTTCATGGGAGACGACACTCTTTAGTTATGTACTATAAACAATTTTATTTGCTAGCAAGGTATCTTCCCTTTTTATACATTGTATCTTGTTTTTATTCCATGTCGAACCTTTCAGCACCTTAATATAAATAGAAGTAGTTTCTTTTTCGTATTATTCATTGCTGGACTGTCTTTCTTATATAGATATGGAATCCATATGCCTAGTGGGCAGTGCATCAATGCACTCAATCCTTCAAAACATAGACTACTTAACGAGCATAAGTAGCTATTCTGGTCTATTAAGAACAATCTCAGGACCAGCTGATATAATCGAAGGATAAGGGGAAGCAATCATATTGCTCCCCGGTCACACACTCATCAAACTTATAAATGCGTTATACTCCCCTAGATCAATCCGAAACCTCCTAAGCTTTAAAGATATCCGTTTAAACAAGTATCACTTAGAGACGGTCGAGGAAAATGAAAAAGAATACTTGCATGTAACGTCTCTTACAAATGGTACAAAAACCATTGTGGAACGTTTCAAGGGACTCCCCTCGGGACTCTACCAAACAAGTATTCAATCTCCAGAAACATTAATAATGGATCACCTGCAGTGCCCCCAAACACCAAAATTCCAACTCTGGCATAGTAGACTGGGACACCCTGGATCTGTTATGATATACCGCATCATAAAAAGCTTAAGGGGTATAGATTTGAAGAACCGGAAGATTCTCCAAAGAGGCAAATTCCCATGTCCACCATGTTACAAGGGTAAACTAATTACGAGACCCTATCCACTGAAAGTGTACTTGGAATCTCCAAGTTTTCTGGAAAGAATCCACGGAGACATTTATGGGCCTATACACCCATCAAGTGGTCTGTTCAGGTACTTTATGGTCCTGATAAACGCATCTACTAAGTGGTCACATGTGTGTCTACTGTCCACCAGTAACTAAGCACTGTCTAAGCTTTTAGCTCAGATAATCATGTTGCGGGCCCACTTCCCCGACTACCAGATAAAGAAACTTCGTCTGGACAATGCGGGGGAGTTTACATCACAAGTCTTCCTAGACTATTGCCAAGCACATGGTATTGAAGTCGAACATCCTGTAGCACATGTTCACAGCCAAAACGGGTTAGCAGAATCTCTAATTAAGAGACTACAATGGATTGCTCGTCCATTATTACTTCAATCCCAGTTGCCAATGAATGCATGGGGTCATGCAATTTTTCATGATGCATCCTTAAAAAAATTAAGACCTTCTGGAGGTCAGTCATCTTCTCCTATGCAATTAGCACTTGGAACCCCACCAATTATCTCACACTTGAGAATATTTAGTTGTGCATTATACGTCCCCATAGCACCACCACAAAGGACAAAGATGGGTCCACAACGTCGCCTAGGCAATTTATGTTGGGTTTGACACACCCTCCATAATAAGATTCCTAGAACCCCTTACGGGAGACGTTTTCATGGCACGTCTAGAAGACTGTGAATTTGATTAAACATCATTTACAAGACTAGGCTCACAAACCAAGCAGCCCGAAGCTTCAGACTGTATCACTTGGAATACAAAGACATTAGGTCACTTTGATCCGTCCACAAGACAGTGTAAGGAGGAGGTCATGAAGATTCTACATATCCAAAACACTATCCATCTCTTACCGGACAAATTTACTGACAACCAGAAGATTGTCAAATCACATGTCCCTGCTGCTAACACTCCAGCTAGGATTGACATACCGCAAAATGGATGTAATCCGCCTGCAGCAAAAATGGTTGGACCTCTTAAAAAGAGAGGGCGACCACCGGGATCCAAGGACCAAGTCCCCTCGAAAGGGTAGGACCCTTGGCAATAGTAAAACAATACCACCACAGGATGCTACTATCCCACCGCTCCCAAACTCTCAAACAGAGGAAAAGCCAGGAGAAAATGAAGTTTCGAGACACTATGTACGAACTGGGGAGTATTGGGATAGAAAGAGCACGACCATAGATGACACATTTGTGTGTAATATTGCCATCAACGTCACGTACTGCATGATGATATTGAACCATGCTCTCTGACAGAATGTCAAAGTAGAGATGATTGGCCAAAGTGGAAAGTGGCAATAGGAGTGGAGTTGGATTCACTCACAAAATGCAAGGTCTTCGGACCTATTGTCCAGACACCAAAAGGTATAAAACCTGTGGGTTATAAATGGGTATTTGTTAGGAAAAGAAATGAATAAAATGAGATCGTTCGCTATAAAGCAATGCTTGTAGTGCAGGGTTTTACCCAACGTCCAGGGGTGGATTTTGAAGCCACATACTCCCCGGTCATGGACGCGATCACCTTCTGATTTCTCATTGGCTTGACAGCTCAAGAGGGTTTAGATATGCAGCTTATGGACGTCGTGACTGCATACCTATATGGCAATTTAAACCGAGACATCTATATGAGATTGCCTGACGGTTATTCTTTGCCTGCAGCACTAAAAGAGAGACAACGTGACATCTACTCAGTGAAACTACAAAGATCATTATATGGTCTAAAAAAATCTGGAAGGATGTGGTATAACAAACTGAGCGATTTCCTTACAAAACAAGGATTTACAAATGACCCAGTCTGTCCTTGCATCTTTATAAGTGACGTCCCCCGAAAGTTTGTGATCATGCAAGTGTGCAATAGATTGGGGGATACCAGATTTAAAATATTTATACCGCAAGCACACGGTGTTGTAGTGTGGCTTGGGGGTTGAACACATGGAGGTGTGGTTGTGCTTGTTTCTAAGAGGAACCAATTCACCCTAGGGGTGAGCTAGCCCGAATCGATAGATGGGTTGTCACGGAATGTAAATACGAGGGATAAACAATAGAAAGGGAAACCTGGGACTTAGGTTTCCACCCTATCATGTGTTCTCGCTATTACGACCGATGGATTGGACAACGATCAGAATTAGCGTTTAATGGCGAGACGTTGCCTCTAGGAGTGATACCAGCATCCCATGGGCCCGATATTCCGGTCGGTGACCAGGATGATACGTCGGACTACCCAGGTTCGGTCAGTCGGCATTCCCATGTCCATTAACACTGACCGACTCAGGGAGCACTAAGCTCGCAATGATAACTCCCAACATCTCATCCTGCCACTCCTACACGCAAGGATTCGATGTCTACGTTAAGGGCGTGAGCTATGGCTAGGGAGTCAACCGCCAAGTTTATTCCCCCTTGGCCCAATGGTCAAAGGCGGTCTTTTTCCCGCCGATGACAATAAAAAACCCCGCGTAACCAATAGATTCCTAATCCCTATCGAAATCCTAGTCCTATGGATGCATTAGGGAGAACCCACGAAGGAGTTTCCACCAAAATCCCAGATTTAGGAACTACTCACACATTATAGCTAAAAAACAATCTAAATGAAAATCGACTGTTAAAATCAAAATCAGGCAATTGAAATGCGGTAGTAGTAATGCTATTAAGATAATATCAAAGTTCCATAAAGATCAGAACACTTACAAATAAAGATAAAATTCCAGCCGTCACAATATGGAAAAAAGATAGAAAAATACACCGCTCTCGTTTCTGGAAAACATAGGCAGCTATTAATAAAAATCGGCTTCACCCGATCAGTTGGGGTATCAACCGATCGGGTGAGCTGCAACGTTCTTTCGCTGCGTTTTTCAGAAGCTTCACCCGCTCACGTGACACGGTCGGTTGGTGCAAGCGGCTCATCGTTTGGATCTTGCGGTCATCGAGTGAATCAACCGATCGGTTGAAAACGTCACCCAAAAGACAGAAACTTGCGTCGACTTGGCACGGTCGGCAGGCCGTCGGGTCAGCTCTCCAGATCGTCGTTTGGAGGAATCGGCTACAGATGAACCGATCGGGTGGATATCACCCGATCGGTGGGAATTCAGCTCCAAATTCCCAAGAAGACTGTTGGGGTGAACGGGTCGGTTGGTGTTCACATGCTTCAGCTGTTGTCCGGGTCGGATACGCGTGCATCACCCGATCGGTTGGCTGTGTCCAACCGATCGGGTGGGGGCTCAAAAGTGGCAATCTTAGTCGTTTGACCCCCTGGATCACGTGTGACTCCTCCCGTTGCTTCGGGGACTTATGATATCTTTGTTATGTGTCCCCTACGCGGGGAATCTCCTGCAAACACACAAAAACAAAGAGAAGTGAAAGAAAACCAGAAAATACGAGAAAACGGATACGGGATGGCGGAAAATAACGGAAAAACACAAAGAAGACGTGCGTGATTATATAAAATATACACACACGTCAAAATCCCCCAAGCTGAACCCTTCCTTGTCATCGAGGAAGACGAGTGAGAGTAGGAGCTCGGAGGGAGAAAATAGAGAGAAAGAGAGAAAAAGAGAACTCTAAATCCGAAATCGCCCGTCAGGGCCAACAAAATAAAAAACGCCACACCAAGCAAGCAAGTGACAAATCACAACACTAAACCCAAGAAAACGAGTCCAAACAAGTGTCGTGGGCCCACGCAGTGAAGCATAAGTGAGTGTGGTCACGTGCTAGCAGACGGTGTTACTATCTACAATGTGCAATAGAGCTCCATGTACACAAATCCAAGAAAAGACCCAAATATAGATTCGATTTGAAATAAGCGGTGAATAGATAGCTCAAGCATGTAATAGAACAGAGTAAGAATCGAATCGTATCATGACAAGAGGATTCAAAAAGGAGAAGGTCGTATTAACGGCGGAGTGCAACGCCCTCATTCAGCGCGCAAATCCGCCCAAGCTTAAGGACCCAGGAAGTTTCTCCATCCTTTGTTCGATTGGGGAAGTGCGAATCCAGAGGGCACTCGTCGATCTAGGAGAGAGCGTCAGCTTAATGCCCCTATCGCTATACAGGAGAATATGGATGGGAGACTTGGAGCCCACCGGCATGACATTACAGCTTGTTGACCGTTCGGTGAAATACCCGGTGGGAGTAGTAGATGACCTCCCCATTGATGTGAGTGGAGTGCAAGTGCCGGTGAATTTTGTGGTGATGGACATACTGGAAGATAAGCATACCCCTATTATCCTTGGACGGCCCTTTATGGCAACCATCGGTGTGCTAATAGACGTGAAGAATGGGAAGCTTTCCCTCAACGTCGGCCAAGAAAAAGTCGAATTTGACTTGGGGTTGTCAATGAAGCACCCCGATCCCCCAGATGATCAAAAATGCAATGTGCTAGAGTTGGAAGAAGAGAGAGCTGTGGAGGCAAGCTCCTGGGAGATTCTTTCAAGAAATCCCCCCGATAGCTTGGGGGACTCAGAAGAACCAGTCGGCCCGAAGAAGAATGATGTTGCTGATGAGGCGGTCACCCGACATGTGATCCCTCCCGGATTCCCAAAAGCTTCTCCTACGAGGAGAAAAGGCAAAGAGCCCATGGGGCTCACCGGGGATGAGATCCGGATCCTTAAACGAGTGGCGGTGAACACCAATATAAAGGAGAAGCCCCCAAACCCCGTCAACAAAGGGAGAGTAGTTGAGCAAGTCTTCTTATCGCCACCGGCTACACCGAAAGCTACCAGCTCTGCAGCTGAAGCGATGCCAGACTTTGGGCATCACCCGTATCGCCCACCTTGAACATCATCAACGGGCATCGAGCTAACGACGTTAAACAAAAGCGCTTCATGGGAGGCAACCCATGCTCTAAACCTTTGTTTCCACTTTTTAGGACTATTTTTAGCTTTATTTTATCTATTTTAATAAATAAATCCAGCCGCAAGAAATTGCAGGTGCGCTCCAGATCTCTCCCACTGCCACCCACTACCGTCACCATCACGTCTTCTCTCCCCATTTCTATCCCTTCTACCACCGCCTTGATCACTGTACTTCCACCACCACCCACCTCCACCGACACTCTACCCATCATTCACACCTCCACTGCACCAATTCATCCACCTCTTTCCCCACTTCTCCGCGCACACACACACACACCCCCCCCCCCGCCTCCCCCGACCACCCGACCACACCCTCTTCCGAGGAGGGCGAGGACTCCCCATCTCTTGCTTTTTGATTTCATTTTGTTTTCTGACCTCCCCCTTGCATATCTCTGCATCTTCACAATCATATCATCTTACTAGCATTGTCACGTCTAGCTTGGGGGAAGTCAAATTTTTTGGGTGTGCTGTCGTGTTTCGTTTTTCTTTGTGTGTTTGTTTATTTGTCGTGTCGTGTGATTTTCCTTTTTATTTTATTTTATTTTCTGTTTATATGCAGTGTGGTGTGATTTTTATTTTTATCTCTTATTTTCAGTCTCGTTTGTGTGGTTTTCTTGCCTTTCGTGTCTTTTTGTGTCTGTGCGTATTCCCCCCTTATTCATTACCCTCCCGTATCTAATTCTATAGCATTGAGGGCAATGCAAGTTTCATCTTGGGGGAGTCGCACTTCGTGCGTCATTTGTCTCTTTTTCTTCGTTATTTGAGTCGTTTTTCTCCGTCTTTTTCTTTTTCTTTTTCTTTTCTTCTTTTTATCTCTTTTTCCTGGAGATGAACCCTATGATGAATTGCCACAAAATCACACACACCTAGCATGGCATCGATAATCACATTCACTAACCCTATGATATCGAGTCCTCTTGCATTTCATGCATCGTGGGTCCACTTAGCTTTTTGTGAGTCGTGCGTCGTGCCTAGCTGTTTGGTGTGATTCTACTTTGTGATTCTACTTTGTGATTTTACTTTATATACCTGTCCAGGAATGACCCCTAGATTATCATGCTTCGATTTGAATATGCGGTATTTGTTTCTCCTGTCTGCTTCTGCATGCTATATATATATCGTATACTTCATTTCGCATGTGTCGGGATTCCACAATTAAGGACTAGGAAAACCTATTCAGCCCATGCTCTAATTAGCGAGAATAGTTTCCTTTGCCCAAGTGTTTAGATTCCGATTTCTTTTTTGTTTTACTTGGTGCAAATCCCCTCATCGTGTACCGTTCTCTCACTTGGGAGAGTACACATGTGTATAGCCAAAAAACCCAAAAATAAAAAAAAGAGAAAAGAAAAGAAAAACCCAAAAAGAAAAGAAAAGAAAAAAAATTGTATAGCCAAAAAGCCAAAAAAAATACATATATCCAAAACCCAAAAAAAATATATGAGTGTGAATATTTTCCTACTTACCGAGAATAAAGGGATGGCGAGAGTTTGCACCGAGTATTCTACTCCACGTCATCTCAACCCCCATCGTTTTCGAAAACACTTGGCTTAGGAACTTTTTAGCTATTATCTAGGCTATAGTGTGGTGATTTCCTTAACCCTAGTTGTGGAGTCCCGGACGCATGATATGTTTCGGTTCTCGCTCTATTCTCATGCATGCTTGAGCTATATATTAACCGCTTAATTCGAATCGAATCGATATTTGGGTTATTTCTTGGATTTGTGTATATCGAGCTTTATTGCACATCGTAGATAGTGACACCGACTGCTAGCACACGACCACACTCACTCGCGCTTCACCGCGTGGGCCCACGGCACTTGTCTGGACTCGTATTCCTTGGTTTAGTGATGTGATTTGGCGTTTGCTTGCTTGGTGTGTCGTTTTTGGTTTTGTTGGCCCTGACGGGCGATCTAGGATATAGAGTTCTCTTTTTCTCTCTTTCTCTCTATTTTCTCCCTCCGAGCTCCTACTCTCACTCGTCTTCCTCGAGGACGAGGAAGGGTTCAGCTTGGGGGATTTTGACGTGTGTTTATATTTTATATATTTCCGCATGTTTTCTTCCGTGTTTTTCTGCTATTTTCTGCCGTCTTGTATTCGTTTTCTCGTGTTTTCTTGTTTTCTTTCACTTTTCTGTGTTTTTGTATATTTGCAGGAGCTTACCGGTGTATGGGACATAAAACGATGATATCATGAGTCCCTGGAGCAACGGGAGGAGTCACGCATGATCCAGGGGGTCAAACGACGAAGATCGCATCTTTCAGCCCCTCACCCGACCGGTTGGTCACTTCCAACCGATCGAGTGATGCACGCGTGCACCACCCGGACACAAGTTGGAGCGGCCAAGAAGTCACCCGGTCGGTTCAGAGACCGGTTCAAATGCCCCAACTCTTTGGATTCTGATGCTGAATGACAACCGATCGGGTGACCTTCACCCGATCGGTTCACCTGTAGCCGATTCTTCGAAGCCAAGACACGGAGAGATCAACTGACCGGTTCACCCGACGGCACAAAGATCCAACCGATCAACTTCAACCCTCAACCGACCATGCCGTGGGACCGGGTGACGTCCTATTCTGAGCTACCGAAGAACGAAGCAGGTCACCCGATCGGGTGATTCTTCACCCGATCGGGTGATATCGTATTCTATATATAGGACCCCTAGGTTTTCCAGAAACGGGAGTTGTTATTTTTTGATGTTTTTCCTCTCTCTTGACGGCTGTTATTTTTCAGATATTTGTAAGTTTTTCGATCTTTGTTAAACTTTAATATAGTGTTATTAGCATTGCTCTTACTGCTTTTCAATTTCCCGATCATGTTTCTAACGGTCAATTTCGATTTAGATTGCTTTTTACTAAATATGTGTGAGTAGTTCCTAAATCTGGGATTTTGGTGGAAACCCCTTCATGGGTTCTCCCCGATGCGTCCATAGGACTAGGAAATCGATAGTGATTAGGAATCTACCGGTTACGCGGGGTGTTTTATTGTCATCGGCGGGAAAAAGTCCGCCTTTGACCGTAGGGCCAAGGGAGAATAAACTTGGCGGTTGACTCCCTAGCCATAGCTCATGCCCTTAGCGTAGACGTCGAATCCTAGCGCACGGGAGCGGCAGGATGAGACGTTGGGAGTTATCGTTGCGAGTTTAGTGCTCCAGGAGTCGGTCAGTGTTAATGGACACGGGAGTGCCCACTGACCGAACCAGGGAAGTCCGGCATATCATCCTGGGCACCGACCGGAATATCGGGCTCATGGGACACTGGTATCACTTTTAGAGGCAATGTCTCACCATTAGACCCTAATTCTGATCGTTATCCTACCCGTCGGCCGTATCGACGAGAATCGCACAATAGGGTGGAAACCGAAGTCCCGGGTTTTCCCTTTATATTGTTTATCCCTCGCATTCCATTTACTGTGACAACCCATTATCTGATTCGAGCTAGCTCGCCCACGGGGTGAATCCAATCCTTCTTGACACAAGCACAACCACGCCTCCCTGAGTTCGACCCCCAAGCCACACTACAACACCATGCGCTTGCGGTTACAAATATTTAAATCTCACGCCCCCAATTTTACATTGCACCATCCAGACGCGCAAAACCCGGGGGACGTCAAGATTTATGTGGCGTCGTTACCGGGGAGTACGGTGATAGGAGGGAATCGTCTCGATAGCTTCGAGGAAGGGGATTTGTATGCTCAGATCTTTGACCATGGCAAAGAATTTTCCATACTTCTCGTCTATTTTGGCTTGAGCAAGCCGTTGTGGAAAAGGCACAACGGGCTTGAACACTCTGAGGCTCCCTTCCTCGGTTTTCTTTTTATCCTCTTCTTCATGGACTCCCTCCGGAGTAGTTGGCTTTGGCGACGAAGCACCGTCGTCATTTAATTTTTCAATTGGTCGTTCCACGACCAACGGTGCTTCCGGTTCCTTGGGGGGCACTCTTGTGGGGATTTGCGTTTCGCAACTTAAGACGATAGAGGACACGTTCTCATGCTCATGCGTGAGCGCCAAGGTCTGATTCACCCCCCTCGGGTTCACCTCCAGCTGTGGCGGTAATAGATTCTGCGGCCTCTGAAGGTTCGCCACTTGTAACTCCAGCTGGGTTACCTGATCAGTGAGAACTCTTTGTCACATCTCCAGCTTCAGATTTATCTTCTCCTGGTTGGCGATGTATTGAGTCAAGAGGGACTCAACCAGAGAGATGGCCCTCTGTTGGCCATATTGCTGCTGGATGGGCTGCTGATTCCTTGGGACATATTGCTAATATTGTTGTGGAGGCTGCTGTTGCTGAAAATGCTGTTGCTAAAACTGCTACTGCTGAGGCCTAGCCGGCTGATATATTTGTTGTTGTTGCTAAGGAGTCGGCTGTTGATACGGCGCCCGGTAGCTAAGGTTGGGATGGTTTCGGTTGTTAGGAGAGTAGGCCGGGTTGGAGCTAGTCTGTGGTGGATACGGCGCATTTCCCGTAGGATTGTAGAACAGTGCGCTCGCTTGGTCCAATGGTGGTGAGATTTCACCACCTTCGAAGTCTCCCACGACTTCGGTTTCCACCACGGTAACATTTTGTGTACCGGCGCCACCGGCTCCTACCATCAATGCGGAGATCTGGGTCGACAGCAAGTCAAACTTGCTGGATAATTTGTCGACGTCCTCGACCCTGTGGATGCCCCCAGACCTGGCTCTCTCGTCACACCACCGCTCATTGTTGGATGCCATATTTTCAAGAATGTTCCCGGCATCTTCTTCACTTCTTGACATAAAGGACCCTCCGGCCGTGGCGTTCATGGAAGATTTCAAATCGTCCCTCAACCCATTATAGAACAGATTTATGATCTGCCACTTGGGGAGCTCATGGTGGGGACATCTCTGCTGCATCTCCTTGTATCTGGTCCAGGCTTCGTGCAGAGACTCGTGGCTGGCCTGGGAGAAGGAGGAGATCTCACTCCTCACCTTCATGGTCTTCCCCGGAGGAAAGAACTTTGTTAGGAAAGCATTTGAAAGCTTCTCCCAGGTGTTGAATGTGTTCGGGTCCTTCCCCCTAAGCCACAGCTTGGCCTTATCTCGTAGAGAGAATGGGAATAGATTCAGACGGATCACCTCAGTTGTGACACCGTTTATCCGGAAGGTGTCACATTTCTCCAAAAAGGAGTCCAAATGTTCAATGGGGCTCTCCATGGGTGCACTCGAAAATTGATCTTGCTGGATCCACGTCACCAAAGACGGCTTAAGCTCGAAGCTTTGCGCCGTAATAGCGGGAGGACGGATGGCGGAGGTGGACTCGATGGATGGCATCGAGTACTCCAGCAGGGACTTGTGAGGCGGGGTGTTCTCCCCCATGGTTTCAGGATCCTCTCTTCTTCTCTTCTCGGCGGTCAAACGCCTTAGGGTGGCGTTTATCTCTGGATCGACGGGAATCAAGTCGTCGAGACTTCTTGAACTCCTGCACATGAAAAACAACAAACACCCGTGAAGCGAATAGTGAGAAAGAAACAGATAAGATAAAAAATAAAAATAAAAATAGGAAAATAAAAGGGAAAAAGAAGAATGCGAAAATTATCGCGAGATGGAGATGTGAGCTAGACTCAAGGGTTCATGAAATCCTAAAATAACAAGCACGTTGCCTCCCCGGCAACGGCGCCATAAAGCTTGACATCCCCCGGGTTTTGCGCGTCTGGATGGTGCAATGTAAAATTGGGGGCGTGAGATTTAAATATTTGTAACCGCAAGCGCACGGTGTTGTAGTGTGGCTTGGGGATCGAACTCAGGGAGACGTGGTTATGCTTGTGTCAAGAAGGATTGGATTCACCCCGTGGGTGAGCTAGCCCGAATCGGATAATGGGTTGCATAGTAAATGGAATGCGAGTGATAAACAATATAAAGGGAAAACCCGGGACTTCGGTTTCCACCATATCGTGCGATTCTCGCCGATACGGCCTACGGGTAGGATAGCGATCGGAATTAGGGTCAAATGGTGAGACGTTGCCTCTAAAAGTGATACCAGCGTCCCATGGGCCCGATATTCCGATCGGTGCCCAGGATGATACGTCGAACTTCCCGGGTTCGGTCAGTGGGCACTCCCATGTCCATTAACACTGACCGACTTCGGGAGCACTAAGCTCGCAACGATAACTCCCAACGCCTCATCCTGCCACTCCTGCGCTCTAGGATTCGACGTCTACGTTAAGGGCGTGAGCTATGGCTCAACCGCCAAGTTTATTCCCCCTTGGCCCAACGGTCAAAGGCAGTCTTTTTCCCACCGATGACAATAAAACACCCCACGTAACCGGTAGATTCCTAATCCCTATCGATTTCCTAGTCCTATGGACGCATCGGGGAGAACCCACGAAGGGGTTTCCACCAAAATCCCAGATTTGGGAACTACTCACACATATTTAGTAAAAAGCAATCTAAATCGAAATCGACCGTTAGAAACATGATCGGGCGATTCAAAAGCAGTAAGAGCAATGCTAATAACACTATATTAAAGTTTAACACAGATCGGAAAACTTACAAATATCTGAAAAATTACAGCCGTCAAGCGAGAGAAAAAACAGCAAAAAATAACAACTCCCGTTTCTGGAAAACCTAGGGTTCATATATATAGAATACGATATCACCCGATCGGGTGAAGAATCACCCGATCAGATGACCTGTTTCGTTCTTCGGCAGCTCAGAATAGGACTTCACCCGGTCCCACGGCACGGTCGGTTGAGGGTTGAAGCTGATCGGTTGGATCTTCGTGCCGTCGGGTGAACCGGTCGGTTGATCTCTCCGTGTCTTGGCTTCAAAGAATCGGCTACAGGTGAACCGATCGGGTGAAGGTCACCCGATCGGTTGGCATTCAGCATCAGAATCCAGAGAGTTGGGGCTTTTGAACCGGTCTCTGAACTGACCGGGTGACTTCTTAGCCGCTCCAACTTGTGTCTGGGTGGTGCACGCATGCATCACCCGATCGGTTGAAAGTGACCAACTGGTCGGGTGAGGGGCTTAAAGATGTGATCTTCGTTGTTTGACCCCCTGGATCACGCGTGACTCCTCCCGTTGCTCCGGGGACTCATGATATCGTCATTTTATGTCCCCTACGTCGGTAAACTCTTGCAAATATACAAAAACACGGAAAAGTGAAAGAAAACAAGAAAACACGAGAAAACGAATACAAGACAGCGGAAAATAGCGAAAAAACACGGAAGAAAACGTGCGCAAATATATGAAATATAAACGCACGTCATATCATGCGTCAGGGACTCCACAACAAGGGACTAGGAAATCACCTCACTATCGCCTAGATAATAGCTAGAAGGTCCCTACTCCAAGTGTTTTCGAAACGATGGGGGTTGAGATGATGTGGAGAAGAACACTCGGTGGAAACTCTCGCCTTCCCTTTATTCTGGCAAAATATTCACACAGGAATTTTTTTGGGTTTTGGATATATGTATTTTTTTGGGTTTTTGGATATACATACATACATACATACATACATACATATATATATATATTTTCTTTTTTGGGTTTTTCTTTTCTCTCTTTTTTTTGGATTTTTGGACTTTTGGGTATATACAAGTGTGTACTCTCCCAAGTGGGAGAACGGTACACGACGAGGGGGCTTGCACCAAGTAAAAATAAAAAAGAAATCGGATTCTAGACACTTGGGCAAGGGAGATTTTCTTCGCTAATCAGAGCATAAGCTAAATGGGTTATCCTGGTCCTAATTGTGGAATCCCGACACACGCGAAATGAAGTATACGATATAAATATAGCATGCATATAGAAGCAGACGGGAGAAGCAAATACCGCATATTCAAATCGAAACATGATAATCTAGGGGTCATTCTAGGATAGGTATATAAATCAAAATCACACAGTAGAAGCACACTGTAAGCTAGACACGATACACGACTCACACAAAAGCAAAATGGACCCACGATGCATGAAATGCAAGAGGACTCAGCTTCCTAGGGTTAGTGAATGTGATTATCAAAGCCATGCTAGGTGCGTGTGTGATTCTGTGGCAATTCATCATTTGGGGTCATCTCTAGGAGAGAGAGGAGAAAAAGGAAAGAAAGAAAAAGAAAAACACGGTGAAAACGACTCAAAAAACAAAGAAAAGACACAAAACGACGCACGAAGTGCGACTCCCCCAAGCTGAAACTTGCATTGACCTCAATGCAATAAAAGTAAATACGGGAGGGCATTGAAAATGGGGGGAATACGCACCGACTCAAAAAGAAACGAAAAACAAGAAAAACACACATACGAAAAAGAAAAATAAAGAAAATATCACCACACGACAAATAAACAGAAAATAAAAGATAGAAAATCACATCACACGACAAATATAAACAAGCACACCATAAAAGCATCAAAGAACAACACACAGAAAAATGACTTCCCCCAAGCTAGACATGACAATGCTAGCGATAAGATATGATCATGATAATGCAAAAATATGCCAGGGGGAGGTCAGAAAAGAAAATAAAATCAAAAAGCAGGAGAGGAATCGTCCTCGTCCTCCTCGGTAGAAGATGGAGGGGTGTGGAGGGGAGATGTGGGGGGTGTGCGGAGAAGTGGGGAGAGGGGTGCAGGATGTGTGTGGATGGGTGTGGATGTGTGGACGATGGGTGGTGTGGTAGTGGTGATGGTGCGTGGAAGGGAAATGGCCACCAAAGCGATGGTAGATGGGGTGGATAAGGTGATAGATGGGGTAGATACGGCGACGAAAGAGGATGGTGGGGGAAGTGATCGTGAACGCATCGGCAATTTCTTGCGGCGCACGTATGGTGTGACGGTAATGGAGGGTGGTGATCTGTGGGGTCGACGACGGTGGTCGTGAGTGGAGGTGAAGTGGCAGGAATGGGAACAGTGGTGGTGGGAGGGGATGGTCGCCTAGGGTGTGATGGGTGTGGTGATGAGTGTGATGGGGGAGGTGAAGAGTGGGATGGTGGAGATGAGGGGGTGGAGTGGGTGTTGGTGGTCTGTGAACGTGAGTGAGAATGCAGAGGATGGCGGCCATGTTCCTCTCAAGTGAGAGAAAACTTGGGTGAGAGAAGATCGAAGAGGATGGGTCCGAGGGGGTGGAGGACAAAGCGTTCAGTGAAGCTAGCTCAGCCTCGAAGCGAGGCGAGCGGAGGAAGCGTGGCAGACGGAAGAAGTAGAGGCTGAACGGGAGGTGAAAGTGGTGCCAGCGGCAGTGATCATGCCGGCACCAGAGGCTAGGCCTAAAAGGGCCTCACTCAGAGCCTCAGAGGTGATAGTGCCAGGAGCCGGGATGGTGTGACTGGGGCCAGCCCCGGAGTCTCCCAGGGACGCAGGGATATCCTGCTCGCCTGTGTGTAGCAGGGGAAGGTGGTCTGCGTGCACCCTGGGGAAGGAACGGAAGACGTAACCCCTCCAGAAACTCTGGATCGGGTGGAAATGTCCAATCTGCCACTAGAACGATAGTCATACGAGCGGGGTTGGGCAGAATCGTATAGGGAGCTTGGAGGTGTCTGTAGCGAAAAGTGAAACGACCATCGGGGCGGGGCTTGATCATGTGTATGTGCCGCAGGACATCAAGATCTATACGTGTGGGTCTTGCGGTAGTAGGCAGATCTCGGGGGATGGCAATATTAAACTGAGGATACGAAGCTATGATAGTAATAAGGCCCCTGCAACAAAGCTTGCCCTTGCCGACGCGGCTAATCTCAAGAGCTTATGAATGACCCAGGCATCGGCATGAATGGGAATGACATGGGCCCTAAAAGAAATCCCGTCATCACCGCGAAAAAAGCAAAGGTCATGGCCCACAAAATGAAAAGATCAAGGATGATCACGGTACCTCACTCATCCCTGGGGAAGAACATGCAAGATATGATCCGGTGGGCCAGACGGAATATGGGGTGAATGATGGAGGAGGTCTTGGCCTTACCTCGGGGATAGTGATCGTGTAGGGTGAGGCGAAACCAAAATTGATCGACGTCAAATTCGGGGGATACCCGTAGGGACGGATAGCGTCGTCCCCAAGGATGAGAAAACCAAAGATGTTATTAATGGTATTCAGGTTGGTGCGAATGGTTTTGTTACGGACGCTGAAAACGACGATCGACCCCGACTCACATACAATGGAGGATAAAAATTCGATTGTGAGGGAGGGGTAGGATACCGCGGTGGCGTTCAGGAAAGCTAACCAACCTAAATTGGCGAAGAGAGTCTCGACCTCGATGAACACACCGAGATCGATAAGCATTTAGGCATCGGGAAATTTGGTGGAAAGATGTCCCCGTGCATCGAGTCTATGATAAAAATGTTTTTGTTCTTGATTCCTAAAATGGTAGCCACGCTGGCCCATCATTGGGTCCTCAGTTGGGATGATATGTTGGGGTTGGGATTGGGGTTGTGCAGGAGGAGGGCGTGAGAGTGGTGGACGTGTGATATTTCATCTCTTGCGAGACGACCCCTCCTCACGCATAATACCCTTACCCGTATCTTGATCCCGGGCCATGTGAGCGTGTGTGCATGAGCGAATGCATGATATGATGAATGCACACCAACACATGCAATCGAGTAAAATAGTAATACTAAGGCAAAATTGAAAATGGAGCTAAGGAGAGAAGTTACCGAGTAGAGATTACGATCCTTGCTCGTAGATCACCCAACGCAGCGTAATGAGAGAGTGTGTGAAGTCACGGCGTTTCTTTTCAACAAATTTTCGAAAATGGGGCGAGTTGGGCGGAAATTAGGGTTTTTATGGGGGTTAAATCGAAGCTGGAGAGAGGGAGATCGATGGGAGGAAGGAGATAGGGAGTGGAGAGATCGAGTGAGGGAGGTTTGTGGTCGGTTGAGGGAAGATCGGGGCCGTTTGGAGCTTGGAGAAGTCGAAACGGCGAGGGAGAGCGAAATCAGGTGAGGGGGAAATGAACGGGTGAGGGGGAAATGAACGGGTGAGGGCGGGTTATTTATAGGGTTTAAGTCGAACCGATCGGGTGAGTTTTCACCCGATCGGTTGATTATTAGGTCGAAAATTTTGTTGAAAAGAGGCTACAGGTGAACCGATCGGTTGAGAACTAACCGATCGGTTAGCCGCTTCAAAATTTTCTCGAGAATTCAGTGCAACTCACCCGGTCAGTCACACGACCATGCTTCATATCAACCGATCGGTTGATTAAATCCCAAATTTTCTGAGACTTCATCCATTCCCACACGGTCAGCCACCCGGTCTCAGCTTGCTTCACCCGACCGGTTCGCTGGAGAACAGATATAGTCCATTGTCTGATACGTCTCACCCGATCGATTGAGTGGTCAACCGATCGGTTGAGGGCTTGTTTCCTGCAAAAATTCACAAATGGCCTAAGTCTCTCGACGAAAGTTCCTGTGGCTGGATTTATTTATCAAAATAAGAAAAATAAAGCTAAAAATAATCCCAAAAACAAAGATGAAAGTTTAGAGCATTGGTTGCCTCCCATGAAGCACTTTTGTTTAACGTCATTTGCTCGACACCCGGAGATGATATTCAAGGTGGACGGGGGTGATGACCAAAGATTGGCATCGCTTCAGATTCTGAGTTGGTGGCCTTTAGTGTCGTCGGCGGTGACAAGAAGACTTGCTCGATGATCCTCCCCCCGTTGATGGTATCCGGAGGTTTCTCCCTTATATTGGCGTCTACTGCCACTCTGTTTAAGATCCGGATATCGTCACCGGTAAGCCCCATGGGATCTTTCCCTTTTCTCCTCGTCAGAGGAGACTTTTGGAATTCGGGAGGGATCGTATGTGACGCATCGGCTTCATCAGCAACTTCTTTCTTTTTCAGACCGTCATGCTCTTCAAGGTCCCCTAAACTGTCGGGGGGATTCCTTGAGAGAATTTCCCATGCCCCAGCTTCTATGGCTCTTTCTTCTTCTACGTCCAGCATGTTTCAACCTGGTTCATCCGGGGGTGCTTCATTGATAAACCCAAGTCGAACTCGACCTTTTCGCTGCCAATATTAAGGGATAACTTCCCCTTCTTCATGTCTATTAGCACGCCAGTGGTGGCCATGCAGGGTCGTCCAAGGATGATGGGCATATGGGTGTCTTCGGGCATATCCATCACCACAAAGTCTACCGGCACCTGCACTCCACTGACGTTAACGGGCAGGTCGTCTACAATTCCCATAGGGTATTTGATCGATCTATCGGCTAATTGAAGTGTCATACCCATGGGCTCCAGGTCTCCCATCCTTATCCTCCTGTATAGTGATAGTGGCATTAGATTGACGCTCACTCCTAAGTCTACGAGCACCCTATGGATCTTTACTTCCCCAATAGAGCAAGGAATGGAGAAGCTTCCCGGGTCTTTTAGCTTCGGCGGATTCGCTCGCTAGATGAAAGCACTACATTCCGCCGTCAGAATGACCTTTTCCTTTCTCGAACCCCTTGTCACCAAGTCCTTTAAAAATTTTACATATGAGGGAATTGTCTCTATGGCTTCGAGGAACGGGATCTGCAAGCTCAAATCCTTGACCATAGCGAAGAACTTGCCATATTTTTCACCAATTTTAGCCTTAGCAAGTCGTTGTGGAAAAGGCACAACTGGTTTGAATACTCTAAGGTTCTCCTCCTCTTCCTTCTTCTTCTTCTCTTCTTCGGGGACTCCCTCCGGAGTCGTATTCTTTGATGACGGAGCTCCGTTGTCATCGGCTTTTTCAATTGGTCGCTCCAGGACCAACGGTGCTTCCGGTTCCTTGGCAGGCACTCTTGTAGGAATTTGTGTCCCGCTTCTCAGGACGATGGCGGACACATTCGCATGTTCATACGTTAGTGCCAAAGTCTGATTTGCCCCCCTCTGGTTAACTTCCGGTTGTGGCGGCAATTGATTTTGCGACCTTTAAAGGTTCGCCACCTGCAACCCCAGCTGGGTTACTTGGTCAGTGAGGGCCCTCTTCCCCATTTCCAGCTTCAAATTTATCTTCTCCTGGTTCGAAATGTACTGAGTCAAGAGGGACTCAACCGGGGAGATAGCACGCTGCTGACCATATTGCTGCGACTGCTGCATGAACTTCTAATTCCTTGGCGGATACTGCTGGTACACCTGTGGAGGCTGCTGCTGCTGCTGATACTGTTGCTGCTGATGTTGCCTAGGCGGCTGATATACTAGCTGCTGCTGCTGCTGAGGCGGCTGCTGATAGGGTGCCCGATACCTAAGATTGGGGTGGTTCCAGTTATTTGGAGAATAAATCGGGTTGGAGCTAGTCCGGGGTGGATACGGTGGATTACCCGTAGGGTTGAAGAAAAGTGCGCTAGCTTGATCCATCGGTGGTGAAATGTCACCACCCTCGAAGTCTCCAAGGACTTCTTCTTCCACCACCGATACTTGTTGGGTGCCGGCACCACCAACTCCTACCATAAGCGTTGAGATCTGGGTCGATAGCAAATCAAATTTGCTAGATAACTTGTCGACATCCTCGACTCTATGAATGCCTCCGGATCTAGGTGTTGCACGCTCATCGCACCACCGCTCATTGTTTGATGCCATGTTTTCTAATATGTTCCCGGCATCTTCTTCACTTCTAGACATGAAGGACCCCTCAGCCGCGGCGTCCATCGAAGATTTTAAATCATCCATCAGCCCGTTTGACCGGCGCCCCATTTACGATACGGCGGCGCAGTGTCGTTTACCGCAAGTTTCACGGTTAGTGTAGGGTGCGGGAATATCGAACTCAGGGAGGCGAGGTTGTGCTTGGGTCAGGTAGGACCTAAATCACCCCGAGGGGCGAGCTAGCCCAAATCGGTGAATGTTTGTCACGAAAGGAAATAAAAGGGTATTAACAACAAGAAAGAAAACCCGGGACTTTGGTTTCCAACCCGACGAGAGACTATCGCCGATACGGCCTACGGGTATGGATAGCGATCGGGATTAGGGTCTAATGGTGAGACGTTGCCTATGAAAGTGGTACTGGCGTCCCATGGGCCCGATATTCCGGTCGGTGCCAAGGATGATACACCGGACTTCCCGGATTCGATCAGTGGGCACTCCCGTGTCCATTAACACTGATCGATCCCGGGAGCACTAAGCCCGCAACGATAACTCCCAACGTCTCATCCTGTCGCTCCCGCGTGCTAGGATTCGGCGTCTACGCTAAGGGCGTGAGCTATGGCTAGGGAGTCAACCGCCAAGTTTATTCCCCCTTGGCCCAACGGTCAAAGGCGGTCTTTTTCCCGCCGATGACAATGAAACACCCCGCGTAACCGTTAGATTCCTACTCCCTATCGATTTCCTAACCCTATGGACGCATCGGGAAGAGCCCCCGAAGGGGTTTCCACCAAAATCCCAGATTTGGGAAACTACTCACAGAAATTCATGAAAAAGCGATCTAAATGAAATTTAACCGTTGGAATCATAATCGGACAATTGCAATGCGGAAGTAATAGAGTAATAAAGACAATACTAAAATTTTAGAAAGATCTGAAAACTTACAAAAGAGTAACAATTACAGCCGTCACAAGGAGATAAAACAGTAAAAAAATAGCAGCTCCCGTTTCTGGAACCCTAGGGGTTCTATTTATAGACTTTCGCATCAACCGATCGGTTGACAAGTCAACCGATCGGTTGATCCGTTACAAAATTATAACAGAAAACGGCGGGCTTTCACCCGATCACATGAACCGGTCGGGTGAGTTCTTGAGTGACCGGTTGGATCTTGGAGCAGTCGGGTGAATCGATCGGTTCGACGTCCGTGTCTTCAGCTCTTCTTCTTTAGCTACAGATGAACCGATCGGGTGAGAGTCACCCGATCGGTTGGCATTTAGCTCGAGAAAACAGAGAACAGCCCCCTGCTGAACTGGTCTGTGAACCGGTCGGGTGACTTCCTTATGAGCTGCGGCAGAGACCGGGTGGTGCACGCGTGCATCACCTGATCGGTTGGAGATGACCAACCGACTGGGTGAGGGGCTGGAAGATGAATTCTTTGGCGTTTGACCCCCTGGGTCACGCGTGACTTCTCCTGTTGCTCCGGGGACTTGGGATATCATCGTTAAGCGTCCCCTACGTGGTCAATCCCCTGTAATCAGGGATAAACAAAGAAAAGTGAAAGAAAACGGGAAAATACACGAAAACGAATAAGAGACGGCGGAAAAACACGGAGAAACACAAAAGAAAACGTGCGTGAATATATGAAATATAAACGCACGTCAAAATCCCCCAAGCTGAACTCTTCCTCGTCCTCGAGGAAGACGAGTGAGAGTAGGAGCTCGGAAGGGAAAAATAGAGAGGAAGAAAGAAAAAGAAAACTCTAAATCCTAGATCGTCTATCAGAGCCACCAAAATCAAAAACGACACACCAAGCAAGCAAACGCCAAATCACACCACTAAACCTAGGAAAACGAGTCCAAATAAATGTCGTGGGTCCACGCAGTGAAGCGCGAGTGAGCGTGGTCGTGTGCTAGCAAATGGTGTCGCTTTCTACAATGTGCTATGAGGCTCGATATACACAAATCCAAGATATGACCCAAATATCGATTCGAGTTGAATTAAGCGGCGAATATAAGTTCATGCATGCATGAGAAGAGTAAGAATAGAAGCGTATCATGCATCGGGGACTCCACAACTAGGGTTAAGGAAATCACGCCACTATAGCCTAGATACTAGCTAAAAAGTTCCTAAGCCAAGTGTTTTCGATAACGACGGGGGTTGAGATGATGTGGAGTAGGACACTCGGTGCAAATTCTCGCCTTCCCTTTATTCTCGGCAAGTAGGAAAAAATATTCACACGGAAATTTTTTTGGGTTTTGGGCATTTGTATTTTTTTTTTTGATTTTGGGCTATACACAATTTTTCTTTTCTTTTCTTTTTGGGTTTTTCTTTTCTTTTCTCCTTTTTTTTGGATTTTTGGGCTTTTGGCTATACACATGTGCACTCTCCCAAGTGGGAGAACGGTACACGACGAGGGGATTTGCACCAAGTAAAACAAAAAAGAAGTCGAAATCTAAACACTTGGGCAAAGGAAACTATTTTCACTAAATAGAGCATGGGCTAAATGGGTTATCCTAGTCCTTAATTGTGGAATCCCGACGCATGCAAATTGAAATATACGATATAAATATAGCATGCATATAGTAGAAACAAATACCGCATATTCAAATCGAAGCATGATAATCTAGGGGTCGTTCCTGGACAGGTATATAAAGTAACATCACAAAGCAGAAGCTCACCAAATGCTAGTCACGACACACGACTCACAAAAAGCTAAGTGGACCCACGATGCGTGAAATGCAAGAGGACTCGAAATCCTAGGGTTAGTGAGTGTGATTATCGGTGCAATGCTAGGTGTGTGTGACTTTGTGGCGATTCATCATAGGATTCATCTCTAGGAGAAAGAGCTAAAAAGAAGAAAAGAAAAAAAAATAAAAACACGATGAAAACGACACAAAAAACGAAAAAGAAGGACTTAAACGACGCACACAGTGCGACTCCCCTAAGCTGAAGTTTGCATTGCCCTCAATGCAATATGAGTGAGTACGGGAGGGAAATGAAAATGGGGGGGATACGCACTGATACAAAAATAAATGAAAACGAGGAAAACACATAGATGAAACTGAAAAAGAAAGAAAGATCAAAATCAAAATCGAACAATACGAAAATAAAAATAAAAACACAAACACGACACGACACTCAAAAAATGAAAGACAAGAACACACAAAAATGAGAAAAACAAACAAAACACGACAGCACACCGACATAGACGTCCCCCAAGCTAGACCAGACAGTGCTAGCGAAATGATATGATCGATGAAATCCAGAGATGAGCAAGGGGGAGTCAAAAAGCAACAAGTAAAAATCAGAAAGCAGGAGAAGGTGAGTCCTCGTCCTCCTCGGAAGAGGGTGTGGATGGGTGGTTGGGGGAGGCTGGTGGTGTGCTGAGAAGTAGGGAATGAGGCGGAGGAATAGGGGCAGTGGTGGTGTGAACAATGGGAGGAGTGTCGGTGGTGGTGGGTGGTGGTGGTAGGAAGGCGATCAAGGCGGTGGTGAGAGGAATAGAAATGGAGGAAGTAGATGCGGTGGTGACGGTAGTGGGAGGTGGTGGGAGGGATCTGGAGCGCACCGGCAATTTCCTCCGGCGCACGTATGGAGTGACGGAGGAGGAGGGAGGAGGTAGTGTGGGTGCCGTGGAAGTGGTCGGGAGGGGTGAAGTGGATGCCGGGGTGGGGTTAGGAGAAGAATGTGGTGAGGGGGGTGATGGATGCGGGGAAGTGTGGGTGGGTGGAGGGGAAGATCGCCGGGGTGGTGAAGGTGGAGGTGGTGAAGGTGGAGGTGGTCCGTGGATATGAGTGAGAAGGCGAAGAATGGCGGCCACGTTCCTCTCAAGTGCGAGGAAACGTGGGTGAGTAAGAAAGGAGGATGGCGATGGGTCCGAGGAAGCAGAGGACATGGCGAGCTCACGAAGGGCAGCGACCTCCCTCTCTAGACCTAAACGGGCAGATACCTGACGGTGACCAAAAGATGTAGACTGACGCGAGGCAGAGGAGGTGCCGCCAGGCAAGGTCGAAGAGGTGCCAGCGGCAGTGGTCATGCCGGCACAGGAGACAAGGCCAGAAATGGCCGCAAAGAGGTGCTCAGACGTGATCGGTCCTGGAGCAGAAACGGGACGACTCGGGCCAGCCCCTAAATCTCCCCCAGATGCAGGGATATCCTGCTTGCCTAAGTGGGCGGTAGGGGACGGTGGTCTGCGGGCGTCTGCGGGAAGGAAAGGAAGATTCAACCCCGCTAAGAAGTCGGGATCAGGAGGGAAAGTCCAATCTCCCACGAGAGCAAGGGTCATGCGAGCGGGGTTGGGTAGAATGGTGTAAGGGGCTGGGGGTGGCCATAATGAAATATGAAGCGGCCATCCGAGCGGGGTTTAATCATGTGGATGTGCCGCAGGACATCAATATCAAGATGTGAGGGTCCTGCGACAGCTGGAAGATTATCGGGGATGGTAAT
Organism: Scilla litardierei; assembly: GCA_030789695.1. Lineage (NCBI taxonomy): Eukaryota > Viridiplantae > Streptophyta > Magnoliopsida > Asparagales > Asparagaceae > Scilla > Scilla litardierei. Next base: position 81,917,556 of record CM061142.1, on the reverse strand, counting down.
ATTGAATTGGGCGTGAGAGCAGATGATCGTGATGATGCCCCCACAACAAAACTTCCCCTTACCGGCCCGGTTGATCTCGAGTAGCTTGTAAACAAGCCAATCGCTGCCATGGATGGGGACGGTAGGGGCCCTGTAGCTAATTCCATCATCATCCCGGACATAAGGGAAAGTCATGGCCCAAAGGATAAAAAGGTCAGGGATAGTCACGGTTCCGGACTCGTCCCTAGGGAAAAATGCAGATGAAATGATCCTGTGGGCCAATCGAAACACGGGATGAATGATGGAGGAGGCCTTGGCCCTTCCTCGGGGATAGTCACGGATCATTGTGAGGCGGAACCAGAATTGATCGACATCAAACTCGGGCGTGTACCCGTAGTGCCGGATGGAATCATCCCCAAGATTGGGGAAACCAAATATATCGTTAATCGTGTTCAGATTTGTGGTGACACTACGGTTACGCACCCTGAATTTAATGAACGACCCGGACTCCCAAACAAGTGTAGAGAGAAATTCGAGCGTGAGTGCCGGGTAGGATATGGCATGTGCATTAAGAAAGGCCAACCATCCTAAGTTAGCGAAAAGAGATTCGACCTCGGTGAAGACATCGAGATCGACAAGTGTTCGTGCGTGCGGAAACTTAGTAGATAGATGCCCTCGAGCATCGAGCCTACGGTAAAAATCTTTGTGCTCCTGGTTCCGAAAAATCTACCCATGCGGGCCCAACATTGGGTCCACAGGGGGGATAACAAGCGAAGGAGGGCCAAGTGTAAGTGCTCGTGTACGGGAAGGGGGGCGTGTTTGTTTTCGTCTCTTTCGAGACGGCTCCTCTTCCCGCATAATTCCCTTCCCCTTATCCTTATCCCGAGCCATGTGTGAGCGTGCGAGCAAGAATGAGTGCAAAAACAGTGGATGCACACTAACACAAGCAAACGAGCAAGCACAATTAATAGGGCAAATATATAAATATGAGCTTAGGAGTGAGTGTACCCAAGCGGAATGGCGGAGCTTGCTCGTAGATGTCCCCACACTGTTCAACGAGAGTAGCGTGGAGCCGCGGCGAACTCCTTCGGTAATAATTTTCGAAATGGGGGTGGTTTGGGGGAAAATTAGGTCAAACTCGAGATGAATATGGGGGTGAGGGTGAAGATGATGGAAGGATTAATGGAGGAGGTGGAGAGAGGGAGTAATGGAGGAGTAGAGGGCATGGGGGAGTGAGGATCGGTTGTTGGGGATGAGTGGAAGGCGAAACGACGGCGGTTTTTGCGATCGGGCGAGGGTGAAAACGAGCGGATGTCGGGGGGTTTATATAGGGTTTTAAGTCGAACCGATCGGGTGACTTGTCACCCGATCGGTTGACGATTAGGTCGAAATTCTTGCCGAAGAATTGCTACAGGCGAACCGGTCAGTTGACTTGTCAACCGATCGGTTGGCCGCTCCACTCATTTTCCCGAGAACTTAGGGCTGCTCACCCGGTCGCGTCAACCGATCGCGCTCGAACTCAACCGATCGGTTGATATTCCCCAAAAAATTTCGAGAGTTCTCCCCAGCTCACCTGGTCTGCCACCCGGTCTCTTCATTACTCAACCGATCGGGTCATATGGGGACAGATCTCGGCATGTATCTGATACATCCAAACCGATCGGGTGAGTTGTCAACCGATCGGTTGGGGCTTGTTTCCTACAAAAACCAATAGATTTGTTTAAGTCCCCGAACGGATGTTCTCGCGGCTGATTTTATTTATAAAAATAGATAAAATAAAGTAAAAAATAACGCTAAAAATTGGGGAAAAAGTTTAGAACATGGGTTGCCTCCCATGAAGCGCACTTGTTTAACGTCGTTGGCTCGACACCCGTAAGAGATGTTCAGGGTGGTTGATGCGGGTGATGCCCGAAGTTCGGCATCTCTTTCTCATTGGAGCTGAAGGCCCTTGGAGTAGTCAACGACTGGAGAAATACTTGCTCGACTACCCTCCCCTTGTTCTTGGGATCCGGGGGCTTTTCTTTTGTGTTGGCGCTTCCCGCCATTTTCTTCAGGATCTGGACCTCGTCTTTAGTGAGGTCCATGGGCTCTTTCCCCGTTCTCCTCACAGGAGGAGCCTTGGGGAACCCGGGAGGGGTCATTCTCACTGCACTTGGTTTTCCAGCAGCTTCTTTGTTCTCGGGGCCGTCTCCATCTTCTGAATCCCCCAAGTCATCGGGGGGTTTCTCAGGAGAATCTCTCAGGAGCTCTCCTCAGCAGCTTTTTCCTCTTCTACCTCGAGCAGATTGCACCGAGGGTCATCAGGGGGATCGGGGTGCTTCATGGATAATCCCAGATCAAACTCAACTTTCTCTCCGCTGACGTTCAAAGAGAGTTTTCCGTTCTTCACATCTATTAGAACGCCAGCAGTGGCCATGAAAGGCCGTCCCAGGATGATGGGGGTGTGTGCGTCTTCAGGCATGTCCATGACTACAAAGTCCACATGCACATGCACCCCTCTCACATTAACGGGGAGATCATCCACAATTCCCACCGGATATTTGACCGACCGGTCAGCTAGTTGCAGGGTCATACCGGTGGGCTCCAAATCACCCATTCTTATCCTTCTATACATCGACAAGGGCATCAAGCTAACACTCGCTCCTAGATCGACGAGTGCACGATGAATCTTCACCGCCCCGATCGTGCAAGGAATAGAGAAGCTCCCTGGGTCCTTGAGTTTCGGCGGATTTGCCCTCTGAATAAGAGCGCTACATTCCGCCGTCAGCACTACTTTCTCCTTTCTAGACCCTCTAGTCACCAAATCTTTCAAGAATTTTGCATAGGAGGGGATTGTTTCGATTGCTTCTAGGAAGGGGATTTGCAGGCTTAGGTCCTTGACCATGGCGAAGAACTTGCCATATTTCTCATCAATTTTTGCCTGAGCCAACCGTTGTGGAAATGGCACAACGGGTTTATACACTTTCGGGCTCTCTTCCTCCTTCTTCTTCTCTTCTTTAGAGACTCCCTCCGGAGTCATAGGATTTGATGACGAAGCATCGGCGTCATTTGATTTTTCGGTCGGTCTCTCAACGACCAATGGTGTTTCCGGGTTGCTAGGGGGCACTCTAGTAGGAATTTGTGTCCCGCTTCTCAGAACGATAGCAGACACATTCGCGTGCTCATGCACGAGTGCCGATGTTTGGGTTGCTCCCCTCGGGTTCATCCTCGGCAACGGCGCCATAAACTTGACCGGCGCCCCGTTTACGATACGGTGGCGCGGTGTCGTTTACCTCAAGTTTCACGGTTAGTGTAGGGTGCGGGAATATCGAACTCAGGGGGGCGAGGTTGTGCTTGGGTCAGGTAGGACCTAAATCACCCCGAGGGGCGAGCTAGCCTGAATCGGTGAATGGTTGTCACGAAAGGAAATAAAAGGGTATTAACAACAAGAAAGAAAACCCGGGACTTTGGTTTCCAACCCGACGAGAGACTCTCGCCGATACGGCCTACGGGTATGGATAGCGATCGGGATTAGGGTCTAATGGTGAGACGTTGCCTATGAAAGTGGTACCGGCGTCCAATGGGCCCGATATTCCGGTCGGTGCCCAGGATGATACACCGGACTTCCCGGATTCGATCAGTGGGCACTCCCATGTCCATTAACACTGATCGATCCCGGGAGCACTAAGCCTGCAACGATAACTCCCAACGTCTCATCCTGCCGCTCCTGCGTGCTAGGATTCGGCGTCTACACTAAGGGCGTGAGCTATGGCTAGGGAGTCAACCGCCAAGTTTATTCCCCCTTGGCCCAACGGTCAAAGGCGGTCTTTTTCCCCCCGATGACAATGAAACACCCCGCGTAACCGTTAGATTCCTACTCCCTATCGATTTCCTAACCCTATGGACACATCGGGAAGAGCCCCCGAAGGGGTTTCCACCAAAATCCCAGATTTGGGAAACTACTCACAAAAATTCATGAAAAAGCGATCTAAATGAAATTTAACCGTTGGAATCATAATCGGACAATTGCAATGCGGAAGTAATAGAGTAATAAAGACAATACTAAAATTTTAGAAAGATCTGAAAACTTACAAAAGAGTAACAATTACAGCCGTCACAAGGAGATAAAACAGTAAAAAAATAGCAGCTCCCGTTTCTGGAACCCTAGGGGTTCTATTTATAGACTTTCGCATCAACCGATCGGTTGACAAGTCAACCGATCGGTTGATCCGTTACAAAATTATAACAGAAAACGGCGAGCTTTCACCCGATCACATGAACCAGTCGGGTGAGTTCTTAAGTGACCGGTTGGATCTTGGATCATTCGGGTGAATCGATCGGTTCGACGTCCGTGACTTCAGCTCTTCTTCTTCAGCTATAGATGAACCGATCTGGTGAGAGTCACCCGATCGGTTGGCATTTTGCTCGAGAAAACAGAGAACAGCCCCCCGTTGAACCGGTCTGTGAACCGGTCGGGTGACTTCCTTATGGGCTGCGGCAGAGACCGGGTGGTGCACGCGTGCATCACCCGATCGGTTGGAGATGACCAACCGACCGGGTGAGGGGCTAAAAGATGAATTCTTTGGCGTTTGACCCCCTGGGTCACGCGTGACTTCTCCCGTTGCTCCGGGGACTTGGGATATCATCGTTAAGTGTCCCCTACGTGGTCAATCCCATGCAATCATGGATAAACAAAGAAAAGTGAAAGAAAACGGGAAAATACACGAAAACGAATAAGAGACGGCGGAAAAACACGGAGAAACACAAAAGAAAACGTGCGTGAATATATGAAATATAAACGCACGTCACCGTTATAGAACAGATTTATAATCTGCCACTTGGGAGGCTCGTGATGAGGGCATCTCCGCTGCATTTCTTTGTATCTTGTCCAAGCTTCATGCAGGGACTCGTGGCTGGCCTGGGAGAAGGAGGCGATCTCACTCCTCAGCTTCATCGTCTTCCCCGAAGGGAAGAAATTGGTCAAGAATGCATTCAAGAGCTTCTCCCAAGTGTTGAAGGTGTTTGGGTCCTTCCCCCTAAGCCACTGCTTGGCCTTATCTCGCAGAGAGAAGGGGAATAGCTTCATATGGATTGCTTCAGCGGTGACACCATTAATCCTGAATGTGTCACACTTCTCGAGAAAGGAGTCCAAATATTCAATAGGGCTCTCCATGGGTGCCCCAGAGAATTGATCCTGCTGGATCCACGTCACTAAGGATGGCTTAAGCTTGAAGCTCTGTGCCGTAATAGCAGGAGGTCGAATAGAGGAGGTGAACCCGATGGACGGCATGGAGTACTCCAGCAGGGACTTATGCGGTCGGGTATTCTCCCCCATGGCTTCAGACTCTTCTCTTCTTCTCTTCTCTGAGGCCGGACGCCTAAGGGTGGTGTTTATCTCCGGATTAACATGAATCAAGTCGTCAAGACTCCTTGTGTTCATGCGCATGGAAAGCAACAAACACCCGTGAAGCAAGTGTGGGATAGAAACAGATAAAAAGAGAAAATAAAAATTAGAAAAATAAAAAAAGAAAAAAGATAAAGAAGAAAGCGAAAATTATCGCAAGATAGGGATATGAGCTAGACTCAAGGGTTCGAAGGTCCTAAAATAAACAAACACATTGCCTCCCCGGCAACAGTGCCATAAAGCTTGACGTCCCCCGAAAGTTAGTGATCATCCAAGTGTGCAATAGGATTAGGGGATACCAGATTTAAAATATTTATACCGCAAGCGCACGGTGTGGTAGTGTGGCTTGGGGGTCGAACATAGGGAGGCGTGGTTGTGATTGTTTCTAAGAGGAACCAATTCACCCTAGGGGTGAGCTAGCACGAATCGATAGATGGGTTGTCACGGAATGTAAATACGAGTGATAAACAATATAAATGGAAACCTGGGACTTCGTTTTCCACCCTATCATGTGTTCTCGCTATTACAACCGGCGGATAGGACACCAATCGGAATTAGGGTTTAATGGTGAGACGTTGCCTCTAGGAGTGATACCAGCGTCCCATGGGCCTGATATTCCGGTCGGTGCCCAGGATGATACGTCGGACTACCCGGGTTCGGTCAGTGGGCATTCCCATGTCCATTAACACTGACCGACTCCGGGAGCACTAAGCTCGCAACGATAACTCCCAACATCTCATCATGCCGCTCCCGCGCGCAAGGATTCGATGTATGCGCTAAGGGCATGAGCTATGGCTAGGGAGTCAACCGCCAAGTTTATTTCCCATTGGCCCAACGGTTAAAGGCGGTAGTTTTTCCGCCGATGACAATAAAACACCCCACGTAACCAATAGATTCCTAATCCCTATCTAAATCCCAGTCCTATGGACGCATTAGGGAAACCCCACGAAGGGGTTTCCACCAAAATCCCAGATTTGGAAACCACTCACACATTATATCTAAAAAGTAATCTAAATGAAAATCAATCGTTAAAATCATAATCAGGAAATTGAAATGCGGTAGTAGTAATGCTATTAAGATAATATCAAAGTTCCATAAAGATCAGAACACTTACAAATAAAAATAAAATTCCAGCCGTCACAATAGGGAAAAAGACAGAAAAATACACAGCTCTCGTTTCTGGAAAACCTAGGCAGCTATTTATAGAAATCGGCTTCACCCGATCGGTTGAAGTATCAACCGATCAGGTGAGCTGCAACGTTCTTCGGCTGCGGTTTTCAGAAGATTCACCCGCTTACGTGACACTGTCGGTTGGCGCAAGCGGCTCATCGTTTGGATCTTGCGGTCATCGGTGAACTGATCGGTTGATAAATCAACCGATCGGTTGGAAACGTTGCCCAAAAGACAAAAACTTGCGTCCACTTGGCACGGTCGGCGGGTCGTCGGGTCAGCTCTCCGGGTCGTTGTTCGGAGGAATCGGCTACAGATGAACCGATCGGGTGGATATCACCCGATCGGTTGGAATTCAGCTCCAAATTTCCGAGAATACTGTTGGGTTGAACCGGTCGGTTGGTGCTCACATTGCTTCAGCTGCTGTCCGGGTCGGATACGCGTGTATCACCCGATCGGTTGGCTATGTCCAACCAATCGGGTGGGGGTTGAAAAGTGGCAATCTTGGTCGTTTGACCCCCTGGATCACGCGTGACTCCTCCCGTTGCTCCGGGGACTTATGATATCTTCGTTATGTGTCACCTACGTGGACAATCTCCTACAAACACATAAAATGAGGAGAAGTGAAAGAAAACTAGAAAATACGAGAAAACGGATACGGGATGTCGGAAAATAACGGAAAAACACAAAGAAGACGTGCGTGAATATATAAAATATACACACACGTCAATAAGAGCAAAGGCAACAGGATTTGTCATTATAATCGTCTATGTGGACGACTTGAACCTCATCGGATTTCCTGAAGAGATCGCCGAGATTTCTAGAAGCTTGACAGAAACCTTCGAGATGAAAGACCTCGGAAAGTCAAAATTCTGTTTAGGTCTTCAAATAGAGCATCTTAACGATGGAATCCTGATACATCAGTCAACTTACACATCGAACTTGTTGAAAAAGTTCCAAATGGATAGGTTCAACCCCCTCAGTACCACAATGGTCGTCAGATCATTGGATGTGCATAAAGACCCCTTCCGGCTGCTGGAAGAGGGGGAGGAAGTATTAGGCCCTGAAGTGCCTTATCTAAGTGCTATCAGTGCACTCCTTTACCTGGCTAACTGCACTCGTCCTGGCATAGCATTTACAGTCAACCTACTAGCCAGATATAGTGCTGCACCTACACAGCGGCACTGTGCCGGAGTTAAGCATCTTCTATGCTACCTACAAGGGTCCATAGACTTGGTCTATTCTACAGGAGAGGGGCAACAACAGGTTTAGTTGGTTATGCTGATGCAGGCTACAAGTCCGATCCTCATACGGAGAAGTCTCAGACCGGATACATGTTTACCTATGGCGGCACAGCCATACACTGGAGATCTGTGAAGCAGACCATGCCGACTGTCTTATCTACTCACTCAGAACTTCTAGTGATCCATGAAGCAAGTAAAGAGAGCTTCTGGCTACGCTTTGTGATCCAGCACATTCTCACCTCTACCGGCCTAATGACCGGGGTCCTTGCGCCTACACCACTCCATGAAGACAATGCTGCATGTATAGCCCAGCTACAGGATGGCTACATCAAAGGTGACAAGACGAAGCATATCTCTCCCAAGTTCTTCTGGATGCACGACCTTTAGAAGCAAAAGCAGATTGCGGTACAGAAGATCCAATCATGTAATAACTTGGCGGATTTGCTTACCAAATCCCTGCCTACCAGTCTCTTTGATAAACTTGTATATGGGGTTGGGATGAGGAGAGTGAGAAAATGTATACTGGGTCAGGATGAGAGGACTATGAATGTATAGATACATAGGAGACTGATGTATAGATTCATAGGAAATCTGCAAGCCTGAAGCTTGGTCAGATGAGGAGGAGTCAACTGCAGAGTTGTACTCTTTTCCCTTGGCTATTGATTTTTTGCCACAAGGTTTTCCATAGTCAAGGTTTTGACGAGGCAACCTCGTTGACTCTGTATCCTAAAGTATCCACCCCTAGACACATCCCTAAAACATGGGAAGTTATGGATAAACTGTTCTGTATTTAATAAGGCAGTTATCCTAACTCATATCTTGAAGAATCCACCTCTTATTCAATGTTGGTTGGATAAGGTGAAGTGTTATGAATAGTCCAATGAGGCCCATTGGGTATCCGACCCATCATTGAAAGCTATATATATGAGGGTAGGGGAGCTCTTAACCCCTTGCACCTATTACTCTACTTTTCCCTTCACAACAGAAATCACTTTATCTTAGAACTAATGAGAATTTTTCTCATTTTGTTTTGATCTTTATTGGGTACATTTTGTATGATAGGTAGGGGGTAAGATAAACAAAAACCTACTGATAATTTTGAGGTAGGATGTGATTGTAATATTAACATTTTAGCCATTTTGATAAGACCTGATATATCTATCTATATGCACATTCAAAAAATTTCACTGTAAAGCAGAATCTAAGAAAGTTAAAGATAGACCATCTTTCTAGCTACATGAAATGCTACAAATGTTATACCCTTCTCTAATGAGTGTCTGCACAATACTAATGCTGAAGAGGCCAAATACAATGAGCCATTTAATCCCATGGAAAACTAAAATATTATAGGAGGGCAAACAATAGCAATTTAGTTGAGCATATAAAATCGTCTCTCACACCGGACTTCCAATAAATTAATTTCTCCCTCATTGCGTCTTTGGTTAATTAACACTAAGCATATTATACTGCTAACGCCTTTGCCTATTTGATTTCCATGGTGTCCTTGATGGGAAGTATGATGACCTACCAGAGCAATCATTTTACATGGTCGGAGGCATCGAGGAGGTTATAGCCATGACTGAGAAAATTGCATAGGAATTAACTTCTTGAGCCAAATGCTTCCTTCCAATAACATTAATAATCTTATGAATGCAGTGTGTGTGTCCTACATCTGAAAGGAGATTTATTTTTTTGAGCTCACAAACACATGTGCTTTATTTCTATTTATCTATTGTGGTGGGAATTAATCTATTATTCATTTGAGGGATGTTTTGGAATTTTTTATTAATAGGACAAGCTGACACACGCTGACTAGGACAAAAATGCAATGGCTGAGATTGGATCTTGGTGACACAATTAAGAGGGAAGTTTGTAGTTTGGGGGAGAACTTAAAATTTTGAATACTCAAACTTAGGGGGGAAAATAATTAGCTTGATCGCGCCCCAGATATACACCCGAAAAACGACTGTAGTTTTACCGCAAGCGCACGACGTAGTGGCGAGCGGGTATCGAACACATGGAGGACAATTGACAGTATCTTACCTTGATCACCTAGCTATTGATGGAATAAGAATAGTTTGATGGTAGTGTCACAATCGTTCAAATAGAAAATAGATATCAATATAATAAAAGCGTCTAGGGATAGGAAATCCCCACTACGGACCGTTTTTTATTCTAGTGGATCATGAATATCGATGTTTCCAGGCTTGAATGTAGGTGAACTAGTCGCAACTTAATGTAGAACCAAGCTCATGCTCTCACGCTATTACCGGCGTATAGCAACCTAGATTAGGGCACACTCTCGTGCAAACCCTAACCTAAACCACTGGCGTGAAGATCGACATCATCGTCCAATCACAACTCGAGCCCACTCTCGTGTAAACTCGAGCTACGACCTAAGTTATGATAGTTCGTATTCGTCCAATCTCTTGCAAACGAATATTAGTATAGATCTATAACAAAAATCCTAGCTTTGGTCCAATCTCTTGCAAACCAAATCTAGAGAATTTCGATTATAAACCTAAGTCGAATATCTAGCTCTTCCTATTAATTGAGATCCAATCTCTTGCAAATCCCAATTTGAAGGAAATTCCTAGCTACTCGCAATAAATCAATCAAAACCTAACCTTTCTTCAATCCTAGCAACAATTCTATTCATTCATCATGATTCAAAAGATCGGGTCCATAGGGTTCATCTGCATGCCCTAGAACGAATAAACTACTCACAAATCATCATGGAAATCTCAGAAATAAAGCAATAGATCATAGCACAATTCATTGCAAAGAAGAGACAATTCATAAAAATAAAATTTTTAGCAAGAAAGAACAAACCAAATTTGTCGCCTATGATCTCCAGCTGAGATTTCACAAAAGAATAGCCGTCAAAAAGTAATAGAAGTCTCTCCTAAAACTAGGGATAAAACTAGGTTTAAATACAAGCCAAAATCGTCCAAAAAAACCCTTGAAAGAATTGCCCCTGCGCAGCCCAGAAATCGCAATCTGTGTAGCAGTCGAAATGCGTCACTCCGCCGAGTACAATGTCACTCGGCCGAGTGACAGACCCAATAATAAAACAGAGAATTTGGGATTTCGGGGGTCTATCTCTCTGACTGACTCGGGCGAGTAGGCTTCTTTACTCGGCCGAGTAAGCAGTCGTGCTCGGCCGAGTAGGCTTCTCTAAATTTTCCAGTAACTTGGCCCTTTCTCGGTTGAAAATCCATGTTCTACTCGGGCGAGTGAGCTTCCTCATTCGGCCGAGTAGACTTCCTTGCTCGGCCGAGGAAACTTTGAAATTTTGTTGTGCGTATCCGTTTCACTCGGCCGAATACAGCTCCTGACTCGGCCGGCTAGAGTCTCTGTTCGGCCGAGTAGGCTGTATCTGTCTTCTTTTCTTCTCCTCCTCGCCTCCTCATCGATTCTATTGAATTTCTTCCTCTTCCGCTCATCCTCAAGCGCTGATAACTCCTCAAATAAGCTGTAGGAGACGCTCCTGTGTGCGCAAAAGTCCCTTAATCTCGTTTTTGCTCCAGATCGCTCCATTTCTCCTGAAATACGACAAAAACGAGAAATAGTGAAAGCAACGTGATACCGTCGAATAATCATGGAAAATGCAATATGGGCGATCGAAATGACATGAAAACATGCAAAAAAAGGTGTAAATAAGGAGCGATCAAAATCCCCCAAGCTTACCTCTTACTCGTCCTCGAGGAAGATAAGTAAAAGGCGAACCCGGCAGGTAAAAATAAAGAAAAAGGAAAAAGAAGATAGGAAAGAAAACAAGGAGAGAGGTGCTAGATCATTTCATTAGGACATGGACTTGCTTACTCATATAGCACACGGCGAATAAAAACATGCCAAAGATTTTTTCTCGATATCATGATCATATAAGGATACATTCAATATAGAAACCCAAGAATATCAAAACAATATGAAATATGAAATCATTCTAGAATTAACATCGTCTGAAGCAGCTAAAGCAATATACGTAATCATAGACCACACACTTTTCAATTGATCGCTTTCTATTTGAAGTATAAGAGATATCACACAATATGAAGCAATAAGAATATAAAGGAGTGGTTTTCATGAAATGCATGCCAAGTTTCAATTCCTGGGTTTCGTAAAACTTTTAGTAATCTCATCGAGTATAGAAAATTACCTAGCTTAGGTTGCCATGCACAGTCAGGTAGCCACTGTCTCACACATTATTGGATCCTCTCCCCCAAGCTTATCTATAAGCGTGGTGGCATCAAATTTAGCAATAAGACCATTCCCCATTTTTGAAGCTCCAAGAAATAAAAAGAAAGGAGGGAAGAAAGAAAGGAAAATGAAATGGGATCATATATGAACTTCTTTTCTCTTTTTTTCTTTTCTTTTTCCCCCTTTTTTCCATAAAAATATACAACTGTGATCCCAAATCAAAAGATAGAGAGATATACATGAATATTTTTTTCTTTTTGATTTGGTGGGGGGGTTGGAGCATGGAATATTATAGCAACCGGAATATGCCAATATAGGATTCGCTAAAGGGAGATTCACCAATGATTTCAAGTATAGACATAATGATCAAGATATGTGGAGAAAGAAAAATATGTAACACTCGGTTCACTCTATAGAATGTGCACGACAACTTTTAGCAACGTAATGTAATCTACTCAGTTTGATCTCAGAAAGTAAACTAATCCATTTATATCAACATAGCATACATTCAATCAACCTGAAAGTGAAGCGTACAATTTTCATGCAATAAGAAGTGATATAAGACAACAAAGCAGTACTCCAAATATATGCAATCAATGCGTGAAGCTTGGTGTGTTTTCTATGAAGAGTATACAGTATAAATCATCAGACTCAGCTAATAGAAGAATTTCATTCACATTCATAAATCAAAGGTGCAGGTTACTATCTCGAATACATAGCAAGCATGGCATTTGATATCTGAAATAAAAGCGATGGCATGACAAAATAATATGCATATAGAGATAAGCTAATCCCACGTCATCATCATCACAAAAAATTCATCTCTAGCAAAAATGTCTAAAGGAAATAAGGATAAAAGAGAATGAAAACTAATATACATATGCAGCACACAAAAAGCAAGAAAACGTGATGCATGAGAAAAAAATGAAAAAGTGGGTGAAAATAAGTGTAAAATAAAGAAAGGTGGGAAAATGAAAGAAAAAATGAAGAAAATGAAAAGTGCGTGAGACACTCACTTCCCCAAGCTAAACTGCACAGTGTCCTCAATGTGCAAAGTGTGGCACACCGAGAAAAATGACATGGGTGGGTGGGTGAGGATGCATGCATGATGGAAATAAAAGAAAAATGAGATGGGTATGCAAATGATGTATGCAGAGATGCAAGTGGTGCATGCAGAGATCAAAATGGCGCAATATAAGTGTCCCCAAAAATACCTCCTCTCTCCCAAAATGATATAGACAGGTATGAGCAAAATATGACCAAAACGTGTACGGGGTAAGGGTGCAAAATCAACAGGAAGAAAATATCCAGAATAGCAACAGCAAAAGTATGAGAGGCATCCAGTGTGTGCCTAAGGGGGGTGGAGCACCAGCACCGTCCTGTTGTGGAGGTGGTGGTGGCAGGGGCTGTTGGGTAGAGGTGCGGGTAGTGGCAGGTGGCGGCTGTGACAGACGCGTAAGTATCTGGTTCAGGCTAACCTGAATACCAGGAAGTAAAGCGAAGTGCCTCTGTACAGCAGTGATGGTAGCGGAGAGAGCACGGAAATCTCCTCTGAGCCCACTAACTGCCCCCTCTAGAGCACGGACATGCTGAACTAGGGTGTCAGGGGGAGGTGGGGTAGAGGATCGTACTGGTGAGGAATGGGGCTGTCGCGTACGACTACCGTAAACAATGGGTGTGACTACCTGGTGGGGCTGGGTGTTGTGCTCACAAAAAGACGCTCAGCCTCTGTGGGAGGCTGAAACGCAGGAATGGTCGAAGAAGAAGGAGCAGCAGTGGAGGCTGAAATGGTGACATAGGGCGAGGAGGTCAGAGAGGTCGGCAACATAGAAATGGGGATAGAAGTCACGACACTCTAAGAGAAGATAGCTGCAGTGGAGACGGTAAGGTCGACGGCTGGGGAGGTCGTGAAGTGCGAAGGAAATGACTCCCCAGGGGTCGAGAATAAGAAAGAGGAAAAGGTCTCCACTGTGGAGGCAAAAGAGGGCTCGACGCTCTCAATAATGTTGGTTGGTCACTCAGGGCTCACAGCAAAAATGGGGTGGATGGATTACGTCACAGAGGTGGAAGTGGTGGTGGTGGACTCAGCAAGTGAACTCCCGACACTGACAGAAGCGTGAACAGAAGTGTCGGGAGGTGCAGATGAAGCAGGTGCAGGCTGAGGTATCACGGGGTCCAGGGGTGGAAGGAGGGGCTCCTGCTGAGCACCCTCGGGCTCAAGCACGTATGCAGCAGGGATGAGGACGTCCATAGCTGGAATCCACTCCCCTCCTGTGGGTCCAATATGAGTCCAAGCAGGGCTCGGAAGAACCATGTAATCAGCGCCAAAGGGACCGTGCAGCCACACCCAGTGGTGCTCACTATGAGGACGAAGCATCCTGATCTGGGCAATAACATCTATGGAAAGAGAAGTGGGGCCCGGGGGTCTAAGCAAGCCAGCAGGGAGGTCAACTCCGCATAAGGGAGCCAGTAGGGTAGTCAGACCGCCGCAACAGATAGGCGTCCTAGCGCCAACAGAAATAACTATGCGGTCCAAGTACCAACTGGATATATCAATCTCAATGGCAGGGAGTAAAATGTCCCCACCCCTCTCGTAGGCTCGCGATCGAGTCATCGCGTAGAGCATGTACAACTCCGACGTCGACATCGTCCCCGGCTCATACCTCGCTAAGAAAGTGGTCGCCATAAGGCGTTGTGCAATGCAGAGGCATGGGTGAAGGATAGCGGAGGCCTTGGCCTGGCTAGGGTCAAAGGCGAGGGGTGATCCCATGATATGTGTCTGATTCGAAGTGAAAATTGTATATTTATACCACTAACTATCCCCATTTTGTGCTAAAGATTAGGCTTAAACTTGCTCTTTTTGGGTATATTTTTATTTCATATTATTTTAGGAGATTACTCTCAATCTTGGCATGAAATACGGTTTAAATCTTCGTTATTGGCTTCCTTATATTTTTCATGCGATCTTGATATTATTGTGATCATATTGACAAATTTTTAGAATTATTTGAGCAATGGATTGTTTTATATGAATTTTGGAAGTCAATATTGTGTTTAATAGTCATTATATTAATTTCATAATCAAATGGACTAATTTCACCTTCTCTTATTTTTCAGGTACTCCAGGGAGTCTTGGGGATTTTTCAGAATTTTCTGGAATTTTTCTGGGATTTCTGGGTATTTTTGGTGAATTATTTGGAGGAGAAAATGAATTTTAAATGGGGAAAAAGGGGTTTAAAGGGATTTAATATGAGGACACCACGTGGCGCAACCAGACGATGCCACGTGGCACAACAAGGCGGCGCCACGTGGAGCCAGACCGCATCTCTTTTCAGCGAAGCGGGCCACCTAAGTGTTTAAAAAAATAAAAAATATAAATGCTGGGCCGGCCCAGAGGGCCGCAGCTTTGTAAAAAAAGTCGACAGCCCGAGTGCCCTACGGGCACGCGCAGCGCGCGTACCCGCTATCCCCCGGTTTTCATTTGAAGCGGGCGGGTCGGGCGCCCCAGTGCGCCCGACCCGCAATGTAATTTAATAGGCCTGATGCGATTTTTGGGGTTTTTCTTGGTTTTCATCGGCTGTTCTTCGGTTTCTTCTGGTTTTTTTGAGTTTTTTAGGGATTGGGAGAGTGTGGAGGCTATGAGGGAGGATGATGACGCTTGGAGCTTGGAGGATCACGTGAGAGGGGAAGAACTCATCTGGGAGTGACACTTGGGTGAAATCTCTCCATTCTCTTGTGTATTTTGATTTAGGTTTTTGTGTTGTAATTTGGATGATAATTTTGAGTAAAGATTACTCCTTTTTCATCATGATTATCTAAATATTACTTGTGTGGTTGTGTTGTTTGATTGTTGTTGTTGGGTTGAGAATTGTATCTCTAGCACATTTTCATTTCCTAAATTGGTGTATGAAACACTAAAACTTTGTTTATTGGAACCCTAAGGGGAAATCCATGAAGAGGATTTCCTAGCGGACACTCTCTAATGTGCTCATTATCTATTACTCGCTTGTGTTTCATTCATTACTTATTGCACCCCACTTATTCGATGAAATGCCGCATCCTCCAATTGATCGGCCCTTAGCCAGGAGATCAATTGAGTTATATTTGGGATGAATTCCCACGCCCACGGCCTCATTCACACACACCACATGGGTCCTCCTCGTTGCTTGCCGATTCGGTTCTCTAACCCTACCCACTTAGGTTAGGATTGTAATTTCACCACATTTTTCTCACACACTTTTCCACCGTAGTTGAGGTGGTTGTTTCATGCTATTTCCTTTCTTTATCGATCAAACTTGTGAATATAGAACGACTTGCCCCCGTGATCCGACCCGGTACTCACCGGTTATTTTTATTGCATTGACACTCCTACGCTTGGGAGTGGAAGGCGTGCTCTTTGTGCGTTTTCCCGTTCAACCAATTGGCGTCGTTGTTGGGGACAACGGTTTCTATTATTTGCATTTTTTTGATTTATTTTGAAATTTTTAGTGTGATACTACTATCTCTTAGTGCGAGTCTTTTCGATTCTTTATCTTTCACTTATTGTTCATCCTTATTTATTTTACGCTTTTTGAGTCTTTTTGGTTGTTTGTTTTTGTTTTTTCGGACATGGAAAGTACTTCAAACTCTCTTGGGTTTGACATGCGGGTGAACAAATCCCTACCGAGATTCCTTGGTAAGGATGCGGAGAGCCCCTACCTACATATTAAGAAGTTTGAGAGTGCTTGCAAGTTTCATTTTCATGGGAACACGTGTGATGAAAACTTTTATCTTAAATTCTTTCCCTATTCTTTGGATGGTGGTGCATTAAAATGGTTTAAAGTTTATCTCCCACAACTTATTCCATCTTGGCCTGTACTAAAGCACAAATTTTGTATGAAGTTTTTTCCATCTTACAGGACCAAAACATGGCAAGGAAGAATGGTGAACTTTGCTCAGCGCATCGGTGAGACATTTTTTCAGGCTTAGACGCGTTTTTCAGAGTTAGTGTACGGTTGTCCACATCATGGATTCGACAGGGTGCGTCTTCTTGGATTCTTCTTGGAGGGTCTGCTTCCGGAGATGCAGGATTTTGTGGATTTGTTGGACAACGGCCACTTTTTGGACATGGATGAGAATGCGGCTTGGCGTTATTTGGGTCATACAAGGAGGAAGATCACACATTGGTTGTGACTCCAAATGAGCCAAGCCATGAAGTTTTGGTCCACCAAGCCCCGAATGAAGAAGTTCTTATGGATCTCACCCCACCGGTAGTTGAAGAATTGAGTGCCTCATGCCAAGTAGTATTTGAGGAACCAAGTGTTGGCATGGAGGAGTTGGTTGAGCTGTTGGAGGAAATTATCTTGACGACATCTCCTATTTTTGTTGGGCCGTGTCAATTAGTTGTTGAGGAATTGGTTGTTGACTTGGTGGAGATAGAGGAGCCGATCGTGTGCACACTTGGGAGCAAAGTGGGCAAGGGCGAGTGTTCTTTTGTTGATGAGCCCGAAGAAGAGGCAAGCGAGTGTGAGTCTATACCACATGCTATCATGGATCCCGAGCTTCCCACTCCTTCGGTAGTTTCTATGGAGATATCACTTCCTTCCCCTATTGATATTGAATTCCACGGGGATGAGCTTCATACCACATCATATTTGACCATCCAGGGAGTTTTCTCACACATTCATCATACTTTTCATTCTGTATTCTATATCGATGATTATGTGTGGATGTCTTTTTTTGGGAATGTGTCCCCATCTTTTTCTTGTATAACATGTCTCCTTCCTTATATAGGTACATACTTTAAGGAGATGCTGGAGTTGTGTACGTGGCCGCCATTGCCACGTTCGGTCGAGGAGCATTGGTGGAGGAAATAAAAGGAGCGTTGGAACAATTGCCACCTCCGATGGAAATTCTGGATCCGCCATTTGCTAAGGTGTATTCTTTCCAATAGTGTAAATAAATAAATGTTTTATTTTAGTACTTTTGTGTGCTTTGCTTTTCTTTTCTAGGATCTTTTGTCGAGATCTAATACTCTCCCAACATTGAGGGCAATGTTTATTTTAATTTAGGGGGAGAGTGTTAGAATCTTTAGATTGTTAGGATTTTGATGTTAGCTCAAATTTTTTTAAGATACCTCCATGTTTCCATCACCCAATGAACTTTATTGCATATCATATTTGTCCCCCTCGTCACTACGCCGTTTTCTTTGTGCTTAGTCCCTACATGCTTAATGACATGCAATTTTTCGGATTATCATTTTGGTATCAAATTCATAAATGTTTGATTGGCATGGTTTAATTCTTTTCCAATTTGGATTCATATGCGAATATGCCATGTATGGAACTACATTATATGTCATGATACTCTCTTTAAAATAATTTGGGAATAGTTTGGTGTAAGTGATTGCATGATTTGGGATGAATGGTGTAGTTTTTAATTGGATTGGGTGTGGCCATATTGTGCATGCTTTGTTTTCTTCTAAGAAGTGGGTGGATGAGTTGAGAACTCGTGTTGAGAACGAAAAAGAGAGTTATATAAGTGAATGTTTCTTCCTAATCAAATCGAGTAGCCGGTGCCTCACGAAACATTGGGGAGGATGCCAAAGATGATATTCAGGAGATCATTCCATCCCTTTGCCTATATAGCGTTATAGCGTGTTGGTAAAAGGTGGCCGTGTTTGCATTTCATAGCGTTATCGCGTGAATGCAAAATATAAACATCCAAAATCCAAAAGAATACAAAATTGAAAGAAAAAGAAAAGAAGAAGAAAAAAATGAATGAATAAATGAAAGAATAAGCAACATGAGTGATGCAATCTCATTTCCCACCACTTAGAAGAATTTCTTTTGTTTTGGCCATTTCCATGAAAGGTAGAAATTTTGTCATTTGTGATATATCCTAATGAATGTGATACGGGCTTATTACCTTACTTTTCTTTGAATTGGATTGAGGGGATTGTCATTTGTTATTTACTTTCATACATTAGGTATATTGGCTTTGAAATCATTTGGAAATGCCATTTGGGGTATGCCATGATGATATCATGAGTTTGGTGCATGTTTTTCATTTTAATCCGAATTTATCGCATATTTTGCTAGGGACTAGCAAAAAGCCAGTTGGGGGGTGTGATTCGGAGTGAAAAGTGTATATTTATACCCCCTAACTATCCCCATTTTGTGCTAAAGATTAGGCTTAAACTTGCTCTTTTTGGGTATATTTTCATTTCATATCATTTTAGGAGCTTACTCTCATTCTTGGCACAAAATACGGTTTTTATCGTCGTTATTGGCTTCCTTATATTTTTCATGCGCTCTTGATATTATTATGATCATATTGACAATCTTTGAGAATTATTTGAGCAATGGATTGTTTTATATGAATTTTGGAAGTCAATATTGTGTTTTAATAGTCATTATATTAATTTCATAATCAAATGGACTAATTTCACCTTCTCTTATTTTTTCAGGTACTCCTGTGAGTCTTAGGGATTTTTCTGAATTTCTGGGATTTTTCTGGGATTTCTGGGTATTTTTGGTGAATTATTTGGAGGAGAAAATGAATTTTAAATGGGAAAAAGGGGTTTAAAGGGATTTAATCTGAGGGCGCCACGTGGCGCAACCAAGCGGCGCCACGTGGCATCAGACCGCATCTCTTTTCAATGCTGCGGGCAGCCTAAGTGTTTAAAAAAATAAAAAAATAAATTATTGGCCGGCCCAGAGGGCCGCAGCTTTGTAAAAAAAAAGTCGACAGCCCGAGTGCCCTGCGGGCACGCGCAGCGCGCGTGCCCACTCTCCCCCGGTTTTCATTTGAAGCGGGCGGGTCGGGCGCCCCAGTGCGCCCGACCCGCAATGTAATTTAACAGGCCTGATGCGATTTTTGGGGTTTTTCTTGGTTTTCAGCGGCTGTTCTTCAGTTTCTTCTGGTTTTTTTTTGAGTTTTTTAGGGTTTGGGAGAGCTTGGAGGCTATGGGGGAGGATGATGAAGCTTGGAGCTTGGAGGATCACGTAAGAGGGGAAGAACTCATCTGGGAATGACACTTGGGTGAAATCTCTCCATTCTCTTGTGTATTTTGATTTAGGTTTTTGTGTTGTAATTTGGATGATAATTTTGAGCAAAGATTACTCCTTTTTCATCATGATTATCTAAATATTACCTGTGTGATTATGTTGTTTGATTGTTGTTGTTTGGTTGAGAATTGTATCTCTAGCACATTTTCATTTCCTAAATTGGTGGATGAAACACTAAAACTTTGTTTATTGGAACCCTAAGGGGAAATCCAAGAAGAGGATTATCCTAGCGGACACTCTCTAATGTGCTCATTGTCTATTACTCACTTGTGTTTCATTCATTACTTATTGCACCCCACTTGTTCGATGAAATGCCACATCCTCCGATTGATCGGCCCTTAGCCGGGAGATCAATTGAGTTATATTTGGGATGAATTCACATGCCCAAAGCCT
This sequence comes from Scilla litardierei, assembly GCA_030789695.1. Lineage (NCBI taxonomy): Eukaryota > Viridiplantae > Streptophyta > Magnoliopsida > Asparagales > Asparagaceae > Scilla > Scilla litardierei. The sequence goes on along the minus strand of CM061142.1, from coordinate 81,897,139 downwards.
CATTCACACACACCACATGGTCCTCCTCGTTGCTTTCCGATTCGGTTCTCTAACCCTACCCACTTAGGTTAGGATTGTAATTTTACCACATTTTTCTCACACACTTTTCCACCGTAGTTGAGGTGGTTGTTTCACGCTATTTTCTTTTTTTATCGATCAAACTTGTGAATATAGAACGACTTGTCCCCGTGATCCGACCTGGTACTCACCGGTTATTTTTAGTGTATTGACACTCCTACGCTTGGGAGTGGAAGGCGTGATCTTTGCGCGTTTTTCCGTTCAACCAGTGTCCAGAAAGCATGCGTGTCGAACGACCGTGGTGGGGTGTGTGTGGGACTGTAGGCTCGGTCTGGGTCCGGAACTGGGGGCCACTGAAAGTAGGCTCGGAGCATGTCAAGAGTGATCTCGCACTCACGATCCATCGTCGGAAAGAGCAACCCTTAGGAGTCCTAGCTATAGAACTCAAGACCTCTAGTGTCGGACGGATGTAGGTATCCACCGACACCGACAGAAAGTCACGCCACCCCACGTTGTCTTACAACTGGAGCAGCCCCTCTAATACCCCTAGGCGCTCAAAGTCAGCTATGTGTGTGAACCTAGTGGGTATGCTCGAGCGATGGGAGATACGCTCAAATCTGGCGCGTTGTGCGTCATCTTTGAACGTAATCCCAAGTGTGTCGAATGCGGGGGCGGGCTGTGCCGGTGGTGGTGGTATAGGTGCAGTAGGAGGCGGAAGTGTGGGAAGTTGTGGGCTATGTGGAGGGGAGTCTGCTCTAGCGGAAGAGGATCCAGGCTCGCTGGTCCTCTTCCGCTTCGAGGCAGGCGCCCTCGTGCGGGACCTCGTGCGGGGCGGCAGATGAGCCGCGGAACGTGCCTACCCAAAAAAATTGCAAAATGCTGAAAATATGGAATGAGTATACCTGAGCATGATGCGAGAGCAAGCAGTGTGAGCGTGCGAAGAATCGCCTCCTCCGAGAAGCTCCAAATACATCCTGAATCTCCCCCAAGCTAGCCTGAAACAAAAGTACTCAAATCAGCAATGAATATCAATACGTATGGGGTAAGATCAGGTATAATAGATACATATGAAGATTAATATAGATTTTGGGCTTAATGGGCTTACGGATTGGAGAAAATGGAGAAACATAGGATTTTTGGGAGAGATAGGGGATGTACGGCAAGGGGGTGGCGGCGCCGGCGGCAGGCAAGCGGCGACGGTCGATCAGCGACCGGCAGCGACTCGGCCGGTGGTGGTGCAGCTTAGGCGAGGGGTGGTCTTGGTTCGGGTGATGCGCGGGAAGTTGAAGGGGCTCGGGCTTAATTTGGGGGATTTTCGAGTTTAGAAATTCGAGCCCGCGGCCGCTGGGTTATAAAGGATATGTCACTCGGCCGAGTGACTCGTTCACTCGGTCGAACAGCACGGTTTAAAATTTTTATTGAAATTATCCCATAGAAGTCATGACTCGGGCGAGTAGATCTTACTACTCGGCCGAGTAGCAAGGCTACTCAGAGTTTTAAGTGCAAGAAAGTATCTAATTCCCTAAGTCACTCAGCCGAGTGACATATAAATAACAGAGAGTAGTTTTTAGGATCTTCCCTAATCAGTACCCTACTCGGCCGAGTGGGGTCTTTGCTCAGCCGAATGACTAAGTCACTCGGCCGAGTGGCCTGCTGACGTGCGTTTATATTTCAAATATTTGCGCACGTTTTCTTTCGTGTTTTTCCGTTATTTACCGTCGTCTTATATTCGTTTTCTCGTGTTTTCTTGTTTTCTTTCACTTTTCCATGTTTTCCGTATTTTGCAGGAGTTTACTGGCATAAGGGATATAAAACGACGATATCGTAAGTCCCTGGAGCAATGGGAGGAGTCACGCGGGATCCGGGGGGTCAAACGATGATGATATCATCTTTCAGCCCCTCACCTGATCGGTTGGTCATCTTCAACCGATCGGGTGATGCACGCGTGCACCATCCGGCCACATCTTGGAGCTCACAAGAAGTCACCCGGTCGGTTCGTAGGCCGGTTCAAAAGCCCAAAGCTCTCTGGAATTCGAAGCTGATTGCCAACCGATCAGGTGACTTTCACCCGATCGGTTCATCTGTAGCTGAATCTCCAAAGCCAAGACACGAAGATCCAACCATTCTCCTTACCCGATGGCACCAAGATCCAACCGGTCACATCCATGCTTCAACTGACCGGTTCATCCTGACCGGGTGAAGTCCCGCATCTCACTGCCAAAGTTTGAAGTAGCTCACCCGATCGGTTAACTTGTCAACCGATCGGGTGATATCTTTTTCTATATATAGGACCCCTAGGTCTTTGAGAAACGGGAGTTGGTAATTTTTTACTGTTTTCTTCATTTTGTGACGGCTGTAATTTCCCAGTTTTTGTAAGTTTTCATATCTTTGTCAAACTTTAGTATTATCTTAATTTCTTTACTACCATTGCATTTCTATTGTCTGATTATGATTTTTACGGTCGATTTCTGTTTAGATCGCTTTTTACTAAATATGTGTGAGTAGTTCCCGAATCTGGGATTTTGGTGGAAACCCCTTCGTGGGTTCTCCCCGATGCATCCATAGGGCTAGGAAATCGATAGGGATTAGGAATCTACCGGTTACGCGGGGTGTTTTATTGTCATCGGCGGGAAAAAGACCGCCTTTGACCGTTGGGCCAATGGGGAATAAACTTGGCGGTTGACTCTCTAGCCATAGCTCGCACCCTTAGCGTAGACGTCGAATCCTAGCGCGCGGGAGCGGCAGGATGAGACGTTGGGAGTTATCGTTGCGAGCTTAGTGCTTCCGGAGTCGATCAGTGTTAATGGACACGGGAGTGCCCACTGATCGAACCCAGGAAGTCTGGCGTATCATCCTGGGCACCGACCGGAATATCGGGCCCATGGGATGCTGGTACCACTCTTAGAGTCAACGTCTCACCATTAGACCCTAATTTCGATCGCTATCCTACCCGTAGGTCGTATCGGCAAGAATCGCACGATAGGGTGGAAACCAAAGTCCCGGGTTCTTCCTTTATATTGTCTATACCTTGCATTCCATTTACCGTGACAACCCATCGTTCGATCCAGGCTAGCTCGCCCATGGGGTGCATTTGATCCTCTTTGACACAAGCACATCCACGCCTCCCTGAGTTCGACCCCCAAGCCACACTACAACACCGTGCGCTTGCGGTTACAAATATTTAAATCTCACGCCCCCAATCGTATTATTGCACACATCTAGCATGCACACACGTGGGACGTCAAGCTTTATGGCGACGTTGCCGGGGAGGCAACGTGCTTGTTATTTTTGGATTTCATGAACCCTTGTGTCCAGCTCTCATCCCTACCTCGCGATAATTTTCGCATTCTTCTTTTTCCTTTTTATTTTCTTTTTTTTATTTTTTATTTCTTATCTTATCTATTTCATTCCCACTTTTCGCTTCACGGGTGTTTGTTGTTTTTCATGCGCAGGAGTTCAAGAAGTCTCGACGACTTGATCCCCGTTGATCCAGAGATAAACGCCACCCTAAGGCGTTTGGCCACCGAGAAGAGAAGAAGAGAGGATCCAGAAACCATGGGGGAGAACACCCCACCTGACAAGTCCCAGCTGGAGCACTCGATGCCTTCCATCGAGTCCACCTCCGCCATCCGTCCTCCAGCTATTGCGGCCCAAAGCTTTGAGCTTAAGCCGTCTTTGGTGACATAGATTGTAACGACTGGTTTTCATATATTTGGATTATCTATATTATATATATATGTGTTTTGGTGAATTTTCTCCTCATGTGTGGTTTTCGTCTCCGTAGCTTTCATTTCGATCGTTTCGTCGTGATTTCCTAGCTTCTTCCTTAGAATTATTGATCTTGGAGTAAGTCACTCATGACGAACTTCAAATCACTCATATTTTAGAGTTAGAGTGATCCTAGAAGCCGTAGGAATCTTCCCGAAGCTTCACGCTTCGATTCGGCACTTTTAGTGCACTTTAGTTGGTTCAAGAAGGGGGACCAACCGACTAGATTGAGATTAGTTGATCAGGAACTCTACTAGAACTGACTATTTCATTAAATCAATTGTACAGGAGTTACTGTTTACTTTTAGTCGGTCTAAGAACAACCACTGACCGACTAGATGTGAAACTAGTCGGTCAGAACTTGCTCTCAGACCGACTAGTTCCTTTGATACATTTTACCTGAGTTACTGTTTGTCGTTAGTCGGTCCAAGAACAACCACCGATCGACTAGGTTGCAAACTAGTCGGTCAGCCATTGTTCTTTAACCGACTAATTCTTTGACCATTTCGACAACCTGAGTTACTGTTTGGTTTTAGTCGGTCACAGTTGGTCGACCGACCGACTAGTTGCTGAACTAGTCGGTCAACAAACCTTCTTTGACCGACTAATTGCTGTCGTAAACCTAGGGTTTGCACAGCCACCAGCTCTTCCTATTTAAACCCCACCCCCGATTTCTTTCATCCCTCTTTCATTCTCCTGAGCCGTTTTCTCCCCCAAATCACCCTCCAACATTTCCCCAAGCCATTCCTTCCTCCCTTGGAGCTTCCCTCTCGCCATTTAGGCCGGCCACAACCTCTAGGTCGCCGGAAAACCCCCAAAAATCCCCAAAACCCCATTTCTCCAGATTTTCTCCCCATTTCCAGATCTGAACCCTAGTTTCCCTGATCGTTCTTCCGTCGCCGTGCTTGCTCGACATCGTTCTTCCGCTAACGATTCGGTAACAAATCGATCTCTAAATATTCTCATACCCATTTGTGTTTTTGTGAAACCCTAATGAAAATGAATGTTGTTTTGATGATTGTTTCTCCATAACTGCGACTTTCCCCGTAGATTAGCGCTTGCGAGACGAACCTTCGTGATCGTCATCCTCGGTGCTAGGCAAGTGAAACTTGCCACTTAGGGTTTTGGGCCATGTCTTAGTCCATTTTCTTGTTGTAGGCGTAAAAGAGACTCGGCGACGAAATGATACTCGCCTAGGCGTAATTTCAGGAACTAGCTTGACAACGAAGTTAGATCCGTCATTTATCATGTTGCATAACTACCATGTCATGTTTAATTTTAATTAACGGTACGTGAATTAATTGTCATCCATGCTATCCATGTTGAATATCGCATTCGTAGCACACGCTACAATACTTGTGTTTCCTGGCTCGTGTTCCAGAAGAGGGCCACGTGAGTTGGTTGATAGCCAATGCCCGATCTACTTGTTTCCGGCTAGGCACCGGTGTTGCAGGCATAACCCTACGCCATACGTGTTAAATACACTTCCTGGCTCGTGATCCAGAAGCGAGCATTCCGTGTTTGAGGTAATGCCCTGGCTCGATACACGTGGAGGGGTAGGAATAAGCGGTCACCTGAGCTTACGAGTTGGCCCGATCAGCCACTCTAGCCAGCAGACGAAATCTCTGTGCACAACTTGTTTACTTGACGTGTTTACTTAACGTGATCACTTGACGTGAACCACTTGACTTGTTCTTGGCCGTGTTTTACTTGTAAAACTTGTTACCCATGACATACTTGCTACTTGCTACTTGTACTTTCCTTTACTTATCACTTCCATACTATACTTGCCATGTCATGCATCATACTATAACTGCTTGGTTGTTAGGGTACTTTCCTTTCAGTTTCCTTGCCCAAGTCTTTTAGACTTGCTGACATGTGCCCCTTTACTCTTTTGGGTGACGCATGTTAGATCCCGAGCCTGAGAGTGCTGCAGAGGACGTGGTGTTCGCTGACGCTGAGTCAGAACCTGCGTTTGTTGAGGAGTACGAGGACACGGGCGATCAGTCGTAGTGGCTGCTTGTGTTCTTCGTTTTAGATTGTTTTTGTTGTCAGTGCGTAGCACCAATACTCTGTTTATGTTGTCTTTGTTGGCCTTGTTCTGGGCCTTAGACTCTTTCTTTTAGCCTGGTGGCTTTTCTGGATGTTGAACTTGAATTTTAATGTTGGACAAATCTGAGATTTGAGATTTTATTTCTGTCTATTCTTGTGTTATTATTGCTGTTCCGTTTGTGGTTACATGGACCTGCACTTGTTTTATTGACGGTTATCGGGTTTGGGGCTTCACAGCTCCACTCCCGTGCGGACCTTTTCACGTCTCGCCTCCATTTTAGGGATGCGGGGCGTGACAGGTTTTGTTGGTGGCCCATGCAGGTCGATTTTGTAACTGCGATTGTCGGAATAACGATAATAATATTAGAATGTCCAATAAACTAAGTTCGACATCCGAGTCATAAGCTATGAGTCTAAATTGTTTCGTTTTCTGTGTCATTAGATGGCAGGAAGGCGATTCACCAGTGGTGGAGGTAGTGGTGCGTCCCCTCATGACGAGGAGCCTGAGTGGGAACCCACCAATGGAGAGATGATGCGGATGATGCTTCAGATGATGCAGGTGCAGCAGGGCATGCTCTTGCAAGTCCAGAATGCTCCACTTGCTCGAGCTGGTCGGGCAATCCAGGATGCCCCTCGCTCCGAGCCGGGAGCGAAGCAATTTTGGGAGCTGGGTCCCGCATATTTTGATGGGTCTGAGGGTCCTCTGGCTGCCGATGAGTGGATTCGGAACATTGAGGATAATTTGAAGATGGCGAAGATCGTCCCGGCTGGATGGGTTGATTTGGCGAAGAGGCAACTCAAGCATAATGCTCGGAACTGATGGGATGCGGAAGAGAAGATGCGGGTGGAGCCGATAGCTTGGGCTACCTTTAAGTCCAGGTTTGATGAGGAGTTCTTTCCGAAGCCAGCTAGGAAGGAGATGCTGCAGCGCTTTATTGAGCTGAAGCAAGGGAGCTCTTCGGTGGACCAGTACCACCAAGAGTTCACTAGGTTGAGTCGGTTCGCACCGAAGATGGTGCAGGATGCTGATGAGAGGGCTTAGATGTTCCTGCAGGGACTTGCTTTGGAGCTTCAGAGTTTTGTGTCTTCCTCTGATCTGGACTCCTATCAGAAGGTTTTGGTCGCTGCGAGGAGGCAGGAGCTGAACCTGAGCCAGAGGAGGGGACATGTTTCTGGTGCTGGGAAGAGGCCTATGGAGTAGGCCAGAGCGGTGGTTAGGCCTGGTTTCAAGCCTAATCAGCCAGCTCAGTTCAAGAGGCCAGGAAGGCCTATTCAGAAGACTTGCCATTTCTGCGGCAAGATCGGGCATATCAAGGATCAGTGTAGGAGATTCATGGGCCAGTGTGTTGTCTGTGGAGATCCTACCCATACCATGAAGGATTGTCAGAGGTCGAAGCAGCCTTAGAAGGCACCTGTTGCAGCACAGCCATTGCAGCAGAGATCGTTTGTTCCTGCTGGACGTGGAGCAGCTCTTGTTCCACAGAGGCAGGCTTTTCAGCAGGCTTTTCCGTCGAGGAGGCAGGCTTTTCTGATGACCGCTGTGGAGAGCGAGGCTGTGGATGAGGTTATCGCAGGTAATCCTCAATCTAGCTGTTCCTTCTTAGTTAGTTTTGTTTGTTAGATTATGTATAGTTGCTTGCATATGATTTGTTGCTAGACTAGGGTTTGATTGTTAAATTGCTTGTTAGGTGTGGTTTTGGTGTGCACATTTCCTGCACGAGTCCTCTTTGACTCAGGTGCATCGATGTGCATTATTTCTCGGAGCTTCGTGGAGAAGCATTCCTTATCGACGTCCCCTCTTTCCAAGAGTTGGAATATCGTTACAGGGAATGGCATGGTCTCGGTGCATCGTGGTTGCAATTCTTGCTCGTTGGTGGTCTGTGGACATGAGCTTTACGCTGATTTCATTGTCCACGACTTCATCAACTATGATGCGGTCCTTGGGATGGATTGGCTTGCGAGCTTCTATGCTACGATCGACTGTCGGAGGAAGAAGGTGGTGTTCGAGATTCCCAGAGATCCAGTATTTGAGTTCAGCTGAAGAAGCAGTTCGCTTGGTCCTGTCAGATTTCGGGCCAGGCCGGTGGAGATTGTGGCTATGCAGATGGAGCTGGAGAGGCCAGCGGTTGTGCGGGACTTTGATGACGTCTTCCCCGAGGAGATGTCTGGTTTGCCACCTGATCGAGCTCTGGAATTTTATATTGATCTTATTCTTGGAGCGCAACCGATTTCGAAGGCGCCATATCGTATGGTACCCACTGAGCTGGAGGAATTGCGGGAGCAGCTGGATGAGCTTTTGCAGAAGGGTTATATCAATCCTAGTGTGTCTCCGTGGGGAGCACCGATGCTGCTGGTGAAGAAGAAGGATGGTTCGTGTCGCATGTGCGTGGACTATCGGGAGTTGAATGCGGTGACCATCAAGAATAAATACCCGTTGCCTCGCATTGATGATATTTTTGATCAGCTTGGAGGTTCGAGGGTGTTTTCGAAGTTGGATCTGAGGAGTGGTTATCATCAGCTGAAGGTGAAGAAGGAAGATGTTCCGAAGACAGCATTCAGGACGAAGTATGGACACTACGAGTTTGTGGTTATGCCCTTCGGTGTAACCAATGCACCCGCAGTTTTCATGAATCTGATGAAGCTGATCTTCTACGACTTTTTGGATAAGTTTTTCGTTATCTTTATTGACGACATTCTGATCTATTCTAAGTCGGATGAGGAGCATGCATCGCACTTGAGGACGGTGTTGGAGATTTTGAGGAAGCATCGGTTGTATGCTAAGTTTTCGAAGTGCGAGTTTTGGCTGGACAGAGTTTCTTTTCTCGGGCATTAGGTGACTGGAGATGGTATTTCATTGGATCCCGAGAAGATCAGGGCCATCAGAGAGTGGCATGTTCCGCAGTCAGCGTCTGAGATCAGGATTTTCCTTGGACTTGCTGGTTACTATCGGCGCTTCATTATGGACTTTTCTCGTATTGCTGAGACGATGACCAGATTGACATGGAAGGATGTATCTTTTGTTTGGTCGGGTGATTGTGAGAATGCTTTTGGTGTTCTGAGGGGGAGATTGACGACGGCCCCTATTCTTGTAGTGCCTGATCGCAGCAGAGGATTTGAGATCTTTTGCGATGCTTCTGGCAAGGGTCTCGGTTGTGTGTTGCATCAGCACGGGCATGTTGTGGCGTATGCTTCGCGTCAGCTCAAGACTCATGAGAAAAATTACCCGACACACGATTTGGAGTTGGCTGCTGTCGTGTTTGCGCTCAAGATTTGGAGGCACTTCCTGCTGAATGAGAAAGTGAAGATCTTCACCGATCACAAAAGCTTGAAGTATATTTTCACTCAGAAGGAGCTCAACATGCGATAGCGTCGATGGTTGGAGCTCATGGCAAATTATGAGATTGATTTGCAGTATCACCCTGGCAAGGTGAATGTGGTTCCTGATGCACTGAGTAGGCTTCCAGCAATGATGATTTTGACCTCGCAGTGGAGATTGCAGCAGGATTTTTGCGAGTCTAGTGTGGAGATTGTTCTTCCTGGGGAGGCTTCTTCGTTGATGAGTATGCAGATTCAGTCGTCGTTTGTGGATCGGATCAAGGCTGGCCAGGCTGAGAATCCGAAGCTGGTGAAGATTCGGGGGCAGGTGAAAGCCGGTCTGCGGACTGACTTTTTGATTCATGAGGATGGCTCGCTGAGGTTTGGAGCCAGGTTGTGTGTGCCAGCTGGGGATATTAGAGAGGAGTTGATAGTGGAGGTACACAGTTCGCCGTATTCTGTGCATCCTGGTGGGACCAAGATGTACAAGGATCTTCGTCTGAACTATTGGTGGCATGGTATGAAGAGGAGTATGGCTCGGAGTGTAGCCAGGTTCGCCAGCAGGTAAAGGCGGAGCATCAGCGTACGGCAGGGTTGCTACAACCGCTTCCGATACCGGAGTGGAAATGGCAACACATCACTATGGATTTCGTGACTGGACTACCTCAGAGTCCGAAGCAGAATGACGCGATTTAGGTGATCGTAGATCAATTGACCAAATCTGCACACTTTATTCCATTCCGAGTAGGACAGTCCACTGAGGCGCTAGCGAGGAGATACATGGAGGTAAATTCTTTTACTCTCCGTTTCTATTTCCTTTTCCTAGTTTAGATAGTGATGTAACGTGAATCGTGCAGGAGGTCGTACGACTTCCCGGAGTCCCTGTGAGTATCGTGTCGGACAGAGACACGAGGTTCACATCTCAGTTTTGGCAGAGTTTGCAGAAGAGTTTGGGTACGCGTATGAGTTTCAGCAAGGCGTACCATCCACAGAAGGATGGCCAGTCCGAGAGGACGATTCAGATCTTGTAGGACATGCTGAGGGCGTGCATGTTGGATTTCAAGGGTTCGTGGGAGGACCATCTACATCTGGTAGAGTTTTCCTACAACAACAACTTCCAGGCGAGTATTGGCATGGCGCCTTTTGCCGCGCTGTATGGGAGGAAATGTCGATCGCCATTGAGTTGGGATGACATTGGTGATCGGGAGCTGTTGGGACCTGAGATGATTGTGGAGGCCGTGGATGTTGTCAGGAACATTCGGGAGAGGTTGAGGATTGCTTAGGACTGTTTTAAGCATTGGGCGGATGCTAAACACCGTCCTTTGGAGTTTCAGCCGGGCGACCATGTGTTCTTGAAGATTTCCCCGAATCGTGGTGTGATTCGCTTTGGGAAGCGAGGGAAGTTGAGCCCGCGATACATTGGACCGTTTGACATTCTGGAGAAAGTTGGCGAGGTAGCCTACCGCTTGGCCTTGCCGCCGTCTTTGGAGGGAGTTCACAATGTTTTCCATGTGTCGCAGCTTCGTCGATACATTAGCGATCCATCTCATGCTGTGGATTTCTCGGAGATTACCGTTCGCCCTGATATGACGTATGACCAGCAGCCAGTGCAGACTTTGGACAGGCGTCAGAAGTCACTTTGGAACAAGGTTGTCAATCTTGTGAGGGTGATGTGGCGACACGGCTCGCCAGGAGAGTCTACTTGGGAGAATGAGGATGAGATGCGAGAGCATTTCCCACTTTTGTTTCCGGACACGTGAGTGTTAGGAAATTCCGAGGACGGAATTCTTCTTAAGTTGGGAAGGATGTAACGACTGGTTTTCAAGTATTTGGATTATCTATATTATATATATATGTTTTGGTGGATTTTCTCCTCATGTGTGGTTTTCGTCTCCGTAGCTTTCATTTCGATCGTTTCGTCGTGATTTCCTAGCTTCTTCCTTAGAATCGTTGATCTTGGAGTAAGTCACTCATGACGAACTTCAAATCGCTCATATTTTAGAGTTAGAGTGATCCTAGAAGCCGTAGGAATCTTCCCGAAGCTTTGCGCTTCGATTCGGCACTTTTAGTGCACTTTAGTTGGTTCAAGAAGGGGGACCAACAGACTAGATTGAGATCTAGTCGGTGAGGAACTCTACTGGAACCGACTAGTTCATTAAATCAATTATACAGGAGTTACTGTTTACTTTTAGTCGGTCTAAGAACAACCACCGACCGACTAGATGTGAAACTAGTCGGTCATAACTTGTTCTCAGACCGACTAGTTCCTTTGATACATTTTACCTGAGTTATTGTTTGTCGTTAGTCGGTCCAAGAACAACCACCGACCGACTAGTTTACAAACTAGTCGGTCAGCCATTGTTCTTTAACCGACTAATTCTTTGACCATTTCAATAACCTGAGTTACTGTTTGGTTTTAGTCGGTCACAGTTGGTCGACCGACCGACTAGTTGTTGAACTAGTCGGTCAACAACCCTTCTTTGACCGACTAATTACTGTCGTAAACCTAGGGTTTGCCCAGCCGCCAGCTCTTCCTATTTAAACCCCACCCCCGATTTCTTTCATCCCTCTTTCATTCTCCTGAGCCGTTTTCTCCCCCAAATCACCCTCCGACATTTCCCCAAGCCATTCCTTCCTCCCTTGGAGCTTCCCGCTCGCCATTTAGGCCGGCCACCACCTCTAGGTCGCCTGAAAACCCCCAAAAATCCCCAAAACCCCATTTCTCCATATTTTCTCCCCATTTCCAGATCTGACCCCTAGTTTCTCGGATCGTTCTTCCGTCGCCGTGCTTGCTCGACATCGTTCTTCAGCTAACGATTCGGTAATAAATCGATCTCTTAATATTCTCATAACCTATTTGTGTTTTTGTGAAACCCTAATGAAAATGAATGTTGTTTTGATGATTGTTTCTCCATAACAGCGACTTTCCCCGTAGATTAGCGCTTGCGAGACGAACCTTCGTGATCGTCATCCTCGGTGCTAGGCAAGTGAAACTTGCCACTTAGGGTTTTGGGCCATGTCTTAGGCCATTTGCTTGTTGTAGGCGTAAAAGAGACTAGGCAACGAAATGATACTCGCCTAGGCGCAATTTCAGGAACTAGCTTGACAACGAAGTTAGATCCGTCATTTATCATGTTGCATAACTACCATGTCATGTTTAATTTTAATTAACGGTACGCGAATTAATTGTCATCCATGCTATCCATGTTGAATGTTGCATTCGTAGCACACGCTACAATACTTGTGTTTCCTGGCTCGTGTTCCAGAAGCAGGCCACGTGAGTTGGTTGATAGCCAATGCCTGATCTACTTGTTTCTGGCTAGGCACCTGCGTTGCAGGCATAACCCTACGCCATACGTGTTAAATACACTTCCTGGCTCATGATCCAGAAGCAAGCATTCCGTGTTCGGGGTAATGCCCTGGCTCGATACACGTGGAGGGGTAGGGATAAGCAGTCACCTGAGCTTACGAGTTGGCCCGATCAGCCACTCTAGCCAGCAGACGAAATATCTGTGCACAACTTGTTTACTTGACGTGTTTACTTAACGTGATCACTTGACGTGAACCACTTGACTTGTACTTGTCCGTGTTTTACTTGTAAAACTTGTTACCCACGACATACTTGCTACTTGCTACTTGTACTTCCCTTTACTTGTCACTTCCATACTATACTTGCCATGTCAGGCATCATACTATAACTGCTAGGTTGTTAGCATACTTTCCTTTCAGTTTCCTTGCCCAATTCTTTTAGACTTGCTGACATGTGCCCCTTTACTCTTTTGGGTGACGCATGTTAGATCCCGAGCCTGAGAGTGCTGCGGAGGACGTGGTGTTCACTAACGCTGAGTCAGAACCTGCGATTGTTGAGGAGTACGAGGACACGGGCGATCATTCGTAGAGGCTGATTATATTCTTCGTTTTAGATTGTTTTTGTTGTCGGTGCGTAGCACCAATACTCTGTTTATGTTGTCTTTGTTGGCCTTGTTCTGGGCCTTAGACTCTTTCTTTTAGCCTGGTGGCTTTTCTGGATGTTGAACTTGAATTTTAATGTTGGACAAATCTGAGATTTGAGATTTTATTTATGTCTCTTCTTGTGTTATTATTGTTGTTTCGTTTGTGGTTACAGGGACATGCACTTGTTTTATTGACGCTTATCGGGTTTGGGGCTTCACAGCTCCACTCCCGTGTGGACCTTTTCACGTCTCGCCTCCATTTTAGGGATGCGGGGCGTGACATGGATCCAGCAGGATCAATTTTTAGGGGCACCCATGGAGAGCCCCATTGAACATTTGGACTCCTTCTTAGAGAAATGTGACACCTTCCGGATAAACGGTGTCACAATGAGGCGATCCGACTGAAGCTATTCCCCTTCTCTCTGCGAGATAAAGCCAAGCTATGGCTTAGGGGAAAGGACCCAAATACATTCAACACCTGGGAGAAGCTCTCAAATGCCTTCCTGACGAAGTTCTTTCCCCCGGGGAAGACCATGAAGCTGAGGAGTGAGATCTCCTCCTTCTCCCAGGCCAGCCACGAGTCTCTGCACGAAGCCTGGACCAGATACAAGGAGATGCAGCGAAGATGTCCCCACCATGAGCTCCCCAAGTGGCAGATCATAAATTTGTTCTATAATGGGTTGATGGACGATTTGAAATCTTCCATGGACGCCGCGGCTGGAGGGTCATTTATGTTGAGAAGCGAAGAAGATGCCGGACAGATTCTGGAAAATATGGCATCTAACAATGAGCGGTGGTGTGACGAGAGAGCCACACCTAGATCTGGAGGTATTCACAGAGTCGAGGACGTCGACAAATTGTCAAGAAAGTTTGACTTGCTGTCGACCCAGATCTCCGCATTGATGGTAGGCGCCGGTGGCGTGGGTACACAACAGATTACTGTGGTGGAATCCGAAGTTTTTGGAGAATTCGACGGTGGTGACATCTCACCACCGTTGGATCAGGTGAGCGCATTATTTTACAATCCTACAGGGAATGCGCCTTTTCCACCATGAACCAACTCCAATTCGGCCTACTCTCCTAACAACCGGAATCATCCGAACCTTAGTTACCGGGAACCATATCAGCAGCCGACTCAACAGCATCAACAACAGATATATCAGCCGGCTAGGCCCCAGCAGCAGTTTCAGCAGCAGCAATTTCAGCAGCAACAACCTCCACAACAGTATCAACAGTATGCTCCTAGGAATCAGCAGCCCACCCAGCAACAATATGGCCAGCAGAGGGCCATCTCTCCGGTTGAGTCCCTCTTGACTCAATACATCGCCAACCAGGAGAAGATAAATGTGAAGCTGGAGATGGGACAGAGAGTCCTCACTGATCAGGTGACCCAGCTGGGGTTGCAAGTGGCGAACCTTCAGAGGCCGCAGAACCTATTACCGCCACAGCCTGAGGTGAACCTGAGGGGGGTAAATCGGACCTTGGCGCTCACGCATGAGCATGAGAACGTGTCCGCCATCATCTTGAGGAGCGAAACGCAAATACCCATGAGAGAGCCCCCCAAAGGACCGGAAGCACCGTTGGTCATGGAACGACCAATTGAGAAATTAAACGACGATGGTGCTTCGTCGCCAAAGCCAACTACTCCGGAGGGAGCTCATAGAGAGGAGAAGAAAAAGGATGAGGAAGGGAACCTCAGAGTAGTCAAGCCCGTTGTGCATTTTTCACAACGGCTTGCCCAAGCCAAAATTGATGAGAAGTATGGAAAATTCTTTGCCATGGTGAAAGATCTGAGCTTACAATCCCCTTCCTCGAGGCCATCAAGACAATTCCCTCATATGCCAAATTTCTAAAGGACTTGGTGACACGTGGATCCAGAAAGGAGAAGGTCGTATTAACGGCGGAGTGCAGCGCCCTCATTCAGCGCGCAAATCCGCCCAAGCTCAAGGACCCAGGAAGTTTCTCCATCCCTTGCTCTATTGGGGAAGTGCAAATCCAGAGGGCGCTCGTCGATCTAGGAGCGAGCGTCAGCTTAATGCCCCTATCTCTGTACAAGAGAATAGGGATGGGAGACTTAGAGCCCACCAGCATGACATTACAACTTACTGACCGTTCGGTCAAGTACCCAGTGGGGGTAGTGGATGATCTCCCCGTCGATGTGAGAGGAGTACAAGTACCGGTTGATTTTGTGGTGATGGACATGCCAGAAGACAAGCACACCCCTATTATCCTTGGATGGCCCTTTATGGCAACCGCCGGAGTTTTGATAGACGTGAAAAATGGGAAGCTTTCCCTTAACGTCGGCCAAGAAAGAGTCGAATTTGACTTGGCGTTGTCGATGAAGCACCCCGATCCTCCGGACGATCCTAGTATCAATGCGCTGGAGCTGGAAGAAGAGAGAGCTGCGGAGGCAAGCTCTTAGGAAATTCTCTCGAGAAATCCCCCCGACCACTTGGTAGACCTTGGAGAGCAAGTTGGCTCCCCAAAGAAAGAAGTTGCTGATGAGGCGGTCGCGTGACATGTGATCCCTACCGGATTCCCAAAGGCTCCTCCTACGAGGAGAAAAGGCAAAGAGCCCATGGGGCTCACCGGGGATGAGGTTTGTATCCTCAAACGAGTGGCGGTGGATGCCAATATGAAAGAGAAGCCCCCGGACCCCGTCAACAAAGGGAGAGTGGTCGAGCAAATTCTCTTGTCGCCACCGACCGCAACAATAGGAGAAGCTGAAACGATGCCAAACTCTGGGCATCACCCGTATCGGCCACCTTGAACATCATCAATGGGCGTCGAGCTAACGACGTTAAACAAAAGCGCTTCATGGGAGGCAACCCATGTTCTAAACCCTTTGTTTCCATCTTTTAGAATTATTTTATTACTTTATTTTATCTATTTTTATAAATAAATCCAGCCGCAAGAACTTCTGTCGTGGAACTTAGGCGATTTATGGGTTTTTGCAGAAAACAAGGCCCCAACCGATCGATTGATAACTCAACCGATCGGTTGGGATGTATCAGGTAGATGCCGTATCTGCCACTAAATGAACCGACCGGGTGAGGAAAGAAGAGACCGGTTGGCAGACTGGGTGACCTTGGGTAAACTCTCGGGAAAATTTCAAAATTTGTCAACCGATCGGGTGTCAAGAAGCAAGACCGGTTGAGGGACCGGGTGAGAAACTCTGAATTCTCGGGAAAATGTGTGGAGCGGTCAACCGATCGATTGACATGTCAACCGACCGGTTTACCTGTAGCCACTCTTCAGCCAAAATTTTCGACCACTAAGTCAACCGATCGGGTGACAACTCACCCGACCGGTTCGACTTAAACCCTATAAATACCCCTCCGACCCACCCGTTCACATCCCCTCGCCCGATCGCATTCTTCACCGTCGTTTCGCCTCCCACCCTCTCCCAACGGCCAAAAACTTCTCTCCCACGTCCTCCACTCCTCCATTAGTCTCTCTCTCCACCTCCCCCTTCCATCTCTCCATTTCTTTCTCTCTCTCCCTCTCTTATTTCGCAATTTTCTAGCCCTAATCCACAATATCCACCCCTACTTTTGAATTTTTGCTGAAGAAGAGTGTCGCGGCTCCACACTTCTCCTATTGCACGGCATTGGGTCAACTACAAGCGAAGAACTCGAATCTCTGCTGGGTAACTTCGCTCCACTTCTCAAATTTCAATTTTTACCCTAGATATTTAATTTGCTTGATTGTTCGTGTGTGTGCACTTCGATAGTATTTTACACTCATTTGCATCACTCACATGCACACATGGCCCAGGATAGAGATAAGGGGAAGGGTATCTTGCGGGAGGAGGAACCGTCTCGAAAGAGACGTAAACAAACACGTCCTCCTCCCCACACACGTGAACTGACACTAGCCCCTCCCCCACCTATTATCCTTCCCTGTGGACCCCATGTTGGGCCCGCATGGGTACCTATTTAGGAACCAAGAGCACAAAGACTTTTATCGTAGACTTGATGCTCGGGGGCATCTTTCGACCAAGTTCACCCACGCCCAATCGCTTATCTACCTCGGTGTCTTCACCGAGGTCGAGACTCTTTTTGCTAACTTAGGTTGGTTGGCCTTCTTGAATGCCTCTGCAGTATCCTACCCGTCACTCACCCTATAGTTTCTTTCTACACTTGTTTGTGAGTTGGGGTCGACCGTCATCTTTCGGGTGCGTAACAAAACTATCCGCACCAACCTGAATACCATCAACAATATATTTGGTTTCCCTATTCTAGGGAATGACGCTATCCGACACTACGGATACCCCCCGGAATTTAACGTCGATAACTTTTGGTTCCGGCTCACCATACTCCCTCGCTATCCCCGAGGTAAAGCCAAGGCCTCCTCCATCATCCATCCCATATTTCGTCTGGCCCATAGGATCATATCCTCTGCATTTTTCCCCAGGGACGAGTCAGGCACCGTGACTATCCCTGATCTTTTTATTCTCTGGGCCATGACTTTCCCCTTTGTTTGTGATGATGATGTGATTAGCTTTAGGGCCCTGACTGTCCCTGTCCATGCCGGTGATTGGCTTGTTTACAAGCTTCTCGAGATTAGCAGGGCCGGGAAGGGCAAGATCTGTTGTGGGGGCATTATCACTATTATTGCTTCTTTCCCGCAGTTTAACATTCTCATCCCCCGTGACCTTCCCACTGCCGCAGGACCCTCACGTCTAGATCTTGACATCCTGCGGCACATTCATATGATTAAGCCCCGCCCCGGTGGTCGTTTCGAATTCAATTACGGACACCCCCCTCGCCCCTACACCATTCTCCCCAACCCCGCTTGCATGACTGTTGCTATCGTGGTGGATTGCACTTTTCCGCCCGATCCCGAGTTTCTAGCGGGGTTGCACCTTCCTTTCCTTCCGCCGGACGCATGCAGACCACCTTCCATGTCGCCCACTTAGGCGAGCAGGATATTCATGCGTCCCGGGGAGATATCGGGGCTGGCCCGAGTCACCCTGTTTCTGCTCCTGGCCCTATCCCTTCAGTGAGCCTTTCTCAGGCCACCTTAGGCCTTCTGTCCAGTGCCGGTATGACCACTGCCGCTGGCACTACTTCCACATCACTTGCCGGCACCACTTCCGCTTCACGTCAGTCCACTTCCTTTGGTCGCCGCCAGGTCTCTGCCCGTCTTGCTCTCGAGAGGGAGGTCGCAGCCCTCCGTGATCTTGCCACGTCCTCTGTCCCCTCGTTCCCATCTCCGTCCTCCTTTTTCACTCACCCACGTTTCCTCGCACTTGAGAGGAACGTGGCCGCCATCCTTCGCCTTCCCACTCACCTCCACGGACCACCACCACCCACACCACCACCCTCACCACCACCTTCACCACCTCGACGATCCTCACCTCCCCCGTCACATTCTTCTCCTCCACCATCACTCCATATACGCGCCGCAGGAAACTGCAGGTGCGCTCCAGATCACTCCCACCGCCATCCACTACCGTCTCCTTCATTTCTTCTCTCCCCATTTCTATCCCTTCTACCACCGCTTTGATCACCGTTCTTCCTCCACCACCCACCTCCTCTAACACTACCCCCATCATCCACATTCCCCCTGCACCTATTCCTCCACCTCTTTCCCCACTTCTCTGCATACCACACGTCTCTCCCGACCACACTTCCACACCCTCTTTCGAGGAGGACGAGGACTCGCCTTCTCCTGATTTTTGATTTCACCTTGTTTTTTTTGACCTCCCCCTTGCATATCTCTGCACTTTCACGATCACATCATCTTGCTAGCATTGTCATGTCTAGCTTGGGGGAAGTCTATTTTGCTGTGTTGTCGTGTTTTGTTTTCTTTGTGTGTGTGCTTGTTTCATTTGTCGTGCCGTATTATTTTCTTTCTTTCTTTTTCTATTTTTATGTCGTGTGGTTTGATTTTGATTTTTCTTTATTTTCAGTTTCGTACCTGTGTTTTCCATGTTTTTCATTTCTTTTTGTGTCAGTGCGTACCCCCCCCCCATTTCCATTGCCCTACCATACTCACTCTTATTGCATTGAGGGCAATGCAAGCTTCAGCTTGGGGGAGTCGCACTGTGTGCGTCATTTGAGTCTTTCTTTTTCGTTTTTGTGTCATTTTCATCGTGTTTTAAATTTTTCTTTTCTTCTTTTTATCTCCTTCTCCTAGAAATGAACCTTATATGATGAATTGCCACGAAATCACACACACCTAGTGATCGCTCCAAAATGTAACCCAAAAAAGGCGACCGTGTAGTTTTACCGCAAGCGCACGGTGTAGCGGCGAGCAGGTTATCGAACACAGGGAGGACGTATGACAGTGCCTTCTTCGAACAACCTGGCTATAGGAACAGAAAAGAGGGAATTTGCCTTTTGGCGATCCTGTCACAATCGTCAGACAAAGTATGGAGATATAAAATCAAATAAAGACGCCTAGGGAATAGGAAATCCCCGCTACTCACCGTATCTCGTCAATGTGATTCATTGGTATCACAATTGCTAGGGTAGAATTTCGGATGAACTAGTTGCAACTGAATGTAAAACCTAGCTCACGCTCTCTCGCTGTTGCCGGTCTATAGCTATCCTAGGTTTGGGTCCAATCTCTTGCAAACCCTAGCCTAGGCAAGCTAGCATTAGGATCAACATCATCGTTCAATCACGTCCCGAGCCCACTCTCATGCAAACTCGGGCCACGACCTAGGTTGGGATAGTTCCTACCTGTCCAATCTCTTACAAACGGGTATCGGTATGGAATTGCAACCGAGAACACTAGTATCGGTCCAATCTCTTGCAAACCGATACTACGGAAACTCAATTTCAACCCAATTCGGATTTCTAGGGTTTCTTATCGAATTGGGATCCAATCTCTTGCAAATCCCAATCGATATGAACACCTAGCTATCTGTAGTAAATCGATCCCAAACTAACCCTAATAGCAATTCTAGCGATAGTTCTACCAAATCATCACAAATCGGAAATTGGGCTCGTAGGGTTCATCCCCACGCCCCAAGACGTTAGGACTACTCACAAATCATATCACAAATGCAAGAATAATCAATTGAAATAGCAATAGAATTCATCACAATATTCAAATAAGCAATAAAAATGAGATTTTTAATGAAGAGGGAGACAAACCAATAGAGTTCTCCAAGAATCCAACAAAAATAAACTTTTCTCTCCTCTCCAATCACAAGAATCAAAAGCTAAAAAGGTTAATCTAAAAAGCTGCTAAAAAGTCAGGAAAAAGCTCCCTAACCTAGGTTAAAACTGGGGTTAAAACCCCCCAAAACTGCCCAAAAATCCGTGACCAAAATGCCCCTGCGTAGCCTGAAAATCGCAATTTACGCTACAGGCAGCGCGGCTCACTCGGCCGAGTGACAAAAGTCGCTCGGCCGAGTGAGAAACCCTGAGAATTTCCAGTAAGTCTGGGGTCTTGGGGCTCTTCACTTCGGGCGTCGCTCGGCCGAGTGAGTTGTCGTCACTCGGCCGATGGCTTCTCTTCACTCGGGTGGTCGGCAATTTCCACTCGGCCGAGTGGGTCTTCTGATGCTCAGGCAGACGAAAAACAGTAAGTTGGCTCTTTTTGATTGGCGTCGTCTGAGTGCCACTCGGGCGGACGGGGTTTCGTCACTCGGCCGATGTGGCTTCTGATGCTCGGACAAGTGCACACTTGAAGCGTGTCTGATTTGGTCGGCCGAGCGGGGTCTCGCTGGTCGGCCGAGTGACTCCTTCACTCGGCCGAGTGAGACACCAAAAATGCACATTCTGAGTGTTTTTGCCTCCTCGTCGCTCCTACGACGTTCCTTCTTCTTCCGCTCCTCTCCAATAACAAAATACCCCTCGGGGAAGTCGTCGATGACACTCTGAAGTAGGTGTATCTCGGGATCACTCCAAATCGCTCCAAATCTCCTGAAATACGACAAAAACAACAAATCGTGAAAAGCATCGCAATATTGTCGATAAATCGCGAAAAGCGTGATTTGAGCGATCTAAATGGCATGCAATCATGTGGAAAAAAGGTGTAAAACACGGAGTGATCAAAATCCCCCAAGCTTACCTCTTACTCGTCCTCGAGGAAGATAAGTAAAAGGCGAACCCGGTGGATTCAGAAAACGAAAACGACGAAAAACAAAAAACGAAGAAGAAAGAAGAAAGCGAAGAGGGAAGCTGCTAGATCATTTTTCTCAGGACATGGGTTTTGCTTACTCATATAGCATGCACCGAATGTAAAACACATGTCAAAGGCTTTTATTTCGATATCATAGTATAATGGTGCAAATAGAAATAGAAAATCCAAGAATATTGATATAGCATGAAAAACAGAATAATTTTAGAATTAACATCGTCTGAATCTTTTAAAGCGGTATACAATATTGCAGATCACACACTTTTCAATTGAACGCTTTCTAAGAGGAGTATAAGAATATTACGCAATAGAATAGAAAGAATAGGAAAGCGTGGATTTCATGAAATGAGTGCTAAGCATAGATTTCTGGATTTCGTGAAGCTAAAACAATCTCACCGAGTATAGAATATTACTTAGCCTAGGTTGTCGTGCACCGTCAAGTAGTCACTCTCTCACACATCATTGGATTCCCTCCCCCCAAGCTTATCTATAAGCGTGGTGGCATAAAAAGCAATATTTACATCACCATTTTTATGAAGCTCCAAAAGTAATCAAGATAAAAACAAAAAGAGGGAAGAAAGAGAGGAAACTTGAGATGGGATCGTTTATTGAGATTCTTTTCTTTTTCTTTTCTTTTTCTCCTTTTTCCCTTTTTATCTTTATTTTTTTTTAATAGCATATATACACAATGATCCCAAATCAAAGAGAAATAAGGATATACAAGAATTTTTCTTTTTCTTTTTGGTTTTGGGAAATTTGGAGCTAGGATTTTAATAACGGGGGAAATGCCAAATATTAGAATCGCTAAAGGGAGATTCACCAATGATTTTAAAATAGAGAATTGATGTTCAAGATATGTGGAGAAAGAAATAAATATGTCTCTCAGTTCACTCTATAAGACGTGCACGACAACTTCAGCAGGGTAATCTAATCTACTCGGTTTTGATCACAAAAAAGCTAAACTAATCCAGATTTATCATAGCTAACATCATTCAATCATCCTGAAGTGAAATGTACAAATCACGCAAATAGAAGTGATATAGGAAAAGAAAACGGTACTCCAGATATAAGCATTCAATGCGTGAATCTTGGTGTGTTTTCGGCGATAGCATACATATGAATATTCAGACTCAGCTAATAATAAAATTTCATCCATTTTCATGCGGAAAAAGTGTGGGTTACTATCTCTAAATGCAAGGCAAATCACAGCATATGATATCAGAAATAAAATCTAAGACATGACAAATATAGCATGCATATAGAGAAAGCTAACTCCACGTCATCATCATCACAGAAAAGTCATCTCTAGCATGAGATGAGAAAGAAATAAAGATAAAAAGGGAAAATAAAGTTATTTACAATGCAGCACACAAAGAAAGTAAGAAAAACGTGATGCATGGTAAAAAAAAGAAAAAGTGGTGAAAGTGAGGGCAAAAGCGGAAAATGGCGTGAAAAAAATTAAAATAAAGGTGGTAAATCGAAAAGAACGTGAGAACTCACTCCCCCAAGCTAAAGTGCACAGTGTCCTCAATGTGCGAAGTGTGGCACACCGAGAGACGTGTAAAGTGAGGGGAAGGTGAGGATGCATGCATGAGGAAAAAGAAAATAAAAATAACGAAATGAAAAATATGATGCGGACATGATGCATGCAGATATAGGAGTGAATCAGATATAAAAGTGTGACACCAAAAATCTCTCCCTCTCTCCCAAAAAAATGGTATAGAAAGATATGAACGAAATGCGGACCCAAAAACAGTGAGGGGAGGGTGGGGGCAAAAATCATCAGGACCGAGCAGAGACGGGCAGCACGACGGCGAAAAGGATCAATGGCATCAAGGGCGCCTAAGAGGGTGGGGCTACGCCGTCTCCGTCCTGAGGCGGAGGTGGTGGTGGTGGCTGGGGAACAGTCTGCTGAGTGGGTGTGGGTGTGGGTGTGGAAGTAGGCTGGGTGTGTGTAGGAGTGGGGGTGGGTACCTGCTGGGTGGGTGTGGGTACGCGAGGAAGCCGCTCGAGAATCTGAGTGAGGAAATAGTGAATGCCCGGAAGTAGGTCGAAGCGGCTGGCCATAACGGTGACGGTGGCAGACATCGTCCTAAGGTCGCCTCTGAGGGCACTCACCGCCCCCTCGAGAGCATGAATGCTCTGAAGTACAGTGTCGGGGGGGAGGTGGTGCAGAGGGACGCACCTGTCTGTGCTGTGCAGGACGGGGCTGGCGGACTCGGGTGGTGTAGTGGATAGGCTCAGCAGGCATGTGGAGGAAAGGTGCTGTGCTCGCAAGTGTGGGCCGAGCCTCAGTGCAAGGCTGGGCCGCAGGCTGGTAAGAGGTGGAAGCAGCAGCAGCGGAAGTGGAGTATAAAAGTGGCAACGAGGCGGCCAGAGAGGTCGGTGACACAGACGTGTGGACAGACACCACGACACTCTTCGAAAAAACGGCTGCGGTGGAGACAGAGGTGGAAACCACGGTCTCCACGACGGCAGCAAAAGAGGGCTCTCCGCTCTCAACTATAGTCGGTGGGCGCTCGGGTAGGGCGGAGGAAACGGGCTCAACGGACAGAGGGCCAGCTGTGGTGGTAGTGGAGGTGGGCGTGGAGGTAGTGGAGGTGGGCTCAGCGAGGGTACTCCTGACACCGGCAGAAGTGTGGACAGAGGTGTCGGGAGCAGCAGAAATATCAGGTTGCTGAGGGGCCACGGGGTCAGCAGGAGCAGCGGGGTCAGCGGGTGCAGCGTGTGCAGCGTGGGCCTGCTCAGCCTCCTCAGCCTCCTCGGCCTCAAGCACATAGGCGGCGGGGATCAGGAGATCCATCGCCAGAAGCCAGTCCACCTGTGCTGGTGCTATCTGAGTCCAAGCTGGGCTCGGAAGGATCATGTAATCCGCACCGTAGGGGCCATGCAACCAAACCCAGTGCCACTGACCGTACAGACGTAGCATCTTCATCCGGGCTATGACATCTATGGACAGTGAAGTGGGGCCCGAGGCTCGTCGTAGGTCATCTGGAAAGTCCTCGCCGGTCATCAGGGCGAGCAGGGTGATCAGACCGCCGCAACATATCGGTGAGCGAGCGCCCACCGATACGATGATGTGATCCAAAAACCAGCTCGTGATTTCAATCACGGCGGCGGGGACCAACTCGTCGCCCTCCCTAGATAGAGCGCTGGGGCACGTCATCGTGTAGAGCATATAAAGCTCCGGCGTGGACATCGTCCCAGGCTCATATCTCGCCAAAAAGGTGGTCTCCATAAGGCGCTGAGCTATGCGGAGGCAATGGTGGACGATGGCCGAGGCCTTGGCCCTACTAGGGTCAAAGGCAGCATGTAGACCCGTGATCCAGGCCCAGAAAGCGCCGGAATCAAAGGAAGGTGTGGGAATGTGAGTGGGGGCGTAACCACGGTCGGCCCCAAGGACATCAGGCCATGAAAAGAAGGCTCTCATCATACTGAGAGTGACCTGGCACTCTCGGTCCATGAACCTAAACAAGCATCCCTCGTCGGTCCGGGCGATAGAACTAAGCACCTCAAGTGTCGGACAGACGAACGTGTCCGCCGACACCTGGAAGAAATCTCGCCAACCCACGTTGTCATACAACGTGAGCATCCCCTCAAGTACCCCCAGGCGTCCTAGGTCTGCAGGTGTGCGAACCTAGAGGGTACAATCGAGCGCTGGGAAATGCGCTCAAAAACGACGCGGTGTGCGTCGTCCCGGAACGTAATCCCCAGCGGCCCGACAAGTGGAGCCGGTGGCGGTGGTGGTGGCTGTGGGACGGCATGGAGTGAATGTGCGGGGTGAATGGGCTCTGCAGGCTGTGCGGGGTATGCGGGGTCTGCAGGCTGTGCGGGGTGAACGGGGAGTGGTGGTGTAGGCGGAGGATAGTCTTCCACCTCGTGGGAGGGGCCGGGCTCATCCGGCCGATTCCGCTTGGCGGAAGCTCTCCTGGTGCGAGGTCGTGTCCGAGGCGGCATGTGGGCCCCGGGTGCTCACCAAAAATAGCAAAAACACGGCGTGCAAAAATAAATGGAACGAATATACCGTGACACGCCGCGGGAGCAAAGAAGTGGATGCGTGCGAAGACCATGCCTCCACGAAGCCAAAATCGCTCCCCGGAAGCTCCCCTGGGCTCCCCTAAGCTCCCCAATATACCATGCACATCAAACGAAGATATCAGCGAGTAATATTCAAAATGTATGGGGGGTTAGGGGTATGATAGAGAGATAATGAAGTTGATTTGGTTTTGGGGCTCGTTAAACACATGGATCGTCGAAATATACGCAAAAGAGGAGAAAATAGGCGAAATAAACGCTACCGGAGCTCGGCCTGCGAGGTGGTCGCCGGCGGCGACTCGGGCGAGGCGGAGGAGGCGTCGGCCGGCGGTGGTCGGCTGAGCGCGGCGGCGGGGCGAGTGTTCGGGCGAGTGAGGAGAGGTAGCGGGCGAGGGGAAACGATCGGACGCGATTTTGGGAAATTTTTCGTTTCGAAAAACGCGTCGTCCCGCTCCCCCTTTTATAGAAAAAGTTACGACTCGGCCGAGTGACTAAGTCACTCGGCCGAGTGAACGCAACGGAAATATTTTGGAAAATTCCTCCCTGCTGATGACTTGGCCGAATGGCCTTGCCACCCTCAGCCGAGTGGAAGAAGTCCATTCGGCCGACTGGCTCAAGCTACTCGGTAAGACTCGCCCTAGGAGCGTATCAGTTTACTCGGCCGAGTGAATATATATACTCGGCCGAGTGGCAATTATACTGAAATCAAGAAAAGAAACAGAGAGTTGGGTACAGCAGACTTCCCTCGTTCGTGAGCCGCTCGGGCGGACGAACTTATATGCTCGGCCGAGTGACTAGTATACTCGGCCGAGTGAACCCTGTTTTCTGCTGTTTGGCTTCGTTTGGGCTCTAAACTCTGTTTTTCTTCATCCAGTCGATTTCATCTTTCTCCTAGGCTTCGAGCGCATTCCTGGAGCGCTCTTCGTTGCCTTGTTCATCCTCCTAATGATAGGTACCTCGTTCTCCTCTCCTGGCAAAGAAAAATAGGACCCGTCATCACGAAATTTTTGGGTAAACGACTCAAAACACTAATAATTTCTAAAACGAAAATAAAGGAAAAGTAAAAATAAAGCGATAACCGTCGGGTTGCCTCCCGACAAGCGCTCGTTTAAGGTCTTGAGCGCGACCCCCTTTGATTTTCGATTCAATGCGGGATATTGGGTGCATATGAGATGCACCCGTCAAATTTATTGGGAAGAACGCTTAAATTTGGATGTTGTGGCGGGGTGTTCTTCCTCGGTACTCCTTTGCCTCGGGTAGTGTTGGGGGTGGCTCCCCCAAGCTAGTGCTTGCTCTGGGCCTCGGCTTAACCGGTGACACCGATTTTTGTATCGGTGGGGCTTTCCTTGGAGTCTTCATCTTTGAGAGCTTGCAGAGCTCTCGTATCTTCGCGACATCAGCGTCGCCTTCATCAATTTCCATGGAGAGGTCGGGGGAATGCTCCATCTTTTCTTCTTGGCCCAAATCCGGCCCTTCCTCAAAATCTTCCTTGAATAGAGCGCCGATCGAATGGGGGATCGCCTCCTCAATAACCTCGTCATGGAGGTCCATATAGTCCAGCTCCTCATGATAAGGCATGTGTTTGATTGCCTTGGGTATATGAAGCTCCACCTCGATGTTACCGACATTCAATGTTAGAGTCCCTTCACGTACGTCGACAATGACACCGGCGGTGGCAAGGAACGGGCGTCCAAGTATTAGCGACGTATCTCCCTCCTCCTTGACATCCATGATCACAAAGTCACATGGCAAACATATGCCCCCCGGGACTTGTAACGAGATATCCTCTACGATCCCTACCGGCCTTGTGATCTAACCATCTGCTAGTTGTATCCGCATGTCGGTATGTTTCAATTTTGTGTCGGTGTTTAGTCTTAGGAACATAGAGAGAGGCATGAGGCTAACACTAGCCCCTAAGTCCACTAACGCCTTTTGTAAAGGGACACCGCCTAAGGTGCAAGGAATTTGGAAACTCCCCGGGTCTTTGAATTTGGCGGGCTCCTTCTCTCTCTTGGTGAACCAAGAGCCCTCCTCGGCGAGCATGATTTTCTCCTTCCTCTTTCTTCCTGTAATCAAATCTTTTAGGAACTTGGCGTATGTCGGGATTTCCACGATAGCGTCGAGGAAGGGGATATTGAGGCTTACCCCTCTCAAATACTAAAAAAACTTGGCTAGTCGCTTCTCCATCTTTGCTCTAGCAAGCCTCTGAGGGAATGGGATCGGTGGCATGAAACGCCTCTCTTCAATCAATTGCTCTGCTCTGGACTTTTCTTCCCTTTGCGGCTCTTTCTCTCTCTCAACTTCAATGGCCGGCTCGCTTGGCTCTACAATCTCCACCACGGGCTCCTCAGTAGGAATCATGACGGGAGTGGTATCCTTCCTGCCTCTCGTAGTAACTGCAACAACGGCGTTGATATGACCGGTGTTGCCCCGTGGATTTTGCTCGGGTTGAGCCGGCAACTGTTGACTG
Source organism: Scilla litardierei (assembly GCA_030789695.1). Taxonomy (NCBI): domain Eukaryota; kingdom Viridiplantae; phylum Streptophyta; class Magnoliopsida; order Asparagales; family Asparagaceae; genus Scilla; species Scilla litardierei. The sequence continues at coordinate 81,869,428 of CM061142.1, read as the reverse complement.
TTTCTATTGAGCAACGCAAGTTGCTCCGCAATTTGTCCAACGACAGTTGTAAGAGATTCTTGGCCCGCCTTCAAGGAAGCATTGATCTTCTTCTGCCCGACCATAAACTCCTCCACTTTAGCTTCAAATTCAGATCGTTGTTGACCTTGTGGAGGGTTTTGATTTCTCCACCCTTGATTGTATCCGGGCGGCCTATAGGGTCCAACTTGTTGCTTTGGTGGGAAATTTTGTTGCGGAGGCCCCCTCGGTGGATAATGTTGTTGTTGTTGTTGTTGTTGTTGTTGTTGTGGTCGAGCTTGTTGAGGTAGTTGTTGCGGCGGATTCAATACTCCATCATTGTTTGCGTAGGAGAAACCAGGATGGTTTCTTGTGGCCGGATTGGCCCAATATCCTTGGTTCCCCGCGACGTATTGAACTTGCTCCAAAGATCCATCTCCTTGTTCTCCTCCCAAATACATAGCTTGGGATTGGTCTTGCCAATCACACATTTGATTTGTTGGTGCAGATGTGGAAGGGGGTCCTTGGGGCTCCGTAATATACTTCTCCAGTCTCTCCACCACCTTGTGGAGAGAATCAAACTTGTTGGTCAGCTCCGCTACGGCCTTTGCTTCATAGATGCTAGATAGCTTCAAGGAGGACGAAGAGTGTCCTCGCTCGTCGCCCCATTGTTGATTGTTTGAGGCCATCTCCTCAATTAGGGCCGTAGCTTCGTCGGGAGTCTTCGATAGGATGGCCCCATTTGCCGCGGCATCAATAATCTGCTTGGTCCCCGGTTGGAGACCATTGTAGAAGCTATGGACTAGCTCCCAATCTTCAATGCTATGGTGGGGGCACTGATGCTGCAGGTCTTTGAAGCGCTCCCAAGCCTTGTAGAGTGTCTCTTGAGGTCCTTGCTTGAAGGACATGAGAGCACTCCTAATCTTTACCGTCTTGGAAGGCAGATAGAACTTGTCGATGAACGCGCTTGCCAATTCATCCCATGTGGTAAAGACTCCCTCAGCTTGCGTCCTCAACCAATAAAGAGCTTTATCCTTTAATGTGAAGGGGAAGAGGCGCAGTCTGATGGCATCCAGGGTAACGCCCGGCATCTGGAAGGTGGCGCACTTTGATAGGAAGAGCTGGATATGGTAGTGGGGATTTTCATGGGCGTTCCCATGAAATGGATCCTGCTGCATCAGAACCACAAGCCCAGTCTTCAATTCAAAATTCTTGTCGGCCGCCAACTCCGGCATGGCTATGGACGAGGTCGTGGAGGAAGTCTTAGGCCGGAGCCTATCTCGAATGGAAATAATCCTCTCCATTCTTGCCGCTAACTCTTCAGGCGTCTCCCGGACGTTCATAAACCTCCCTTCCGTATCGGGTCTCCTCTCCGCTCTGATTCTCCGCAATGTATGCTCGATCTCAGGATCAAACAATATATCAATGGGGCCCGCAGTGGATCTCGTGTACATGCACGGGAAAACAAAGTTTCAAAGAAGTGATTAGCACTATGGAAGGGTTATATAAAAATAAAGAAATAAAACAAAAAAGAAAGAAATAGCTAGGGTGGTAGGATCAAACACAATCGCCTCCCCGACAACGGCGCCAAAAACTTGATCGCTCCAAAATGTAACCCAAAAAGGGCGACCGTGTAGTTTTACCGCAAGCGCACGGTGTAGCGGCGAGCGGGTTATCGAACACAGGGAGAACGTATGACAGTGCCTTCTCCGAACAACCTGGCTATAGGAACAGAAAAGAGGGAATTTGCCTTTTGGCAATCCTGTCACAATCGTCAGACAAAGTATGGAGATATAAAATCAAATAAAGACGCCTAGGGAATAGGGAATCCCCGCTACTCACCGTATCTCGTCAATGTAATTCATTGGTATCACAATTGCTAGGGTAGAATTTCGAATGAACTAGATGCAACTGAATGTAAAACCTAGCTCACGCTCTCGCGCTGTTGCCGGTCTATAGCTATCCTAGATTTGGGTCCAATCTCTTGCAAACCCTAGCCTATGCAAGCTAGCATTAGGATCAACATCATCATTCAATCGCGTCCCGAGCCCACTCTCATGCAAACTCGGGCCACGACCTAGGATGGGATAGTTCCTACCCGTCCAATCTCTTGCAAACGGGTATCGGTATGGAATTGCAACCGAGAACACTAGTATCGGTCCAATCTCTTGCAAACCGATACTACGGAAACTCAATTTCAACCCAATTCGGATTTCTAGGGTTTCCTATCGAATTGGGATCCAATCTCTTGCAAATCCCAATCGATATGAACACCTAGCTATCCGTAGTAAATCGATCCCAAACTAACCCTAATGGAAATTCTAGCGATAGTTCTACCAAATCATCACAAATCTGAAATTGGGCTCGTAGGGTTCATCCCCACGCCCCAAGACGTTAGGACTACTCACAAATCATATCATAAATGCAAGAATAATCAATTGAACTAGCAATAGAATTCATCACAATATTCAAATAAGCAATAAAAATGAGATTTTTAATGAAGAGGGAGACAAACCAATAGAGTTCTTCAAGAATCCAACAAAAATAAACTTTTCTCTCCTCTCCAATCACAAGAATCAAAAGCTAAAAAGTTTAATCTAAAAAGCTGCTAAAAAGTCAGGAAAAAGCTCCCTAACCTAGGTTAAAAATGGGGTTAAATACCCCCCAAAACTGCCCAAAAATCCGTGACCAAAATCCCCTGCGCAGCATGAAAATCGCAATTTACACTACAGGCAGCGCGGCTCACTCGGCCGAGTGACAAAAGTCGCTCGGCCGAGTGAGAAACCCTGAGAATTTCCAGTAAGTCTGGGGTCTTGGGGGTCTTCACTTTGGGCGTCGCTCGGCCGAGTGAGTTGTCGTCACTCGGCCGATGGCTTCTCTTCACTCGGGCGATCGGCAATTTCCACTCGGCCGAGTGGGTCTTCTGATGCTTAGGCAGACGAAAAACAGTAAGTTGGCTCTTTTTGATGGGTGTCGTCTGAGTGCCACTCGGGCGGACGGGGTTTCGAAACTCGGCCGATGTGGCTTCTGATGCTCGGCCGAGTGCACACTTGAAGCGTGTCCGATTTGGTCGGCCGAGCGGGGTCTCGCTGGTCGGCCGAGTGACTCCTTCACTCGGCCGAGTGAGACACCAAAAATGCCCATTCTGAGTGTTTTTGCCTCTCGTCGCTCCTACGACGGTCCTTCTTCTTCTGCTCCTCTCCAATAGCAAAATACCCCTCGGGGAAGTCGTCCGTGACACTCTGGAGTAGGTGTATCTCGGGATCACTCCAAATCGCTCCAAATCTCCTGAAATACGACAAAAACAACAAATCGTGAAAAGCATCGCAATATTGTCGATAAATCGCGAAAAGCGTGATTTGAGCGATCTAAATGGCATGCAATCATGCGGAAAAAAGGTGTAAAACACGGAGTGATCAAAATCCCCCAAGCTTACCTCTTACTCGTCCTCGAGGAAGATAAGTAAAAGGCGAACCCGGTGGATTCAGAAAATGAAAACGACGAAAAACGAAAAACGAAGAAGAAAGAAGAAAGCGAAGAGGGAAGCTGCTAGATCATTTTTCTCAGGACGTGGGTTTTGCTTACTCATATAGCATGCACCGAATGTAAAACACATGTCAAAGGCTTTTATTTCGATATCATAGTATAATGGTGCAAATAGAAATAGAAAACCCAAGAATATTGATATAGCATGAAAACGGAATAATTTTAGAATTAACATCGTCTGAATCTTTTAAAGCGGTATACAATATCGCAGATCACACACTTTTCAATTGAACGCTTTCTAAGAGGAGTATAAGAATATCACGCAATAGAATAGAAAGAATAGGAAAGCGTGGATTTCATGAAATGAGTGCTAGGCATAGATTTCTGGATTTCGTGAAGCTAAAACAATCTCACCGAGTATAGAATATTACTTAGCCTAGGTTATCGTGCACCGTCAAGTAGTCACTCTCTCACACATCATTGGATTCCCTCCCCCAAGCTTATCTATAAGCGTGGTGGCATAAAAACAATATTTACATCCCCATTTTTATGAAGCTCCAAAAGTAATCAAGATAAAAACAAAAAGAGGGAAGAAAGAGAGGAAACATGAGATGGGATCGTTTATTGAGATTCTTTTCTCTTTTCTTTTCTTTTTCTTTTCTTTTTCTCTTTTTTCCCTTTTTATCTTTATTTTTTTAATAGCATATATACACAATGATCCCAAATCAAAGAGAAATAAGGATATACAAGAATTTTTCTTTTTCTTTTTGGTTTTGGGAAATTTGGAGCTAGGATTTTAATAACGGGGGAAATACCATATATTAGAATCGCTAAGGGGAGATTCACCAATGATTTTAAAATAGAGAATTGATGTTCAAGATATGTGGAGAAAGAAATAAATATGTCTCTCAGTTCACTCTATAAGACGTGCACGACAACTTCAGCAGGGTAATCTAATCTACTTGGTTTTGATCACAAAAAAGCTAAACTAATCCAGATTTATCATAGCTAACATCATTCAATCATCCTGAAGTGAAATGTACAAATCACGCAAATAGAAGTGATATAGGAAAAGAAAATGGTACTCCAGATATAAGCATTCAATGCGTGAATCTTGGTGTGTTTTCGGCGATAGCATACATATGAATATTCAGACTCAGCTAATAATAAAATTTCATCCATTTTCATGCGGAAAAAGTGTGGGTTATTATCTCTAAATGCAAGGCAAATCACAGCATATGATATCAGAAATAAAATCTAAGACATGACAAATATAGCATGCATATAGAGAAAGCTAACTCCACGTCATCATCTTCACAGAAAAGTCATCTCTAGCATGAGATGAGAAAGAAATAAAGATAAAAAGGGAAAATAAAGCTATTTACAATGCACACACAAAGAAAGTAAGAAAAACGTGATGCATGGTAAAAAAAGAAAAAGTGGTGAAAGTGAGGGCAAAAGCGGAAAATGGCGTGAAAAAAACTAAAAATAAAGGTGGTAAATTGAAAAGAACGTGAGAACTTGCTCAATATCCTTGGTTCCCCGCGACGTATTGAACTTGCTCCAAAGATCCCTCTCCTTGTTCTCCTCCCAAATACATAGCTTGGGATTGGTCTTGCCAATCACACATTTAATTTGTTGGTGCAGATGTGGAAGGGGGTCCTTGGGGCTCCGTAATATACTTCTCCAGTCTCTCCACCACCTTGTGGAGAGAATCGAACTTGTTGGTCAGCTCCGCTACGGCCTTTGCCTCATAGATGCTAGATGGCTTCAAGGAGGACGAAGAGTGTCCTCGCTCGTCGCCCCATTGTTGATTGTTTGAGGCCATCTCCTCAATTAGGGCCGTAGCTTCGTCGGGAGTCTTCGATAGGATGGCCCCATTTGCCGCGGCATCAATAATCTGCTTGGTCCCTGGTTGGAGACCATTGTAGAATCTATGGACTAGCTCCTAATCTTTAATGCTATGGTGGGGGCACTGATGCTGCAGGTCTTTGAAGCGCTCCCAAGCCTCGTAGAGTGTCTCTTGAGGTCCTTGCTTGAAGGACATGAGAGCACTCCTAATCTTTACCGTCTTGGCAGGCGGATAGAACTTGTCGATGAACGCGCTTGCCAATTCATCCCATGTGGTAAAGACTCTCTCAGCTTGCGTCCTCAACCAATAAAGAGCTTTATCCTTTAATGTGAAGGGGAAGAGGCGCAGTCTGATGGCATCCAGGGTAACGCCCGGCATCTGGAAGGTGGCGCACTTTGATAGGAAGAGCTGGATATGGTAGTGGGGATTTTCATGGGCGTTCCCATGAAATGGATCCTGCTGCATCAGAACCACAAGCCCAGTCTTCAACTCAAAATTCTTGTCGGCCGCCAACTCCGGCATGGCTATGGACGAGGTCGTGGAGGAAGTCTTAGGCCGGAGCCTATCTCGAATGGAAATAATCCTCGCCATTATTGCCGCTAACTCTTCAGGCGTCTCCCGGACATTCATAAACATCCCTTCAGTATCGGGTCTCCTCTCCGCTCTGATTCTCCGCAATGTACGCTCGATCTCAGGATCAAACAATATATCAATGGGGCCCGCAGTGGATCTCGTGTACATGCACGGGAAAACAAAGTTTCAAAGAATTGATTAGCACTATGGAAGGGTTATATAAAAATAAAGAAATAAAACAAAAAAGAAAGAAATAGCTAGGGTGGTAGGATCAAACACAATCGCCTCCCCGGCAACGGCGCCAAAAACTTGATCGCTCCAAAATGTAACCCAAAAAGGGCGACCGTGTAGTTTTACCGCAAGCGCACGGTGTAGCGGCGAGCGGGTTATCGAACACAGGGAGGACGTATGACAGTGCCTTCTCCGAACAACCTGGCTATAGGAACAGAAAAGTGGAAATTTGCCTTTTGGTGATCCTGTCACAATCGTCAGACAAAGTATGGAGATATAAAATCAAATAAAGACGCCTAGGAAATAGGGAATCCCCGCTACTCACCGTATCTCGTCAATGTGATTCATTGGTATTACAATTGCTAGGGTAGAATTTCGGATGAACTAGTTGCAACTGAATGTAAAACCTAGCTCACGCTCTCGCGCTGTTGCCGGTCTATAGCTATCCTAGGTTTGGGTCCAATCTCTTGCAAACCCTAGCCTAGGCAAGCTAGCATTAGGATCAACATCATCGTTCAATCGCGTCCCGAGCCCACTCTCATGCAAACTCGGGCCACGACATAGGTTGGGATAGTTCCTACCCGTCCAATCTCTTGCAAACGGGTATCGGTATGGAATTGCAACCGAGAACCCTAGTATCGGTCCAATCTCTTGCAAACCGATAATACGGAAACTCAATTTCAACCCAATTCGGATTTCTAGGGTTTCCTATCGAATTGGGATCCAATCTCTTGCAAATCCCAATCGATATGAACACCTAGCTATCCGTAGTAAATCGATCCCAAACTAACCCTAATGGAAATTCTAGCGATAGTTCTACCAAATCATCACAAATTGGAAATTGGGCTCGTAGGGTTCATCCCCACGCCCCAAGACGTTAGGACTACTCACAAATCATATCACAAATGCAAGAATAATCAATTGAAATAGCAATAGAATTCATCACAATATTCAAATAAGCAATAAAAATGAGATTTTTAATGAAGAGGGAGACAAACCAATAGAGTTCTCCAAGAATCCAACAAAAATAAACTTTTCTCTCCTCTCCAATCACAAGAATCAAAAGCTAAAAAGTTTAATATAAAAAGCTGCTAAAAAGTCAGGAAAAATCTCCCTAACCTAGGTTAAAAACTGGGGTTAAATACCCCCCAAAACTGCCCAAAAATCCGTGACCAAAATCCCCTGCGCAGCCTGAAAATCGCAATTTACGCTACAGGCAGCGCGGCTCACTCGGTTGAGTGACAAAAGTCGCTCGGCCGAGTGAGAAACCCTGAGAATTTCCAGTAAGTCTGGGGTCTTGGGGGTCTTCACTTTGGGCGTCGCTCGGCCGAGTGAGTTATCGTCACTCGGCCGATGGCTTCTCTTCACTCGGGCGATCGGTAATTTCCACTCAGCCGAGTGGGTCTTCTGATGCTTAGGCAGACGAAAAACAGTAAGTTGGCTCTTTTTGATGGGCGTCGTCTGAGTGCCACTCGGGTGGACGGGGTTTCGTCACTCGGCCGATGTGGCTTCTGATGCGCGGCCGAGTGCACACTTGAAGCGTGTCCGATTTGGTCAGCCGAGCGGGGCTCGCTGGTCGGCTGAGTGACTCCTTCACTCGGCTGAGTGAGACACCAAAAATGCCCATTCTGAGTGTTTTTGCCTCCTCGTCGCTCCTACAACGTTCCTTCTTCTTCCGCTCCTCTCCAATAGCAAAATACCCCTCGGGGAAGTCGTCGGTGACACTCTGGAGTAGGTGTATCTCGGGATCACTCCAAATCGCTCCAAATCTCCTGAAATATGACAAAAACAACAAATCGTGAAAAGCATCGCAATATTGTCGATAAATCGCGAAAAGCGTGATTTGAGCGATCTAAATGGCATGCAATCATGCGGAAAAAAGGTGTAAAACACGGAGTGATCAAAATCCCCCAAGCTTACCTCTTACTCGTCCTCGAAGAAGATAAGTAAAAGGCGAACCCGGTGGATTCAGAAAACGAAAACGACGAAAAACGAAAAACGAAGAAGAAAGAAGAAAGCGAAGAGGGAAGCTGCTAGATCATTTTTCTCAGGACGTGGGTTTTGCTTACTCATATAGCATGCACCGAATGTAAAACACATGTCAAAGGCTTTTATTTCGATATCATAGTATAATGGTGCAAATAGAAATAGAAAACCCAAGAATATTGATATAGCATGAAAACGGAATAATTTTAGAATTAACATCGTCTGAATCTTTTAAAGCGGTATACAATATCGCAGATCACACACTTTTCAATTGAACGCTTTCTAAGAGGAGTATAAGAATATCACGCAATAGAATAGAAAGAATAGGAAAGCGTGGATTTCATGAAATGAGTGCTAGGCATAGATTTCTGGATTTCGTGAAGCTAAAACAATCTCACCGAGTATAGAATATTACTTAGCCTAGGTTATCGTGCACCGTCAAGTAGTCACTCTCTCACACATCATTGGATTCCCTCCCCCAAGCTTATCTATAAGCGTGGTGGCATAAAAACAATATTTACATCCCCATTTTTATGAAGCTCCAAAAGTAATCAAGATAAAAACAAAAAGAGGGAAGAAAGAGAGGAAACATGAGATGGGATCGTTTATTGAGATTCTTTTCTCTTTTCTTTTCTTTTTCTTTTCTTTTTCTCTTTTTTCCCTTTTTATCTTTATTTTTTTTAATAGCATATATACACAATGATCCCAAATCAAAGAGAAATAAGGATATACAAGAATTTTTCTTTTTCTTTTTGGTTTTGGGAAATTTGGAGCTAGGATTTTAATAACGGGGGAAATACCATATATTAGAATCGCTAAGGGGAGATTCACCAATGATTTTAAAATAGAGAATTGATGTTCAAGATATGTGGAGAAAGAAATAAATATGTCTCTCAGTTCACTCTATAAGACGTGCACGACAACTTCAGCAGGGTAATCTAATCTACTTGGTTTTGATCACAAAAAAGCTAAACTAATCCAGATTTATCATAGCTAACATCATTCAATCATCCTGAAGTGAAATGTACAAATCACGCAAATAGAAGTGATATAGGAAAAGAAAATGGTACTCCAGATATAAGCATTCAATGCGTGAATCTTGGTGTGTTTTCGGCGATAGCATACATATGAATATTCAGACTCAGCTAATAATAAAATTTCATCCATTTTCATGCGGAAAAAGTGTGGGTTATTATCTCTAAATGCAAGGCAAATCACAGCATATGATATCAGAAATAAAATCTAAGACATGACAAATATAGCATGCATATAGAGAAAGCTAACTCCACGTCATCATCTTCACAGAAAAGTCATCTCTAGCATGAGATGAGAAAGAAATAAAGATAAAAAGGGAAAATAAAGCTATTTACAATGCACACACAAAGAAAGTAAGAAAAACGTGATGCATGGTAAAAAAAGAAAAAGTGGTGAAAGTGAGGGCAAAAGCGGAAAATGGCGTGAAAAAAACTAAAAATAAAGGTGGTAAATTGAAAAGAACGTGAGAACTTGCTCAATATCCTTGGTTCCCCGCGACGTATTGAACTTGCTCCAAAGATCCCTCTCCTTGTTCTCCTCCCAAATACATAGCTTGGGATTGGTCTTGCCAATCACACATTTAATTTGTTGGTGCAGATGTGGAAGGGGGTCCTTGGGGCTCCGTAATATACTTCTCCAGTCTATCCACCACCTTGTGGAGAGAATCGAACTTGTTGGTCAGCTCCGCTACGGCCTTTGCCTCATAGATGCTAGATGGCTTCAAGGAGGACGAAGAGTGTCCTCGCTCGTCGCCCCATTGTTGATTGTTTGAGGCCATCTCCTCAATTAGGGCCGTAGCTTCGTCGGGAGTCTTCGATAGGATGGCCCCATTTGCCGCGGCATCAATAATCTGCTTGGTCCCCGGTTGGAGACCATTGTAGAATCTATGGACTAGCTCCTAATCTTTAATGCTATGGTGGGGGCACTGATGCTGCAGGTCTTTGAAGCGCTCCCAAGCCTCGTAGAGTGTCTCTTGAGGTCCTTGCTTGAAGGACATGAGAGCACTCCTAATCTTTACCGTCTTGGCAGGCGGATAGAACTTGTCGATGAACGCGCTTGCCAATTCATCCCATGTGGTAAAGACTCTCTCAGCTTGCGTCCTCAACCAATAAAGAGCTTTATCCTTTAATGTGAAGGGGAAGAGGCGCAGTCTGATGGCATCCAGGGTAACGCCCGGCATCTGGAAGGTGGCGCACTTTGATAGGAAGAGCTGGATATGGTAGTGGGGATTTTCATGGGCGTTCCCATGAAATGGATCCTGCTGCATCAGAACCACAAGCCCAGTCTTCAACTCAAAATTCTTGTCGGCCGCCAACTCCGGCATGGCTATGGACGAGGTCGTAGAGGAAGTCTTAGGCCGGAGCCTATCTCGAATGGAAATAATCCTCGCCATTATTGTCGCTAAGTCTTCAGGCGTCTCCCGGACATTCATAAACATCCCTTCAATATCGGGTCTCCTCTCCGCTCTGATTCTCCGCAATGTACGCTCGATCTCAGGATCAAACAATATATCAATGGGGCCCGCAGTGGATCTCGTGTACATGCACGGGAAAACAAAGTTTCAAAGAATTGATTAGCACTATGGAAGGGTTATATAAAAATAAAGAAATAAAACAAAAAAGAAAGAAATAGCTAGGGTGGTAGGATCAAACACAATCGCTTCCCCGGCAACGGTGCCAAAAACTTGATCGCTCCAAAATGTAACCCAAAAAGGGCGACCGTGTAGTTTTACCGCAAGCGCACGGTGTAGCGGCGAGCGGGTTATCGAACACAGGGAGGACGTATGACAGTGCCTTCTCCGAACAACCTGGCTATAGGAACAGAAAAGTGGGAATTTGCCTTTTGGTGATCCTGTCACAATCGTCAGACAAAGTATGGAGATATAAAATCAAATAAAGACGCCTAGGAAATAGGGAATCCCCGCTACTCACCGTATCTCGTCAATGTGATTCATTGGTATTACAATTGCTAGGGTAGAATTTCGGATGAACTAGTTGCAACTGAATGTAAAACCTAGCTCACGCTCTCGCGCTGTTGCCGGTCTATAGCTATCCTAGGTTTGGGTCCAATCTCTTGCAAACCCTAGCCTAGGAAAGCTAGCATTAGGATCAACATCATCGTTCAATCGCGTCCCGAGCCCACTCTCATGCAAACTCGGGCCACGACCTAGGTTGGGATAGTTCCTACCCGTCCAATCTCTTGCAAACGGGTATCGGTATGGAATTGCAACCGAGAACCCTAGTATCGGTCCAATCTCTTGCAAACCGATAATACGGAAACTCAATTTCAACCCAATTCGGATTTCTAGGGTTTCCTATCGAATTGGGATCCAATCTCTTGCAAATCCCAATCGATATGAACACCTAGCTATCCGTAGTAAATCGATCCCAAACTAACCCTAATGGAAATTCTAGCGATAGTTCTACCAAATCATCACAAATTGGAAATTGGGCTCGTAGGGTTCATCCCCACGCCCCAAGACGTTAGGACTACTCACAAATCATATCACAAATGCAAGAATAATCAATTGAAATAGCAATAGAATTCATCACAATATTCAAATAAGCAATAAAAATGAGATTTTTAATGAAGAGGGAGACAAACCAATAGAGTTCTCCAAGAATCCAACAAAAATAAACTTTTCTCTCCTCTCCAATCACAAGAATCAAAAGCTAAAAAGTTTAATATAAAAAGCTGCTAAAAAGTCAGGAAAAATCTCCCTATCCTAGGTTAAAAACTGGGGTTAAATACCCCCCAAAACTGCCCAAAAATCCGTGACCAAAATCCCCTGCGCAGCCTGAAAATCGCAATTTACGCTACAGGCAGCGCGGCTCACTCGGTTGAGTGACAAAAGTCGCTCGGCCGAGTGAGAAACCCTGAGAATTTCCAGTAAGTCTGGGGTCTTGGGGGTCTTCACTTTGGGCGTCGCTCGGCCGAGTGAGTTATCGTCACTCGGCCGATGGCTTCTCTTCACTCGGGCGATCGGCAATTTCCACTCAGCCGAGTGGGTCTTCTGATGCTTAGGCAGACGAAAAACAGTAAGTTGGCTCTTTTTGATGGGCGTCGTCTGAGTACCACTCGGGTGGACGGGGTTTCGTCACTCGGCCGATGTGGCTTCTGATGCGCGGCCGAGTGCACACTTGAAGCGTGTCCGATTTGGTCAGCCGAGCGGGGTCTCGCTGGTCGGCCGAGTGACTCCTTCACTCGGCCGAGTGAGACACCAAAAATGCCCATTCTGAGTGTTTTTGCCTCCTCGTCGCTCCTACAACGTTCCTTCTTCTTTCGCTCCTCTCCAATAGCAAAATACCCCTCGGGGAAGTCGTCGGTGACACTCTGGAGTAGGTGTATCTCGGGATCACTCCAAATCGCTCCAAATCTCCTGAAATACGACAAAAACAACAAATCGTGAAAAGCATCGCAATATTGTCGATAAATCGCGAAAAGCGTGATTTGAGCGATCTAAATGGCATGCAATCATGCGGAAAAAAGGTGTAAAACACGGAGTGATCACCTAGCATGGCATCGATAATTCCACTCACTAACCCTAGGATATCGAGTCCCCCTACATTTCACGCATCGTGGGTCCACTTAGCTTTTTGTGAGTCGTGCGTCGTGCCTAGCTGTTTTGTGTGCTTCTACTTTGTGATTTTGTTTTATATACCTGTCCAAGAATGACCCCTAGATTATCATGCTTCGATTTGAATATGCGGTATTTGTTTCTCCTGTTTACTTCGGCATGCTATATATGTATCGTATACTTCATTTCGCATGTGTCGGGATTCCACAAATTAGGACTAGGATAACCCATTTAGCCTATGCTCTGATTAGCTAGAATAGTTTCCTTTGCCCAAGTGTTTAGATTCCGACTTCTTTTTTGTTTTACTTGGTGCAAATCCCCTCATCGTGTACCGTTCTCCCACTTGGGAGAGTACACATGTATATACCCCAATATCCAAAAAAATCCAAAAAAAAAGAGAAAAGAAAAGAAAAACCCAAAAAGAAAAGAAAAAAGAAAAAAAATTGTATAGCCAAAAATCCAAAAAAAATATACAAATACCCAAAACCCAAAAAATTCCCGTGTGAGCATGTTTTCACTACTTGCCGAGAATAAAGGGAAGGCGAGAACTTGCACCGAGTGATCTTCTCCACATCATCTCAACCCCCGTCGTTTTCGAAAACACTTGGCTTAGCAACTTTTTAGCTATTATCTAGGCTATAGTGTGGTGATTTCCTTAACCCTAGTTGTGGAGTCCCTGATGCATGCTATGTTTCGATTCTCTTTCTATTCTCATGCATGCTTGAACTACATATATTCACCGCTTATTTCAAATCGAATCGATATTTGGGTCATTTCTTGGATTTGTGTATATGATCTTATAGCACAATGTAGAAAGCAACACCGTCTGCTAGCACATGACCACACTCACTCGCGCTTCACCGCATGGGCCAATGGCACTTGTCTGGACTCGTATTCCTTGGTTTAGTGATGTGATTATTGCGTTTGCTTGCTTGGTGTGTCGCTTTTGATTTTGCTGGCTCTGACGGGTGATTTAGGATTTTTGTTTTTTTCTCTCTTCCTCTCTATTTTCTCCCTCCGAGCTCCTACTCTCCCTCGTCTTCCTCGAGGACGAGGAAGGGTTCAGCTTGGGGGATTTTGACGTGCGTTTATATTTCATATATTTGCACAGGTTTTCTTCCGTGTATTTCCATTATTTACCGCCGTCTTATATTCGTTTTCTCGTGTTTTCTTGTTTTCTTTCAATTTTCCGTGTTTTCCGTATTTTGCAGGAGTTTACTGGCATAGGGGACATAAAACGACGATATCGCAAGTCCCCGGAGCAACAGGAGGAGTCACGCGTGATCCAGGGGGTCAAACGACGATGATATCATCTTTCAGCCCCTCACCCGATCGGTTGGTCATCTTCAACCGATCTGGTGATGCACGCGTGCACCACCCGGCCACAGCTTGGAGCTCACAAGAAGTCACCCGGTCGGTTCGTAGGCCGGTTCAAAAGCCCAAAGCTCTCTGGAATTCGAAGCTAATTGCCAACCGATCGGGTGACTTTCACCCGATTGGTTCATCTGTAGCTGAATCTCCAAAGCCAAGACACGAAGACCCAACCAGTCTCCTCACCCGATGGCACCAAGATCCAACCGGTGACATCCATGCTTCAACCGACCGGTTCATCCTGACCGGGTGAAGTCCCGCATCTCACTGCCAAAGTTTGAAGCAGCTCACCCGATCGGTGACTTGTCAACCGATCGGGTGATATCTTTTTCTATATATAGGACCCCTAGGTCTTTGAGAAACGGGAGTTGGTAATTTTTTACTGTTTTCTTCATTTTGTGACGGCTGTAATTTCCCAGTTTTTGTAAGTTTTCATATCTTTGTCAAACTTTAGTATTATCTTAATTGCTTTACTGCCATTGCATTTCTATTGTCTGATTATGATTTTTACGGTCGATTTCTGTTTAGATAGCTTTTTACTAAATATGTGTGAGTAGTTCCCGAATCTGGGATTTTGGTGGAAACCCCTTCGAGGGTTCTCCCCGATGCATCCATAGGGCTAGGAAATCGATAGGGATTAGGAATCTACCGGTTACGCGGTGTGTTTTATTGTCATCGACGGGAAAAAGACCGCCTTTGACCGTTGGGCCAAGGGGGAATAAACTTGGCGGTTGACTCCCTAGCCATAGCTCGCGCCCTTAGCGTAGACGTCGAATCCTAGCGCGAGGGAGCGGCAGGATGAGACATTGGGAGTTATCGTTGTGAGCTTAGTGCTCCTGGAGTTGATCAGTGTTAATGGACACGGGAGTGCCCACTGATCGAACCTGGCAAGTCTGGCGTATCATCCTGGGCACCGACCGAAATATCGGGCCCATGGGACGCTGGTACCACTCTTAGAGGCAACGTCTCACCATTAAACCCTAATTCTGATTGCTATCCTACTCGTAGGCCGTATCGGTGAGACTCGCATGATAGGGTGGAAACCAAAGTCTCAGGTTCTTCCTTTATATTGTATATACCTTGCATTCCATTTACCGTGATAACCCATCGTTCGATCCGGGCTAGCTCGCCCATGGGGTGAATTTGATCCTCTTTGACACAAGCACATCCACGCCTCCCTGAGTTCGACCCCCAAGCCACACTACAACACCGTGCGCTTGCGGTTACAAATATTTAAATCTCACGCCCCCAATCGTATTATTGCACACATCTAGCACGCACACACGGGGGACGTCACCTGCTGTTTTCAGCTCCAACTCTCTGTTATTACTCTACTTTCTGTTTTTCGTCTCCCCGTCAGTACCTTCCTTCTCCTGAGGCTTGAGCGTGTTCCTGGAGCGCTCCCCTTTACCATGGTAATCCTCCATTCAAATGGTTACCGTTCTCCATCACCTGTCATGAAAAATAGAGCTCGTTGTCAGGATTTTTATCGACTCAAGACTCCAAACACTAAGAAATATCTAAAAACAAAAATAAAAATGAATGATTCAACTAAAAACCGTCGGGTTACCTTCCGACAAGCGCTCGTTTAAGGTCTTGAGCTCGACCCCTTAAGATATTCGTTTAATGCTCGATATTCGGTGCATGTGAGATGCGCGCGTCAAATTTGCCTAGAAGGCCACTTGGATTTAATTATTGTTGTTCGTAGGCATTCCTCGGCTCCCCCTCATCATGGGTGGTAGTGGGGGATGAGTCCCCCAAGCTTGAGCTTTTAGCGTTCTTTTTCTTTGCCGGTGATGAAGATTTCTTGTCCGGCGGAGCTTTCTTCAAATTCTTTGCCGTGGAGAGCTTGCATAGCTCATTAATTCTTGCGACATCAGCGTCATCCTTGTCATCAACCATAGAATGATCCGGCGGGTCTCCCAACTTTTCTCCATCTCTAGAAGATTGGCCTTCTTCGAAGCCATTATTGTGTAAGGCGCCGATAGCATATGGCATAGCATCATCAATGACCTCAACGAGGAGGTCCACGTAATCGACGTCCTCTGCCCAAGGCATGTGCTTCATTGCCTTAGGAATGTGAAGCTCCACCTCTATGTTTCTGTCCTCTATCACGTCAACTATCACGCCGGTGGTGGCTAAAAAAGGGGCGTCCAAGAATTAGTGACGTATCGCCCTCCTCTTTGATATCCATTACCACGAAGTCGCACGGCAAGTAAATTCCTCCCGGTACTTGGAGCGGTATGTTCTCTGCAATTCCCACGGGCCTAGTGACCCGACCGTCTGCGAGTTGTATTCTCATATCCGTCGGCTTTAAGTCGGTCCCCATATTCAATTTCTTAAACATAGTTAGGGGCATTAGGCTCACGCTTGCTCCCAAATCTACTTAGGCTTTTTGTAGCGGGACTCCTCCAAGCATGCAAGGGATGCGGAAGCTTCCGGGTTCTTTAAACTGTGTAGGCTCCTTCTCCTTCCGGGTAAACCAAGTACCTTGCTCCGCGAGCATTATCTTCTCCTTTTGCTTCTTTCCCGAAATCAAGTCTTTTAGGAATTTGGCGTAAGACGGGATCTCTACAATGGCGTCCAAGAAAAGGATATTTAGGCTCACTCCCCGCAAGTACTCAAGAAACTTGGCAAGCCGCTTTTCAATCTTTGCTCTTGCCAACCTTTGTGGGAAGGGTACCGGTGGCATATAGTTGTGCTCCTTACGTGGATTCATAATTTCAAAATTTTCACCGTCTTTTGGCTCTTTCGGGCACTCCTCCTCATTAGCCGGCTCCTTGTCATCCAAAATTTCTTCCCTCGGTTCCTTGGTATGAATCATGGCGGGAGTGGTGCCCTTCCCGCCCCTAGTAGTTACCGCCACAACCGCATTGATGTGGCCGGTATTGCCCCGTGGGTTTGGCTCCGGTTGAGCCGGAAATTGTTGAGTATTTTTGTTGAGCAATGCTAGTTGCTCCGATAATTGTGCCATGATGGTGTTGAGAGAGTCTTGTTGAGCGGTCAATCTAGCATTTACTTTCTTTTGCTCCGCCATGAATTCTTCAACCCTTGCTTCATGGTCGGACCTCGGTGGTGCTTGTGGTGGATTAGGTGATCTCCACCCTTAATTATACCCCAGAGGTCTATATGGTCCTGCTTGTTGCCTCTGTTGGAAGTTTTGTTGTTGAGGCCCTCTCGGTTGATATTGCGGTTGTTGTGGAGGCCGAATTTGAGGTTGTTGCGGTGGTGGGTGTAAGACTCCATCATTATTTTCATATGAAAATCCCGGATGGTTTCTCGTGGCCGGGTTTGCCCAATAACAGGTATTTCCCGCAACGTATTGGACTTGCTCTATAGCTCCCCCTCCTTGCTCTCGTCCAACATACATGACATGGGCTTGGTCTTGCCAATCGCCCATACTTCCTCTCGGAGTAGATTTGGTGGGGGGTTCTATGCGGATCACTTATCAACTTTTTCAATCTCTCCATGACCTTGTGGAGGGAATCAAACTTTATAGAAAGCTCCGCTACGGCCTTTGCCTCATAATACTTGTTGGCTTCAAGGAGGATGAAGAATGTCCTCTCTCGTTGCCCCATTGTTGGTTATTGGAGGCCATCTCCTCAAGTAGGGCCGTAGCATCATCCAACTTCATAGATAATATGGCTCCATTAGCGGTTGCATCGATGATTTGCTTGGTGCCCGGTTGCAATCCATTGTAAAAGCTATGCACAAGCTCCCATGCTTCAATACTATTATGGGGGCATTGGTGTTGGAGATCTTTAAAGCGCTCCCATGCCTCAACTAGAGTTTCCTGCGGTCCTTGCTTGAAGGACATGAGCGCACTCCTTATCTTGATTGTCTTGGATGGTGGTAGAATTTGTTAACAAAAGCGCTCGCCAACTCATCCCATGTAGTATAGATCCCCTCCGCTTGTGTCCTCAACCAATACAATGCTTTGTCCCATAGGGTAAATGGGAAGAGGCGCAGTCGGATAGCGTCGGTCGGTACAGCGGGTATCTGAAACGTGGCGCATTTAGACAAGAACAACTATAGATGGTAGTGTGGATTCTCGTGAGAGTTCCCATGAAATGGGTCTTGTTGCATCAACACCACAAGTCCCGTTTTGAGCTCGAAGTTCTTGTCCGCTGTCAACTCTGGCATCACAATAGACGATGTAGTAGAAGTAATCTTAGGCCATAGCCTATCTCTGATAGAAATAAGCCTAGCCATGCGTGCCGCTAACTCCTCCGGTGTCTCTAGTCGGTTCATATGATTGTCCTCTATAGCAAGTCTTCTCTCGGCTCTAAGCCTCCGTGCCGTATGCTCGATCTCAGGATCAAATAATATATCTTCTTGATGTGCCTTCGATCTCGTGTACATGCATAGAAAAAGAGAATCTCGATGGAATCATTAGCACAATAGAGGAATAAAAAGATAAAAATAATAAAAAGAAAAAGAAATAACTAAGTAAATAAAATAAAATACCGTCACCTCCCCTGTAACGGTGCCAAAAACTTGTTCGCGCTCCGGATATACACACGGAAAATGACTGTAGTTTTACCGCAAGCACACGGCGTAGTGGCAAGAGGGTATCAAACATAAGGGTACAATTGACAGTATCTTACCTTGATCACCTAGCTATTGATGGAATAAGAATAGTTTGATGGTAGTGTCACAATCGTTCAAATAGCAAATAGATATCAATATAATAAAAGCATCTAGGGATAGGAAATCCCCACTACGGACCGTTTCTTATCCTTGTGGATCATGAATATCAATGTTGCAAGGCTTGAATGCAGGTGAACTAGTCGCAACTTAATGTAGAACCAAGCTCACGCTCTCGCGCTATTGCCGGTCTATAGCAACCTAGATTAGGGCCCACTCTCGTGCAAACCCTAACCTAAACCACTAGCGTGAAGATCGACATCATCGTCCAAACGCAACTCGAGCCCACTCTCGTGCAAACTCGAGCTACGACCTAGGTTATGATAGTTCGTATTCGTCCAATCTCTTACAAACGAATATTAGTATAGATATATAACAAAAATCCTAGCTTTGGTCCAATCTCTTGCCAACCAAATATAGAGAATTTCGATTATAAACCTAAGTTGAATATCTAGGCCTTCCCATCAATTGAGATCCCAATTTGAAGGAAATTCCTTGCTACTCGCAATAAATCAATCAAAACCTAACCTTTCTTCAATCCTAGCAACAATTCTATTCATTCATCACAATTCAAAAGATCGGGTCCATGGGGTTCATCCTTTGCCCTAGAACGAATAAACTACTCACAAATCATCTTGGAAATCTCAAAAATAAAGCAATCGATCATAGCACAATTCATTGTAAAGAAGAGACAATTCATAAAAATAAGATTTTTAGCAAGAAAGAACAAACCAAAATTTTCGCCTATGATCTCCAGCTGAGATTTCACAAAAGAATAGCCATCAAAAAGTAATAGAAGTCTCTCCTAAAACTAGGAATAAAACTAGGTTTAAATACAAGCCAAAATCGTCCAAAACCCCCTTCAAAGAATTGCCCCTGCGCAGCCCAGAAATCACAATCTGTGTAGCAGTCGAAATGCGTCACTCCGCCGAGTACAATGTCACTCGGTCGAGTGACAGACCCAATAATAAAACATAGAATTTGGGGTTTCGGGGGTCTGTCTCTCTGACTGACTCGGGTGAGTAGGCTTCTTTACTCGGCCGAGTAAGCAATCGTGCTCGGCCGAGTAGGCTTCTCTAAATTTTCCAGTAACTTGGCCATTTCTCGGTTGAAAATCCATGTTCTACTCGGGCGAGTGAGCTTCCTCATTCGACCGAGCAGACTTCCTTGCTCGGCAGAGGAAACTTTGAAATTTTGTTGTGCGTATCTGTTTCACTTGGCCAAATACAGCTCCTGACTCGGCCGGGTAGAGCCTCTGTTCGGCCGAGTAGGCTGTATCTGTCTTCTTTTCTTTCCCTCCTCGCCTCCTCATCGATTCTATTGAATTTCTTCATCTTCCGCTCATCCTCAAGCGTTGATAACTCCTCAAATAAGCTGTAGGCGATGCTCCTGCGTGCGCGAAAGTCCCTTAATCTCGTTTTTGCTCCAGATCGCTCCATTTCTCCTGAAATACGACAAAAATGAGAAATAGTGAAAAGCAACGTGATATCGTCGAATAATCGTGGAAAACGCAATATGGGCGATCGAAATGACATGAAAACATGCAGAAAAAAGGTGTAAAATAAAGAGCGATCATAGCTCCCTCCCAAAACCCCATCAGCTTTGGCTGGCATCTCTCGAAAATTGTGGGGAAAACATAAAATTTTGAAAACTCAAACCCAGGGGAAAAAACCTTTCTCCCCCTCCCCTAACAACCCATCAGCTCGAGCTAGCTCCAACAACAGCATGCGAAATTTTTTGAAGCATAACCTCCATCGGAGTCATCACATCTCACTCTTTTTTTGGAACAGTGGAAGCAATATATATTTGAGTTCATTTCTTTCAATCTTGTGTGATTTGAGTTCGTTGTTTTTCTTTTTATTTATTAATTTCTTCTACTCAGCATGCTGAAGTCGATTCCTCCCCTCGAACCCCATCAGCTCTAACTGGTTCCCACAGCAGCAAAGCGAAATTTTTTTGAAGCATGACCACCATCGGAACCTTCGCATCCACCATCGGAGCCTTACTCCGTGGAAGCAAGAAAAAATGCGGCTTTTTTGGAACTGTAGAAACAACGGATGCTTCTTTTTCTTAGTCTTCATCAATTTTGAGAAATTCCTAAACAGAGGAGGTGCAGGGTATGTATCGTTTCTTATCTAATGGCTTTGGCCTTTGGATTTTGTGTGTAAGGTCTTACTCTTTTCTCTGTTAGCATTCTAAAGTTGCAATCTTTTTCCAATTTCATATGCCTTTGTTTAATGAATTGTTCATCCTTTATCTTTGAGGTGTTAACTTCCCCTTTTTCTGCCATGCACACTAATTGTTTTGTGAAATGACACATTTGATACTAAATGTCAATGCTCTTATCAGTTATTTGATGGTCCTGATAAATGTGTATAACTGATATTTAGTGCTCACTAATCAATGCTCTATTTAGTGAAGCACCCAAAACTAACACCTAAAAAGCCACTTTGCAATGTCACGGTTGCTAGGCGCTAAGGGTTCCTAGGTATCACTTTTGGGCCCTATCCGCAAGCGGACGGTGTCAAATTATAGTATAAAAGATTGTCGAATCCCACAGGGACAGTGATAGTGTATTGAGGTCTCAGGTTATTTCTAGATCTCGGAATGAGATAGCAGTTAGTTTAGAGAGGTTGGTTGTGATGGTGTTGATTCAATATAAGAAGAGACTAGTGCTTTAGGGATCACCGCTAGGACCATTGGAAGTCGACATTAGGCTAGGGGTTTTTACGTTGCATTGGGTTTATGCGATTGGTCTCTCAGCTCGTACCACTCTCGTGGATTAGAGCTTCGAGGTACTTCGGTGGCTCTCATTTACGCAATGGCGGTAGCTGTCAATGTAGTAATATAGTTTGTCGATATATACCCTCAAGGCACGAGCCGGGCATGATCACGAGCCTTGGTTGGATCCACTAACTCCATAATTAAATCCTAAGGATACTCCTTAAGCTAATCAATTCCACCGACCGTGTGCATGATCTAAGTACGAGTTCTCCAGGGATTTGGCTGTATCAACCAAAGTACTCCCCTTTTATTCCCAACACAACCTAAAAATCCCAGATCTACATCTTTTTCCTAAGATCCTAGGGCTAACCTATTAGCCCTAAATAGAACTACTCACACATGGCAAATAGAACAAATAAAGATGCAATTTTTACCATGGAAAACATCATAGCAATTAAAAGAAGTAAAAAAGGAGAATTTTACGTACCAAAATCAAGAGAGAACAATTGCCAATAGAAAATAAGCGAGATCCAATAGATTCCAAAGCGCAAGAGACAATAAAAAACCAATTTTTAGCAATGACGGCACAATGGAAACCCTGGATCTAAAAACACTAATTAAATCTCTCCTCCACTAAAAACAATTCAAAAGCCCCCGAAAACGTCAGGAAAATTGTCTTAAATACATAAAAGGTGGACCCTGTAAGAAAATCTGAAATTCTGGAAGTTTGGGGCCCACATGTCGCCGACCGAGTCGGCTTCTCGGTCGAGTAGGCGCATGCTCGGTCGAGCAGGCACCTTAGCTGCTGCTTGCTTGAAAACGAATTCGGGATACTCGGTCGAGTAGACCACCTACTCGGTCGAGTCGTCAGTAGGTCGAAACTCCTCTCCAGAA
Source organism: Scilla litardierei (assembly GCA_030789695.1). Classification (NCBI taxonomy): domain Eukaryota; kingdom Viridiplantae; phylum Streptophyta; class Magnoliopsida; order Asparagales; family Asparagaceae; genus Scilla; species Scilla litardierei. Next base: position 81,847,055 of record CM061142.1, on the reverse strand, counting down.
TGTCGCTCTGTCTACTCGGGTTGAGTAGGCCTTGCTCGTTTAAGTCGTCAGAGGATCAAATATTCTTCTCCAAAACATCACTATGCCTGCTCGGGTCGAGTATGTCTTGCTCGGTCGAGTAGGATACTGGTGGGAGGAAGCTCGAAACTGGATCGACTCGGGTCGAGTCGTCACTCTGCTTGATCTAGTAGAACGTGCATGTTTTCTTGCTGGATTCACGTGTCAGCTCGACCAAGTAGCTGGTGCTACTCGGGTCGAGTCATCTGAGAAAACTACATGGGCTCGGGCTTTGGCTCCTTTATCTCACTCGCTTCTACTCCTCTCCTCACATATGCTTCCAAACCTCGACGAACTCCTGTAGAGCCTCTCCAACGGCGTCACAGATGTGCTGGATGTGTCCATGTCCCAAAATGGCTCCAAATCGCTCCAAAATCCTTGAAAATCCACAAAGCTCTATGAAACTCGAATATTGCGTTAGAAGCACAGTATCGTATGAAAATATGGGATTTGGATATGGATATGACATGAAATGCAATGAAATGATGCTATGAAAATATGGAAAATATGGACACATCAAAATCCCCTAAGCTTATCTCTTACTCGTCCTCTCACCTGGTGATAATAAAAAATAGAGGAGGTAGGAGATGGAGAGGGGTGCTAAAATGTTCAGTCAGATCTCAAGCCCAAGTAACATATCACAATGCTTTGAATAATAAAACAAATGCTAATAGTATTTTCAAGTCTTACTAATCATATGGCTTGCATGCAATAAAGACAAAGGTAGGGATCCTCTAAAATCATGTCGTCAACTCATATCAACAGCATGCAATCCACAGAGTCTAGTATAAAAAGAGTTGGCAACACACTTTTCAATCAATAGATATAAGTGAAGCACAAAGAGATCGCACGGGCATGTAATAGAGAATGGAAAGAGGTCATGGCATCCAAATATTCATTTCAAATCATGAAAAATCTCCGAATCTAAAACATTTCGTAAAGTTTAAGCATAATCGAATCTCCCCATTGTGCACCATCTCCACTCTAATGTCATACTCACTCATATAATCAAATGGTTCAACCCCCCAAGCTTAGCTTGAGGCATCGCATCTAGGAATAGGATGTGGAATTTTTGTCTTTTCCCAAGTATTTGTAGTAGCTTCTAGTAAAGAGATATGAAATATTTTTATTTTCTTTTTCTTTTTCTCATTTTTTTTCCTTTTTTTTGATATTTTTGGGTCTTTGGAAGCTATCTTTTTCTTTTGGGATTTTTGGGAGGTAGGTGCGGTAAAAGTAGCTGTAGGGGGTGAAACCAAATGATAGGTAGCGAATCATAAAGATATGTGAAGAAGGAAGATAATATATCGCTCGGTTCACTCATCAGATGTGCACAATGGTTCAATGGGATAATACTCTAACTAAACTCATAGCTAGCATGAATATTTTCATTCATCTCAATGAATAATGAAAGCATGCGGTATAAAGTACAATAATATCAGGCATGCAAACAAAAGTGGATAAGATAACAAACAGGTGCTCCAAATATTCTAATGATGCTTGAACCTAGGTGCATTACCCAACAAAGAACGTACTAGATACTACTTCATGCATTCAGTTTCAATTCATATCAGACATTAAATTAGAAAGATCAGCAAGAGAATATGCAAGCAGATAGATAGTAAGACTGAGATTACTCTAAATAGCACGTCAAAAGATATAAGCATCGTGAGTAGCTATTTAGGGCTATAAGAGATATCATCATGTAGAACAATTCTAGCAAAAGGGAAAAAGGCGGAGAAAGTAAGAAAATGAAAACAAGCATGCATGCATAGCAAACATGTGGAAGAACGTGATGCTGAATGAGAAAAAAGATTAAATGGTAAAAAAATGGGTGGAAAAGTAAAGTAAAAAGGTGCAAAATGAAAGTAAAATGTAAAAAAGATGAAAAATAAAGCGATAGCGCTCATTCCCCAAGCTAAACGCAGCAGTATCCTCACTGCTGAGAACAGCTGGCAAGTGGGAAATGAGGCGAGGGTCTGTGGGTGGATAAAGAGATAGAAAGTGAATGTAAAAAAAACTGTGCAAAGGAAAGAAAAAGTGATATGGTGCAAGAGAAAGTGATGATGTAAATGCATGGAATGATGCATAGTGAATGGGAAGTGAAAATGCAAAATGGGTCCTCCCCCAAGCTGTATAAGACTAAGGCCCTGAAAAGACAGATGTGCACAAAATATATTGGGGAAGATAGGAGCAAAAATGGTGGAGGGACAGCATCAAGCAGGGGCACCACCCTTTGTGGGTGGTGATGGGTCCCCCTACTGTGGACCAGAAACTGCGACAGTGAGTTGTGGCTCGACAAGCGTATCGGCCAGAAGATTAGCAAAAGTGGTAGCAAGCACGACTGAAAATGGGACAATGGCAGTCTCGACAGGTGTGGAAGTGTGTGTGTCGAGGACTGTGGTGTCCACTAGCGTGGCAACCGACTCAGGGGCAGAATTGACAGGCCATGCAGAAGCCTAAGAGTGCGGGGCACTGAGTGGTGCGACAGAGGAGACATGGGCTGGCCTGGGGGAAGGGGCATGGGCAAGGATCACGGGAGGTGGGCCCTGTGTCTATAGCAGGTCAATAAACAAAGCGAGGTCCGTCTCGACTCTCTGCTGGTGGGCGGTGGTCGAGCGGGCGAAGTCGTTGAAATCTCGCCTAAGGCGAGAAGTCACGGCCTCCACCGCTAACAGACGCACGTCGGTGGTAGGAGAGTCGAGGGGAGGTCGGGAGCTGTGAGATACCATTCTCATGAGATGGCCCCGTGTAGAGGATACATGGTGCCTGGGCTGAAGGGTCGGAGAGGGTGAACTCGCAGGGATCTCGGCGGAGGCAGTGGGTAGTGGGTAGTGTAGTGTGGCTGAGATCCGGATCAGCGGTGGAAGCAGCGGTAGCATCAGCAACAGAAAGAGGAGCCGTCGTCGACACAGACGTGTAGACAGAAGTCGAGACGCTCTCGGTAAGGATGGTTGCTGCTGGTGTGGTGGTGGTGCCAGTGAGTAGTGACAGAGGTGACCTTAAGGAGATATGTAGAGAAGCTAGAAGGTCCCTAAGCGGTGGAAGGGTGCTGGATAGGTCCCGCTCTGGAAAGTGCAGAGCAGTAGGCTCGAGAGAGAACGAGGCTGCCTGGCCCTCAGAGGCAGGCACGGAGGAGATAGCAGCAGGGGCCTCATGGCAGAGGGTGGTGACAGTTCCCGTGGTCCCTACGGTGGTGGTGGTAGCGACGGTGACAGAGGTGGAAGCGGATGTGCCCCCTGGTGGCAGTGGGTGCATAGGCTGTGCTCGCTGGGCTACCACAATGGCAGCCAAGTCGGGCTCCTCGTCCTTAGAAGAGCTGAGCACCCAGTCGTCGGCATCGACATCGACAGGCACTCCGAGGGGCTTGAAGACGTGGAGGGTAGGAAGTGGGCAGACCATATCAATTATCCAGCTCTGCTGGACTGGCACTATGGTGGTGAGGTGGGGGCAGGCAGGACGAAGTGGGGCATGTGGTGGGTGCCTAAAAGATAGGCCCATTGAGGTCCCCATATGGCCTGATGATGTGCATGTGCTCAAGCACATCCAATGTGAGGCGCATGGGGCCGGGGGGAGTCAATAGGCCATCAGGAAGATCCAGGCACAGCATCCGTGCAAAGATAATGAAAAATCTGCCATAGCAGATATCTGTGTCGAATCGGGTGTGAGCGGTCTGGAGGAGGCGGTAACACAGCCAGTGGGCTGCATCGGAAAGGATGAAGGGGTAGAGGGAGCAATCGGGGTGGTGGCACAGCAGTCGGGTCATTCCCATGAGATGGAAATGCTCGGGTAGGGACATGGTCCCGACCTCTGGCCGGCAGAACATGGTGGTGGTGAGGTGACGCTGGGCATAGCGAAGGCAAGGGTGCACTATGCACGATGCCTTCACCCTACTGGGGCGGTAGTGGTCCAGACCGGTAATGCGATGCCAAAACTGAGTGACATCAAACGTGGCAAGCTCGTAGTCTGGGGAGAATGCGACGCGGGGGTCGGGAATGGCTGGGAAGTGGAAGTGGGCGTGGATCTGGGCGTGCATGACCACTACATCGTGGTCCAGTAGCCGGAAGCTAATACCATCACCCGCTGTTGTGAAGACAATGGAACTCAATGCCTCTAAGGTGAGGCGGATGTAAGTGGGGGTGTGCGTGGCGAGTAACCGGTCGAAACCGATCGTCGTGTAAAGCCTAAGGACCCCCTGCAGGAGTCCTAGGTGCTAGAGGGTGTGGAGGTCGATGAATCGGGTGGGTATGATCGTACTCATCGACAGCGTGACGAAGCAATCGCGGTGCGCATCGTCCCGAAAGGTGATGCCGAAAGTCTGCACCCGTGTTGGCAGAGACGCGGGAGGGGCAGGTGGTGCGGTAGTGGGGATGGGTGCCGAAGTGGAGGGAATGTTTGGACGCTGTGCAGGGTGATCGTGGGTAGGGAGGGCGGCTAGTGGAAGGGTGGTGGCGTAGTCTGAGGAATCGGACGAGGACGACGAATCGCCCACATACTCCTCCTTGGTGGTGGGTGTGACGGCACGATGAGTGCGACGTGGGGGCCAAGAAGTGTAGGTGCCAGTGGCCTTCCTCTTCCCCCGCCGTGCAGGTGTTGGCTCCTTGGCCTAGTGCGAGGAGGCATCGTGCAACAAGCACGTGGCGTGTGTAGAAAAAATAATAAAGAGAGTGTAGAGTGTACTAACACAAGAGTCGCTGTGAGAGCAATGTGGTCGTGTACGTGCCTGTCTGCAAATCCGAGGTATCCCCCTTATCTGCTCCTGTCCGTGGCCTCCGCATAAGTGCAATGCACGTGAAATAGAGAGATAAAATAATATCAGCTGGTGCAAAAGTAATGTGTAGGGGGAGATAGATGAGGGATGATGCGAGTGTAAGGAGGATGGATGTCGACTGAGCAGGGGGCATGCTCGGTCGAGTAGGTCGGGTTGGGGGGTGAGGAACTCGACCGAGCACAAGTTATGCTCGGTCGAGTAGGTTGAGTGGGGTAAGCATGGTACTCGACCGAGCACTAAGTGTGCTCGACCGAGTATGTCGGGTTGCCCTAGGGGAAATGGAGTCCCGGAGGGGTGGTAGTTATACTCAACCCGAGCACTAGATGTGCTCGGGCGAGTATGTCGGGCTGCCCTAGGGCTGCTTGGGGGAGGGGGGTAGCGGGGGAAAGGGTTTGGGGATTGGGGGGAAAATAGAGAGAGATTGAGAGGGGGTGGTGATCGCTTCCGGGCGTACACCCAAAAGAGCGACCGTGTAGTTTTACCGCAAGCGCACGGTGTAGCGGCGAGCGGGTAGCGAACACAGGGAGGACGTATGACAGTGCCTTCTCCGAACAACCTGGCTATAGGGGACAGAAAAGAGGGAATTTGCCTTTCGGCGACGTTGTCACAATCGTCAAACAAAGTAGAGAGATATAAAATCAAATAAAGACGCCTAGGGAATAGGGAACCCCCGCTACTCACCGTATCTCATCAATGTGATTCATTGGTATCACAATTGCTGAGGTAGAATTTCGGATGAACTAGTTGCAACTGAATGTAAAACCTAGCTCACGCTCTCGCGCTGTTGCCGGTCTATAGAAACCTAGGTTTGGGTCCAATCTCTTGCAAACCCTAGCCTAGGAAAGCTAGCATTGGGATCAACATCATCGTTCAATCGCATCCCGAGCCCACTCTCGTGCAAACTCGGGCTGCGACCTAGGTTGGGATAGTTCCTACCCGTCCAATCTCTTGCAAACGGGTATCAGTATAGAATTGCAACCGAGAACCCTAGTATCGGTCCAATCTCTTGCAAACCGATACTACAGAAACTCAATTTCAACCCAATTCGGATTTCTAGGGTTTCCTATCGAATTGGGATCCAATCTCTTGCAAATCTCAATCGGTATGAACACCTAGCTATCTGTAATATATCGATCCCAAACTAACCCTAATAGCAATTCTAGCAATAGTTCTACCAAATCATCACAAATCAGAAATTGGGCTCGTAGGGTTCATCCCCACGCCCTAAGACGTTAGGACTACTCACAAATCATTTCACAAATAGAAGAATAATCAATTGAAATAGCAATAGAGTTCATGGCAATATTCAAATAAGCAATAAAATAAGATTTTTAATGAAGAGGGAGACAAACCAATGTAGTTCTTCAAGGATCCAACAAAATAAACCTTTTCTCTCCTCTCCAATCACAAGAATCAAAAACTAAAAAGTTTAATCTAAAAGGCTGCCAAAAAGTAAGGAAAAAGCTCTCTAACCTAGGTTAAAAACTGGGGTTAAATACCCCCAAAATCGCCCAAAAAACTGTGACAAAATTGCCCCTGCGCTGCCTGAAAATCGCAATTTACGCTACAGGCAGCGCGGCTCACTCGGCCGAGTGACAAAAGTCGCTCGGCCGAGTGGGAGACCCTGTGAATTTCCAGTAAGTCTGGGGTCTTGGGGGTCTTCACTTCGGGGGTCACTCGGCCGAATGAGTTGTCGTCACTCGGCCGATGGGCTTCTCTTCACTCGGGCGGTCGGCAATTGCCACTCGGCCGAGTGAGTCTTCTGTGCTCAGACTGACGAAAAACAGCAAGTTGGGAGTTTTTGATGGGCGTCGTCTGATTGCCACTCGGGCGGACAGAGTTTCGTCACTCAGCCGATGCGGCTTCTGATGCTTGACCGAGTGCACACTTGGAGCGTGTCCGATCTGGCCGGTCGAGCGGGGTCTCGCTGGTCGGCCGAGTGAGACACCAAAAATGCCCATTCTGAGAGTTTTTGCCTCCTCGTCGCTCCTACGACATTCTTTCTTCTTCCGCTCCTCTCCAATCTCAAAATACCCCTCAGGGAAGTCTTTGGTGTCACTCTGGAGTAGGTGTATCTCGGAATCACTCCAAATCGCTCCAAATCTCCTGAAATACGACAAAAACAATAAATCGTGAAAAGTATCACAATATTGTCGATAAATCGTGAAAAACGTGATTTGGGCGATCTAAATGGCATGCAATCATGCGGAAAAAAGGTGTAAAATATGGATCGATCAAAATCCCCCAAGCTTACCTCTTACTCGTCCTCGAGGAAGATAAGTAAAAGGCGAACCCGGTGAATTTAGAAAATGAAAACGATGGAAAAACGGAAAACGAAAAACGAAGAAGAAAGAAGAAAGCGAAGAGGGAAGCTGCTAGATCATTTTTCTCAGGACGTGGGTTTTGCTTACTCATATAGCATGCACCGAATGTAAAACACATGTCAAAGACTTTTATTTCGATATCATCGTATAATGGCGCAAATAGAGATAGAAAACCCAAGAATAATGATATAGCATGAAAAACGGAATAATTCTAAAATTAACATCGTCTGAATCATTTAAAGCGGTATACAATATCGCAGATCACACACTTTTCAATTGAATGCTTTCTATGAGGAGTATAAGAATATCACGCAATAGAATAGAAAGCATAGAAAAGCGTGGATTTCATGAAATGAGTGCTAGGCATAGATTTCTGGATTTCGTGAAGCTAAAACAATCTCACCGAGTATAGAATATTACTTAGCCTAGGTTGTCGTGCACCGTCAAGTAGTCACTCTCTCACACATCAATGGATTCTCTCCCCCAAGCTTATCTATAAGCGTGGTGGCATAAAAAACAATATTTACATCCCCATTTTTATGAAGCTCCAAAAGTAATAAAAACAAAAACAAAAAGAGGGAAGAAAGAGAGAGAACATGAGATGGGATCGTTTATTAAGATTCTTTTCTCTTTTCTTTTCTTTTTCTTTTTCCTTTTTTTTGAAATAGCAATATATACACAATGATCCCAAATCAAAGAGAAATAAGGATATACAAGAATCTTTCTTTTTCTTTTGGGTTTTGGGAAATTTGGAGCTAGGAATTTAATAACGGGGGAAATGCCATATATTAGAATCGCTAAGGGGAAATTCACCAATGATTTTAAAATAGAGAATTAATGTTCAAGATATGTGGAGAAAGAAATAAATATGTCTCTCAGTTCACTCTATAAGACGTGCACGACAACTTCAGCAGGGTAATCTAATCTACTCGGTTTCGATCACAAAAAAGCTAACTAATCCAGATTTATCATAGCTAACATCATTCAATCATCCTGAAGTGAAATGTACAAATCATGCAAATAGAAGTGATATAGGAAAAGAAAACGGTACTCCAGATATAAGCATTCAATGCGTGAATCTTGGTGTGTTTTCTGCGATAGCATACATATGAATATTCAGACTCAGCTAATAATAAAATTTCATCCATTTTCATGCGGAAAAAGTGTGGGTTACTATCTCTAAATGTAAGGCAAATCATAGCATATGATATCAGAAATAAAATCTAAGACATGACAAATATAGCATGCATATAGAGAAAGCTAACTCCACGTCATCTTCATCACAGAAAAATCATCTCTAGCATGAGATGAAAGAAGTAAAAGATAAAGAGGGAAAATAAAGCTATTTACAATGCAGCACACGAAGAAAATGAGAAAAAACGTGATGCATGGTAAAAAAAGGAAAAAGTGATGAAAGTGAGTGCAAAAGCGGAAAATGTCGTGAAAAAAAAACTAAAAATAAAGGTGGTAGATCGAAAAGAACGTGAGAACTCACTCCCCCAAGCTAAAGTGCACAGTGTCCTCAATGTGCGAAGTGTGGCACACCGAGAGACGTGTAATGTGAGGGGTAGGTGAGGATGCATGCATGATGAGAAAGAAAATAAAAATAACGAAATGAAAAATATGATGCGGACATGATGCATGCAGATATAGGAGAGAATCAGATATAATAGTGTGACACCAAAAATCTCTCTCTCTCTCTCTCTCTCTCTCTCTCTCTCTCTCTCTCTCTCTCTCTCCCAAAAATGATATAGAAAGATATGAACAAAATGTGGACCCAAAAACAGTGAGGGGAGGGGGTGGGCAAAAATCATCAGGACCGAGCAGAGACGGGCAGCATGACGGCAAAAAGAATTAATGGCATCAAGGGTGCCTAAGAGGGTGGGGCTGCGCCGTCTCCGTCCTGAGGCGGAGGAGGAGGAGGTGGTGGTGGTGGTGGCTAGGGAACAGTCTGCTGGGTGGGTGTGGGTGTGGGTGTGGGTGTGGAAGCAGGCTGGGTGTGTGTAGGAGTAGGGGTGGGTACTTGCTGGGTGGGTGTGGGAGTGGGGGTGGGTACGGTTGGTACACGAGGAAGCCGCTCGAGAATCTGAGTGAGGCAATAGTGAATGCCCGGAAGTAGGTCGAAGCGGCTGGCCATAGCGGTGACGGTGGCAGACATGGTCCTGAGGTCACCTCTGAGGGCACTCACCGCCCTCTCGAGAGCACGAATGCTCTGAAGTACAGTGTCGGGGGGAGGTGGTGCAGAGGGACGCACATGTCTGTGCTGTGCAGGACGGGGCTGGCAGACTCGGGTGGTGTAGTGGATGGGCTCAGCAGGCATGTGGAGGAAGGGTGTTGTGCTCACAAGTGTGGGCCTAGCCTCAGTGCGAGGCTGGGGCGCAGGCTAGTATGAGGTGGAAGCAGCAGCGGAAGTGGAGTATAAAAGTGGCGACGAGGCGGTCAGAGAGGTCGGTGACACAGACGTGGGAACAGACGTCACGACACTCTCAGAAAGTACGGCTGCGGTGGAGACAGAGGTGATAACCACGGTCTCCACGACGGCAGCAAAAGAGGGCTCACCGCTCTCAACTATAGTAGGTGGGCGCTCGGGTAGGGCGGAGCAGAGGGGCTCAACGGACAGAGGGCCAGCTGTGGTGGGAGTGGTGGTGGGCGTGGAGGTAGTGGTGGTGGTCTCAGCGAGTGTACTCCCGACACCGGTAGAAGTGTGGACAGAGGTGTCGGGGAGCAGCAGAAATATCAGGCTGCTGAGGGGACACGGGGTCAGCGGGTGCAGCGTGTGCAGCGTGGGCCTGCTCAGCCTGCTCGGCCTCCTCGGCCTCAAGCACGTAGACGGCGGGGATCAGGAGATCCATCGCCGGAAGCCAGTCCACCTGTGCTGGTGCTATCTGTGTCCGAGATGGGCTCGGAAGGATCATGTAATCAGCACCGTAGGGACCGTGCAACCAAACCCAGTGCCGCTGACCGTGCGGATGTAGCATCTTCATCCGGGCCATGACGTCTATAGACAGTGAAGTGGGGCCTGGGGCTTGTCGCAGGTCAGCCGGAAGGTCCTCGCCGGTCATCAGGGCGAGCAGGGTGATCAGACCGCCGCAACATATCGGTGAGCGAGCGCTCACCGATACGATGATGCGGTCCAAAAACCAGCTCGTGATATCAATCACGACAGCGAGGACCAACTCGTCACACTCCCTAGCTAGAGCTCTGGGGCGCGTCATCGCATAGAGCATATAAAGCTCCGACGTGGACATCGTCCCAGGCTCATACCTCGCCAAAAAGGTTGTCGCCATAAGGCACTGAGCTATGCGGAGGCAGGGGGTGAACGATGGCCGAGGCCTTGGCCCTACTAGGGTCAAAGGCAGCTGGTAAACCCGTGATCCGGGCCCAGAAAGCGTGGGAATCGAAGGAAGGTGGGGGAATGTGAGTGGGGGCGTAACCACGGTCGGCCCCAGGGACATCGGGCCACGAAAAGAAAGCTCTCATCATACCGAGAGTGACCTGGCACTCTCGGTCCATAAACCTAAACGAGCATCCCTCGTCGGTCCGGGCGATAGAACTAAGCACCTCAAGTGTCAGACGGACGAAGGTGTCCGCTGACACTTGGAAAAAATCTCGCCAACCCACGTTGTCATACAACGTGAGCCTCCCCTCAAGTACCCCTAGGCGTCCTAGGTCTACAAGGTGTGCGAACCTGGAGGGTACAATCGAGCGCTGGGAAATGCGTTCAAAAACGACGCGGTGTGCGTCGTCTCGGAACGTAATCCCCAGCGGCCCGACAAGTGGAGCCGGTGGCGGTGGTGGTGGCTGTGGGTCGGCAGGGAGTGGCTGTGCGGGGTGAACGGGGACTGCAGGCTGAGGCTGTGCGTGGTGTGCAGGCTCTGCAGGCTGTGCGGGGTGAACGTGGTGTGGTGGTGTAGGCAGAGGAGAGTCTTCCACCTCGTGGGAGGGGCCGGGCTCATCCGGCCGCTTCCGCTTGGCGGAAGCTCTCCTGGTGCGTGGCCGTGTCCGGGGCGGCATGTGGGCCCCGGGTGCTCACCAAAAACGTAAAAAATGCGGTGTGCGCAAATGAGTAGAACAAGTATACCGTAACACGCCGCGAGAGCAATATAGTGGACGCGTGCGAAGACGCCGCCTCCACGAAGCCAAAAACGCTCCCCGGAAGCTCCCCTGGGCTCCCATAAGCTCCCCAATATACCTTGCACATCAAACGAAGATATCAGCGAGTAATATTCAAAACGTTTGGGGGGTTAGGGGTACAATAGATAGATAATGAAGTTAATTTGAATTTGGGGCTCGATTAGTGCGCGGATCGTCAAAAAATACAAGAAAGAGGAGGAAATAGGCAAAATAAGGGTACCGGAGCTCGGCCGACAAGGAGGTCGTCGGCGGCAACTCGGGCGGAGGCGCGGCAGCTTCGACCGGCGGTGGGTGGCCGAGCGCGGCGGCGGGGCGAGGCGGTCGGGCGAGTGGGTATGGCGGTCGCAGCGCTCAGGAAAGAGAGAGGGGCGCAGGTTCGGGCGCTGGAAAATAACGCTTCGTATTCCGCGCCCGAGCCCGCAGTGCTTAAATAGGGAAAATTACGAGTTGGCCGAGTGACTATGTCACTCGGCCGAGTGACGTAACGGAAATATTTTTTTGAAAATTCCTCCCCGCTTACGACTCGACCGAGTGGCTTTGCCACCCTCGGCCGAGTGGATAAAGTCCATTCGGCCGAGTGGCTCAAGCTACTCGGTAATACTCGCCCTAGGAGTGTATCAGTTTCACTCGGCCGAGTGAAGATATATACTCGGCCGAGTGGCAATTATACTGAAATCAAGAAAAGAAACAGAGAGTTGCGTACAGCAGACTTCCCTCGTTCGTGTGCCGCTCGGGCGGACGAACTTATGTGCTCGGCCGAGTGACTAGTATACTCGGCCGAGTGAACCCTGTTTTCTGCTGTTTGGCTTCGTTTGGGCTCTAAACTCTGTTTTTCTTCCTCCAGTCGATTTCATCTTCCTCCTAAGCATCGAGCGCATTCCTGGAGCGCTCCTCGTCGCCTTGTTCATCCTCCTAATGATAGATATCCCTTTCTCCTCTCCTGTCAAAGAAAAATAGGACCCGTTATCACGAAATTTTTAGGCAAACGACTCAAAACACTAATAATTTCTAAAACAAAAATAAAGGGAAAAGTAAAAATAAAGCGATAACCGTCGGGTTGCCTCCCGACAAGCGCTCGTTTAAGGTCTTGAGCTCGACCCCCTTTGATTTTCAATTTAATGCGGGATATTGGGTGCATATGAGATGCACCCGTCGAATTTATTGGGAAGAATGCTAAAATTTGGATGTTGTGGCGGGGCGTTCTTCCTCGGTGCTCCTTTGCCTCGGGTAGTGTTGGGGGGTGGCTCCCCCAAGCTAGTGCTTGCTCTGGGCCTCGGCTTCACCGGTGACACCGATTTTCGTATCGGTGGGGCTTTCTTTGGAGTCTTCATCTTTGAGAGCTTGCAGAGCTCTCGTATTCTCGCGACGTCAGCGTCGCCTTCATCAATTTCCATGGAGAGGTCGGGGGAATGCTCCATCTTTTCTTCTTGGCCCAAGTCCGGCCCTTCCTCAAAATCATCCTTGAATAGAGCGCCGATGGAATGGGGGATTGCCTCCTCAATAACCTCGTCAAGGAGGTCCATATAGTCCAACTCCTCATGATAAGGCATGTGTTTCATTGCCTTGGGTATATAAAGCTCCACCTCGATGTTGTCGACATTCAATGTTAGAGTCCCTTCACGTACGTCGACAATGACACCGGCGGTGGAGAGGAACGGGCGTCCAAGTATTAGCGACGTATCTCCCTCCTCCTTGACATCCATGATCACGAAGTCACATGGCAAACATATGCCCCCCGGGACTTGTAACGAGATATCCTCTGCGATCCCTACCGGCCTTGTGATCCGACCATCTGCTAGTTGTATCCGCATGTCGGTAGGTTTCAATTTTGTGTCGGTGTTTAGTCTTAGGAACATAGAGAGAGGCATGAGGCTAACACTAGCCCCTAAGTCCACTAACGCCTTTTGTAGAGGGATGCCACCTAAGGTGCAAGGAATTCGAAAACTCCCTGGGTCTTTGAATTTGGCGGGCTCCTTCTCTCTCTTGGTGAACCAAGAGCCCTCCTCGGCGAGCATGATTTTCTCCTTCCTCTTTCTTCCCGTAATCAAATCTTTTAGGAACTTGGCGTATGTCAGGATTTCCACGATAGCGTCGAGGAAGGGGATATTGAGGCTTACCACTCTCAAATACTCGAAAAACTTGGCTAGTCGCTTCTCCATCTTTGCTCTAGCAAGCCTCTGAGGGAATGGGATCGGTGGCATGAAACGCCTCTCTTCAATCAATTGCTCCGCTCTGGACTTTTCTTCCCTTTGCGGCTCTTTCTCTCTCTCAACTTCAATGACCGGCTCGCTTGGCTCTACAATCTCCACCACGGGCTCCTCGGTAGGAATCATGCCGGGAGTGGTATCCTTCCCGCCTCTCGTAGTAACTGCAACCATGGCGTTGATATGACCGATGTTGCCCCGTGGATTTTGCTCGGGTTGATCCGGCAACTGTTGACTATTTCTATTGAGCAACGCAAGTTGCTCCGTGATCACTCCTCATTTTACACCTTTTTTCCGCATGATTGCATGCCATTTAGATCGCTCAAATCACGCTTTTCACGATTTATCGACAAAATTGCGATGCTTTTCACAATTTGTTGTTTTTGTCGTATTTCAGAAGATTTGGAGCGATTTGGAGTGATCCCGAGATACACCTACTCCAGAGTGTCACCGATGACTTCCCCGAGGGGTATTTTGCTATTGGAGAGGAGCGGAAGAAGAAAGAACGTCGTAGGAGCGACGAGGAGGCAAAAACAAGCTGTTTGGGCATTCTTGGTGTCTCACTCAGCCGAGTGAAGGAGTCACTCGGCCGACCAGCGAGACACCGCTCGGCCGACCAGATCGGACACGCTTCATGTGTGCACTCGGACGAGCATCAGAAGACACATCAGCCGAGTGACGAGACTCCGTCCGCCCGAGTGGCACTCAGACGACGCCCATCAAAAAGAGCCAACTTACAGTTTTTCGTCTGCCTGAGCTTCAGAAGACCCACTCGGCCGAGTGGAAATTGCCGACCGCCCGAGTGAAGAGAAGCCATCGGCCGAGTGACGACAACTCACTCGGTCGAGCGACCCCCGAAGTGAAGACCCCCGAAGACCCAGACTTACTGGAAATTCTCAGGGTTTGTCACTCGGCCGAGCGACTTTTGTCACTCGGCCGAGTGCGACGCGCTGCCTGTAGCGTAAATTGCGATTTTCAGGCTGCGCAAGGGCATTTTGGTCACAGTTTTTTGGACGATTTTGGGGGGTATTTAACCCCAGTTTTTAACCTAGGTTAGAGAGCTTTTTCCTTTACTTTTTATATCTTTTTAGATTAAACTTTTTAGCTTTTGATTCTTGTGATTGGAGAGGAGAGGAAAGTTTATTTTTGTTGGATTCTTGGAGAACTCTATTGGTTTGTCTCCCTCTCCATTAAAAATCTCATTTTTATTGCTTATTTGAATATTGTGATGAATCCTATTGTTATTTCAATTGTTTATTCTTGCATTTGTGATATGAATTATGAGTAGTCTATATGTCTTGGGGCGTGGGGATGAACCCTACGAGCCCAATTTCAGATTTGTGATGATTTGGTAGAAATATTGCTAGAATTGCTATTAGGGTTAGTTTGGGATCGATTTACTACGGATAGCTAGGTGTTCATATCGGTTGGGATTTGCAAGAGATTGGATCCCAATTCGATAGGAAACCCTAGAAATCTGAATTGGGTTGAAATTGAGTTTCCGTAGTATCGGTTTGCAAGAGATTGGACCGATACTAGGGTTCTCGGTTGCAATTCCATGCCGATACCCGTTTGTAAGAGATTGGACGGGTAGGAACTATCCCAACCTAGGTCGCGGCCCAGGTTTGCACGAGAGTGGGCTCGGGACACGATTGAACGATGATGTTGATCCTAATGCTAGCTTGCCTAGGCTAGGGTTTGCAAGAGATTGGACCCAAACCCAGGATGGCTATAGACCGGCAACAGCGCGAGAGCGTGAGCTAGGTTTTACATTCAGTTGCAACTAGTTCATCCGAAATTCCACCCTAGCAATTTTGATACCAATGAATCACATTGACGAGATACGGTGAGTAGCGGGAATTCCCCATTCCCTAGGCGTCTTTATTTGATTTTATATCTCCACACTTTGTCTGACGATTGTGGCATGATCGCCAAAGGCAAATTCCCTCTTTTCTGTTCCTATAGCCAGGTTGTCTGGAGCAGGCACTTTCATTCGTCCTCCCTGTGTTCGATACCCCGCTCGCCGCTACACCGTGCGCTTGCGATAAAACTACAACCGTTCGTCTCGGGTGTGTATCCGGGGCGTGACCAAGTTTTTGGCGCCGTTGTCGGGGAGGCCATTTTGACGGTGTCCGGCATCGACCACCCGGTTATTTTTTTCTCTCTTTCTTTACTTTCTTCTATATCATGTTCTAACCCTGTTTGCAGCCCTATTTGCATACTCTTCCCGTATTTTGCATAAGATCTTAACAGGTAGAATGGAGGATGCAATGTCGACAACGGAACTCAGCCAGGAAGATTATGACTCCTTCACAGACCTCCTTAAGGAGCTTGTCGATGAGGTCCACGCTACCGGAGCTTTTGCTATCGATATCAAGGACCCCGACGAACAACTGTTTGCTAGTTTTGTGATGGATCAAGTCTCCCCGGACGGGACTATCGGGGTCAATATCAGAGTTGATGTGATAGACGACAAGTTATATTTCGAAGACGGTAGAACAAGTGTCGAAGAGCACTATACTCCCGAAGAATCTTTCGAGCAAACCGATGTTCAGGGAGTTACACTCTATGACACTCACTCTTGCTTTTATGAATCGTCTGATGTGTTTCTTGATTCCAGGAACGAACCGGAGCAGAGTGAAGGTTTCGACGATGCTAGCACAGAATCGGAGAGCGCCTATTTCGATGCATCGTCCTCACTAAGTAGTGAGTCTGAGTCTTCGCATGAGAGCACGCCACCTGAACATGAGCTAAACTCGGATGACAAGGAAGAAGCCAAACTCATGCGAGCTGATGAAGTAGAAGGAGCGGTACCTCTTGAGGTAGAACTTAAACAATTACCACCGAATCTAAGGTATGCCTTTTTGGGTAGTAAATTAACTTTTCCGGTGATAGTTAACTCCCACCTCACGCATGATCAACTTGAGAAACTCCTAGACGTTCTTAGGAACCACAAAGATGTCCTTGGCTACACTATCTCCGATCTAAAAGGGATAAGCCCTAGGCTTTGCACACATAGGATCCATTTGGAAGATACCGACGCCACCTCCATAGAGCCTCAAAGGCGGTTAAACACGAACATGAAAGAGGTGGTTAAAAAGGAAATCCTAAAATTGCTCGAAGCAGGTATTATTTATCCTATCTCTGACAGTAGATGGGTTAGTCCCATTCACGTCGTCCCCAAGAAAGGAGGGATGACAGTTATTAAAAATGATAAAGGTGAGCCCATTTCTACACGCACCGTCACGGGATGGCGAATGTGCATTGATTATAGGAAACTAAATAAAGCTACCCGAAAGGACCATTACCCATTGCCCTTCATTGATCAAATGCTTGAACGCCTAGCTAAACATAAATACTTTTGTTATCTAGATGGGTATTCGGGATTCTTCCAAATCCCTTTGCACGAAGATGACCAAGAAAAGACCACTTTTACTTGTCCCTATGGTACATATGTCTACCGTAGGATGCCCTTTGGTCTTTGTAATGCTCCCGCCACCTTTCAGAGGTGTATGACATCCATATTTTCCGATTATATTGAAAATATTATGGAAGTTTTTATGGATGATTTTTCGGTTTATGGAAGTGAGTTTGACTCTTGTTTGGCCAATCTTACTAAAGTCCTTAAAAGGTGCCAACAAAACAATCTCACTCTAAATTGGGAGAAGTGTCACTTCATGGTCACGGAAGGTATAGTTCTCGGACACCTTGTCTCCTCGAGAGGAATTGAGGTAGATAAAGCAAAGATTGAGGTAATCGAGAAACTCCCTCCTCCTATTAATGTCAAGGGCATTAGAGGCTTTCTTGGTCATGCGGGGTTTTACCGCCGCTTCATCAAGGATTTCGCCTCGATTGCCCGACCGCTTACTTCCTTGCTCGCTAAAGATACTCCTTTTATTTTTTCAGGGGAATGCTTGCAAGCCTTCAATACCTTGAAGGAAGCACTAGTTTCTGCTCCCATCATACAACCACCGGATTGGAGCCTTCCCTTTGAGCTAATGTGTGATGCTAGCGACCAAGCCATTGGAGCGGTATTGGGGCAAAGGAAAGATAGGAGCTTCATGCGATATTCTATGCGAGCAAGACATTGGATGACGCGCCGAAAAACTATACAACTACCAAAAAAGAGCTTCTAGCGGTCGTCTATTCCATCGAGAAGTTTCGCTCCTACCTCCTTGGTTCCAAGGTGATTGTCCACACCGACCATGCGGCGTTGAATTATCTTCTAAACAAGAAGGAGGCCAAACCTCGGTTAATTAGGTGGATACTCTTGTTGCAAGAATTCGATTTGGAGATCAGAGACAAGAAAGGTACAGACAATGTCATGGCGGATCATTTGTCTAGGCTTATTCGTGACAAGGAGGATGAGAGTTTACCTATCGACGACACATTCGTAGATGAGAGGCTATACGCCATAAGGCCCGGAGAAGTACCTTGGTACGCGGACTTCGTCAACTACTTGGCTTGTGGAATTAAACCGCATGGGATGCCCACGCATCAAAAGAGGAGATTTTTGCATGAGGTGCGTAGCTATTTTTGGGAAGATCCATACCTCTTCAAGATATGCAAAGATAGTGTTATTCGGAGGTGTGTTTCTAAAGAGGAAGCAACGTCAATCATTTTGCATTACCACGGTATGCCATGCGGGGGACATCATGCCGCCTCCAAGACAACCGCTAAGATTTTGCAGAGCGGATTCTTCTGGCCGACAATGTTTAGAGACACCCACGACTTTGTAAAGGGATGCGATAGATGTCAACGGATCGGGAATATCTCCAAACGCAATGAGATACCAATGAGGCCCATCCAAGAAATTGAGCTTTTTGATTGTTGGGGAGTGGACTTCATGGGACCATTTCCGTCGAGCAATGGTAACAAATACATCCTATTGGCCGTTGATTACGTCTTCAAATGGGTGGAAGCAATTGCTACTCCCACCAATGATGCAAGGGTCGTCTCTAAGTTCTTCAGGCAGAATATCTTCCCACACTTCGGAGTGCCTCGTACTTTGATAAGCGACGGGGGGAGCCATTTCATAGAAAACAAGTTTGAAGCCATGCTGAAGAAATACGGGGTAAACCATAGAGTTGGCATGGCATATCACCCCCAAACAAGCGGCCAAGTGGAGGTCTCAAATAGAGATATCAAGCAAATTCTTGAGAAGACCGTGGATCGATCTAGAAAGGATTGGTCAATAAAGCTAAACGATGCTCTATGGGCATATCGCACGACTTTTCGTACTCCCATCGGCACCACACCTTTCCGACTTGTTTATGGAAAAGCTTGCCACTTACCGGTAGAGTTGGAACACCGTGCATATTGGGCCATCAAGACCCTTAATTATGATTACAAGAGTGCGGCGGTGAGGCGACTCTTAGACATCAACGAGCTTGATGAGATAAGGAGAGACGCCTACGAGAGCTCAAGAATTTACAAAGAAAGGACCAAGATTCTCCACGATGCGTGCATAACCGTTACAGAATTCAAAGTAGGAGACAAGGTCTTGCTCTATAATTCCCGGCTCCGACTATTTCCCGGTAAGTTGAGGTCACGTTGGTCCGGACCTTTCACCATCAAGCACATACAACCGGGAGGGGCCTTCGAGTTGGAAAGCAAGGACAGAGCCACATTCAAAGTTAATGGTCAGAGGCTCAAGCATTATTCTGAGGGAGTCCTGATGGGAGAAATCAATAGAATATACCTACTTAAGGGACGGCCGGATGATCTTTCATACCTCCTTGACGAGGTTATTGAGGAGACGATCCCCCATTCGATCGGCACTCTATTCAAGGAAGATTTTGAGAAAGGGCCAGACTTGGACCAAGATGAGAAGATGGAGCGTTCCCCCGACCTCTCCATCGAAGTTAATGAAGGCGACGCTGATGTCGCAAGGATTCGAGAGCTCTGCAAGCTCTCAAAATTGAAGTCTCCAAAGAAAGCCACACCGACACGAAAATCGGTGTCACCGATGAAGCCAAGGACCGGATCAAGCGCTAGCTTAGGGGAGCCACCCCCCAACACTATTCGAGACGAGAGACCACCGAGGGAGAACACGCCGCCGCAACTTTCGAATCCAAGCGTTCTCCCCGGAAAATTTGATGGGTGCATCTCATATGCACCAAATATCCCGCATTAATTGAAACTCAAAGGGGGTCGAGCTCACGACCTTAAACGAGCGCTTGTCGGGAGGCAACCCGACGGTTATCGCTTTATTTTTACATTTTCTTTATTTTTGTTTTAGAAATTATTAGTGTTTTGAGTCGTTCGCCCAAAAATTTCGTGATAACTGGTCCTATTTTTCTTTGACAGGAGAGGAGAATGAGGTACCTATCATTAGGAGGATGAACAAGGCGATGAGGAGCACTCCAGGAAGGCGCTCGAAGCCTAGGAGGAAGATGAAATCGACTGGAGGAAGAAAAACAGAGTTTAGAGCCCAAACGAAGCCAAACAGCAGAAAACAGGGTTCACTCGGCCGAGTATACTAGTCACTCGGCCGAGTACACAAGTTCGTCCGCCCGAGCGGCTCACGAACGAGAGAAGTCTATTGTACCCAACTCTCTGTTTCTTTTCTTGATTTCAGTATAATTGCTACTCGGCCGAGTATATAACTTCACTCGACCGAGTAAAACTGATACGCTCCTAGGGCGAGTCTTGCCGAGTAGCTTGAGGCACTCGGCCGAATGGACTTACTCCACTCGGTCGAGGGTGGCAAGGCCACTCGGCCGAGGGTGGCAAGGCCACTCGGCCGAGGGTGGAAGGCCACTCGGCCGAGGGTGGAAGGCCACTCGGTCAAAGCATAAGCGGGGAGGAATTTGTCCGTTGAGTTCACTCGGCCGAGCGACCTAGTCACTCGGCCGAGTCGTAACTTTTTCTATAAAAGGGGGAGCGGGACGGCGCGAATATCGAAACGAAAAAATTCCCAAAAATCGAGACCCTTCGTCTCCCTCGCCCGCTGCACTCCCTCACTCGCCCGACCGCACGCCCACCGCCGCCGCTCGGCCACCCATCGCCGGCCGAGCCCGCCGCGCCTCCGCCCGAGTCGCCGCCGGCGACCATCTCGCCGGCCGAGCTCCGGTACCCCGATTTTCTGCCTATTTCTCCTCTTTTGCATATTTTTCGATGATCCATGTGTCTAACGACCCCCAAACCCAAATTAAATTCAATTTCTATCTATTATACCCCTAACACCCCATACGTTTTGAATATTACACGCTAATCTCTTCGTTTGATGCGCATGTTAAATTAGGGAGCTTAGGGGAGCCCAGAGGAGCTTCTGGGGATCGTTTTGGGCTACGTGGAGGCGTCGTCTTCGCACGCTTCCATTGCTTTGCTCTCGCGGTGTGTCGCGGTATACTCTTTCCTTTATTTTATGCACGCCACATTTTTATTGCTTTTGGTAGCACCCGGGGCCCACATGCCGCCCCGGACACGGCCACGCACCCGGAGAGCTTCCGCCAAGCGGAAGCGGTCGGATGAGCCCGGCCCCTCCCACGAGGTGGAAGACTCTCCTCCGCCTACACCGCCACACCCTGTTCACCCCGCACAGCCTGCAGAGCCCGCACAGCCCGCACATCCACTCCCCGCACAGCCACTCCCTGCCGTCCCACAGCCACCACCACCGGCTCCACTTATCGGGCCGCTGGGGATTACGTTCCGGGACGACGCACACCGCGTCGTCTTCGAGCGCATTTCCCAGCGCTCGATCGTACCCTCCAGGTTCGCACACCTTGCAGACCTAGGACGCCTGGGGGTACTCGAGGGGATGCTCACGTTGTATGACAACGTGGGTTGGCGAGATTTCTTCCAGGTGTCGGCGGACACGTTCGTCCGTCCGACACTTGAGGTGCTTAGTTCTATCGCCCGGACCGACAAGGGATGCTCGTTCAGGTTCATGGACCGAGAGTGCCAGGTCACTCTCATTATGATGAGAGCCTTCTTCTCATGGCCCGATGTCCCCGGGGCCGACCGTGGTTACACCCCCACTCACATTCCCCCACCTTCCTTCGATGCCGGCGCTTTCTGGGCCCGGATCACGGGTCTACCTGCTGCCTTCGACCCTAGTAGGGCCAAGGCCTCAGCCATCGTCCACCCTTGCCTCCGCATAGCTCAGCGCCTTATGGCGACTACCTTTTTGGCGAGATATGAGCCTGGGACGATGTCCACGCCGGAGCTTTATATGCTCTACGCGATGACGCGCCCTAGAGCTCTATCTAGGGAGGGTAACGAGTTGGTCCCCGCCGTCGTGATTGATATCGCGAGCTGGTTTTTGGATCGTATCATCGTATCGGTGGGCACTCGCTCACCGATATGCTGCGGCGGTCTGATCACCCTGCTCGCCATGATGACCGGCGAGGACTTTCCTGATGACGTGCGACTAGCCCCGGGCCCCACTTCACTGTCCATAGATGTCATGGCCCGGATGAAGATGCTACGTCCGCATGGTCAGCGGCACTGGGTTTGGTTGCACGGTCCATATGGTGCGGATTACATGATCCTTCTAAGCCCAGCTCGGACTCAGATTGCACCAGCACAGGTGGACTGGCTTCCGGCGATGGATCTCCTGATCCCCGCCGCCTATGTGCTTGAGGCCGAGGAGGCTGAGCAGGCTGAGCAGGCCCACGCTGTACCCGCTGACCCCGCTGCTCCTGCTGGCCCCGTGGCCCCTCAGCAGCCCGATATTTCTGCTGCTCCCGACACCTTTGTCCACACTTCTATCGGTGTCGGGAGTACCCTCGTTGAGCCCACCTCCACTACCTCCACTCCCACCACCACAGCTGGCCCTCTGTCCGTTGAGCCCGTTTCTTCTGCCCTGCCCGAGCGCCCACCGACTGTAGTTGAGAGCGGAGAGCCCTCTTTTGCTGCCGCCGTGGAGACCGTGGTTTCCACCTCTGTCTATACAGCTGCCGTATTTTCTGAGAGTGTCGCGACGTCTGTCCACACATCTGTGTCGCCGACCTCTCTGGCCACCTCGTTGCCACTTTTATGCTCCACTTCCGTTGTTGTTGCCTCCACTTCTTACCAGCCTGTGCCCCGGCCTCACACTGAGGCTAGGCCCACACTTGCGAGCACAGCACCTTTCCTCCACCTACCTGCTGAGCCCATCACCTACGCCACCCGAGTACGCCAGCCCAGTCCTGCACAGCACAGACAGGTGCGTCCCTCTGCACCACCTCCCCCCGACACTGTACTTCAGAGCATTCGTGCTCTTGAGGGGGCGGTGAGTGGCCTCAGAGGTGACCTTAGGACACTGTCCGCCACCGTCACCGATATGGCTCGTCGCTTCGACCTGCTTCCGCACATTCACTATTGCCTTACCCAGGTTCTCGAGCGGCTACCTCGCGTGCCCACACCCACCCAGCAGGTACCCACCCCCACTCCTACACACACCCAGCCTGCTTCCACACCCACACCCACATCCACACCCGCTCAGTAGCCTGTTCCCCAGCCACCACCCCCACCTCCACCTCAGGACGGAGACGGCGCAGCCCCACCCTCTTAGGCACCCTTGATGCCATTGATTCTTTTTGCCGTTGAGCTGCCCGTCTCTGCTGTGTCCTGATGATTTTGCCCACCCCCTCCCCTCACTGTTTTTAGGTACACATTTTGTTCATATCTTTATATATCTTTATATATCTTTTTTGGGAGAGAGGGCGAGTTTTTGGTGTCACACTTTTATATCTGTATCACTCCTGTATCTGCATGCATCATGTCCGCATCATACTTTTTATTTCGTTATTTTTATTTTCTTTTTCCTCATGCATGCATCCTCACCTACCCCTCACATTACACGTCTCTCGATGTGCCACACTTCGCACATTGAGGACACTATGCACTTTAGCTTGGGGGGAGTGAGTTCTCATGTTCTTTTCGATTTACCACCTTTATTTTTTGTTTTTTCACGCCATTTTCCGCTTTTGCACTTATTTTCATCACTTTTTCTTTTACTTTACCATGCATCACGTTTTTCTTATTTTCTTCGTGTGCTGCATTGTAAATAGCTTTATTTTCCCTCTTTATCTTTATTTCTTTTTCATCTCATGCTAGAGATGATTTTTCTGTGATGATGATGACGTGGAGTTAGCTTTCTCTATATGCATGCTATATTTGTCATGTCTTAGATTTTATTTCTGATATCATATTCTGCGATCTGACTTGCATTTAGAGATAGTAACCCACACTTTTCCCGCATGAAAATGGATGAAATTTTATTATTAGCTGAGTCTGAATATTCATATGTATGCTATCACAGAAAACACACCAAGATTCACACATTGAATGCTTATATCTGGAGAATCGTTTTCTTTTCCTATATCACTTCTATATGCATGATTTGTACAATTCACTTCAGGATGATTGAATGATGTTAGCGATGATAAATCTGGATTAGTTTAGTTTTTTTTTTGTGATCGAAACTGATTAGATTAGACTACCCTGCTGAAGTTGTCGTGCATGTCCTATAGAGTGAACTGAGAGACATATTTATTTCTTTCTCCACATATCTTGAACATCAATTCTCTATTTTAAAATCATTGGTGAATCTCCCATTAGCAATTCTAATATATGGCATTTCCCCCGCTATTAATTCCTAGCTCCAAATTTCCCTAAACCAAAGAAAGAAAAAGAAAAATTCTTGTATATCCTTATTTCTCTTTGATTTGGGATCATTGTGTATATATGCTATTTGAAAAAAAAAGAAAAAACAAGAAAAAATAAAAAAAAGAAAAGAAAAAGAAAAGAAAAGAGAAAAGAATCTCAATAAACGATCCCATCTCATGTTCTCTCTTTCTTCTCTCTTTTTGTTTTTTTTTTATTTTCATTACTTTTGGAACTTCATAAAAAATGGGGATGTAAATATTGTTTTTTGTGCCACCACGCTTATAGATAAGCTTGGGGGAGAGAATCCAATGATGTGTGAGAGAGTGACTACTTGACGTTGCACGACAACCTAGGCTAAGTAATATTCTATACTCGGTAAGATCGTTTTAGCTTCACGAAATCCAGAAATCTATGCCTAGCACTCATTTCATGAAATCCACACTTTTCTATTCTTTCTATTCTATTGCGTGATATTTTTATACTCCTCTTAGAAAGCGTTCAATTGAAAAGTGTGTGATCTGCGATATTGTATACCGCTTTAAATGATTCAGACGATGTTAATTCTAAAATTATTCCGTTTTCCATGCTATATCGATATTCTTGGGTTTTCTATTTCTATTTGCACCATTATACTATGATATCGAAATAAAATTCTTTGACATGTGTTTTACATTCGGTGCATGCTATATGATTAAGCAAAATCCACGTCCTGAGAAAATGATCTAGCAGCTTCCCTCTTCGCTTTCTTCTTTCTTCTTCGTTTTTCGTTTTTCGTTTTTCATCGTTTTCGTTTTTCGTTTTCGTCGTTTTCGTTTTCCGAATCCACCAGGTTCGCCTTTTACTTATCTTCCTCGAGGACGAGTAAGAGGTAAGCTTGGGGGATTTTGATCACTCCTCATTTTACACCTTTTTTCCGCATGATTGCATGCCATTTAGATCGCTCAAATCACGCTTTTCACGATTTATCGACAATATTGCGATACTTTTCACGATTTGTTGTTTTTGTCGTATTTCAGGATATTTGGAGCGATTTGGAGTGATCCCGAGATACACCTACTCCAGAGTGTCACCGATGACTTCCCCGAGGGGTATTTTGCTATTGGAGAGGAGCGGACGAAGAAAGAACGTCGTAGGAGCGACGAGGAGGTAAAAACAAGCTGTTTGGGCATTCTTGGTGTCTCACTCGGCCGAGTGAAGGAGTCACTCGGCCTACCAGCGAGACACCGCTCGGCCGACCAGATCGGACACGCTTCATGTGTGCACTCGGTCGAGCATCGGAAGCCACATTGGCCGAGTGACGAGACTCCGTCCGCCCGAGTGGCACTCAGACGACGCGCATCAAAAAGAGCCAACTTACTGTTTTTCGTCTGCCAGAGCGTCAGAAGACCCACTCGGCCGAGTGGAAATTGCCGACCACCCGAGTGAAGAGAAGCCATCGGCCGAGTGACGACAACTCACTCGGCCGAGCGACCCCCGAAGTGAAGACCCCCGAAGACCCAGACTTACTGGAAATTCTCAGGGTTTGTCACTCGGCTGAGCGACTTTTGTCACTCGGCCGAGTGCGACGCGCTGCCTGTAGCGTAAATTACGATTTTCAGGCTGCGCAGGGGCATTTTGGTCACAGTTTTTTGGACGATTTTGGGGGGTATTTAACCCCAGTTTTTAACCTAGGTTAGAGAGCTTTTTCCTTTACTTTTTGCATCTTTTTAGATTAAACTTTTTAGCTTTTGATTCTTGTGATTGGAGAGGAGAGGAAAGTTTATTTTTGTTGGATTCTTGGAGAACTCTATTGGTTTGTCTCCCTCTCCATTAAAAATCTCATTTTTATTGCTTATTTGAATATTGTGATGAATCCTATTGTTATTTCAATTGTTTATTCTTGCATTTGTGATATGAATTGTGAGTAGTCTATACGTCTTGGGGCGTGGGGATGAACCCTACGAGCCCAATTTCAGATTTGTGGTGATTTGGTAGAAATATTGCTAGAATTGCTATTAGGGTTAGTTTGGGATCGATTTACTACGGATAGCTAGGTGTTCATATCGGTTGGGATTTGCAAGAGATTGGATCCCAATTCGATAGGAAACCCTAGAAATCTGAATTGGGTTGAAATTGAGTTTCCGTAGTATCGGTTTGCAAGAGATTGGACCGATACTAGGGTTCTCGGTTGCAATTCCATGCCGATACCCGTTTGCAAGAGATTGGACGGGTAGGAACTATCCCAACCTAGGTCGCGGCCCAGGTTTGCACGAGAGTGGGCTCGGGGCGCGATTGAACGATGATGTTGATCCTAATGCTAGCTTGCCTAGGCTAGGGTTTGCAAGAGATTGGACCCAAACCCAGGATGGCTATAGACCGGCAACAGCGCGAGAGCATGAGCTAGGTTTTACATTCAGTTGTAACTAGTTCATCCGAAATTCCACCCTAGCAATTTTGATACCAATGAATCACATTGATGAGATACGGTGAGTAGCGGGGATTCCCCATTCCCTAGGCGTCTTTATTTGATTTTATATATCCACACTTTGTCTGACAATTGTGACAAGATCGCCAAAGGCAAATTCCATCTTTTCTGTTCATATAGCCAGGTTGTCTGGAGCATGCACTTTCATTCGTCCTCCCTGTGTTTGATAACCCGCTCGCCGCTACACCGTGCGCTTGCGGTAAAACTACAACCGTTCGTCCCGGGTGTGTATCCGGGGCGCGATCACTCCGCAATTTGTCCAACGATAGTTGTAAGAGAGTCTTGGCCCGCCTTCAAGAAAGCATTGATCTTCTTCTGCTCGACCATAAACTCCCCACCTTAGCTTCAAATTCAGATCGTTGTTGAGCTTGTGGAGGGTTTGGATTTCTCCACCCTTGATGGTATCCGGGCGGCCTATAGGGTCCAACTTGTTGCTTTGGTGGGAAATTTTGTTGTGGGGGCCCCCTCGGTGGATACTGTTGTTGTTGTTGTTGTTGTTGTGGTCGAGCTTGTTGAGGTAGTTGTTGCGGTGGGTTCAATGCTCCTTCATTGTTGGCATAGGAGAAACCGGGATGGTTTCTAGTAGCCGGATTGGCCCAATATCCTTGGTTTCCCGCGACGTATTGAACTTGCTCCAAAGATCCCTCTCCTTGTTCTCCTCCCAAATACATAGCTTGGGATTGGTCTTGTCAATCACACATTTGATTTGTTGGTGCGGATGTGGAAGGGGTTCCTTGGGGCTCCGTAATATACTTCTCCAGTCTCTCCACTACTTTGTGGAGAGAATCGAACTTGTTGGTCAGCTCCGCTACGGCCTTTGCCTCATAGATGCTAGATGGCTTCAAGGAGGACGAAGAGTGTCCTCGCTCGTCGCCCCATTGTTGATTGTTCGAGGCCATCTCCTCAATTAAGGCCGTAGCTTCGTCGGTAGTCTTCGATAGGATGGCCCCATTTGCCGCGGCATCAATAATCTGCTTGGTCCCCGGTTGGAGACCATTGTAGAAGCTATGGACTAGCTCCCAATCTTCAATGCTATGGTGGGGGCACTGATGCTGCAGGTCTTTGAAGCGCTCCCAAGCCTCGTAGAGTGTCTCTTGAGGTCCTTGCTTGAAGGACATGAGAGCACTCCTAATCTTTACCGTCTTGGAAGGCGGATAGAACTTGTTGATGAACGCGCTTGCCAACTCATCCCATGTGGTAAAGACTCCCTCAGCTTGCGTCCTCAACCAATAAAGGGCTTTATCCTTTAATGTGAAGGGGAAGAGGCACAGTCTGATGGCATCTAGGGTAACGCCCGACATCTGGAAGGTGGCGCACTTTGATAGGAAGAGCTGGATGTGGTAGTGGGGATTTTCATGGGCGTTCCCATGAAATGGATCCTGCTGCATCAGAACCACAAGCCCAGTCTTCAACTCAAAATTCTTGTCAGCCGCCAACTCCGGCATGGCTATGGACGAGGTCGTGGAGGAAGTCTTAGGCCGGAGCCTATCTCGAATGGAAATAATCCTCGCCATTCTTGCCGATAACTCTTCAGGCGTCTCCCGGACGTTCATAAACCTCCCTTCCGTATCGGGTCTCCTCTCCGCTCTGATTCTCTGCAATGTACGCTCGATCTCAGGATCAAACAATATATCGATGGGGTCCGCTGTGGATCTCGTGTACATGCACGGGAGAACAAAATTACAAAGAAGTGATTAGCACAATGGAAGGGTTAGATAAAAAACAAAGATATAAAACAAAAAGAAAGAAATAGCTAGGATGGTAGGATCAAACACAATCGCCTCCTCGGCAACGGCGCCAAAAACTTGATCGCTTCCGGGCGTACACCCAAAAAAGCGACCGTGTAGTTTTACCGCAAGCGCACGGTGTAGCGACGAGCGGGTATCGAACACAGGGAGGACGTATGACAGTGCCTTCTCCGAACAACCTGGCTATAGGGGACAGAAAAGAGGGAATTTGCCTTTCGACGACGTTGTCACAATCGTCAAATAAAGTAGAGAGATATAAAATCAAATGAAGACGCCTAGGGAATAGGGAATCCCCGCTACTCACAGTATCTCGTCAATGTGATTAATTGGTATCACAATTGCTGAGGTAGAATTTCGGATGAACTAGTTGCAACTGAATGTAAAACCTAGCTCACGCTCTCGCACTGTTGCCAGTCTATAGCAAACCTAGGTTCGGGTCCAATCTCTTGCAAACCCTAGCCTAGGCAAGCTAGCATTGGGATCAACATCATCGTTCAATCGCATCCCGAGCCCACTCTTGTGCAAACTCGGGCTGCGACCTAGGTTGGGATAGTTCCTACCCGTCCAATCTCTTGCAAACGGGTATCGGTATAGAATTGCAACCGAGAACCCTAGTATCATTCCAATCTCTTGCAAACCGATACTACGGAAACTCAATTTCAACCCAATTCGGATTTCTAGGGTTTCCTATCGAATTGGGATCCAATCTCTTGCAAATCCCAATCAGTATGAACACCTAGCTATCCGTAATATATCGATCCCAAACTAACCCTAATAGAAATTCTAGCAATAGTTCTACCAAATCATCACAAATCGGAAATTGGGCTTGTAGGGTTCATCCCCACGCCCTAAGACATTAGGACTACTCACAAATCATTTCACAAATAGAAGAATAATCAATTGAAATAGCAATAGAGTTCATGGCAATATTCAAATTAGCAATAAAAATAAGATTTTTAATGAAGAGGGAGACAACCCAATGTAGTTCTTCAAGAATCCAACAAAATAAACCTTTTCTCTCCTCTCCAATCACAAGAATCAAAAACTAAAAAGTTTAATCTAAAAGGCTGCCAAAAAGTAAGGAAAAATCTATCTAACCTAGGTTAAAAACTGGGGTTAAATACCCCCCAAAATCGCCCAAAAATTGTGACAAAATTGCCCCTACGCAGCCTGAAAATCGCAATTTACGCTACAGGCAGCGCGGCTCACTCGGCCGAGTGACAAAAGTCGCTCGGCCGAGTGGGAGACCCTGAGAATTTCCAGTAAGTCTGGGGTCTTGGGGGTCTTCACTTCGGGGGTCACTCAGCCGAGTGAGTTGTCGTCACTCGACCGATGGGCTTCTCTTCACTCGGGCGGTCGGCAATTGCCACTCGGCCGAGTGGGTCTTCTGATGCTCAGACTGACGAAAAATAGTAAGTTGGGAGTTTTTGATGGGCGTCGTCTGAGTGCCACTCGGGCGGACGGAGTTTCGTCACTCGGCCGATGCGGCTTCTGATGCTCGGCCGAGTGCACACTTGGAGCGTGTCCGATCTGGCCGGCCAAGCGGGGTCTCGCTGGTCGGTCGAGTGACTCCTTCACTCGGCCAAGTGAGACACCAAAAATGCCCATTCTGAGTGTTTTTGACTCCTCGTCGCTCCTACGGCGTTCTTTCTTCTTCCGCTCCTCTCCAATCTCAAAATACCCCTCAGGGAAGTCTTCGGTGACACTCCAGGGTAGGTGTATCTCGGAATCACTCCAAATCGCTCCAAATCTCCTGAAATACAACAAAAACAACAAATCGTGAAAAGTATCGCAATATTGTCGATAAATCGTGAAAAACGTGATTTGAGCGATCTAAATGGCATGCAATCATGCGGAAAAAAGGTGTAAAATGTGGAGCGGTCAGGTGGTGAGATGGGGATGGGGTAAAGTGGGATCGTCGCCGGTGCTGGGTGGCGTCGGCGGTGCAGTTCCGGCGATCGTCGGAAAAGAGGGGGAAAAGAGAGATATAGAGAGAGAAATAGGGAGAGATAGAGGGGGAAAGAGAGATGAGAAGAGAGAGTGTGTGGAGGAGGGCAGACCAAAGCGGTGGTACGGTCGGCAGTGCTGACGGTGGAGGAGGTGGTGGCAGCGGTGAGTTTCGATTGAGTAGGGGGTTTAGGTTGCTCGAGCAGGGTAATCGGGGGGAAAACGAGTAGGATTAAGGTTAAAAAGAGCGAGTTGGTTTAGATATAAACCAACTCAGTTTCAAGTTGGGCACCTATGATTAAGTCACCCGCAACTCGGGCTGAGCAGCTTAACTGCTCGGTCGAGTCAGATAATTAAAAATATATCGAAAATTTAAGTTTAGAATACTCCCTAAGCTCCTCGACCGAGTAGGGTGTTACTCGGCCTGCTTAAACAGAGCACCATTTTTCTCCATCTTGCTATGCTTTCCTTAGCTCGACCGAGCAGGTAAATACTCGACCGAGTAAGTGGATACTCGACCGAGTAGGGGATACTCACGCCGCATAGACAGAACGTGGATTTCGTCATTTTTCATGCGCTCTCTGCTTACTCGACCGAGTAGCAGTCTACTCGATCGATTCACCTATAGCTTCGTTTCCCCCAAGCTTGTTCTTCCCTTGGGTGCTCTTCCCTTTACTTCCTTGCCTTCAATACATCGTTTTGCATTCTCCCCTCAATATTCAACATGTAAAGGGAGGAACTCGTCAAATTTTTATAATTTTTTTGTATTTTACAAAGAAAAACAAAAGTGAAAAAGAAAATCTAAGAGATAGAAAGTCGGGTTGCCTCCTGATAAGCGCTCGTTTTGAGTCATGAGCTCGACTCCCTCCAGATCATCAACGAATGCTATTTGGCGCATATGAGATACGTGCATCATGCTTGCCAACAATACCATGTGGTAGTATTTGGCATGCTTCCTCTCTGTGGTTCTCTTCAGCTATGTGGTTAATGGCTTCCAGTCCTTGGTGATGCAGTGAGTCGCCCGGGGGCTTCTCATCAAGCACACTAAGATAGGCAGCGACCACCTTATTGTGATGGAGTCGCCATCGTCATCAACGCTTGTCTTCACCGGGTCCTTCATGACCCCTTTAGTAGTGTACTCACTTATAACATCATCTTCCAAGAGCTCAAGATAGCTCGCTCCTTCTTCTTGGACATGCTCCTTCATGGATTTTTGTAGCCGGAATTGAGCTTCAATATTGCCCACATTCATGGAAAGAGTACCATCACGAACATCTATCAAGACACCGGCCATCGCTATGAATGGACGGCCAAGTATGAGTTGGGAACTCCCTCTTTTCGGCATATCCATTATAATAAAATCCACCGGCACACATAATCCGGACGGTATTTGTATAATGATATCTCTAGCAATACCTACTGGATATGTAATTGAGTGGTACGCCACCAACTCACTTCCGGTGTGTAGCCTCTTGAATATGGAGAGTGGCATCAAGCTGATGCTCGCTCCCAAGTCGATTAATACACGGCTAATAGGCGTATCTCCAATAGAGCATGTCACTGTAAAGCTTTCCAGATCCAGTAATTTCTTTGGGATGTGGTTCTTTATGATGGAAGTTGAATCCTCCAAATGCTTCACTTCTTCATATTTCTGCTTTCTAGTGATGAGGTCTTTCAAAAATTTTGCATAGATGGGAATTTCAGTAATGGCATCCATAAAAGGGATGTTGAGTTGAATACCCTTTAGGAGCTCCGTAAACTTTGTTTACTTTTTCTCCGTCTTTGCCAAGGCTAATCTCTATGGGTAGAGTGGAGGAGGTCGGCTTCCCTTATCCTTGGCAGCGTCCTTAGGAGTTGGCTTATTGGAAGTGGTTCCATCATCCTTTGGTGCCGATGTAATGGTGGGTAAGGTGGAAGGAGAAGCCTCCCTCTCTCCATTCATGATAGGCTCATCTGTAGCCTCTTCCTCATCATTGCCAATAGGGACATGTTCAGTTGTAGCTTGTTCCTTACTTGTAACAGGCACCATTACAGCGTCGATTATCCTACCTCCTCGCATGGTAACGACGACCACGATATTTGCTTGAGCTCTTGGGTTTGGCTCCGGTTGCAAAGGCAACCTTTCTTAATGCTTCAGTAGTTGGGACATCTGACCTCTTAGCTCTTCAAGTGATGTGTTGATGTTCTTGGATTGAGTGGTTGTGTCTTGATTGAACTTTACTTGTCTGCTCATAAACGATTCCAAGGTAGCCTCCAAGTTAGAACGTGGTGGCACCGGTGCAGAATTTTGCTGAGGTGGGCGATTGAATTGGTAGCCCGGCGGTCTGTATGGCCCAGATGACCTAAATCAATTCTGCTGCTGATGTGGCAGCGGTGGTCCTTGTTGTTGAGAAGGATGATGTGGCGGCCTCTGAAACTGTGAAGGTTGCAGCCCTCTATTTGGATTTCCATAGGATAATCCGGGGTGATTTCTTGCCACCGGATGTTGCCACTGATTGCGTCCATCTCCTTGTACATATTGTACTTGCTCAAATTGTGATTCGGCTCCGTCATATGATCCTTCGTTGGAGGCGTAGCTTTGATCCCTGTATTCTTCTTGAGGATGATAAGCTGGAGCGCTGGTAGTTGTTGGAATGGCATCCAACCGTTGTTCGATCCTTGCCACCTGTTTGCACAAAGTTTCAATATGAGAATCGAGGTGGCTAGCAGCTTTTACCTCCAGAGTCTTGGTGATGATGGTGTGCTTCTCGCTCCATTGTTGGTTGTTCGCCGCCATCTGTTCAAGCAGGTAAATTGCTTCCTCAGCTAATTTGTCTAGAAGGGCACCTTGTGCGGCGGCATCAATTATCATCTTCGTATTAGGCTGTAACCTGCTGTAGAAAATTTGCACTAGATCCTATGACGAGATCTCATGGTGTGGGCACT
Organism: Scilla litardierei; assembly: GCA_030789695.1. Taxonomy (NCBI): domain Eukaryota; kingdom Viridiplantae; phylum Streptophyta; class Magnoliopsida; order Asparagales; family Asparagaceae; genus Scilla; species Scilla litardierei. The sequence goes on along the minus strand of CM061142.1, from coordinate 81,813,888 downwards.
GATGCTGAAGGTCCTTGAACCTTTTCCCGGCCTCATAGAGCGACTCTTGCGGCAGTTGCTTAAAGTTGGAGATAGCTCCTTTGATCTTCACCGTTTTGGATGATAGGTAACATTTTTCCATGAAAGCAAGTGCCAGTTGCTCCCAAGAAGTGAAGTGGTTGGATGGATGGGCCCGCAACCAATATGAAGCCTTATCCCTCAAAGTGAAGGGAAAAAGCCTTAGCTTTATTGCGTCTTTGCTCACATCCTTGGCCTTAAACGTATCGCACTTTGCCAGAAAAGTGTCGATGTGAAGGTTCGAGTTCTCGTGTGGATTCCTATGGAAGGGATCTTGCTGCATTAGATTTATAAGCCCGGTCTTTATCTCAAAGCTACTTACCGCTAGTTGCGGCCTCAGAATGGAAGAATTGTTCACGTAGCTAGGTTTCATGTGATCTCGGATGGACCCGGTGCGAGGTGGAGTGGGGGTATTTTCTGCCATCGGATCAGAGGGTGTCTGACCCCTAGTTGAGGCTCTGAGAGTTCTTGCGGTCTTCTCGATTTCAGGAACAAATAATAATTCTTTATTGGTAGTTCCGAAGCGAGTAATCATGCACAAAACAACTCAAAAAACACCATAAGTAGCAAGATAATAATAAAAAAGGAATAAAAAGGATGGAAATATAGGAGATGAATTGAGTTGCTAGGAAATTCTTCGAAATAAAAATAAACTGAGTAACACCGTAACTGTCCCCGGTGCCAAAAACTTGACGCACCTAAAACTAACACCTAAAAAGCCACCTAGCAATGTCACGGTTGCTAGGCGCTAAGGGTTCCTAGGTATCACTTTCGGACTCTATCCGCAAGCGGACGGTGTCAAATTATAGTATAAAAGATTGTCGAATCCACAGGGACAGTGACAGTGTATTGAGGTCTCAGTTTATCTCTAGATCTCAGAATGAGATAGCAGTCGGTTTAGAAAGGTTGGTTGTGATGGTGTTGATTCAATATAAAAAGAGACTAGAGCTTTAGGAATCACCACTAGGACTGTTGGAAGTCGACATTAGGCTAGTGGTTTTTATGTTGCATTGGGTTTATGTTATTGGTCTCTCAGCTCGTACCACTCTCGTGGATTAGAGCTTCGAAATACTTCGGTGGCTCTCATTGACGCAATGAAGGTAGCCGTCAATGTAGTAATATAGTTTGTCGGTAGATCACCTCAAGGCACGAGCCGGGCATGGTCACGAGCATTGGTTGGATCCATTAACTCCCTAATTAAATCCTAAGGATACTCCTTAAGCTAATCAATTATACCGACCACGGGCATGATCTCAGTATGAGTTCTCCTAGGGATTTGGCTGGATCAACCAAAGTACTCCCCTTTTATTCCCAACACAACCTAAAAATCCCAGATCTACATCTTTTTTTAAGATCCTAGGGCTAACCCATTAGCCCTAGATAGAACTACTCACACATGGAAAATTGAACAAATAAAGATGCAATTTTTACCATGGAAAACATCATAGCAATTAAAACAAGTAAAAGATGAGAATTTTACGTACCAAAATCAAGAGAGAACAATAGCCAATAGAAAATAAGTGAGATCCAATAGATTCCAAAGCGTAAGAGACAATAAAAATCCAATTTTTAGCAATGACGGCACAATGGAAACCCTAGATCTAAAAACACTAATTAAATCTCTTCTCCATTAAAAACAATTCAAAAGCCCCCCAAAACGTCAGGAAAATTTTCTTAAATACATAGAAGGTGGACCTTGCAAGAAAATCTGAAATTCTGAAAGTTTGGGCCCACATATTACCGACCGAGTCGGCTGCTCGGTCGAGTAGGTGCCTACTCGGTCGAGCAGGCACCTTAGCTGCTACTTGCTTGAAAACGGATTTGGGCTACTCGGTCGAGTAGCCCGCCTACTCGGTCGAGTCGTCAGTAGGTCGGAACTCCTCTCCAGAATGTCGCTCTGCCTACTCGGGTCGAGTAAGCCATGCTCGGTCGAATCTTCAGAGGATCAAATATTCTTCTCTAAAACATCACTATGCCTGCTCGGATCGAGTAGGTCTTGCTCGGTTGAGTAGGATGCTGGTGGGAGGAGGCTCGAAAATGGATCGACTCGGGTCGAGTCATCACTCTGCTCGGTCGACTAGAACGTGCATGTTTTCCTGCTGGATTCGTGTGTCATCTCGACCGAGTAGCTGGTGCTACTTGGGTCGAGTCACATGGGAAAACTGCATGGGTTTGTAAGGATCGCCTTACACTTGCAATACTAACAACAACACACTAGAGGGGGGTGAATAGTGTAATGGCATAAATTGCATATTTAAAAATTAAACTTGCAAATGCGGAATTATAAATGCAAGAGGAATTTAAACACCACAAAAATCCAAACGTAAACACAATATGTTCCCCTGGTTTCCCAAATTTGGGTACGTCCAGCCACATCAATATCCACTATAATTCTCACATAGAGAAGTGAATACAATCTCTCACAGAGATATCTCATACAGAGGATTTCGATTCTCACACAGAGAAATCCTTGCTTTCACACAAAAAGGCTTTTTCTCTCACACAGAGAGACTCAAACTCTCACACACAGAGATCACAACCAACCCTCACACAGAAGGTTATACTCTTACACAGAGAGTAACCAGCTCTCACACAGAAAGCTAGGATTTCAATGAAATACCAAACTAAAACAAATACGCTTACATATGCCTTGAGATGAACTTACTCATTAATGAATGCAAGGCATGGAAGAGGATCTCCAAGTGATGAGATTTGCTAGAAATACACTTGGATGATATCCCTTGAGCTTGACTTCAATGCATGAAGAGGAATACTGGCTCTAAGAGGGAAATGAGAGAGTTTGAGAGTGGCTTAATTAAACTTTAAAGATTTTCAATAGCATCAAGAAGTTCTAATGAACTCATCCCTCTCATATATATAAGAACCATATAGAAACTCTCAAAAGCCAAGAAAACGGCCAAAAACAAAAAGCTGCAACGGCTAGATTTTGGACTGAAGCGTCACTGACAGTCGACTGATGAACAAATGACAGTCGACTGTTCAACGGCTAGAAAAATCCCAACGGCTATAATCTGAGCTATGACAGTCGACTGTAGAAGACTACACAGTCGACTGTAAACAGGACAGTCGCCTGTAAATCCTTCAGCAGGCGAATGCTGCAGGGGATGGAATAAAACAGAGAATTGCACTCTTACTCCCAGTATGCATACAGGTGACTGATGAACAAATTACAGTCGACTGCTGCAGGGGATGTAAACAAACATAGAGTTCCAACGTTCGCACTTACGCCTTTCAGACGACTGTTGACCATTTCACAGGCGACTACACATATATATGCGACTGTAAATACTTCATCAGTCGACCGATGCGAAAAGCTCAAGTACAGTCAATAAAATGTTGACTTGAGCAGTGCACCACAGTCGACTGTAGAAGGCTCGACAGGCGATTGGAATCACACAGTCGACTGTAAAACCTTCAGCAGGCGACTGTTAAGGAGCCAGAGACTCCAATTGAGCCTTTGGGCAAGATGAACCTATTAGGTTGGATTCTATGATAATCCTAAGGCTCACTAAGATGGTAAAATGCATATGCATGAATGAGTAGACCATCTATCAAGGCATTACATTAAACCTAGACTCAAAAAGGAGAAAAGCAATAAATGAAATATTCATGGATTACATTGCTTTCCTTAGAGTCTATGGCTTCAGTCTAGATGCCTTGATGCTTCCCATCATCTCCAAGCTTTGGCACCCCTTGAGTCCAAGCTTTGGCCCTTCTCCTCTTGATGCACATCCTTGCAACAAGTGTTTAGTCTCCAAAAATGATATTCTTGAAATGTAACTATGAAACTAAAACAAGAGAGTCATTAGCAACAACATAATGTTATGATCATCATCAAAATAACATTAGTATGAAACACCAATACTCAACAGGGTTTGGGCTTTGGCTCCTTTCTCTCGCTCGCTTCTCCTACTCTTCTCCCATATGCTTCCAAACCTCGACGAACTCCTGTAGAGCCTCGCCAACGGCGTCACGGACGTGCTGCATGTGTCCATGTCCCAAAATGGCTCCAAATCGCTCCAAAATCCTTGAAAATCCACAAATCTCTAGAAACTCGAATATAGCATTAGAAGCACAGTATCGTATGAAAATATGGGATTTGGATGCAGATATGACATGAACTGCAATAAAATGATGGTATGAAAAGATGGAAAATATGGACACATCACTTAGCAATGAAGATCTTGCTTAGCAGTTTAAAGAAATACATTTTGTGGAACTTACAGTTGAGATAAGAGTCGAGTGACTTTAACCCATGTTTGTGTTACCATACAACTTTTTATCAAAATGGATAAAATGATTTGAGCTCACAGGTGAAACAACGTTGATTGAAGCTTAAATATCTAACATGGGTTAAAGGCATCAAAATTCCTTATCCCGGTTGTCACATGGTGCCTACCTATTCCTGTAACTGGACTTGCAATGCAAGCCTACTTGCAACATTTTGAAGCCTAGTTGTTTGGACTTAGATGACATCTGCAATATAGGATTCAATTGTAATTAAAGTCAGATCAGTGTCTTTCGCGCTGAACCACAATGAGCTTTTGCCATGACGAAGCGGACCAAGAAGGCTGGAATTGTTGGGAAATATGGTACTAGATACGGTGTCAGTTTGAGGAAGCACATTAAGAAAATGGAAGTATCCTAACATTTCAAATATTTCTGTGAGTTCTGTGGAAAGTATGCTGTGAAAAGAAAAGTAGTTGGGATCTGGTGATGCAAGGACTGTAGAAAGGTGAAGGCCGGAGGCGCTTATCCTTTGAACACTGCCAGCACTGTTACTGTGAGGAGCACAATATGTCGATTGATAGAACAGACAAAAAGCTGATTGGGCGATTGGCATTAAGCAGAGCCATTTCTAAGGAATCTTAATGTTGTCGTTTGTTGTTATGTTACCTTAGTTGAAGAACTATCAGCGAGTGTCTAAAATTTATCATTTTAATTTTGTTGTTGTATTAAAACACCAGAATTCTCCGTCGTGCTATCTACTTGGATAATAGAAAAAATTTAGGCAAAAAAAGATACACTCAGATCAGTGAGTATCAACTAAGGATGTGATAAAGATGCATCATCCTTTGCTATTATTTAAAAATTATCCAATTTTGTTAATAACTTTGCTTTCTTTCATTTGTTGCAGTTTATTCATTATAAACTTTGGTGGTACAGGACGTGCTATCAAAGAAGGCACTACTATGTTGATGTAAGAACTATTAGATCTTTTCTCTGCAGATTGAAGATGTGCTGGAATCATCAACTGAGCAAGTTGTTGCTACTCTGCGGTGTGTCCATTCCGAGTCAATACAATTTTTCCTCCTAACAGCACAAAAAATGATGGAATAGCATGGGACAGTTGCTCTTGATGTTGCATTGGCCCATTTGAGTGGCTTCTCTCAACCACCGTTAGCTTGTGATCTAATTAGCCATGAGCAGGTGAAATATAGCTCTTATTCTCTTGATAAATTTTATAAGTTAATATTAGAAGTAACATTTAAAGTTTCGGAAATAAACAATGTAAGTTTGTAAAAATGACAAAGAACCGTGCACAATGAACTAATAATGATCCAATCCTCAGCATATGGCATCTCTCCAGCATCACTTTCATTCCTAAAAGATAAGTCCATCTCCTTGTATCTTTCAATGCTAATTGACAAATCACCGCTGCATTCAACATCAAGTAAGTGGAGTTCCATCTCGTGGACACATCCAAACACAACCCATTATAATCTTCTTTCCCAATGCTATCAATCTTCTCTTTCTTCACACATTCTTTCCACTTCACCCACCTAACCGGAGAAGCACTCACCAAACGAACGACATTTCGAACTCAAGTGATCGCATCAACAATTTCTTTCAACCCTTGTACCATAAGATTAATGACATGAGCAATGCACCTCAAATGCATATGTTGACCACCTAAGAGCTGTTTTCCACAGTTTAATTTTTTTCTTTAGATACACAACCATGACATCATCGGAACTAGCATTATCTATTCTGACAGTTAGCACCTTCTTTATCCCCCATTCTTGGAGACAACCTTCAATTGCTCGGCCTAGATCCACCTTTATGACTTGCCATCGGAATAAAATTAAGAACCCTTTTATTCAACATCCATTCATCCAATGCACCGTAAGGCATATATAATTACTTGACCACCTAACGAGCTGTTTCCCACAGTTTAATTTTTTACTTTAGATACACAACCATGACATCATTTGAATAAGCATTATCTATTGTGACGGTTAGCACCTTATTTATCCCCCATTCTTGGAGACAGCCTTCAATTGCTCAGTGTCACGACCCGCTTCCCTAAAATGGAGGCGAGACGTGAGAAGGTCCGCTCGAGCGTGGAGCTGTGAAGCCTCACGCCCGATAAGCGTAAATTTAGTATGAGCAGGTCCCTGTAATTGTAATCGAAACAACAACAATAATAATAATATGAGAAGGATATGAAATACCAATCCCAAAGTTTGTCCACAAAATATTCAACATCACAGAAAAGCCACCAGGCTAAAAGGAAGAGTCTAAAGGCCCAGAACAAGGCCAAACAAAAGACAAATATAACAGAGTATCAAACTAGGTGCCACGCACCGACAACCCAAAAGATCTAGCAAAACTAGACGTAGACACTAGGACTGATCTCCAGTGTCTACGAAGTCCTCGTCCAACACGGGCGCAAGCTCGGCGTCCGCAAACACCTCACCCTCAGCAAGCAACTCGGGCTCAAGGTCTAACATGCGTCACCCAAAAGAGAAAGGGGCACATGTCAGCAGTCTAAAAGACTTGAGCAAGGAAACTGAAAGTAACTAGCAACCTAGCACTTATAATATTAAGCAATGACATGGCAGTTAAGTATGATGCAACAGTTTAAAAGAGAGGCAAGCACGCACTATGTAGCAAAAGCCACCAAATCACTAATTCACGAATCACTCATCACTATTTTCACTTATCACTGTTTATCACTTAGTGCATAGGGAGTCCACCTGCTGGCCAGCTCGTGGCTCAGGCCGCTTATCTCTATCACTATTAATCACTTGTGCACTAGAGAGTCCACCTGCTGGCCGGAGCGGCGGATCAGGCCAACTCGGGGCTCAGTCCGCTTATCTCTTACCCCACCCATATGTGTCGAGTGTTGGGATTTCCAACTCACTGAGCTCGCTTCTGGAACACGAGCCAGGAAGTGTGTTTGGCATAGGGGTGCACCTAGCCGGTATCCGAGCGTTGGGGTTTCCAACTACAGGGCTCGCTTCTGGAACACGAGCCATGAACACAAACATCGTAGCAAAGCTACACAATCACAGCAACACTTAAAGAATACAATGACATGACAATTAATTCGCGTACCGTTAATGGAAAGTAAACATGACATGGTAATTGTGCAACATGCTAAATGTCGGAACTAGCTTCGTTGTCAAGCTAGTTCCCCAATTTGCGCCTAGGCGAGTATCATTTCGTCGCCTAGCCTCTTTTACGCCTACAACAAGCAAATGGCCTAAAACATGGCCTAAACCCTAAGTGGCAAGTTTCACTTGCCTAGCACCGGGGATGACGACCACTTCGTCACACGGATGCCAATCTACGGGGAAAATCGCTGTTATAGGGGAAACAAACACCAAACAACATGAAATTTATTAGGGTTTCATAAAATTATAAATAGGTTATAAAAACAACGGTAGATCGATTTCTTACCGAGAGGAGGCGGAAGAAACACTCCGGGGAACCCTAGGATCAGATCTGGAAGCAAGTGGAGAAAATTGGGGAAACTAGGGTTTTGGGGGATTTGGTGATTTTGATGGATTTGGTGAGATTTTGGGGAAGATGAGAGGTAGATAGAGTGGATGGACGGTTTGGATGATGGATTTAGGGCTTGGAATGAAGGATTGAAGCTTGGAGGAAGATGGGGGCTCAAGGGGGAAGATTTTAGGGTTTTGGGTCGTGTTGGGGAAGAAGAAAACGTTTGGGTTGGGTTTAAATAGGTTGGGCTGGCGGCTGCCTAGAAATTAGGGTTTCAACACTGGTTAGTCGGTCAAAGAGCAACCACTGACCGACTAGTTTGGCAACTAGTCGGTCGGTCGACCAACGCAGACCGACTAAGTGTAAACAGTAACTCCTGAACGAAAATAGGATTTAGAGTTAGTCGGTCCATGAACAAGTACTGACCGACTAGTTTAGCATCTAGTTGGTCGATGAACGTTCTTAGACCGACTAAGGGTAAACAGTAACTGATACAAAAATAAGATGATGTGTTAGTCGGTTAAAGAAGCATTGCCGACCGACTAGTTTGCAACCTAGTCGGTCAACCAACGTTCTTAGACCGACTAACGATAAACAGTAACTCCTGAATAATTTAGAAAGCTAACTAGTCGGTCCAAGAAGGATTGCCGACCGACTGGATCGTCATCTAGTCGGTCGGTGCCCCTTCTTATACCGGCTAATGAGCACCAAAAGTTCCGATACGGAGCGCGGGGCCCCGGGATCGATTCCTAAGACTTCTAGGCTTGATCTAATAGTAAGATACGACCGTTATGAAGTCCGCCACGAATGACATACTTCGAAATCGACAATCCTAAGGAAGAAACGAGAAAATACAACGAATCGATCGAAAATGAAAGCTACGGAGACGAAAACCACACATGAGGAGAAAATCCACCAAAACAAATATTATATCATATTAAATCCAGATACATGAAAAGCAGTCGTTACATCCTCCCCAACTTAAGAAAAATTCCGTCCTCGGAATTTCCAAAAACTCACGAGTCCGGAAACAAAAGTGGGAAACGCTCTCGCATCTCATCCTCATTCTCACAAGTAGACTCTCCAGGTGAGCCGTGTCGCCACATCACCCTCACAAGATTGACAATCTTGTTCCGAAGCGATTTCTGACGCCTGTCCAGAATCTGCACTGGATGCTGGTCATACGTCATATCGGGGCGAACGGTAATCTCCGAAAAATCCACCGCATGAGACGGATCGCTAATGTATCGACGAAGCTGTGACACATGGAAAACATCGTGAACTCCTTCCAAAGATGGCGGCAAGGCCAAGCGATACGCTACCTCGCCAACCCTCTCCAAAATGTCAAATGGTCCAATGTATCGCGAGCTCAACTTCCCACGCTTCCCGAAACGAATCACACCACGATTCGGGGAAATCTTCAAGAACACATGGTCGCCCGGCTGAAACTCCAAAGGACGACGTTTAGCATCCACCCAATGCTTAAAATGGTCCTGAGCAATCCTCAACCTCTCCTGAATATTCCTGACGATATCCACGGCCTCCACGATCATCTCAAGTCCCAACAACTCCCGATCACCAACGTCATCCCAACTCAATGGCGATCGACATTTCCTCCCATAAAGAGCGGCGAAAGGCGCCATGCCAATACTCGCCTGGAAGCTGTTGTTGTAGGAAAATTCTACCAAATGTAGATGGTCCTCCCACGAACCCTTGAAATCCAACATGCACGCCCTCAGCATGTCTTCCAAAATCTGAATTGTCCTCTCGGACTGGCCATCCGTCTGCGGATGGTATGCCGTGCTGAAACTCAGACGCGTACCCAAGCTCTTCTGCAAACTCTGCCAGAACTGAGATTTGAACCTCGTGTCTCTGTCAGACACGATACTCACGGGGACTCCATGAAGTCGCACAACCTCCTGCACGATTCACGTTACATCACTATCCAAACTAGGAAAAGGAAATAAAAACGGAGAGTAAAAGAATTTTACCTCCATATATCTCCTTGCTAGCGTCTCAGTGGACTGTCCCACTCGGAATGGAATAAAGTGCGCGGATTTGGTCAATCGATATACGATCACCCAAATCGCGTCATTCTGCTTCGGACTCCGAGGTAGTCCAGTCACGAAATCCATAGTGATGTGTTGCCATTTCCACTCCGGAATCGGAAGCGGTTGTAGCAACCCGGCCATACGCTGATGCTCCGCCTTCACTTGCTGGCAAACCAAGCACTTGGCTACACTCCAAGCCACACTCCTCTTCATACCATGCCACCAATAATTCAGACGAAGATCCTGGTACATCTTGGTGCCACCAGGATGCACAGAATACGGCGAACTGTGTGCCTCCACCATCAACTCCTCTCTGATATCCCCAGCAGGCACACACAACCTGGCTCCAAACCTCAGCGAGCCATCCTCATGAATCAAAAAGTCAGTCCGCAGACCGGCTTCCACCTGCTCCAGAATCCTCACCAGCTTCGGATCCTCAGCCTGGCCAGCCTTAATCCGATCCACGATCGTCGACTGTACCTGCATGTACATCAACGAAGAAGCCTCTCCAGGAAGAACAATCTCCACACCAGACTCGCAAAATCCTGCTGCAATCTCCACCGCGAGGTCAAAATCATCACCGCTGGAAGCCTACTCAAAGCATCTGGAACCACATTCACCTTGCCAGGGTGATACTGCAAATCAATCTCATAATCCGCCATAAGCTCCAACCATCGACGTTGTCGCATGTTGAGCTCCTTCTGAGTGAAAATATACTTCAAGCTTTTGTGATCGGTGAAAATCTTCACTTTCTCACTCAGCAGGAAGTGCCTCCAAATCTTAAGAGCAAACACAACGGCAACCAACTCCAAATCATGCGTCGGATAATTCTTCTCATGAACCTTAAGCTGACGAGACGCATACGCCATAACATGCCCGTGCTGATGCAACACACAACCGAGACCCTTGCCAGAAGCATCGCAAAAGATCTCAAATCCACCGCTGCGATCAGGCACAACAAGAATAGGGGCACTCGTCAACCTCTCCTTCAGAATACCAAAAGCACTCTCACAATCACCCGACCAAACATAAGCAACATCCTTCCGCGTCAACCTGGTCATCGGCTCAGTAATACGAGAAAAGTCCTTAATGAATCGCCGATAATAACCAGCAAGTCCAAGGAAACTCCGAATCTCAGACGCTGACGACGGAACAGGCCACTCCCTGATGGCCCTAATCTTCTCGGGATCCACTGAAATACCATCTCCAGTCACCACATGCCCGAGAAAAGCAACTCGATCCAGCCAAAACTCGCACTTCGAAAACTTAGCATACAACCGATGCTTCCTCAAAATCTCCAACACCGTCCTTAAGTGCGAGGCATGCTCTTCCTCCGACTTCGAATAGATCAGAAAGTCGTCAATAAAGATAACGACAAACTTATCCAAAAAGTCGTAGAAAATCAGGTTCATCAGATTCATGAAAACTGCGGGCGCGTTAGTTACGCCGAAAGGCATAACCACGAACTCATAGTGTCCATACTTCGTCCTGAACGATGTCTTCGGAACATCACCCTTCTTCACCTTCAACTGATGGTAACCACTTCTCAGATCCAATTTGGAAAACACCCTCGAACCTCCAAGCTGATCAAAAATATCATCGATGCGAGGCAACTGGTATTTATTCTTAATGGTCACCGCATTCAACTCCCGATAGTCCACGCACATGCGACGTGAACCATCCTTCTTCTTTACTAGCAACACCGGTGCTCCCCACGGAGACACACTAGGATTAATATAACCCTTCTGCAACAGCTCATCCAACTGCTTCCGCAACTCTTCCAATTCTGCAGGTGCCATACGATACGACGCCTTCGAAATCGGCTGCGCACCTGGAACAAGATCGATAGAGAATTCTAAAGCTCGATCGGGCGGCAAACCAGACATCTCCTCGGGGAAGACGTCGCCAAAATCTCGCACCACAGCTGGCCACTCCAGCTCCATCTGCATAGCCACAGCCTCCACCGGCCTGGCCCGAAATCGGACAGGACCAAGCGAACTGCTGCCACGACTGAACTCAAATACTGGATGTCCGGGAATCTCGAACACCACCTTCTTCCTCCTGCATTCGATCGTAGCATAGAAGCTCACAAGCCAATCCATCCCAAAGACCGCATCGTAGTTGGTGATGTTGTGGACAATAAAATCAGCATAAAGCTCATGTCCACAAACCACCACAGAGCAAGGACTGCATCCACGATGCACCGTGACTACTCCATTCCCCGTAACGATGTTCCAACTCTTGGAGAGAGGGGACGTCGACAAGGAATGCTTCTCCACGAAGCTCTGGGCCAAAATGCACATCGATGCACCAGAGTCAAAGAGGACTCGGGCAGGGAACGTGCAAACCAAAACCACACCTAATAAACAGTCTAATCAATCAAATCTTATTCTAGCAACATTTATACACAAGCACTCAACATAATTTTAACAATCAACTAATTAGGGAAGGAACAACTAGATTGGAAGTTACCCGTAATGACCTCATCCATGGCCAAAACCTCCTCCTCGGTCATCAGAAATGCATGCCTCCTTGGCGGAGCAGCCTACTGAAAAGCCTGCCTCTGCGGAACGAGGGGCACCCCACGACCAGCGGGCACCGGGGCCCTCTGCTGCAACGGCGGGGCAGCAATAGGTGTCCTCCAAGGCTGCTTCAACCTCGGGCACTCCCTGAGAACATGGGCAGGATCTCCACAGGCAATACATTGCCCCAAGAACTTCCTACATGATTCCTTGATATGGCCCTCCTTGCCACAGAAATTGCAAGTCCTCCGAACGGGCCCTCCTGGCCTCTTAAACTGAGCAGGCTGGTTCGGCCTGAATCCAGGTCTAACCACAGCTCTCGCCTGCTCTACAGGCCTCCTCCCAGCACCAACAACAGACCCCTTCCTCTGGTTCACGAGCAACTCCTGCCTCTTGGCAGCGATCAAAACCTTCTGATATGACTCCCGGTCAGAAGAGGTCACAAAACTCTGGAGCTCCGAAGCGAGTCCCTGCAGGAACCTCTGAGCTCTCTCCTCAGCGTCCTGCACCATCTTCGGTGCAAACCGACTCAGCCTCATGAACTCTTGGTGATAATGGTCCACCGACGAGCTCCCCTGCTTCAAATCGATAAAACGCTGCAGCATCTCCTCCCTGGCAGCCTTCGGGAAGAACTCACCATCAAATCTGGCCTTGAAGGTAGCCCAGACGATCGGCTCCACCAACATCTTCTCTTCAGCATCCCACCAATTCCGAGCATTATCCTTCAGCTGGCGCTTCTCCAAGTCAACCCAACTAACTTCGTTGACCTTGGACATCTTCAGATTGTCCTCGATATTCCTCATCCATTCATCAGCAGCTAGCGGACCTTCGGTTCCATCAAAATACGCAGGACCCAGCTCTCTGAATTGCTGCGCCCCGGACTCAGAGCGATGGGCTTCCACCACCCGAGCAGCTCGAGCCACCGGAGCATTCTGTACCTGCAGAAGCACACCCTGCTGAACCTGCATCATCTGCAACATCATCCGCATCATCTCTCCGTTAGTGGGCTCCCGCTCAGGCTCCTCGTCATGAGGGGGCGCACCACTACCACCACCACGGGTGATTCGCCTTCCTGCCATCTAATGACACAGAAAACGAAACGATTAGACTCATAACTTAGGGCTCAGATGTCGAACTTATTTGTTGGACAATCTTGCATTATTATCGTTATCCCGATAATTGCAGTTACAGAAGGACCTGCATGGGCCACCACTAAAACCTGTCACGACCCGCTTCCCTAAAATGGAGGCGAGACGTGAGAAGGTCCGCTCGAGCGTGGAGCTGTGAAGCCTCACGCCCGATAAGCGTAAATTTAGTATGAGCAGGTCTCTGTAATTGCAATCGAAACAACAACAATAATAATAATATGAGACGGATATGAAATACCAATCCCAAAGTTTGTCCACAAAATATTCAACATCACAGAAAAGCCACCAGGCTAAAAGGAAGAGTCTAAAGGCCCAGAACAAGGCCAAACAAAAGACAAATATAACAGAGTATCAAACTAGGTGCCACGCACCGACAACCCAAAAGATCTAGCAAAACTAGACGTAGACACTAGGACTGATCTCCAGTGTCTACGAAGTCCTCGTCCAACACGGGCGCAAGCTCGGCGTCCGCAAACACCTCACCCTCAGCAAGCAACTCGGGCTCAAGGTCTAACATGCGTCACCCAAAAGAGAAAGGGGCACATGTCAGCAAGTCTAAAAGACTTGAGCAAGGAAACTGAAAGTAACTAGCAACCTAGCACTTATAATATTAAGCAATGACATGGCAGTTAAGTATGATGCAACAGTTTAAAAGAGAGGCAAGCACGCACTATGTAGCAAAAGCCACCAAATCACTAATTCACGAATCACTCATCACTATTTTCACTTATCACTGTTTATCACTTAGTGCATAGAGAGTCCACCTGCTGGCCAGCTCGTGGCTCAGGCCGCTTATCTCTATCACTATTATTCACTTGTGCACTAGAGAGTCCACCTGCTGGCCGGAGTGGCGGATCAGGCCAACTCGGGGCTCAGTCCGCTTATCTCTTACCCCACCCATATGTGTCGAGCGTTGGGATTTCCAACTCACTGAGCTCGCTTCTGGAACACGAGCCAGGAAGTGTGTTTGGCATAGGGGTGCACCTAGCCGGTATCCGAGCGTTGGGGTTTCCAACTACAGGGCTCGCTTCTGGAACACGAGCCAGGAACACAAACATCGTAGCAAAGCTACGCAATCACAGCAACACTTAAAGAATACAATGACATGACAATTAATTCGCGTACCGTTAATGGAAAGTAAACATGACATGGTAATTGTGCAACATGCTAAATGTCGGAACTAGCTTCGTTGTCAAGCTAGTTCCCCAATTTGCGCCTAGGCGAGTATCATTTCGTCGCCTAGCCTCTTTTACGCCTACAACAAGCAAATGGCCTAAAACATGGCCTAAACCCTAAGTGGCAAGTTTCACTTGCCTAGCACCAGGGATGACGACCACTTCGTCACACGGATGCCAATCTACGGGGAAAATCGCTGTTATGGGGGAAACAAACACCAAACAACATGAAATTTATTAGGGTTTCATAAAATTATAAATAGGTTATAAAAACAACGGTAGATCGATTTCTTACTGAGAGGAGGCGGAAGAAACACTCCGGGGAACCCTAGGATCAGATCTGGAAGCAAGTGGAGAAGTTTGGGGAAACTAGGGTTTTGGGGGATTTGGGGATTTTGATGGATTTGGTGAGATTTTGGGGAAGATGAGAGGTAGATAGAGTGGATGGACGGTTTGGATGATGGATTTAGGGCTTGGAATGAAGGATTGAAGCTTGGAGGAAGATGGGGGCTCAAGGGGGAAGATTTTAGGGTTTTGGGTCGTGTTGGGGAAGAAGAAAACGTTTGGGTTGGGTTTAAATAGGTTGGGCTGGCGGCTGCCCAGAAATTAGGGTTTCAACACTGGTTAGTCGGTCAAAGAGCAACCACTGACCGACTAGTTTGGCAACTAGTCGGTCGGTCGACCAACGCAGACCGACTAAGTGTAAACAGTAACTCCTGAACGAAAATATGATTTAGAGTTAGTCGGTCCATGAACAAGTACTGACCGACTAGTTTAGCATCTAGTCGGTCGATGAACGTTCTTAGACCGACTAAGGGTAAACAGTAACTGATACAAAAATAAGATGATGTGTTAGTCGGTTAAAGAAGCATTGCCGACCGACTAGTTTGCAACCTAGTCGGTCAACCAACGTTCTTAGACCGACCAACGATAAACAGTAACTCCTGAATAATTTAGAAAGCTAACTAGTCGGTCCAAGAAGGATTGCCGACCGACTGGATCGTCATCTAGTCGGTCGGTGCCCCTTCTTATACCGGCTAATGAGCACCAAAAGTTCCGATACGGAGCGCGGGGCCCCGGGATCGATTCCTAAGACTTCTAGGCTTGATCTAATAGTAAGATACGACCGTTATGAAGTCCGCCACGAATGACATACTTCGAAATCGACAATCCTAAGGAAGAAACGAGAAAATACAACGAATCGATCGAAAATGAAAGCTACGGAGACGAAAACCACACATGAGGAGAAAATCCACCAAAACAAATATTATATCATATTAAATCCAGATACATGAAAAGCAGTCGTTACACTCAGCCTAGATCCACCTTTATGACTTGCCATCGGAATAAAATTAAGAATCCTTTTATTCAACATCCATTCATCCAATGCACCGTAAGGCATATATATATAATTAATTTTTTGTATTGATGTGCATGTGTCAATAGTGAAACATAGATATTCTTTTAGTTTATTCCTCTCATTCAAAAACAATTTGTGTATATCTCTACCGATAGTCCATCGAGATGGAATAAGAAATCTAGGATATACACATGCACAAAACAACTGAAACCCAATTCCTTTAACAAATTTAAAGTGCAACTCATCAAGCACAATCATTTTTGAAAGGGCAATCCTAACCACCCGTTTATCAAATTTATAGCAAGTTGGGGTTCCCATCTTCACATCATCACCTTATTGCCCTATTGCGGGTTGAAAAGAAAGTAGTGCTTACAACGTGTCCTTATTACGTGTTTTCTTTATAATTCTTCACATGAGTTTTAAGTGTTGAAGTACCATTTCTTCTAGAATTTGCCCAAAACTCTTTATCACAATAATTGCATCTAGCGAAGTCTTGATTTTTTGTATCAACTTGTATACAATAATTACATATCTTAGACATCTTCTTCATTGGCTTCTTTAGTTTGCTTGCTTGCAGTAGTTTTCATGTTTCCCGTTTCCGGAGTTTCCAGAGTTGAACTAGGATTAGGAGTATGTGTTTCCCCGAATTCAGACATCTACATGAAACATTAAAACAAATCAAATCGAAAGCAAAATTAAAATTATCCAATTTTTAAAAAGAAATACAAAAGTCTGATAAAGAAAGAGAAGTTACATATACCACAACCTAAGAGAATTTAACAATACTATGTAGCCAAGAAAATGATCTTTCATTAAAAAAATGCCTAACATTCTCCCAACAAGCATCACTTGAATGACTAGAAACACTGTAGCATAAATCTAAGAAAAAGCCACCAACACAATGGCAATGGATAACAATATTTATTTAGAAAGAATAGTCGCAATTTCCACAGATTAGTATTGCATAAACATACTTCTAAGATCAGATCACAACTACAAACACATAACTTCATCTGATATTATATTTCACAATAGAAATTAAAACTTCAAACCCCTATATCATCAAAAATCACATAATACAGTTAACTGCAGATTGATGAAATAAACAGGTCTGCATCTTTAAAAAAAATCCTACAAATTCCAGCTTTTTGACAGAATCCACCAAAATCACTTGCTTGATCCGATTCCATCTGATTCAACCACGATGACAAACCAAAGCAATGAACCAAATACACCACCATAACATAAGCATAATATAAATTGTAGCGTAGATCTCAGATCTCCCCAAAGTTATAGGAAACAACAACCCTAGACTTGTAATTGAATGATTGAATGGCAAACTTGTAAATAATTGTTACGTGGCCGTGAGTAAAACGGTATGTGCGCAAAGTTACTCCCATTATCTTTCCGCATGTCCGGCGGCAAAGAGAGAAATTCCGGAGGCCCCGGCGGCGACATGCAGCTGGTCGCTGTCCCCGCCGCCGATCCGACGAACGCCGTGGTCCCCGCGCGATCGGCGGCGGGAGGCGGGGCGAAGGACGGGGCGATCGTAGGGTACCAGAAGAGCGGCCCGCTGCTAAGAGAGGATGAAGAGGATCTGGAGGTGAAGCTCCGAAGGATCATCGAGAACGTCCCCGTCCGAGTCAGTAACACCTCCGGAAGCTCCGCAGGGTCCGGCTCCGGCGACTTCCACCAGGTTTGATTCGAATCCTAACTCCTTCGCACTTCATTTGAAGAAACCTTAGTTTTGGAAACATTAACATCAGTCAGAAATTCTGAATCTTGAGAGTTAGAAGGATGGCTCGTGTAGAAAGTTCACAGATTTTCACAAAATTTGTGCCATTTGCAATGCACCTGAACCCTTCAACCGTCAGGATTTGCCCATAAAATTAGTTATATAAAGATCATACGCACTTCACATTGATCTATGTGTTACATATTGTTATGCACTTGAGGAACATATGTTCGGAGACTTCTCTTATGGGATGTAAGCTCATTAGATTGTTGTACAGAAGGCAACGGTGATGTGTGTATCCTTTGATTCCCTTGAGCACACTCAAAGCCAATCATCTTGCATCAATATTCATACCCGTGTCTATGCTACTTAGCTTAGAAAGTTGGTAGAAAAGAACTTAGTGACGTTGATTAGATGTGTGTTCCCAAATAAGAGAAAAATAGAGAAAAAGACGAGAGCAGAGCACATGATTAAGCTTTTGATTTTTGCGCATGAGAGAAGCGAGAATATCTAGCTTTTCACCATAACCTTTCAACTTGTGCTTTTTCAAAGAACACTTTTCAAATCAATAACTTTGAAACATTTTGAACCAAAAAACTTTGTTGCTAGAAAAGCTGTAAATGGATTTATAAAAAATGCCAAGCACGTCTGCAATGTGCAGGTAGTCTCCTGCTCCAATCATAGCATTCATGACTAGTGACTTAAAATCCTAGCTCCTTGGTGTCTCTCCTACATGGCATTGGAAAATCTTCTACATAGCTTAAAGGCAACTCATCTCTTTGTCCATTTTCGTTTTTGTTAAGATTTTTTTGAATTTTTTTCTATTGGCATACCACGTAAATTGTCTCAATATTAATGGCAATGACTACAAACTGTTCTTTGTAATTTTTCAAATTGTTTTGGGAGATATTGTGGGTTAAGGCATTATGCTTGTGATGAGGTTGGGAGTTACTTTAATGCAACATATTCAATTATTGAACTAAGTGCTACGTCGATAAACTCATGTTCAATTAAAAATAGGTAGCTTGTTACATTTAAGAATGATAAAGATGCTTTTTAAGCAAAGGCCATAGCCCGGTCTAGGACTTAAAACATCACATTTCCTACCCAACCCATTTACCAGCGAGGCATGCCTTTCTGGCAACAATAGGGACACTTGGTTTGGGCCTAAATGAGGGCAATATATGGTGTAAAAATTCTATAGAACTACCGTTTAATTCCACCTAAATAGATCTCCGAAAAGCAACTGCATGGATTTTTTTAATCGTCATAGCACCAATAACTAGTGGTCGGCAGGAGATAAATGCATTGCAATGGGTTTCGTGTAATAGGGACCTGCTACAATAATATCTTTGGAATGGCATGTAAGGTGTAATCGATGATTTATCATCAAGTCTTGTTACACCTCACGTATCAAATTAATTTTCAAATTTTAGCTATGACCAACATCTTAATTTCTTGATTTTACTTTTTTCATTTCTATTTGTGTGGTAAAATAATCCTACTCCTAAATTCATTTATCACTTGGAAATATTAGCTCAAATGATGAGCAAAATAAGCATGTGCATTCTTGAGGTTACCCCTTCTCCTTTTTTTGTTATTCTAGATCTCAATACTCAGTTATCGAATCATACAAGTGCACGGCTTACATCTTATGAACTCATCATGGTGTTAGCAACTTGGCATTTGCAAAGGATATGCTCAATGAAAGGTGATGGGTTATGGAAAATGTCAATAACAAACTCTTAGAATGATTCTTGGCATTATAATCTCTGACACCGTCAGTGCATATGAACATCTTGTTTTCATTGATTCCTTTGGATTGTCTGAAATCGTTAGGTGTATGTTCTGGGAATACAATCCACTTATTGATATAGATTCATGGGTGAGATTTCAAGGGATGGTTCTAAAACCAAGCCTCAAGATTTTTTACAACCTTACTTTCCTAGCCTCTGTTTCTTGTAGTTCATTTTTACAGCTTGCCCATCCATAACTAATAATCTGTATAGCATTATAATGCAGGCAAGTTTTTGGAAACTTGTTATGTTTTTAACGTTAAGTATGTATGATTCTATCTGACACGCTGGCTTATTTTGTCCGGGAGAAATGACTGTAATTCCATAAGTGAACCATATCATCTTACCTCTTCATCTCTTCCATAGTTGTGGAGAATTTGGAGGCTTTGAATTTTTGTTGCATGAGCATAAAATGTGTAAGGAAAAGATTTTTGGTATTCCTACACATGAACTATGCTTGGAAATGGGCTTTGGCGGGCCGAAAGATCTTTGGTGTCTACATGTCTTATTGGGATATTGGAATGTTCATGGTACTAAATTGAAGGCCCATTTAGTGTATGTGCTTTGCATGGGTTCATGTCCACTGAGCATGGCACGATCCAAACACAGCATGATGGTATGCCGAGTCTTCTAGTCTCAAATTTAAGCCCAATGAAATGTACTCTTTGATCACCACTCAAACTTTGGCAAGTTTTGTTTCTGCTCTAAGTTTTGAGAATATACACAAATTTGGGCACATATGGATTATGGGTCAAACCATATTGCTCGTGCTCTGCCTGTACCCAGTGGACTAGGTCCTACGCTTAGAGCGCTTGGCGCACACAATACCTTGGATATGTCTGTCTAGTTAAACATTTGTGGATGTTCCTGGACACGGCTAAGCATGACGGCCTATTTCCAACTTTACCAGCAGTTGGCTATCATGGTTCTATGGTGTGACCTCTCCGTTTACAATTGTCGAGGAGGATCTGAAGAAGGTTGGTATCAGGCTGAAGCTTGGGTTGTTGAACTCAGTCAAATCCTTTCTTGAGCTTGTTTTGCTCCAAATTCCACCCCTTTTTATTGGAGAAGTAGGCTCAGATGATAATGATAAGTATTATATCTAAATATGCAAATTGTTTCTTTCTTACTCTCTATTTGACCATCACATCCTGACCCATTCCATAATTGTGGCCTTCAATCCAATAAAATCTGCAATTCTCCGTGCCCAAACCAAGATCCATCTTCTGTTTAATAACATATGTGATACAAATTCAAACTCTGAACCCGTAGAAACGCAGAACCCGTAGAAACACAGAACCCATAGAAACGCACGACTTTAGCATTATTCATTCATAAACTCTTTAGTTCAAACTGTAGGGTGACCCCCTCCCCCTAATTAGGGATATATGCTCGTGTCCTTCAGAGCTTACACCATTTATGCCCTTCTGTCAATATGACTGACATGCCCACTTTAGAACCAGTTACAAATTAAGCATCTGATTAAATGGATTTATCTTGGTTTCATGCATACTTCCTGATAATTTCTATGCGGGATGGATCTATTTAATTTTTTAGGGTGCACCAAATTTGGATCGAAAAATGATGGGTTGACCTCTTTTTCTTGATTACAAATGGACTCAAGCCAATGAACATACATCTACATTCCCCTCATTGCACGGGTTTTCCCTTTGATAGCGCAGTACTTCCTTTTTTTCTCGAGTCTACTTGTAGTCCAAAGGTTGTAGTCTGAATAATGGACAACTTCACACAACCACTTCCTAAATTTTACTACTTTTCGTACCGTCCAAATACTTTAAATTTTTCCTATAAATTCTCAATAATTTTCCTTAACCGATTCCTAAACATTTGATACCTTAAGGTTTCCATAAGATCTTAACTACAATTATTATTAATATGTTCCATTTATGCTTATTATCCTAGTTAAGGAAATTAAATGCCTGAACTTATTAGGATTAATACGATATTAGATAAACCCTATGTGAGGAAAGGAGTATGAATTTTTTGTCCCATCATGAATCAATGTAAATGCTTAATATAGAAACATGATTAGTTATTGTTAGTTGTATTCATTTGACAATATTTATACACCCAACCTTATATCATACATCGTACATGTCTCAATAGCTTCGTTGTAGGAAAAAATAATTGAGAAATTCCTCAAAAACCAAAACAAACCAAGACAAACCAAACAAAGAAAAAAAACAAAACCAAAAAATTCCAGGGTCTGTCACTGACATCTAGGGATTGACCTTATTTATGTAATTTGTCCCTGAGCTTTCTATTACATGATTGGAATAAGTCCTGTTGACAGCTGGTTTTGAAATCTGCAAACTCATTCTATGCATCCTTGTTTGATTTGAAATCATCTGACTATTTATGATTGAAATACTCATTGCTGGTTGTCTCCATGTTCTGTTGACAGAAAAGTTTGATATGTCACGGTTGACGATTCAGCTATGATGTGTATATGTAGGACATTTCCCATCGCCTAAAATTGGCATATTTGACTTATTTAGATATGACACGTGTCCGTATCCAGCACTTACAAATATGTAGAGGTTCTTGACGTAAAAAAATATTTATAAGATTTATAAGATGAATCTACATAATGCCTGATCAGATAATTTTACTGAAACTAGTTTGTTTTGTTGATGAATAATCAGCAAATACAAATATTTTATAGCCTAATAGGCATGCTCGGAAGAAATAATATATTGTGTCCTCATTTTTGGATTTTAAGCAATTTGTATCACACACCTTGTATTTGTGGCGGAGACTTGGAGTACTATGCTCCTGTCTGTGTCTGGAGTACTATGGGGATTTAGTAATCCCCATGATCTGAGGAGAGACTTCCCTGGCCAATGTGCTTGAGTTGGATGCTTGAGCACATGGTTTTTCTTTACAAGAAGTATCGATGGAAAACCTTGTAGGATAACTGGTGCAACATTGATTTATTGGAGTGTTGGAACCCCCCCCCCCCTCCCGCGCGCGCACACACACACATAGTGGACTCTTAGAGTAACAGATGAGTATAAAGATGGAACCATGTAGTACGCGTTTTCTACATTATTTCTTACACTCCTCTCTTCATGTCTTCATGATTGCTAAAACAAAGGGGTTTAGTGGTGGAAATGATGGAATGGGTGATCTGCTTCTAGAATTTTCTAGCTCTAGGTTTAACATGTTATACAGGTTTGGCGCCCATGGTCTATGCTGCTAGAATTTCCTAGGTCTAGTGTTGACGGGTAAATTCATCACACAGTAAAAGGGGGTTTGACGAGGACGCGATGGTGTGGAACTTCGTTGGCAGAAGAGTGGGACTCGTGAATGGCTGCATTCGGGTCAGAGGGAGTTGAGTCCGAGCTATCGGGAGGCTCAAATTAACTTCAGGCTGTTTGTGAGCTATCTGCATCACAGACAAGTTGTCAGGGGAGTCAGATCTGGGTTCCGACCCACATCCCCTCCGATATTTAAAGGATGCTCGGGGCAGATAGGTCCAACCAAAGGGGAGGTCGTCCGGTCACTGTCACGCCGAGCAATGTAGGAAGAAATGTAAAGTGAAAGTAAGAGAATAAGTTGTCAGAGTACCTCTGTATTTAGTATCTCTGGAGCTTGTCCATTAGTCACATCGTCGTTTGGACTATTTATAGGTGTGGGTTTTCCCTACCGTTAGTGGATAACGGCTCTGCTATAATGGTAGCATAATTGTCCCTAAGAATGGTCACAACCGTTGTCTTGTCTATGTACCCCCGCCATTAATATCAAGCCCTCCACTACCTGACCCATTGTGGCTCGGGAGCCCAACGAGCACAACGTGGCCTGACTTTAACTGGGTATGCGGTTCACTTCCCATGAGAACTTCTTGGGCCTCGTCAACAAAGCATTATGCTCCTTGCGGGCTTCTTCGTTGGGACGAAATATTCTTTCTCCTTTTCGTGGGCTGGCCCAATGTAGTAACAATCTAGAATTGCCTAGGTCTAGGTTTAACAAAAGGCTTTGAGAATGCTGCACCGTCTGCTGCTTTTAGCACTTGGTTTAAGACAAGTGGTGTTTCAATGAAACGCTCCACAGTTTATGCAACAAAGACTCAAACTAAATCTTGTTTGGGTTTAGGATGGTCGATTGGTCTTGTAGGGGTACTTGACTGGTAGTATGCAAACATCAAATTTGCCATGCAATCATCTGCGGAGAAACTACTGGTGGACTTGGTCTATTGCAGATAGGATTTCTTCTTAAAAGTCAATTGATGCAACTTTTGTTTTGAGTTTAATGTTTGAGGGGTTCTGTACCTGCTTAGATCCTCCAAGATCATATAGAATCGTTTTGTGTTTAAGTTTATGGATATGTAAGTACATACTTACATACAACTGAAGACATTTTATTTTGAGGTTTGTGAATTGTTTTCATCTTTCTTTCCTTTTGAATATTGAATTATTCAGTCTCCCCTGAGCGGCAACATTCATTTGCATGTTTCTGTGATAGTATCGACAAATGAGACGGAAGGAGCAAGATCGTCTTGCAAGGATGGATGCAGACTACCAGCGGAGGAAAGAGATAGCTGAGTACAACATGAGGAGGGAGGAGAGATTGAAAGCAGCAGAAGAGCGGACTGCAAAGAAGAGACTAAAGCGGCAAAAGAAGAAACAAAAGAAGAAAGAGAAGAAAAGCAAGACAACTGATGGCGGGGATGGACATCAAGGCAAAGAGACGAATCATGAGGAAGAGTCTTCAGATAACCAGGATTCAGATTACGACGACGACGAACTGAGGCAGTGAGATTAAACGTTGGGTCATTTCTGCTAGTGTATATTCAGAACAGTGCCCAGCTTTGCTGAACTTTGATATGCTGCGGCTGTTGCCTACAGTAAATTTTCTTCAGTGAAGAGGCATTACATCTTCAGTGAGGGCAGCAATTGTGTCAACTCTTTATGTATCTGAAAATGAACAGCTTGCTTTTCCTTTGGAAAATTGTCTGCTGGTCTCAACTCTGTCCCATTTGGAGCATGCTTAGGGCATGTTCTTTTGCGGGAAGAGGAAAAATGGAATAGTGGAAAGTTTGTATTCCAAAGAGAGAGAAAATGGAGTTTTGTGTTCTTTTGGGTGGAATAGAGTATGGAAAGTGGGGTTTGGAATAGAAAGTGGGGTCCACATTCTATTCGTGTGTTCTTTTGGGATTGGAAAGTTGGAATGGAAAAGTGGAAAGAGAATGAGTTGGAGGGAAGAGATAGAGAGAGATGAAAGAGTGGTGCCCACTTTTTCAAGGATTCCATTGTATTCCAAGCAAAAAGCTTGGAATACAAAAGTGCTCATGATTGCCAAATTGGAATAGCCACGTAGGATTCTATTCCACGCCCAAAAGAACAACCGCTTGGAATACAACTTGGAATATGGTGAATAGTGCATGAATAGTGTCCCTATTCTTATTCCCGCCCATATTCTTGGCAAAAGAACATGCCCTTAGTGAAACTCTGATGTACTGTAGAATCATGCACATGAGGAAATTAACATTGTGGATTAATGCTTTGCGGACTGCTCATAATCTTAATAATAAAGCAAGCTGTGTATTTTGCAGGGTTTTACTATTTTATTTTATTTTAGAGAGGATGGTGCTAAAAAGCTACAGCCATAAAATATAGCCATAAAATATAAACTGCCGCAAGAGACCCATACATAATATCTGGATGAAGCAGTTGAAGATGGTGAAGCATGGAACATCAAAGGAGCCCAAGTAAAATAATAAAAATAGAAGTATCTATCCGAGCCAATTGGCATGGTGGCATCGGATTTGAACCAATGACACCCGCCGTACGAAAGCAATACTCTAACCAATGAGTTAAGTAAGTTCTATATCATCACACAAAAAGAATCCGTCGCCTATGGAATTATAGGTAGCATAAGCATATTATTTCTGAGCAATACAAATCTGCTAACAGAGAAGCCTTTAGGAAAGAACCATCAGGTTAAGAAATAAGTGAACACCATATTCCTACCAGTCATTACGAAACACACAAGGACTTGAACTGAGCAATATTTCTTCGGAGCACATGACTCCACTAATAAGAAATACCATTGTTATTTAAGAATTTGAGACTCCACTAATAAGAAATACCATTGTTATTTAAGAATTTGTAGGAGTTAACAAAATATGGATCATTAGACATCCAGTTTCAAGTGAAAGCATCAGATTCAGATCAGTTATACGAATTAAGAAAAACTAACCAAATCACCAAAGGAAGATACCAGAGACATACCAACAGGCCTAGTGAGCAAAATATTCAATCTTTGGTACCTTCCACCATATAGTATTGGAAAATGATAGTCACATTGACATCACAGCCAATGCAAAGATAGAAGGATATGCAACGGCTAAAGAAACTTGCATTATCCAAATATCAAGCTAAAATCTGATGTTCTTGCCATCTTCACAACAAAACTTAATGTCACACTGAAAACCCTTGCTACACCTTCAAACACCTTTCTAAAAAGTCGAAGCACCAATCAAAGGCTTACCATCTAATTTATCTAACTTTCACCTTTGAGACAATCTAGATTTAAGAGCTTACAAGCAAGTACTTATTTTAGGGTCCACAAGGGATTTCCAGAGCTACTTATCTTAGAGAGCAATATTCTAATCACTAATAATAAATTTTTTTTTCTTAATAAATTTCTTAATGATTTGACTAAGTAGAAAATAAATTTCTTAATAAATTTTATTTCTTAATTTCTTAATAAATTTCTTGATTATGTCATATATAACAATCTCTCCTTATTTTTCTTCTCTCTAACAATGTAGAAAACACCTTTTCTTAGTTTTTTTATTTAATTTCTTATACTACTACTATATAGGGCATCCTAATAGCATGTGGTTCATCAGCATTGAGGTCATGCACTTGATGATTTGCTAGTAGAAAGGATATCATACTGCTAGAGGAAGACACACCTAGGTTGATTACACAAGGATCATCTGTCATCCCTGGTGGCAGTGCATCATGTTGGATCGTTAATCCAACTTTGGGCGTATATGTAAAATAATTATATAATGCATGATATCATAATAAGTTAAGCACAACAAAGTGATCTAATAAGTTATTTAGTTAAACGGGCTTTAATGTATATGTTAGCGTGTGTACCTTGAATGTGTAGAGACTTGTAGGCTTTCTATTTTTATTAATCGGCTAAATCAGAAACCCAAAAAGCATTAAGACTTTTGCATATAAATATGTGATCATGGTCCCTAGATCATACGAATGAAAAGCCGTCTTTTCTGCATCACATCGACAGATTAGAGCCGGAGAAAAGCTAAAGAATTTCTCTCAAAGATTCGCATAGATCTACAGATTTAGGTTCTATGGATTCAGGTATGCTTCCGCATTAAGTTCTCGGTTTATATCTCATTGATTTGACATGATAAACTTAGATTATTTAGCGATGATTTTCGTAGAATTATTTAGCTCCAACCCTAACAATTGGTGTCAGAGTCACATCAAGTTAGATTTGTGATATCGTTAATTTTCGGAATTTTTCGGCTAATTTTTAGGATGAAAAATCAGTTTTAAGGTTTTTTGGTTTATCTTCTCAATTTTTCTTTTTTAAAAAATAATGACCTAAAGGGGCAACGGCAACGGCCGCCGGACCCCCAGAGGGGCGACGGCCATCGACCGTCGGACCACCAAAGGGGTCGCGGCCATCGACCGCCGACCCCCACAGCGTAACAGACTGGGGCAGGGGGTAGTGGCGGCCACCGACGTTGCCAAACCCTAAAAGGTTTTTTTGATTTTTCCCTTTTAAAAAACTTTAATGGATGGGCGATGGTCGTTGGCCACCGGCCCCGACAGACGTGCGGGCCGCGCGAGGGGGGGTAGCCTCTGCCAAACCCCCGCTTTGTGCTTCTCCCATGTTTTAAAAAAATTGCTTGAGGGGCGGCTGCTGTCAGACGTTGGACTTCTGCAGAAACGGGGAGGGGACGACGACGACCACAGCCGTCGCTGGGCCAAAAACACTAACCTAATGAGGGTTTCCCAGCCCTTGTAGGCTGCTCCCCAAGAGGCTGGCCCACCAATAGT
The DNA here is from genome assembly GCA_030789695.1 of Scilla litardierei. Lineage (NCBI taxonomy): Eukaryota > Viridiplantae > Streptophyta > Magnoliopsida > Asparagales > Asparagaceae > Scilla > Scilla litardierei. Next base: position 81,786,226 of record CM061142.1, on the reverse strand, counting down.
TATTTAAAAAATTTAATTCTTCACAGCCTAGCGGACTCCAACTCGTGGCAGTCAGCGAGCTTCTGCCCGCGAAAGCAAAGAAAAAAATTTAAAGGGTGTTGTGAGTTGAGTGAGGCCTTTGGCCTCCCTCCCCTCATCATCTCACCATTACTCCCCACTAATTGTAGTGGGGAGTCCCTTGGACCCCTAAACCCTATAATGCGAATGAATATATAGAGAGCCATGGCTTATGCCATAGCTACTCCTAATCTTAGATTGGTTTCCATCTTGGAGTTTATAACACGTTATCAGCACGTGTCTTCCACAAATTTTGAGCCACTAAAATTATTCCAAATCCCCTCTAATCAAACTCCTACGCGAAGGAATCTAATTGTTGTTGCGGTAATCTGTTGCGGTTTTTTGTTGCGGCGTTTCCTAGGCGTTCAGGAGTGGGATTTCTATCTATGGATTTTTCTTATTACGATCGTCCCTAGATCTTTGATCTAGAGGTAACTTTTTCGATCCCGTAGATACTTACACAATATTGTTAGCTATGATTTTACATAGCTTTTCTTGAGGCTTGTATAAATTTTCAACCTCTTGATAAACATAAAAATTAACATAATAATAAAATAAATAAATAAAAATAAAAACACCCAAAACCCTTCAGTTCCCTCCCCGAAGGGAGGGGGCTTTGTCGTTACGTTCCCCCGAAGGGGGGCCTCTGACTGCACATTTGGCGGTGGGGGGGGGTTCACAGCTCCGCCCCCGGCAGGGGGGGGGGGGGGGCCTTTTTTCGTTCTCACCCACCCACCACCCCCCCCCCCCCCCCCCCCCCGACGGCAGGGGGGGAGCGTCGTCCCCTCGCAGGGGGCCTTCCGTCATCCTCACCCCCCCCCCCCCCCGCGACGGCGGGGGGGGTTCACAGCGCCGCCCCCCGCAGGGGGGCCTTCCGTCGTCCTCATCCCCCCCGACAGCAGGGGGGTTCACAACGCCGCCCCCCGAAGGGGGGACATCTGTTGTCCTCACCCCCCCCCCCCCCCCCGACGACGGGGGGGGGTCTGTCGCCCCCCCCCCCCCCCCCCGACGATCGGGGGGGGGGGTTCTGTCGCGCCAACCAACCCACCGACGGCGGGGGGTTCCGTTCGCCTCCCCCCTCGAAGGGGGAGCCTCTGATCGACAACACCGAGGGGGAGTTGTTTTGCGTAGATAAGGGGAAAGGAGGGGTCTCCATCTGTTAGATGAGGGGTTGGGGGTTTTTGGCATTCTAAAATTTGTTTTTTGGGTTTGAGTTAAGATTGATTTTAAATTTTACAGCCCAAATTTGTTTACTAAATTTGTTGGGCTGTTTAATAAAAATGACAATTAAAATTTGCTTAAATTACCTTATGGGCCTGCAGTCCATATTACAACAATAATTTATTTTGTCTGCTTGTTTGGGCCAGAAGCCTAGATAATTTAAATTGCAAATTAAAATGATTTTCATTTTGCTTATAGGCCTGCAGCCCAAATTAGAATAATAATTTAATTTGTCTGTTTATTTGGGCCAGAAGCCAAGTTATTCAAATTTCTAATATTATGTAAAATAACTCTCTTGTTTTGTTAATTATTTATTGATTATTAGGATTTTTCAAAATATAATTATCTTAAGGATCCAGCGACCGCTCTGCCGTTAGTCATCTAACCTAACGGTGTATGACGTATCCCTATGGTCCGAGCGATTATTATATTTTATAGTTTCTTTTTCCATATTATATATGCTTGAGTTATATGCGTGATTGTTTCTTTGTGCCTGTAGCATATTTAAAACTGCGTGGATGTTTATATAAGTTAAAATTGTTATGAATATGCCCATTGGGCCAATTGGGCATCCAACCCATTATTGCAAGCTATAAATACAAGGGTAGGGGGCTCTTAACCCTCTACACCGATTTCCCTACTTTTCCCTTCACAACACGTTATCAGCACGATCACGCTCGTTGGAGGAGACGGCGGCTCGCGGGGAAGGAGATCCATCAATCGCTCAAATTCAAGAAGATCGTAATCTTCTCAACGGGGAGCGAAAAGGGCATCCTTCACCAACCGTCGACTAGATTCCCTTGTCGAATCTAGAGGTAAAAATCAAAACTTTTAGATCTAAACTTGCTTTTCACGTTAGATCTGCATGTTTTAGGATCAAAAAGTTTAAAACTCGGTAAAAATCACAATTTTATTTAGATCCGCATGTCTAAAAACAATAAAAATAAGTTTTTTGGCGATCTAAATTCTCGAAAAATCTGTTTTTACCCCCCAAACCTTGATCCATACCCCGCACGCCCGAAGGGCTAAACGGCGACCCCCTACGAGTGCCGCCGGCGGAAAAACGCTGCGGCCAGCGGCCGCGGCCAGCCGTCACGGCGGCACGCCCCGCGGGCCCCCCCTTAGGGTTTTTCGGAAACCCTAGCCCTTAACGGGTCAATTTTTCGGGGAGGCCCAATTAACCCAAATGGGTTGTTTTCATGGCCCAAAAGCCAGAAAATTAGCCCATTTACATAAATAATTTTTTTTCTTTATTTTTGGCCCTAAAAAGCCCAAAATAATTAAAAGAAACTTTAAAGGGTTTTAAAGCGGTAAAACAAAACATTAAAATATGGATCAAAGGTAAAAGTTTTCTTTTTTCAAAATAAATTTTTAGCACGTCACACATAATTTAGATTATGTAATTTAATCTTTACATGCATGTGATATGATTATCTGCGTGGTTGTATGTTTTCAATATATTATCTGCGTGGATGTGCAATTTAGGCTATGTTTTTAGGGATCAGCCAGGTTTCCGACACTTTTTAATTTCCTGCAATTTTTCTTTTTTTTGAGAGAAATTTGTAAGAGAGGATATAAATGTAAAAAGAAGACCGAAGGACACCAAAAAGGAGCTGAAGGCGTACGCACAATGAAGATATGGGTTTCTCTATGAATTTCCCGAGTTGTATTTTATTCTTTCATGCAATTTTTTGATGTAACTTCGGACTGTATTTCTTTTTATTTCGGTGTCGGCTAGCTGATCCCCATAGTCCTAAGTCATTTTCTTTTTCATTGCTTATGCATTAATTGCGTGGATGTTAATTATTTTAATACCATATTTAATGTTACAATGAAACTGCCTAACAGCATGCATGAATGTTAACCTTTGTTAATTATTCACATTATGAAACTGTAAAAAGCATGTATGTTAAATTTACTTTAATAAGATCCATGCTATGAAAAATGTTTGCAATACATGCGTGGATGTCTATTTTCAAACCATTTTTAATGATACATGCTATTTTTATATATTGCTAGATCATTCAAATGGCCAGACTTACGAATGTCGACTTTTCGGTCCTGAAGGCCGATGGGTCAAACTACCTGAGTTGGCAGTTGGACCTGAAGTTCCATCTACGCTCTCATGGTTTCAGTCTCACAAAGACTGAGAAGGCAACAACAAGTACTGCCTCAGCCGACAAGGATGCTTCAGTGGAAGCACCTCATACAGAGGAAGTTTCCGATATATTAAAGGCGAAAGCCATTATATATATCAGGAAACATTTAGACTCGACCCTGAAGGACGAGTACCTTACTGTAGAGGACCCTTACGAGCTGTGGGACACACTCGAGGAGAGGTACAGGCATCAGAGAGATGTCATACTCCCCCGTGCGTAGTACGAGTGGACTCATCTCCGCATACAGGACTACAAATCCGTAGCGGAGTACAACTCAGCACTCTTCCATATCACCTCACGCCCGAAGTTGTGTGATGAAACGGTGACGGAGAACATGTTGCTGGAAAAGACGTTCACATCTTTCCACGAAAAGGATATGATCCTTATGCAACAATACCATGAGAGGAAGTTCACGAAGTACTCTGATCTGCTTTCATGCCTGCTTATGGCTGAACAGAACAGAGACCTGTTGGTTACCACTCACAACCTGCGCCCTCCTGGCTCCGCTCCACTGCCACCTCCTGCAGAGGCACACTTCCAGTCTTCCCAGAAAAATAAGATGGACAAAAAGGCAAAATTCCAGAAATGGAAAGAAAAAAAGCAGCGGAAGAAGGCCACTCCCCCAGCTCCTCCTCAGAACCAGAAGTTCGCGGAAAAGAAGCAAAAGAGGATGTCCAACAAAGGTGTCACTCCCAAGAAAGACTGGGAGGATAAGTGCCCCAAATGCGGAATGACGGGCCACTGGTCCAGAATTTGCCGCACCCCGAAACACCTCCAGGACCTCTACCAGGCAAGCCTCAAGCCTCGAGCTGAGACAAACCTGATTGAGAGCGCAGCGTTGCCAGAGACCTCATGAACTACTGAAGACTTCATGGGAGATGACACTCTCTAGTTCTGGACCACTTCTATGTACTAGCAATGTATCTTCTTTTTATGCATCGTATCTAGTTTTATTTCCATGTCAAACAATATTTTGAGCATTTATTTTTATGAAAGTAGATCTTTTCTTTTCATATCATTTACTGCTTGAATGTCTTTCTTTTTAGATATGGAATTAATCTGCCTAGTGGACAGTGTATCGACGCACTCGATCCTTCAAAACATAGACTACTTCACGAGCATAAGCAGCTATTCTGGCCCACTGAGAACAATCTTAGGACCAGCAAACATAATCGAAGGATCAGGGGAAGCAATTATATTGCTCCCCGGTAACACACAAATCACACTTAAAAATACGTTATACTCCCCTAAATCTATCCGAAACCTCATAAGCTTTAAAGATATCCGTTTAAACGGATATCACTTAGAGACGGTCGAGGAAGATAAAAGGGAATACTTTCTTGTAACGTCTCTTACAAATGGTTCAAAAACCATTGTGGAACGTTTTAAGGGACTCCCCTCGGGACCCTACCAAACAAGTATACAAACTCCAGAAACGTCCATGGCGGAGCACCTGCAGTGCCCCCAAACACCAGAATTCCAACTCTGGCACAGTAGACTGGGACACCCTGGCTCTGTTATGATGTACCGCATCATACAGAGCTCCAGGGGTATAGACCTGAAGAACCTGAAGATTCTTCAAAAAGGCAAATTCCCATGTCCACCATGTTACAAGGGTAAACTGATCATGAGACCCTCTCCACTAAAAGTGGACGTGTAGTCCCCCAGCTTTCTGGAAAGAATCCACGGAGACATTTGTGGGCCGATACACCCATCAAGTGGTTTGTTCAGGTACTTTATGGTCCTGATAGACGCATCTACTAAGTGGTCACATGTGTGTCTACTGTCCACCCGTAACCTAGCACTATCTAAGATTTTAGCTCAGATAATCAAGTTACGGGCCCACTTCCCCGACTACCAGATAAAGAAACTTCGTCTGGACAATACGGGGGAGTTTACGTCACAAGTCTTTCTAGACTATTGCCAAGCTCAGGGAATTGAAGTCGAACATCCTGTAGCACATGTTCACACCCAAAATGGGTTAGCAGAATCTCTAATTAAGAGACTGCAATGGATTGCTCGTCCATTATTACTTCAATCCCAGATGCCAGTGAATGCGTGGGGTCATGTAATTTTGCATGCTGCATCTTTAATAAAATTAAGACCTTCTGGAGGTCAGTCATCTTCTCCAATGCAACTTGCACTTGGAGCCCCACCAATTGTCTCACACTTGAGAATATTTGGTTGTGCAGTATACGTCCCCATTGCACCACCACAAAGGACAAAGATGGGTCCACAACGTCGTCTAGGCATTTATGTTGGGTTTGACACCCCTCCATAATTAGATTCCTAGAACCCCTTACGGGAGACGTTTTCAAGGCACGTCTAGAAGACTGTGAATTCGATGAAACATCGTTTCCAAGACTAGGCTTACAGACAAAGAAGCCCGAAGCGTCAGAATGTATCACTTGGGATACAAAGACATTATGTCACTTTGATCCGCCCACAAGCCAGTGTGAGGAGGAGGTCCTGAAGATTCTCCACATCCAAAACACTGTCCATCTCTTGCCGAAAAAATTTACTGACAACCAGAAGATTGTCAAATCACACGTCCCTGCTGCTAACACTCCAGCTAGGATTGACATACCACAAAATGGATGTAATCCGCCTGCAGCAGAAATGGTTGGACCTCTCAAAAAGAGAGGGCGACCACCGGGATCCAAGGACCAAGTCCCTCGAAAGAGTAGGACCCTTGGCAATGGTAAACAAATACCACCACATGATGCTAATATAAGCACTGCTACCCCATCTCTCCCAAACTCTCATGAAGAGGAAAAACCGGGAGAAAATGAAGTATCGATACACTATGTATGAACTGGGGAGTATTGGGACAGAAAGAGCACAACCATAGATGACACATTTGCGTGTAATATTGCCATCAACATCACGTACTGCGACAATGATATTGAACCACGCTCTCTGAAAGAATGTCAAAGCAGAGATGATTGGCCAAAGTGGAAAGCGGCAATAGGAGTGGAGTTGGATTCACTCACCAAATGCAAGGTCTTCAGACCCATAGTCTAGACACCAAAAGATGTAAAACTTGTGGGTTATAAATGGGTATTTGTCAGAAAACGAAATGAACAGAATGAGATCGTTCGCTACAAAGCAAGGCTTGTAGCGTAGGGTTTTACCCAACGTCCATGGGTGGATTTTGAAGCCACATACTCCCCGATCATGGACGCAATCACCTTCCGATTCCTCATTGGCTTAATAGCCCAAGAGGGTTTAGATATGCAACTCATGGACGTGGTTACTGCATACCTATATGGCAACCTAGACCGAGACATCTATATGAGATTACCTGACGGTTATTCTTTGCCTACAGCACTAAAAGAGAGAGAACGTGACATCTACTCAGTGAAACTGCAAAGATCATTATATGGTCTAAAACAATCTGGAAGGATGTGGTATAACAGACTGAGCGATTTCCTTGTAAAACAAGGATTCTCAAACGACCCAGTCTGTCCTTGCATCTTTATAAGAGCAAAGGTAACATGATTTGTAATCATAGCCATCTACGTGGACGACTTGAACCTCATCGGATCTCCTGAAGAGATCGCAGAGATTTCTAGAAGCTTGACAGAAACCTTCGAGATGAAAGACCTCAGAAAGTCAAAATTCTGTTTAGGTCTTCAAATATAGCATCTTAACGATGGGATCCTGTTACATCAGTCAACTTACACATCGAACTTATTGAAAAAGTTTCAGATGGATAAGTGCCACCCCCTCAGCACTCCAATGGTCGTCAGATCATTGGATGTACATAAAGACCCCTTCCGGCCGCTAGAAGAGGGGGAGGAAGCACTAGGCCCTGAAGTGCCTTATCTAAGTGCAATCGGTGCACTCCTTTACCTGGCTAACTGCACTCGCCCTGACATAGCATTTGCAGTCAACTTACTAGCCAGATATAGTGTTGCACCTACACAGCGGCACTGGGCCGGAGTTAAGCATCTTCTGCGCTACCTCCAAGGGTCCATAGACTTAGGTTTATTCTACATGAAAGGGGCAATAACTGGTTTAGTTGGTTATACTGATGCAGGATACAGGTCCGATCCTCATACAGAGAAGTCTCAGACAGGATACATGTTCACTTATGGCAGCACAGCCATATCCTGGAGATCTGTGAAGCAGACCATGACGACCGTCTCATCCACCCACTCAGAGCTCCTAGCGATCTTTGAAGCAAGCAAGGAAAGTTTCTGGCTACGCTCTGTGATCCAGCACATCTTCACCTCCACCGGCCTGATGACCGACGTCCTTGCGCCTACCCCACTTCATGAAGACAATGCAGCATGTATAGCCCAGCTACAGGACGGCTACATAAAAGGCGACAAGACGAAGCATATCTCGCCCAAGTTCTTCTGGATGCATGACTTTCAGAAGCAGAAGCAGATTGAGGTACAGAAGATCCAATCATGTAATAACTTGGCAGATTTGCTTACCAAATCCCTGCCTACTAGTACCTTTGAGAAACTTGTATATGGGATTGGGATGAGGAGAGTGAGTAAATGTAAACTGGGTCAGGATGAGAAGACTATGAACTCATAGATACATATGAAACTGATGTATAGATTCATAGAAAATCTACAAGCCTGAAGCTTGGTCAGATGAGGGGGAGTCAACCGCAGAGTTGTACTCTTTTCCCTTGGCTACAGGTTTTTTCCCACAGGGTTTTCCGTAGTCAAGGTTTTGACGAGGCAACCTCGTTGACTCTGGATCCTGAAGTATCCACCCCTAGACACATCCCCAAAACAGGGGAAGTTATGGATTAACTGTCCTTTATTTAACAAGGCAGTTATCCTAACTCGGATCCTGAAGAATCCACCTCTTATTCAATGTTGGTTGGATAAGGGGAAGTGTTATGAATAGGCCCATTGGGCCAATTGGGTATCCAACCCACTATTGAAAGCTATAAATACAAGGGTAGGGGGCTCTTAACCCTCTACACCGATTTCCCTACTTTTCCCTTCATAACAAAAATGTGTTTTTGGGATCGGCCAGTTTGATACCTTTAATTTTCTTGCACTTTTATTTTCTTTTGGGAGAATTCGTAAGTGAGAATTGTATGTATAAATGCCAAAGACCGGTGTACCAACATATGAAGACGGAGGTGAAATTTGCAAAATATAGGGACCCCTTCTGGGTTTCCAACTTGTATTTTTCTTTTCTTTATGAACTGTAAATCGGACTTTGGACTATTGTACGTTTTTGGGTATCTGGCCGATCCACACATTTTACTTATTTTATTCTTTATGCATGAATTTACATTTTAATTAATTCATGCTTATTTTAAATTGCATAGATAAATGGCAAAATTGGCAAGCGTCGCTTTCGAGGTTCTTGATGCTGCAGGAAAGAATTACCTTAGTTGGCGAGTGGACCTGAAGTTCCACTTGCGTTCGATGGCACTTCTCCACTCTATTCTGGCCCCCGCAGTGGCCGAGACACCTGCTAGCAGTGTCCTTGAAGAGGCACAACCATCTAGCAGTTCTCCTACCGTAGTCTCCGATATAGATAAGGCGAAAGCCATTATTTATATCAGGAGACACATAGATCGGACCTTAAAGGCCGAATACTTAACGGTGGAAGACCCATTGGAGTTGTGGCAAGCGCTAGAGGCACGTTATAAACATCAAATCGATGTAATATTACCACGTGCCAGTTATGAGTGGGAAAACCTCTGACTTCAGGACTATAAGTCTGTTGCTGAGTATAAATCTGCACTTCATAATATCACCTCACGCCTGAAGTTGTGCGGTGAAAACGTGACTGAGCATCGCATGTTGGAAAAGTCATTTACCTCGTTTCACGAGAAAGATGCAATCCTCATGTAGCAGTATCGTGAACGCAACTTCACGAAGTTCTCTGATTTGATCTCTTGCCTTCTTAGGGCAGAGCAGAATAGAGATTTACTGCTTTTCACTCATAATTTGCGCCCGGCTGGTACTGCCCCTATCCCTGAAGCCCACAATGTTTCTCCCCAGAAGTAGAAAAACAAGAAAAATGCTAGAAAGAACAAAGGGAAAGCTGTAATGAAGCCAACAAGAGGAGCACCTCCCCAGATCAACAACAACAACAAAGGGAGGAGAAACCTCTCTTGGAAGCATAAGAACGCTGATCCAGTGTCAATTCCTAAGAAGACTTGGGAGGATAAATGCCATAGATGTGGCATGGCTGGACATTGGTCCAGAAACTGTCGCACTCCTCGCCACCTCCAGGACCTGTATCAGGCGAGCCTGAAGCCTCCCCTTGAAACAAACCTGGCAGATATTCAAACTCTGACCAAGTTCACTGCACAAGACTTCAAGAATGACTATCTGCTCGATTGAGCTCTGTCTTTATATCTAGGCATTTAAATTTATATAACTTCATCTGTAGTTTGCTTTGAATGAACTTTAGTTTGAATTACTCAAATAAATTTCCAATTTGCATTAATATAGATGAAATGTGATATATTGTGGATAGTGCATCGATGCACTGATAAAGCATTTAAATTGCTCCCACATACAACGAGACAAAAAGATGCATTTTTCTCTCCTAATTTATAAAGTAATCTCCCAAGTTTAAAGTATATTTCGTTTAAACGAACATAACTTAGAAACTGTGGATAATAAATAGTGAATATCTTTATGTAACTCGTCAAAAGGATGGCCAGAAGACCATCTACGCACGATTCGTTGGACCCCCGTTGGGCACCTATCATTACAGATATTCATCCTATAGAAAGCCAACTTGATTGAGCACCAGAAGTGCCTTTCATTGCCAGAGTTTTTAACTTTGGCAAAATGGACTTGGTCATCCTGGATCAGCGATGATGGACGCATCATCAAATGAATCCATTGGACAACCTGAAGGTACTTCAAAAGAATGAGTTTCCTTGTCCCCCTTTGTCGTAAGGGAAAACTTATAGAGAGACCTTCCCTCCTGAAAGTGGGATTAGAGTCTCCTGGCTTCATTGAGAGAATACATGGTGACCTTTGTGGACCTATTCACCCTGCAAGTGGCCCATTTTCGGTACTTTATTGTACCGATAGATGCATCTACTAGATGGTCTTATGTGTGCCTTTATATTCACTCGCAACCTAGCTTTCACAAAAGCTTATAATGTGGGTGAATTCACTACACATATCTTTGAAGACTTCTACCAAGCAACTGGCATTGAAATTGAACATCCTGTAGCATGTTCATACTCAGAATGGGTTATCAGAGTCTCTGTTAAAGAGATCCAATGGATTTCATGTCCATTGTTAAATCCCAGTTGCCTGTTGATGTTTAGGGATCAACATACTGCATTTCGCATCGCTTATCATGATACGGCCCTCTTGTGGCCATATCTTATTGCTGATGCCGCTTGCTTATGGTTTACCACCAAGTTTTGATAGCTGTGAATTTGATGAGCAAAATCTCATTGAAATAGGCACGCAGTCTAAAGAAGCTTGAAGCTTCTGAGACCATATCATGGGACACAAAAGTCCTAATCTCGTTATGATCCGCATACTTTTTCTGTGTGAAGATGAGATCCAAAAGATCCTTCACATTCAGACAAAAGTACATCAATTGCTGGATAAATTTACGGACAACCAGAAGATTGTTTATTCACACGTCCCTGCTGCCAACACGCCAGCTAGGATGGACTTCCCCAAAGATGGATGCAATCCACCGACAGCAGAATTGGCTGTACCTCAATTGAAAAGAGGACGCCCGCCAGGTTCAAAATATAAAGTTCCTCGAAAGAGGAAGATTCCTGGATAGATGCTGAGCTCAGACCAGCAACCTCTCCCCTCCTAATTTCCCTAGCAGAGGAAACAACATGAGAAAAATCATTATATTACGTACGTACTGGAGAGGTACTGGACAGAAATAGCACAGTCGTTGACGACAGTTTTGCTTTCGCTATTGCCGTTCACGTCGCTGAATACGACGATGACGTCAACCCACTTTTCTATAGCATAAATGCATAGATTGGCCAAAGTGGGACGAGGCAATAATAGTAGAGCTGGACTCACTCTTGAAAAGCAAAGTCTTTGGACCAATAGTCCATACACCTGAATGTGTAAAACCTGTGGAATATAAGTTGGATTTCATAAGAAATTGAAATGAAGGAAATGTGATCATTTACCTACTAAGCCTAAATGTCTCTGAAAAATCCAATAAATACAGCTCGTAGACATTGTGACTGCATATCTATACGACAATATAGATATAGAGATCTATATAAAACTTCCAGAAGGGTATACTCTAAGCGTATACTCTATCCCAGAGATGAAAGAGAGACGTAGAAACGTCTTCTCCATAAAGGCTACAAAGATCATTAAATGATCTTAAACAATATTCTGCCAGTGTATCTTTTTCGAAAGATCGTTGACAGGATTTGTGATATTCGCCGTATATGTGGTCGACTAAAAGCTAATAAGATCTCCTACAGAGACCATTGAGATATCTGATAGCCTTATGCATACCTTGGAAATGAAATACCTAGGCATAACAAGGTATTGTCTCGGCTTACAGATTAAAACACCTTTGTGGTGGAACCCTTTAATATTCTTCATACACCTGGAGTTTATGAAGAATGATGTCCATTTGCAATCTATTAAAAATGGATGCATATTTATGACACCTTCCAGTCACTGGAAGAGGGGGAGGACATCCTAGGTCCCGAAAAGCCTAGCTCTAGTGTACTTGTTACACTTCTTTATCTAGCCAACTGCACGTGTCTTTGATAGAACGTCTGCAGTAAAGCTGTTAACCCGATATAGTGTTGTCCTGGAGAACGTCACTAGACCAAGGATAAGCTGCTTCTGTGCAACTTCCAAGGGTCAAGGAATATATATCACATATGCAGGTTTAAAGATCATCGCGATGACTAAAACACAAAAGGCCGGCCACCTCCTAAAGATCTACACATCATCCTCCAAAGTCTACATTTTCTTAGAAGCTCATCATCCAAGAAGCAAGTCTTGAAAACGCTTAGCCAGGTCCATCAATACCTTGTAGACACAGTGAAAACTGATTCAAAGAATACATTAGTGGAGTCATCTATCAACTTCGAAGAGCGTTCCACTCCAAAGCGCCATTGCTTTCCAATAGTCGCTATATGAGTGAAACTTGTATAGATGAGTGATGATTGTATTTGCTTTCAGAACGTGATGGATGTATAGACGAATAGGAGATGATTGTATATATACATAGGAAATCTGCAAACCTAAAGCTTGTACAGATCAGGAGGAGTCCCTCGATAGTTGTACTCTTTTCCCTTAAGCTGCTGGTTTTTCCCAATGGATTTTCCACAGCTAAGGTTTTTAACGAGGCAACCACAGTGGCTCTGGATCCAGAAGTATCCACCCCATTAGCAAACTGAATCCTGAAGTATTCATATGCTTAACCCAAGGTAATGGAGAGATGAGGGGGAGTGTTGTGAGTTGAGAGAGGCCGTTGGCCTCCCTCCCCTCATCATCTTACCATTACTCCCCACTAATTGTAGTGGGGAGTCTCTTGGACTCCTAAACCCCATAATGAGAATGAATATATAAAGAGCCATGGCTTATGCCATAGCTACTCCTAATCTTAGATTGGTTTCCATCTTGGAGTTTATAACAAAGGGGAGCTTGGCCTTTGGTTTTTGGGGTTTTTGGTCCTGTTTGAGGCGGTATTTTGACACAAATTAAAAAAAGGTAATAAATGCCTAGTGTATAAATTTTCCTTATGCATAATTTTGTGTTAAAATTTTGGTTTTGATTTAAATTCAATTGTTGGACATGGTTGATTATATATTGCAAAATAAATATAGTTAAAACAACAACCCACCAAAGTAGCTCTCTTATGGAGATTGTTTTATTTCGAAATATAAATGATTATGGACATACTATGTATGAAATGTTTTGGCCTAAAATTTTGATTTAAATGGAAGAGGAAATAAAAGATGTGTTCATATTTCTCCTTAAGGACAATTTTCGTATTAATGGTGATACAATTAAAATTCAAATTTTGCATGGTTAAATATATATTTTGAAGTAAGTTAATTGAAACAACAACACACCAAAATGGGCTCTCTTGTGGAAATTAATTTTATTTCAAAATATAAAAGGTTTTGTGCATATTTTTATATGAATATTTATCCGCCCAAAGGAAGATTAAATGTTTGATATTTAAATGTTTGATATAATTATATGTGCTTCTGTGATAAATAAACACATGATAATTATTCGGTTTTACATATAAATTATAAATCAGCTCAAAGGAAGGTTTATTATATGACATGTTACTTATTATCAGTGTTTGATTACTACACCAATATATCAATTACAAATTAATATGTTGTCCAAAGATAAATATTAATGGAGTGCGTGATATCTTGAAAGATGGGAATTGCATTTAATTTGAATTTATTGTTGCTTTAAATTTACTTATGTGAGCTTGTGTCATATTTTTTGTTGTTCTCTTTTCATCTTTAACTCCTGCTAATATCGCTGTCAGCATCAATTCAATTTCAGTTCTGAATGGCTCAAACTTTAAGTCATGGAAGGAGAACTTGCTTATAGTTCTTGGGGTCATGGATCTTGACCTGGCGATGAGGACTGGCTTCCCCCTACCTCTTACAAAAATAGTATCTTTGATGAAAAAGAGAGATGGAAAGGTGGGAGAGGTCAAGTCGATGTGTATGATGATTATGAAGAATGTCATTCCAAAAGCTTTCAGGGGCCCAATGTCCGATAAAGTCAGTGTTGGGACTATTTCTAGATCATACTATGCAAAACCGTGCTAAATAATCTAGATATATTCAGGTCAGATGTACGAGAAAATTAAACTGAATCTGAAAGCAGAAGCGTACCTGAATCCATAACGCCTGAAACTGTAGATCCGTGTGGTTGACCTTCCAGATTTACATGAATCTCCGAAAGAAATCCTTTAGCTTTTCTCCGGCTCTAATCTGTCGATGTGATGTAGAAAAGACAGCTATTCGTTCATGCGGTCTGGGGACCATGACCACGTATATAAAGGTAACAGTCATAATGCCTATTTTGTTTCAGGTTAAACCCATCATTAAAGCAGAAAGCCCATAAGTCTCACACATTAAAGGCCCACACCCTAACCGATACAATAAAGCCCACTTAACTTACTAGATCATTTTATTGGGCTTAACTTAATTTGACAGCCTGTATTACATAATTATTTTACATATAAGCTCAACGTTGGATTAACGATCCAACAATCTCACACTTGGGCTATATCTCAAACCTTATAATTATGTTATGCATAAATTACCGAATGAGTACTCAATATGCTGTCATTACTAGAATGTATCTAAAACCAATTCGGTCCATCAATTATTTTAATATATGATGAAAGTGGCCTTTGTCACATTTAACGTAACTCGACCCATCAATGGTCACATAAACTAAAATAACTGAATGCCATAAATTGTGATGTGGATGTGTAGCATGGAAATTTCACGTAATATGATCTTAACATGCCTATTTCCAACTGATTCTCCCTTAAACTTTAGTGAGATCAAACCATACCAAAATCAGAGTGTAACGAAAGTAAAACTTTATTTCTGCAGAAAATAACCTTAAACTGAAGACTAAAAATATCTATATTACATGAGCACCCAAAAGAACAAACTCCCACTAGAACTGAATATCATTAATTGACATGACACACATGATAGCAAAGTGCTCATGAAACCTTTTGGGTGGCAATCCTTTAGTAAGTAGATCCATAACTATATAGTTTGTCTGATGTGCTCTATAGACACTAATCATTCCGAACTTTTTAGTTAACAACCAGAAAACTTGATCTCTAAATGCCCTAACTTTGTCAAGGTCCTGTTGTTAATGGAATAAAGCTGTAGACTTATTGTCACAAAATAATCCATGTGGACTTTCAATATTATCCATAATTTGTAGCAATGTGACAAGATTATGCAGTCATATTCCATGATTGGATGTCACTTAACATGATATGAAGACTGCACCCATATTAGAAGAGACTATATAAGGAGACTATTTAGCCCTCTTCTAGAAGATGGCACCTCATAACAGAGATCTCATACTTATTTCCATCCAATAAAAAACAAAGTCAGTATACCAAATGATCTCAAGCTTTTCTCACTGCTGATTCATGAGCATGTAGATTTTGTCCTCTATAAGTACTGTAGACCTATTTGGCTGCTATCAAATAGTCTACTCTTGAATTCCTTAAGTATCTGCCCAACATACCTGTAATGTTCGCAATAACCAATTGCGTACAAACTTGAGCATGCATCAAACTCCCTACCGCTAAAGCATAGGAAATCTTTTGTATTTCCTGCCTTTCAAAGTAACTTTTAAGGCACCGATTGAGACTAAATTTGTATCCCTTAGATTCAAAAGCATCACCTGATTTACAATTTTGCATGCCATATCTTTGAAGAACCTTTTCGATGTAGGCCTTTTGTGAAGAATACACCGAGAATGATCCCAGTGTATTTGGATCCCTAATACAAAGGATATGTAACGACCCGTTTTCCAGGATACCCGGGAAGTACGAATCAGTCTCATATATTCCCAAACCAACAAGTGTTACGTAGAAAGAGAGAAAGGAAGAGAGTAAAAATAAATCTGCAAGTCACTGCACATGTGCTGGGAAATACAAGTAAAGTTCCATCACAGAAATAATACAGAGAACTAAACAAAAATAAAACATTTCATTTTATTAATATATTGATACCTCTTTTACATGCTTCATTTTTGAATTGAGTACAAAAGGAGAAAACAAGAAAATCCCCAAAGAACCCAAAAGGAAAAACACTCACACTCTGTACAAGGTACAACTCACTTCCTAACTACCACTGGGAATCATCTGTACAAGACTGACCTATGTGGGCTCTATCTCTGAGTAGACTCCTGAGTCTAGCTCTGCTCTTACTATCCTGCTTCTAGACCTGGAAAATTAAATGGTGCACGTCAATGCGTGACCCAGTAGGATTCCTAACTAAGCTAGGTAGGACCCAGTTTAGAACCGAACTACCTATCTAAGAAGGGTAGTCAACAACAGTAAAGGTTTTACTAGAACATACATGAGTGACCATATCATGACATACAAGTGCTGAAAGTAAGCAGAGAAACATGTTAACATGCAGTAATAACTTTAAAGTAAACAGTGGAATAGATCAGCATGGGATAATATCATTAAAGTAATAGAGAAACGAGTAACATGTGATAACAACATTTACAATTTGAAATGCAATTAATTTTATCTTATCACTTTACATGTTTGGAAACCCGTGTAAATAAAAGAACACTTAAGGAGCAAGACTTCACACAGATTGGGTGAAAAAGTGGTACCTCAACTAGCGACACAAGCTCTGGAGGGGCCTTTCGTAACTCCTCAGAAGGGAGTGAGAAATCTCGGGGTTTCAGTGGAAAACGAAGCAAACCATCATTTACCGTCATGGTGTATCACGAGTACACTACTGGTCTCTCTAACTCTGCCCACTCCCCCTGCCTACTCACAAGAGTGCGAGTGAGAATCAAGCTATGTCCACACTAAGCCAACTCCATCGCTCAGGAGTGCAAGTAGGAGCATCAGCTATATCTTCTCCTAACGACCTATTCTTTACACGTGTTCCCCCCATACCCATGCATAGAGCTTCATCCATTTTAGAATGGACTGAAGACTCCAAACTCATTCTCTCATCTCACTCTTGTTTTCATTAGTTCATAGCAACATTACTTTGTAATGATCTTCACACCACTCTCATGTTTCATATGGATGTTCTCACATCTCCATTCATCATTACCATCTCCTTTCTCATACTTGTGTAATTCCATGGAAAGTTACATGGGAAGAACATACCTTCTTTATCACATTACAATAGGTATCATGGAGGTCATGCATTTAACAACATTTGCAACTTGATTATTAACAATAAATCATCATAGAGATTTAATATTCCAACATGGTGCTTGATATGTATGTAACTAGCATTCATGACATGGTGATCATCATTACAATATCATGGCATTGACTAAAGCAACATGGTTAATAAGCTAGTGGACTAAAACATGGTTTATAATATGTCTAACATTCATAATATGTTAGCGAAATAACTAAATGGAAGTTCTTGCAAAACTGGAAAAAATGAAACTACACAATCATATAGAGTTATAGGCCACACAGCCGTATGGCAAAGTCTATACGGCCGTATGGACTAAGGGCTGTGAAGCTTAAGGTTTTACTCACACGGCCGTATGAGATTTCATACGGCCGTGTGGAAAGGGCTCAGGGAAAATCCACGCGGCCGTATGTCGAGATCCATACGGCCGTATGGATTTGGGTGGAGAAGTGGAGAGAGCATATGTAGTTTTTTGATACGGTCGTGTGAAGTTGGTGGCTAGACCATGTGGTCGTATCTAAGTCTCAAAACTTCAGAGTTCGACACGGCCGTATGATTTTAACCATACGGTCGTATGGTGCTAACTTTTATATATGGTCGTTCTAACGACCGTATGACTACTCTAGACACCATACAGTCGTATGGAATGGACCATACGAGCGTAGGGTTTCGTCTGCTGTCAAGTTCGACAGCGACGAGTGTAAAATCTATATAAAAAGGAAAACTGTTTCCTTTGACAAAGAACAAGTAATTTGGGCATCATTCAAATTTATTTGAATTAGCCCATAATGCACAACATATTCCTAATCATTCAAATTTATTCCTAATCATATAAGATAAGTCATCATCAGGCTTAAAAACCTATAAAATGAAAAATACCTTGATTACTTAAAAGCCGTAGACATGACTGCATCTATATTTGAGAAGTCTTTGTGCACATAGTAACTAGTGATAATGTCCAAGGCGTAAATGTTGAGTAATCGGTTATCTGCACAGACAGAGTTAGTAATAATAATAATATTAAGTTTATCTTATCAAAACCATATGTAATAGAGATATGGAATTATGGAATTCCAACATTCTCCCCCTTTTTTGATGATGACAAACTTTAATCAAACATGCGATCCTAACTACATCATATCTAACCAAGCTAGGATCCTACCTTAGCAGTCCACCTAGAATTTTGGGGCCCTTCTTCTCCATGAAGACTATCTGAATGCTCACCTCCTTCATCAATGATGATGGACTCAGGAAGGGTTGTGCTGGGTTCAGGTGTATGAGTATGAAATGGCAGCAGAATTAGGCTTGCGTGAGTGCTAGAGAGGAAGAAGGAAACTAAGGCTGAGCTGAGTAAGTTGTGGAGGAAGAGGAAGGCCTGCAATTGGTTGCATGAGTGGAAGAGAAGAGAGATTTGCTGGTTATGTTTTTCTCCCCCACACAACCCCAATCATAGCCAAGTGTCCCGACATGTGGCATCCCATGGTTAATTATGCCTAAACAAATGACACCTAGATAGGACAAGTGTCAAACTAGGGAAAATCCAAAATTGTCTTTTTGTAGAAAATAGGAATACTTAAGTAATACAATATACATCATACTGTACCATGTATTGCCTCTAGTATTTCACACATTAATAATCAAATGATGATTAAAAATTATTTAAAAATTATTTATCATTTTAAAATTAAGGAAAAATTACATAAAATATACGCGTACATTTACTGTCAGAAATACGTAACGTAATACCCGTACCCATGTACACGGGGTATTACAGGATGCATAACCAAGATCTTTCATCTAGAATTATTGGCAAGCAATAGGTTATCGTATATAAAACCAGAAAAGAACATTTACTCCCACATAACTTATAGTATGTACATTCATCAATCAGATTCACCTTAAAACCAAACGAGATGATTATTTGATGAAACTTAAAATACCATTATCGAGACTGAAATGCGTCACTAATGCCATTTTATCCTAAAAGAGTCTTTCAAGGAAACCAAAGAGAAAGTCTCTTTATAATCAATGCCTTATTTCTGTATAAAGTCTTTTATAACAAGACAAACCTTAAATCTTTCCACATTGCCTTTTAAATCCAACTTGGTTATAAACATCCGTTTACAACCAATGGATTTCATACCTTATTTCAATGAGACAAGATTCTAAATGTCATTGTCTTTCATAGACTTAATTTCCTTACTTAAGGCGTTTTTCCACTTCAGAGAGTTAGAACTATCCATGGCTTGATGAAAGTTCATCTGATCATTTTTCATCACTCCACTGTCAAGCTTATGTTCTTGGAGAATTATAGTGTAAATGTCTGGTCACTACACTTTTCATCTCTTTAGTTGATCTACTTAATGGCATAGGTTCTTGAAGTGCTAGAGTTTGTTCTTCTTGAACAATTTCCTACATAGGAGGATTTCTGATATTATTTGAGATCTCATTTCTTAAATTGTCTTGATTTATTGTGTTTTGAACAAAGTCAGGAATGAGAACCTAATTAATGCCAATAACACTTGTGGGAACATCAACATATTCCTCTCCAAAAGACAATGTCCTTAACTGTATTTACAAAGACAATATCCTTAACTGTATCCCCCCTGTAAACTCGGCATCCTAAAATACTGGGCATTTTCATGTTCGTATATTTTCTTAATTGTGGGATCATAAAAATGTACCATATGGTTCCTTGTAAAGTATTCAACAAAATTACAAATCACAGTCTTTGTGTCCAGTTTCCATGCATTAGGATTGTAAGGCCTTACCTTAGCTGGACATATCAAATATGCAAGTGATGTAGATGCTTTAGTTGAAACTCTGTAAATAATGTAAGCCGCAATCTTAAGTTTATGAATGAGATATACGTAGCCATATCTGAAAATTCATCAATGAACTTCATAAAATATCGTTGACCACTCCAAGTAACCGTAAAGAATGGCCCACAAATATTCTCAATATATAAGTTATAAGATGCACGAAGTCTTATTGGCTTCATAATCTCATTTATTGGTTTGTTTCCCCTTTATCTGTTTATCATAAACCTCAAAGTCTGCAAAATCTAAGGGATTGATAATTTCATTTTGACATAAGTCTCTCTGTTACTCCATTCGAAGATATGTTCTAACTCTTATGTCAAAATGTAGCTGAATTCTCATTTGTTAATTTTCACTTTATACTTCGTGTACTCAAATGAAGGTAATACTTAATTGAATCAATAAAATTATTATAAACTCATAAAGAACTATAATCAACTAATTTTGAATCTCGAGACAACCCAAATTTTCCATCTCCAAATGAACAATAATAACCAAATTTGTCCAAAATAGGAATAGAAACCAAATTTCGTTAAAAACGGTAAAATAAATGTCTCATCAAGATTCAAATACAATCTAGTCTTTAACAATAATAATTTTCAACTGCTTCAGCGTGAGCCGTCTTGTCATCACCTACATGAATGTATCTTTCACCATCACTCGGCTTTTGGCATCTTAGGTAACCCTGCATAGACACAATGATGTGAGTGGTTGTACAAGGATATTTTCATCATGTGTCTATAAGTACCGAAGTTTAATTAACTTTAGAACAAACCAAATTAAGAAGCATACCTTTCTTAGCATGCCAAGCGTGATAATTGGAGCAATGCTTCTTTATATACCCTTCAGCTCTACAAAAGGAACAAGTATTGCCATCTGAACTTTTCAGATCCTTTTCTTGTTTCTTTTGAGATGCCGTATCAGTAGCTTCCTTATTCTTTTTCCTTTTCTTATCCGTATATGTATGGGTCAGGTGAGCACTTTCTGTCTCTCTTGCTCAAGCCTTTCCTCTTCTTGAACACAATGCGAGATGAGCTCATTCAGATACCAAATCTCTTTCTGGCAATTGTAGCTCACTTTGAACTGGCTAAACTGAGTAGGAAGAGAAATCATAACCAAACGCATTAGCAAATCCTCAGAGAGTTCAAGCTTAAATGCTTTCAACTTAGAAGCAAGGTGAGACATTCCATAATGTACTCACTGATGTTCCCCTTACCATTATACTTCTTTGAAATTGGATTTGTTAAGAGTGTACCAATTTCAGCCATTTCATTCTTGACAAATTTCTTTTCAATATTAAAAAGGAATCATTTAGCTGTAGGGACTTTATCAGACATTGTGCCCCTGAATATTTCTGGAATAGCCTTCTTCATAACATCATGCACATGTGATTTGACCTCTCCTACCTTTCCAACTCTCTCTTTTCATGGAATGGCCTTCTTCATAACATCATGCACATGTGATTTGACCTCTCCCACCTTACCAACTCCCTCTTTTCATCAGAGATACTATTTTATATAAGAGGCCGGGGAGAGTCAGTCCTGATCGCCAGTCAACGTCCTTGGCCCCAAGAATTATAAGCAAGTTCACTTTCCATGACTTGTAGTTAGAGCCATTTAGAACTAGAATGGAATTGATGCTGGCATAGATTTTCAAGAGTTAAAGCTGAAAAGAGAACAACAACAAATATGCCACAAGCTCACATTAGTAAGCTGAAAAGCTACAATAAATTCAAATTTAAATGCAAATTCCATCTTTCAAGATATCATGTACTCCATTAATATTTATCTCTGGACACCATATTAACTTGTAATTGATATCTTGGTTTAGTAATCAAACACTGATAATAAGTAACATGTCAAATAATAAACCTTCCTTTGAGTCGATTTATAATTTACATGTAAAAACCGAATAATTATCACGAGTATATTACCACAGAAGCATATATAATTATGTCGAACATTTAACTTCCTTTGGGCCGAAAAATATTCACATAAAATATGCACAAAACCTTTTATATTTTGAAATAACATTAATTTCCACCAGAGAGCCCACTTTGGTGGGTTGTTGTTTCAATCAACTCTCGTCAGTGTGTGTATATATATACATACATATATGTATGTATGTATGTATGTATGTATGTATGTATGTATGTATGTATGTATGTATGTATGTATGTATGTATGTATATGTATGCATGTATATATATATGTATGTATCTCTATTCTATAAAATAGGGATGTTATCAAGAGAAATTGGATAAGAGAAATTGGACAAGAGAAATTAGATAAGAGAATTTGGACAAGAGAAATTGCACAAGTGATGAGATTTTGAGATATAAGAGAAGAGGTGTGGAATTTTGTGATGAGATTTTGAGAGATAAGAGAAGAGGTGGGGAATTTTGCACATACAACCCTGGGTTTTGCATTTTTGCCCCTGGACCCTCCCCACACACACTCACATTTTTTATTCTCCTCCCTTTCCGACCATTTTTTCCAGTCCACGTGCACGTGTTGCACGGGTTATTTGCTAGTATATATGTATATGTATGTATGTATATATATATGTATATATGTATGTATATATATATATGTATGTATGTATGTATGTATGTATATATGTATGTATGTATATGTATATATATACATACATACATATATATGTATGTATGTATATGTATATACATACATATATACATAAATATGTATGTATGTATGTATGTATGTATGTATGTATGTTATACATACATACATACATACATACATACATACATACATACATATATATATATATATATAATAAAAAATTGCAATGCGTGAAACCCGGAGTGGCGATCTGCGGCTGGGTCCAAACCCTAGGGGGGGTGGGCCTCTTGACGGCGGCGGCTCATCTATTGGCGGTTTCGCTCATGGCGGGGGTATCAACGGAGGTTCGCAGCGGCATCCTAAGGCCATCGCTCATGGTGGCTTCGCTCAAGGCGGCGACTCGTCAACTGGCATCGACGGCGGCGACTCATCTATTGGCGGTCTCGCTCAGGGCTGGGGTATCATCGGAGGTTCGCAGAGGCATCCTAAGGGCATTGCTCATGGTGACTTCGCTCAAGGCGGATTCGCTCATGGCGGCGACTCGTCAACTGGAATCGACGGCGGAGGATGGAAGCTTGTGTCTCATCGGAGAGGTCCTAAGGGTCCTAGGTCGAAGGATTTTCCAAGTGCTCGCAATTCTTCTAGGGTTGGCCGTATACCCGTTTCGACTAATCACAGACGACCCCTGCGATCAGCCACCAACGGCGGTCCTTCTGGGATTCCTGTTTCTCAAGCTAAATTGGCGATTAGGCCCAATACCCAATTTCATGTTGCCCCAACTCTAGGGAAACGATCTTGGGTGGACATTTGTGCTTCTAGGAGGACGTACGCTGATCCATTGGTTATGAGTTTTGTACAACCTGTTATCAGCGTTGATGGTGTTGTGAAAGCCAAAGTGGCTGAGGCGGACATTTTGAAAGGAACATCGAGGTGGAATAATACTCTTGTGGGGTATGTCCTTGGGGATGTGCCTTATTTTGGTCAAATTAAGGCCTGGACTGAATGTTTGTGGCGCATCAAAGGAGGTGTTCGTATTTTCTCCAGAGAAAACGGATACTTTTATTTCAGATTTGAGAAGGAGGAAGACCGTGACTCTATTCTGCATGGAGGGCCCTGGTTGTTTGATGGTCGCCTGGTTGTGTTGCAAAACTGGACCCCTTCCACTAAGCATGAACGAGATATCTTAACGGATGTTCCAGTTTGGGTACAATTTCATAACCTCCCTTTGTCAATGTGGACTCTGGATATTCTTAATTCTATTGCTAGTGTAGTAGGCAAACCAATTTGTCTTGATAGGGCTACTGCAAATTTAGACAGGATCTCCTATGCACGTTGTTTGGTAGAGGTCAATTCCAATTGTGTTCTAAAAAGATCCGTCCCTGTTGAGTTGGATGACCTTTCTACTATCTTGATAGATGTTCAGTATGAGGGGGAGCCCCCACGTTGCGGCGCCTGTGCCTGTTTTGGACATCTGGACTCTCAATGTACCTCAAAATCTACTTTATCTGAATTATCTGGTGTTGGAGTTGCTGAAGCTACTGTTTCTAATCCAATACCTGAGGTCCCGATCTTGGCTATGGGGAATTCTGCACTCTCTACAGGGGATTCTGACATTTCGCCTGCAGGCCTACTTGGTATTATTCAGCCTAATATCTCCTTTGAGAAAGGGGAATGTAGCAAGCAAGATAAGCATGATGTTGATTCTTGCGTTGTTGTAAATCAAAGGAGGGAATCCTTTTTGATGGGGGTTATTCATTCCATGTCTCTGATCAAGCTGTTACGGAAGCGTAAGAGGGTCCATGATTTATATTCTCCGGATCCGAACTTTCCAATTCCATCTCCGGATTCAATCTCCCCGGATCCGATTTCTGGGCCTAATTCGAACCAAGCTGGGCTTCTTCACCCTACGATTCCGCCCTCTAATACCCGGCCTATACCTGTTGAACTTCATCCTGTTCCCTCTGTGCTTCAGGAAGAACCGGCCCCCCTAGCATTTTATCTGTTTCTAATCCCCTATGGGATATTGAGCAAGCCATGTTGTTGAAGGAGCGTGGACTTGTCAAGGGTAAAAAATCTCATGTGCAGCCGTCTCCCGTGCGTCGGAGCCCCCGTGTCATTTCCTGATTGGGTACTTATCCTTCCCTCTATTATATTATTTTATAATGTCTGTCTTGTTCTGGAATACTCGGGGACTGAACAATTATTCGCGGCGATCTGATCTGAAGCTATCCATTCGGAAGCTTAACCCTTCTATTGTGTGTTTATTTGAAACTAAGGTAGAGTCTTGTCACTCTAACCGTATTTCTAGATGCTTTCATGTTGACTGGGAAAGTCTGGATAATAGGTGCCATCATAAGGGTGGGCGTATTGTTATTCTTTACAATAGTACTGTCTGGAAATATACTGCTATTTCTTCTTCTTCCCAGCACATCTCTACCACGTTCGCAAACTCTGCTGGCCTTGTTATAGGGCTATCTGCTGTATATGGATTTAATGTGGCAAGTTCCAGATCTGCTCTTTGGGATTCTCTAATTTCGGATTCCAGTTCTCTGGCTACCTACCCTTGGATTGTTGGGGGAGACTTTAACTGTATTAGGCTATACAATGAGAAAGTGGGTGGTCGTCTGGTTGATGCTGCCTCTATGGAGGATTTCAACTCTTGTATTCAATCCTGCCATCTAAATGAGCTTAAAAGTACAGGCTGTAAGCTAAGCTGGAATAATAAGCGTGTGGGAGGGTCTCGTATATCTGCACGTCTTGATCGTGTACTATGTAATACACGCTGGATGGAACTTTTGCCCAACTCTTTTTATGAGTACTTGCATTCTAGTACTAGTGACCACTCTCCTATGATGGTCAATCTCCTGCCCAAGGTAATTTCTTACCCCAAGCCATTTAAATTCTTTAACTCTTGGGTCTCATTATCAGGCTTTAAGGAGGTGGTACTTGATTTTTGGGAAAACTATCGGAATTATGATGTTCCTCCTTTGTTGCGGCTCACTATGATGCTTAAGGACCTTAAGCCTAGGTTGAAGTGCTGGGTGGCTGAGCATAGAAACGCACTTCAACCAAATAAAATCAGAAACCAACTGGAGTCTATTCAATCTTGCCCAAATTTATGTTCTGATCCTGACCTTCAACGTTTGGAATCTATCACTCTCCAAAATCTGGCGAAGGCACTGAAAATTGAGGAAGAGGATTTAAGGCAAAAAAGTCGCCAACATTGGTTGACGCTTGGGGATAGGAACGCTAAATTTTTCTATGCTGCTATGAAGTCTAGACAGGGTCATAATTCTCTAAGTCATTTGATCTCCGATGATGGGAACAGATATAGAGATATGGTTTTACTTCGTTCAGAAGCGGGCATCTTCTATGAGAATCTCTATCATCAAGAGGATTATTGGAACGTCTTTCCAAATTTAATACCTAAACGTCTGCTCTCTTTGGAAGCTACTAATTGGTTGGACAGGCCTGTCTCTTTCACTGAAATCAAAAATGCCGTCTTTCAAATTGGTAAAGACAAATCCCCAGGGCCCGATGGGTACAACGCCTATTTTTTCCAAAATGAATGGGAGGTAATTAAGCCTGAGGTTGTATCTGGTGTCTCTGCTTTTTTCTCAACTGGTAATTTGCCTCCCTCTGTTAGCCACACTTTCCTCACCCTTGTCCCTAAGAATTATAATGCTTCGGGATTAGGTGACTACAGGCCCATTGCTTGTTGCAATGTAATTTACAAAATTATAAGTAAAATTTTGTGCAACCGATTGAAGCCGGTTATCTCAGATCTTATTTCCTCAAATCAGGCTGCTTTTCTGAAAGACAGGTTACTGGCGGATTGTACTCTTATTGCTCACGAACAGATTCGTGATTTTAGTAATCCAATGGGCTCTCGATCGTGTATTAAGCTTGATCTTCGTAAGGCATTCGACAGCGTCAATAGAGAATTTATATTTTTCATCCTTCACCAAATGGGATTTTCTCACAAATTTATTAGCTGGATTACTATATGTATTTCATCCCCGTCATTTTCAGTTCTTGTGGATGGGTCTCCTGTGGGGTATTTTAGCTCCAATAGGGGTCTGCGACAGGGAGATCCCCTTTCCCCTTATCTATTTGTCCTGGTGATGGAAGCGTTTTCGCTCCTTATGGCTAAAGCAGAAGTTTCTAAAACTATTCATCCTATGCGCCGAACTGGAGCTATTTCCCACTTACTTTTTGCTGATGACCTCTTGGTATTCATTCGGGCTAATTCTCATTCCTTCAAGGGACTCAAGGAGCTTCTTCTTAGATTCAACCTTTTCACTGGGCTTCAAATCAATTGGGATAAAAGTTCGGCTATTTTTAGTAAAGGAGTTCGAAATGCTGGTATTCTTTCTGACATCCTTGGTATTAAAATGGTTTCCTCCTTCAATATTTATCTGGGTCTCCCTTTATCCTCAAAATACCCGAAACCTTCTCTGTTTGGCAGATTAGTAGATAAATGTAAAAAACGGATTATTGGGTGGTCTTCCTCCCTTCTTTCCATCTCAGGTAAAATAGAGTTGGTCAGATCGGTTATCTATGGGATGGTGGCTTTTTGGATGCAGGCCTATTGTATTCCACCATCTGTTATCCGTACTATTAACTCAATTTGCAGGAAATTTATTTGTGGTAAACTCAATATTTGGGCTTGGAAGGATATGTGTACCCCTAAAAAGGAGGGAGGTGTTGGACTCAGATCTCTTGAAGACTTAAATGCTGCTTCTGGCATCAGGCTAACTTGGAGAGTGCTAGCTACTAAAGGTATTTGGGCTGAGTTTATGCGTAAACATTACAATCCTATCAACTATGGTTTCTATGGTACTAAATCAAGACCGACTGATTCGGGGTCTTGGAAGTTCTTATTAAAATGTCGTCCTCTCTCCCATTTGCTTATTAAACGTGTGGTGAAGGATGGTTCTTCAACATCTTTTTGGTATGATAATTGGCACCCTTCGGGGCCCCTACATCTGATTCAAGAGCCGCCCCATGGGATTGAAATGTCCAGGGTTTGTGATTTCTGGACGGGTACCGGATGGAGTAACTCCCCGGCTCTAGATGGAGTCCGGCATCTACTTTCTAGCTGCTCATTAAGCCAAGGCTCGGACGGGTGGAAGTGGCTTCCTGGGACAGGGTTCTCTTTCAGCTCTGCATGGAATGGCGCAAGATCTCCCTCTCCTCCTTTTGCTTACTGGGACTCTATTTGGTTTTCCTATCAAGTGCCGAAATTTGGGCTTACATTACTTAAAGCCATTCAAAACAAACTTCCAACCAAAGATCTACTTGTTTCTAGAGGAGTTGTTTGTGATACTGATTGCGCTCTTTGTGACTCCAATGAGCCTGAGAGCATTTCACATGTCTTCTTTAACTGTGAGTACTCCTTATATATTCTTACTAGGTGCTTGTTGAAGTTGAACTATTCAGGTCAGATTCCCCACTCCATTAAAGGAGTTTGTGATCTGTTTTATGCTATTTACAAGAAGAAGGATCCTCTGATTGTTCTTGCCAGATTAGTCCTATCCTCTGCTGTTTGGCACATATGGAAAGAGCTCAATAGGCGGATTTTTGAAAGTAAATGCAAAGGAAAGACTGTGTTGTTTGATGAGATTGCGAATGATGTGAGAGCTGCCTTACATCTACTAAATAAAGACGATGCTTCGGATCCAGTTCCCTTCTCTAACTGGGGGTTTGTTGTTGCGGATTAGTGATTAGCTTATCGGAGTTGTGTAAAAGTCATGTTTTGTGATTTTGTATTTTGTACATACTTTTGATTCGCTTAGTAAGACCGGTAGACAATAATTAATAGAGGGTGACGGCGCTTGTGCCCTCTCCCCTCTTTAATTAAAGTCTACTTGTTAATACTAGCGTGACTTTGTAATCTTTTCTCCTATATTAATATAGCCTAACTTTATTCGCCAAAAAAAAAATACATACATACATACATATATATATATAGATAGATAGATATATATATATATATACATACATACATATATGTATGTATGTATATATCTATTATACATTTGACAGCGATTTTTGAATTCTAGGGCTGACTAGGACAAGATAAAGAGGGGTTGAGATTTGAACTTGGTAAATCAATGGTTGAGAATGGATTTTGTGAAAATTTTTGGGGAAAAGTGCCTTGGGAACATAAACTTTGAAATTAGAAGTGCCTTGAGAAAGAGTGTGCAAATTAAATTTGGGGAAAAAAGTGCATTGGGAAAGATTGTGAAGATTAAATTTCGGGGAAAAGTGCCTTGGAAACTTAAACTTTGAAATTAAAAGTGCTTTGGGAAAGATTATGGAGAATCACGACCATTAAATTAAACGAAAATAAAAAATTTAGCGTAAAACAATTTAGTGGAACAACAAATTAGCGTAAAAAACACTGCTATTTGCTATTCTGACGCCCGCGCCAAAGACGCCACGCTAAATCTATTTACGCTAATTCGGCGACCCGCTAAATTTTTTACGCTAATTTGTTGTCCCGCGCCGAAGGCGCGGGCGCCAAATTTGTTGTTCGATGTCGAATTTGTTGTTCCGCGCCGAAGGTGCCCGTGCCGCTAAATATTTTTACGCTAATTTATTGTTTTGTTAAATTTTGGCTGTGAAAATAATTTTCGGGGAACAAAGATTTCGCAGGGGAAATAAGTTCGACGCCCGGGCGCCTTCGGTGGTGCCCACGCCGAAGGCGCCCCGCTAAATATTTTTACAAAGATTTGTTGTTCCGCGCCAAAGGCGCGGGCGCCGAATTTGTTGTTCGACGCCGAATTTGTTGTTCCACGCCAAAGGTGCCCGTGCCGCTACATATTTTTACGCTAATTTATTCTGTTAAATTTTAGATATGTAAATAATTTTGCGGGGAACAAAAATTTCGCGGGGGAAATGTTAAATGAACCGTGCCCGCGGGCACGGGTTATGACTAATATATATATATAAATAGATATATACATACATATATGTATGTATGTATATATATATATATATATCTATATATATCTATATATATGTATGTATGTATGTATGTATATATATATATGTATGTATATATATATATATATGTATATGTATATATATTATATATATATATATTGGAGAATTAGCGTTGTTTATTAAAAACTGCACACAGAATACACCATAGTTACATATAGGCTTGGTTTCAGTAGAGGGAGGAGAGGGCACATGCGCCGTCACTCCCCACTAATGATCCCTCAGTCTACATGTACTATGTAATATACAGAAATAATACAAAATTTTTTGGAATACAGATAACATATAGAGGAGATTAACCGATGTCTCTGAACTCCCAGTTGGCGAATACATGTGCATCATCTTGATCTTCCGGATTTTGACCTCTCATTGCCACTCGAATATCTGCTGCAATCTCCTCGAAAAGAGCGGTTTTGCATTTCTTTGTGTTCTCAAATATTCTCATGTTTCGTTCCCTCCAAACATGCCATATCGTGGCCGCTAGGGCATGTTTAGCAAGCAAACTTAGGACCCTCTTGTTGCTGAAATGCGCTAGATAGTAATTTCCCACATTGATAAGGTTTGGTTCGATGTGATTTTTGATGTTTAATTTCATCAAAGCCCGTTCCAATATATACCTGGAGTAAGTGCAACCGAAGAAAAGGTGACCAACATCCTCCGTAATTCCATCATCGCATAACACGCAGCTTGTAGGGGTATTGAAGCCCCATTTGCTAATCAGGTCTCTGGTGAGGAGCTTTCCTCTAAATGCTCTGAGTAACTCAATTGTCATTTTTGGTATATGATTGGTATACCAAACTATCTTGTAGTAGGGAAATGGAGAACCCTTTTGCCATGCCATCTCCCAGGCTTCCCTGAAGTTGAACCGGTCCCCTAATGCATCAGCTACAGGTTGCGGCTGCTTCCCAGGTTGAGAAAGCCAGGTCCAAGTGTCATTGCCAGGCCGAAGATGGATGTTCTGTAGGAGGGGCATCACTTGGCCGATTTCTGCTTCATTCACCCACTTGCCGTGAGCCCAGTAGTCACTTACTTTCCTCATTGATGAACTTTGCAGCACATTAAACAAGGATTTTAGAGGACCACAATCAAGCCAATTGTCATGCCAGAACAGTGTTGAGCGACCATCTTTCACCCTCCTTTCGATTAGTTTCTGGGCTACATTCCTACAAGCAAGCATACGTTTCCATGTGCCCGATTGGGCAACTGATCCTGAAACCACAAAAAATCCACCGCCCGATGCATATTTGTTTCTCATGTGTTGCGCCCAAAGGGTATTGGAGGTAAGGAAGCGCCAAGTAAGTCTAATGCTGGAAGCGACATCAAGGTCTTCTAGTCGCCTGATGCCCACTACACCTTCTTTTTTCGGTTTGCAGATGTCATCCCATGACCACACACGCGAAGAACCCCAGATGAAACGCCTGCAAGCCGAAGAGATCGTCCTCAGGATGGTGAGAGGAATACGGTAAGCCTGCATCCAAAAGGCAACCATGCCATAAATCACTGTTCTGACAAGCTCGATCTTCCCCGCAATAGACAACATAGAGGAAGACCATCCCGAAAGCCGTTTCTTGCATTTGTCCACTAGCCTGCTGTAGAGGGGGGACTTTGGATATTTCGAAGATAAAGGGAGGCCCAGGTAGGTGGTGATAGTGGTTGCATGTTTAATGCCCAGAAGATCAGATAACATGGACTTGTGCTTTGCACCCTTGCTGAAAATAGCGCCGCTTTTGTCCCAGTTGACACAAAGACCCGTATAACCATTGAATTCCTCCAGGAGATATTTGATGCCCAAAAAAGATTTCTTATTTGCTCTGCAAAACACAAGTAAGTCGTCTGCAAAAAGTAGGTGTGAGATGGTGCATCTGCGCTTCAAAGGAAGAATTTTGCCTCTATTAATTGATTTGTCCATTAAAATAGAGAATGCTTCCATGACAATAACGAACAAATAGGGGGAGAGAGGGTCACCTTGCCGAATACCCATATTGCCCGTAAAATAACCCTCAGGAGACCCATTGACCATTATAGAGTAAGAGGTAGTTGATAAGCATTCTTTGATCCATTCAATAAACAGGTTAGGGAACCCCAGCTGGGAGAGAAAGTAATAAATAAAGTCTCGGTTCACGCTGTCAAAAGCCTTCCTCAGGTCCAATTTCAAGCAAGCTCTTCCCCCCATTGGATTGCTGAAATCTCTAATCTGTTCATGGGCAATGAGAGTGGAATCTGACAGTAGTCTTCCTTTCAGAAAAGCAGCCTGATTAGGCGATATCAGCTCATGAATTACGACCTTGATTCTGTTGCATATAATCTTGCTAATAATTTTATACAAGACATTACAACAGGCAATGGGTCTATAGTCACCAAGCCCTATGGCATTGGCATTTTTAGGTACCAGAGTCAGATTTGTGTGATTTACCTTCTTAAGTAGTCTGCGCGACCTAAAGAAGGACTTTACAGCTTTAGCAACATCTTCACCAATAATATGCCAGCTGGTTTGGAAGAAATGACCATTAAACCCATCTGGTCCTGGCGCCTTGTCTGCTCCAATCTGAAAAACAGCAAGCTTTATTTCCTCATCAGAAATACTTCTGCTCAACCACATAGCACCATCAGAAGTCAGTACTCTTTTTGGCGTCAGGATTGGAAAAGTTGTCTTATAGTCCTGCTGAGTAAATATGGCTTCATAAAATTTAACAGCTTCATTTTTTAGGGTAGCAGCAGAGTCACTGACCTGACCATTTCTTTTCAATAAGTGGTTCAAATTATTATGATGGGACCTAGCCTTCATAGCGGTGTAAAAGAATTTCGTGTTTCTATCGCCAAGTCCCAACCAGTCTTGCCTACTCTTTTGACGGAACATATCCTCTTCCAGGCCCATTGCAATTGCAAGCTCCTTTAATGCTGCATGCTCATTAATTTGGCTTGAGTGGTTAAAGTGCAGGTCCGGGGTTTGCCGAATAGCCTCCAGATTAGTTCGGCAAACCTGGACCATTTTTGAAGCATTGTAATTCGCAGCCCAAAGCCGCAGGCTATCCTCTAGAGTCTTAAGCTTTTGCGTGAGGATGTACATGGGGGTGCCAGTGAAATTGCAAGTCCAGCTATCTTCGACAATATTATAAAACCCTGGGCACTTGGTCCAAAAATTATAGAATTTGAAAGGCTTTGGGGAAGAATGTACCTGTTGATGTAGATTTACCACCATAGGAGAATGGTCGCTCGTGTTGGGGTCCAGATAATCAACATAAGAGTCTGGAAGGTGGGAAATCCAATTTACGTTACAAAAAATACGATCCAGGCGAGCAGCAATGCGGTCATCACCGATGCGATTATTACACCAGCTCATCGTGCTCCCAGTACATTTCAGCTCCTGCAGACAGCTCCTATCAATGAATTCAGCGTAATCTTTGACCATCTTCTCGTCAAGCTTCCTGCCCCCCACTTTGTCTTTAGCAAAGAGTACACTATTAAAGTCTCCCCCCAACAACCACGCCAAATTATTAATCCTCAGAGAATCCCTCTCGAGCATGTCCCATAACTCTTTCCTTTCCACTATGGTGTTACGGGCATACACACCTGTAATATAGCATGAAAACCCCTCGGCATTGGCACAGTTTACTGTGATATGTTGAGCAGAGGCCGAGATCAAAGAAGGCTTCCAGACATCAGGCTCAAACCCCATTAGTATCCTTCCTCCCGAAGCAATACTGAAGTTTTCAACAATTTCCCAGCCTTTAGGAAACACAGAATTATTTAAACCCAACGGTGGCTTTAGCTTGGTTTCTAGCAGAATTATCACAGACGGCTTTATTTTGCTAATTCTATCCCGAAGATCTCTACGACGAATGGGGTTATTAAGACCTCTAGTATTCCAAATAAACACAGTCATGGGCAGAATGTTGTGGGTTTAGAGCTGCTCCCTCTAAGCCTGGAGCTTTTCCTTGTGCCGGCCATCTCAGCATTCAAATCTAAATTCTTCCCTGGCAAATTTCCATGAACTCCCTCTAACAGATCAGCCTGTTCCTCCAATTCCCATCTAGGATTTTCCTTAGAGAGCTCCTTAGGGATATTGTCAATCTCACAGGAGTGACTGTCATCAAGTATAGAGGGTAGGGCATGGTGGTCTGATCCCACGGTGATGTCACCATCAAGAGTTACGTGACCAATACCTACTTTTGAAGTCTGATTCGGCAAAGCACATTTGAAATGACTCTGGACACGAGAGTGACCTGCAAAGCTATGGCCTGTAACAATATCCTCAATCTCCTCAGCGACTGAGCCCACCCTTTGTTCCTGAACATTGGGTATACCACTCCCCGGATCAACAGTCAAAACCCCTGCGTCATCTGGCTTCTCCCCTCTATCTTCATTCAAGTTCACTGAGCTGGTAGGTGTTCCTCTATTCCCCGTTGCCCCATAGTCTTGAGGTGAGACAACGGAGTCTTTGGCCAGCTGAGCATTGGCCAAGGTAGCAACGCCGGTCGCACCCGCACTAACAATGCCACCCTCTTCCTCTGGCTTGCCACCATCTTCATCAGGCTTTGACTTTTGGATTGAAGTGAGCTTTACTAGATCTGGGCATTGTTTATCCAAGTGGCCAAAGAAAACACAATTCGAGCACCTCGGTGGTTCCCCCTCCAATGTAACCCCAATTTCAATAGTTGGTCCATCCTCCGTGCAGACCGTAACTGAATTGCTAATTGGTTTTTTCGCATGTATTTCCACGAGGCACCTCGCATAGGAAAGGCGTTCCTTTTTTGCCGTTAGTTTATCCAAGCAAATTGGCTTACCAATGACAGATGCAATAGAGTTCATGATCTCTAGCGTCCACATACCCAATGGTATTCCATGGAGTTGTATCCAAACTGGGACCGACGAGAGAATATCTCGTTCATGTTTGAGAGCTGAATTCCAGCGTTGCAGCACTACCAATCTCCCATCAAACATCCAGGGACCTCCATGTAGAATCTTTTCACACTCCTCTCCATCCTCAAATTTGAAACAGAAAAATCCGTTTTCCCGACTATAAATTTTCACGCCCTTTTTTAAGTGCCAGAGTCGGTCCACCCAGGCTCGAATCTGCCCATAAAATGGGATCTCCCCCAAAACATACCCAACCAGAGTAAATTTCCATTGCTCCGCGCCCCTTTCCAGAGCTGACTTGGCCACCATCGCTATTTCAACACCATCCTCCTTCACCATTGGCAGGACATAGGTCATCCCCATATCCGAGTCATACTTCCGAATGTTAGCGCAAACGTCTGCCCAAGTTTGCTTCGATGCCTGGGTGTCGATCTTAAGTTCCTGCTTTGGCCTGTGAGGCTTTTTCTCAAACAGCTGGGGGCCATTCACTGAATTCCGTGGAAAGCCCCGACCCCTGATGTTAACATCACCTCGCAGAACTCGATCGCCACCTCGCCCTGTGTTAGGTCCTCCAACAGGCCTTGAAGACGCAATCCTCCTTTTGCGATCGACAACAGTCCACCCATCATTCTGATCACTCAGCCTTCCTTTTCCCACATTGTTGATGCCAGACTTATCAGTCGCCTTCACCGAAGGAGCTGGATCTGATCCCGAGCCACCGTTACCAGATCCTTCTCCAAGTAGAGGTGCCCTAAAATTCACCTTCACCGAAGGCTGGAGCGATGTCTTACCCTTGCCGAGGCCCAAAGTCTCACCTTCAACCCTTGCTGATGATGTGCCGCCGCCGTCAAAAGCCCGTGGATCGCCCTGATCGCCCCAAGTCGCTGCTCCACAAATCACGGGCTCCATCCTATATTCCAATATTATATATTATATATATATTATACATACATACATACATACATACATACATACATACATACATACATACATACATACATACATACATATATATATATATATATATATATATATATATATATATATATCCATGGAGGG
Source organism: Scilla litardierei (assembly GCA_030789695.1). Classification (NCBI taxonomy): domain Eukaryota; kingdom Viridiplantae; phylum Streptophyta; class Magnoliopsida; order Asparagales; family Asparagaceae; genus Scilla; species Scilla litardierei. The sequence continues at coordinate 81,750,582 of CM061142.1, read as the reverse complement.
CCTTGGCTCCTGGATGGCTGCCTCCTCGTGCTTAGACGATGGGCCCTTCACATTGGCCTAGACCGCGACCTTCTCTCCTCAGTTCCTCTGTGGGTCTGCTTCCCCCAACTCCCATTGCAGTTCTGGTCTACTACTCTCGGCAATTTTGTGATGAGATTTTGAGAGATAAGAGAAGAGGTGGGGAATTTTGCCCATACAACCCTGGGTTTTGCATTTTTGCCCCTGGACCCTCCCCACACACATTCACACTTTTTATTCTCCTCCCTTTCCGACCATTTTTTCCAGTCCACGTGCACGTGTGCACGGGTTATTTGATAGTATATATGTATATGTATGTATGTATATATATATGTATATATGTATGTATATGTATATATATGTATGTGTGTGTGTATATATATATATATATGTATGAATGTATGTATATATATATATATATTTTTGGAAAGTTAGTAGATCTTTATTGAGGGTAAAATATACAACACAATTGGGTAAGCATGAGGAAGCAGTATAAAGAGGATAGGGCACAAGCGCCGTCACTCTTTAATAAAGCTTCCCCACCCTAGAGCAATCTATACAAGAATGATATAATGTAAAGCAATTACAGAGCTAGCCCAAATCATGAAACTCCCAATTTGAAAAGATAGTTGATTCAGCATCATTGGAAGGATCATGGCCTCTCATAGCAATTCGGATGTCCGCTACAATCTCATCAAAGATGTCAGTTCTCCCCCTACTTTTCCCATCAAAGATCCTCCTATTACGTTCCCGCCAAATATGCCAAACAATTGCTGAGAGAGAAATTTTTGCCAATCTACTCACAACACACTTCCCCCCAAAATGCGACAAGTAATAGCTCCCAACCTCTCCAATGGTAGGGCCAACCTGAGAGGTTACATTCAGTTTTAGGAGAGACCTTTTAATAAGATAACTGGGGAAGTGTGTGTGTGTGTGTGTGTGTGTATATATATATATATATATATATCCATGGAGGACCTTGGCTCCTGGATGGCTGCCTCCTCGTGCTTAGACGATGGGCCCTTCACATTAGCCTAGACCGCGACCTTCTCTCCTTTCCTCTGTGGGTCTGCTTCCCCCAACTCCCATTGCAGTTCTGGTCTACTACCATTCTCGGCAAGTTGGCGAGTGCCGTGGGGCGCCCCCTCTTCACTGACGCTGCCACCGCTAATGCCTCTCGCCTCTCGTACGCCCGATGTTTTGTCGAAATTGACGCTACCTCGGATTTCCCTGCGTCCATTTCGGCCCGTCTTGTCGATGGCTCGGTTATCCCGGTAGCAGTGGAGTATGAGCGCATCCCTCCCCTCTGGTCGCACTGTCGTTGCTTTGGCCACGACGTCCACCTGTGTGCAGCCCCGTCTCGCCCTGTCGCACCACCGAGTGATGGGGGCGACCGTCGGCAGCCATCTCTGCCTCGGAGTTCTGAGCCCCCAGCATGCCCTTCTACCTCCGCCGGTAGCATTGCCCCAGCTGATCCCCCTCCTTCAGTTGCTTCGACTGCTCCTGTCCTGGACCCACAGTCTGTCCCACTTCTCTCTCCCCCCATTGAAGGCACTGCGTCCTCCCTAGCTTCGGCCATTGCTTGTGTTGCTGATTTCGCTCCCGATGAGGATGATCTTCTCGATTTGGAAGATGAGGTGGAGATAGTTGCCGCTGTGGGTGAGCCGTCCTGCACTGCTGCAGGTGACAGAGGAGTTGATGTTGAGTCTATCGCCGTCATGGGTGTTGGCCATTTGTTGGCTGAGGAATGTGGTGTTGTGGGTGCTGTTATTGAGGTCACTACTGCCTCCTTGGTAGAGAGAGAGATCGGGTTGGCAGAGGGTCCTGCTCAGCCTTTGGGCATTGGTGTTATAGAGATAGAAGAAGATGAAAATGAAGTGGTTGTTGCAATTGATGGCTTGGCGTTGGATGATGGAGAGGATGTCATTTCTGATGAGGAGCCCTTCGTTAATGATCTCAATGTCACTGACGAGCGTGACGAATGGATTTCGGAGGTGGTGCGTCTCAGTGCCCTCCTCCCCAATGTTCCGGAGTCTATCCATCGTTGTGCTCGTCGGCCCTGTCGTCGGAGCCTTCGGATCATGCAGAGTTCCCTACGTTGATTGTTGGATGTTTGATGTTGGGTATCGGCTTGTGGGTTACATGTCCCTAGTGGCCTGGTCGTATTGTGTCTGCTCAGTTTGGATGAGTTGTTGGGTTACTGATTGGAGGCCCTAGGCTTAGGTTTTTGGGATATGGCCTTGCCACCTCTTTTTCCCCTAGGCTTAGTCTTCTTCATCCTTTCTGTGTGTGTCTGTACTGCTGGGTCTGTCTCCCCTATACTGGTGCTTGGTGACTGCTTTTAAGAGCCTCTCCCAAGTCTGTATGGGGGTTTGTCTGGCCCGGCTAGTTTCCTTTCTATTCTTAATATACTTACTTTTCAATATATATATATATATATATGTATATATATATATATATGTATATGTATATGTATATATATATGTGTGTGTGTATATATATCTGTGTGTGTGTGTGTACGTATGTAGGGTAAAGTGTTCATAGGGTGACTCCTTAGATTAAATCTAAGGAGTCGCCCCCATTTTGCCTCATATCCCACAATTGTTTTGGATTTTATTTTTCATGGGGTTGTTGTTCATATCATGGATGGTCAACATACCAAAAATCAAGGCATTCTAATGCTTTTATAGCCCCATCTAACCCTTGCAACTTCAACGGTCTGAAAACGTGCTGAAAACCCCATGAAGTTGCAAGGGGTAGATGAGGGCTCTAAAGTATTGGAATGAATTGATTTTTAGTATGTTGATCATCCATGAGGTGAACAACAATCCCAAGAAAAAATTTGAAAACAAATGTTGGATATGGTGGAAAATGGGGGCGACTCCTTAGATGAAATCTAAGGAGTCACCCTAGGAACACTTTATATATATATATATATATATATATATATATATATATATATATATATATATATATATATATATATATATATATATATATATATATATTGACAAGTAAGTGGTACTTTATTAAGATCCGAAAAAATGTACAAAGAAATGGAGTACATCCTAGGCCAGTAGAAGAAAGAAAGATAGGGGATAGGGCACAAGCGCCGTCACCCTAAACCTACCAAATTCTACAGCCGAAAAGTGCTCCAGAAACTAAATGAAATACATATATACAAGTGCCCAAACGTGGAATAATTAACCCGCATCCAAAAATCCCCAATTAGAGAATGGAGTAATATCTGATGCCTCGTCTAAATCCAAATCTCGTAAAGAAATAACGACATCAGCAACAATGTCTTCAAATACCAAAGTCTTATAAATTTTCCTGGCCTCAAAAATGCGCAAATTGCGCTGCTTCCAAATATGCCAAACCATCGCTGCAAGAGCCGCCCTAGCCAGCAAACCAATTGGCTCATTTACCTTAAATCTGGATTGGAGTACGCCACAAACACCCGATAAGGAATTCGGCAAAGTTCCTGAGTAACCAAGCTTGAGAAAGCTTCTGGTGAGAATATATTTGGAGAAAGAACACTCAAAGAATAAGTGCGCCCCACTTTCCTGTACTTCCTCATCGCAGAGAACACAATTTTGTGACAAAATGATCCCTCGCCTAAAAAGAATATCTTTCGTAGGGAGCTTACTGTGCAATGCCCGCAAAAGAGAGAGGGCAAATTTGGGGATATGCTTCTTGTACCAAACCACCCGGTGGAAAGCAAATTGAGGGCGGGGGGTGCAGGCGCCTTTCCACGCAGATTTGAAAGAGAAACCCGGCCCCTCAGTCCATTTCCAAAGATCCGCATGCTCAGTAAGAGCAACGTTTTGAAGATCATGCTGTAGGTAATGCAAGTTCTGGGGGAGATGCCAAGAGCCCTCATGCCAATAGTCTGAGACACATTTGGACTCATCTCCAGGTGGAGGTTGATGAAGGAGGTGGAGTGGCCCTTTGGGATGCCAGTTGTCATACCAAAACGAAGTAGAATTGCCGTCACCCACCACTCGTTTGATAAGTTTCTGAGAGAAGCAACGATACCTAAGCATATATTTCAATGTGCCTGACATAGAAGGAAGGGGCCGGTAGCTATAAAAATCCTTGGTAAGGTGCCTTTTCATGTGAAGTGCCCATAGACCCTGTGAGCTAAGGAATCTCCAGGTTAGGCGAATTCCTGAAGCAGCATTCAAATCATGCAGACGTCTGAGCCCAATGCCCCCTTCACGCTTAGGTACACAACAGTCTTTCCAAGCCCAAAGGTTAAATTTTCCCCAAATAAATCTCCTACAGGCAGAATTGATGGCCTTAATAACAGTATTAGGGATGCGGTAAGCTTGCATCCAGAAGTTCACCATCCCAAAGATAACACTTCGGACCAATTCAATTTTCCCCGCCGTAGAGAGCATGGAGGAGGACCACCCCAGAATTCTCTTCTTACATTTATCGATCAACCTTGCAAACATGGAATCTCTAGGATAATTTGAAGAAAGTGGGAGACCCAGGTAGATAGAAAATGATGTTACCATTTTAATGCCAAGGGAAGCCGCCAATCCTCTAGCATCACGAACACCCTTACTGAATATGACAGAACTTTTATCCCAATTAATCTGGAGACCAGTGAAGAGGTGAAGAGAGTGTAAGACTTGTTTGAGTCCCTCAATAGAGCGGGGCGTGGCTCTGCAGAACACCAGGAGATCATCTGTGAACAGTAGATGGGAGATGGTCCCCACTCTTTTTAAAGGCAATATAGAACGAGAGGCTTCTGCCCTGGCCATCAGAAGAGAAAAAGCCTCCATAACAAGAACAAAAAGGTAGGGAGAAAGCGGGTCACCCTGTCGCAACCCTCTGTTGGAGGTAAAGTATCCTTCATGAGAGCCATCAATAAGAACAGAGAATACCGGGGTGGAGATACATTCAGCTATCCAGCCAATAAATTTATGTGAAAAACCCATCTGATGAAGCTGGAAGTATATGAATTCTCTGTTAACGCTGTCGAATGCCTTTCGCAGATCCAATTTGATACATGTTCTAGCCCCCATAGGATTGCTGAAGTCCCTAATCTGCTCATGGGCAATTAGAGTACAGTCTGCAAGTAATCTACCCTTGAGGAAGGCAGCTTGATTAGGGGAAACTAAATCAGAAATAACATGTTTCATTCTATTGCATAAGACCTTACTGATAATCTTATAGACCACGTTGCAACATGAAATCGGCCTGTAATCGCTTAGCCCAGAGGCAGTAGCACTTTTAGGGACCAGAGTCAGAAAAGTATGATTAATACGATTGGGCATATTGCTGGAAGTGAAGAAATGTGATACAGCAGATATGACATCATCCTTAATTACCTCCCAAGCATGATGGTAGAATGACGCATTAAACCCATCTGGGCCAGGAGCCTTATCTTGCCCAATTTGAGAAGCAGCAGCAGAAATCTCAGATTCAGAAATCTGTCTCTCCAACCATGAAGAAGCATCCTGAGTTAAAATTCGCTTAGGGGGGAGGTTGGGAAATACATTCCAATAATCCGACTGAGAATATAGATTCATATAGTAAGATGAAGCCTCCTGCCTGAAGGACATTGGATCATGACTCCGTTGTCCACTAGGGGACATTAAATGGCTAAGATTGTTATGGCATTGTCTGGACTTCATAGCTGCATAAAAAAATTTGGAGTTCCTGTCCCCAAGGGTTAGCCAATTTTGCCTGCTTTTCTGCCTTAAGTCCGCCTCCTCCTTATCGAGGGCATTTGCCAAGTTAAGTGAAGCAAGCTTCTCTTTTTCTTGTAATATAGGGTCAAAAGCAATGTTCGGATTTCGCTGTAAAGATTCCAGGGACTTGCGGCAAGAGGCAACCCCAAGCTCTTCTTTGTATGATTCAACCCAAGGCTTAAGGCAGTGCTTGAGGTACTTAAGATTGCCGGCCAAACAATGCAGGGGGGAACCGAACCCACCCAGACCCCATTTACTTTGGACAAAATCAATAAAGCCAGGATAGTTAACCCATGAATTGTAAAATCTGAATGGTTTAGGTAGGGATTGTACCTTAGGTTGAGGCCAAACAAGCATTCCAGAGTGATCGCTTGTCCCAGCTTCAGTGTAATCGTAATAGGCATGCGGAAAGCAGTGCATCCACCCAAGATTGCCCAATACATGGTCTAGCCGAGCACTAATTCGTGAACTCCCCGATCTCTTGTTATTCCAAGTGAACTTATTGCCAACACCCTTAAGCTCCAGAAGCTTACAGTCAGCAATGCAAGAATTAAAAGCTTCGATGCATCTCGGATCAACAGCACGTCCACCAAGCTTTTCATTAGAACTACGGATACAATTGAAATCACCACCTACTAGCCAGGGGTGCCCATTCAGAACATGGGAGTCGGATAACAGGGAGTTCCAAAGTGGTTGCCTTTCAGAGGCGAGATTGAATCCATATACAGCGGTCAAAGCCAATATAAAACCCCCTTTATTAGATAAGATAGCTGAAAGGTGTTGAGCCGATAAAGAATGGACTGTACAAGTCCAGGAGGACTGGCAGAAGAAAATGAATATTCTTCCACCACGGTGCTGACTGCAGTTATCAATAGACTCCCGGTCAGAAGCAAAACACTTACCAATTCTAGCTTTGTTCACGGATTCCACCTTTGTCTCAAACAGACAAACAATAGAAGGATTATGAAGTCGCAGTTTATGCCTCAAATCAGCCAGACGCGAAGAATTATTCAGCCCCTAGAGTTCCAAAAGAATATAGACATTAAGATGAGGATAGATGGATATGAGGCTACGCCAGCCTAACACTACGACAAGTTGAATGAGGAGAAAACTTTGGTGGTTTATCTTTTGCCTGGGAAGGAGCCTTTAAGGAGAGTTGCTCTGCCACCCAAGCCTGATTGACAATAGTGGGGTTCTCCGGTGGATTGGCAGCATCATCAGTTTGTAGCAACACAGGGCAAGGGACATGCTTACATTTTGGCAAAAGGGTACCCACTGGCCCATGCTTTAGTGCACCTAACACAGCACGATTATTCTCAGGGGAAGCTGCGTCCAAATCAGCCTGAGGCATCACACCGGAGGACAAGCTTGGATAAGCTTCAGGCATAGAAACAGAACTGTCGACTACCGGTCCTGAGGACAATTCCGGTGTCATGGCCATAGCGGATGGGGAAACTGCAATCGGTGGGAGGCGAGCAGATGGGGGAATTGTTGGTGGGAAGTCCTCAGACGGCGGAGTCACGGCCCCGAGTGCCGGTACAGGAGGGGGAGCTTGAGGCTGCGGATGCTCAGAACATGCTGGAAGGAGGTCCGGAGTGTCTCCGAAATCCACAGAATGGAGTGATGGCATCATCAATGGGCATGGTGGTTGAACATTAGGTTGGACAGTAGAGATGCATAATACTGGGGCAGCAACCGGTCCCGCAACAACACCAACGGGAGCAGAAGAAGAAGCTTGGTCATTTAGCGTAGTTGGGGTTTGGATTGAAGGCAGCTTAGAAGTGCCAGGGCATTGGGAGTCAGAGTGTCCAAAGCAGACGCACTGGCCGCACCTAGGAGGCTCGCCTTCATACTTAGTGTCCACATTTACAATGGAACCATCATCCAACTCCAGCCCCACTGCACGAGGGAGGGCCTTAGTTGCATCAACCTCAATGAGGCAACGCACATACGTCAACCTTTCAAATTTAGCCGTTGCCCTATCCAGACAAATAGGGTTGCCTACAATAGAGCTCATAATATTGAAAATGTCCAAAGTCCACATGCTCAAAGGCAAGCCATGAAATTGGACCCAAACAGGGGCGGTAGCAAGCATATCACGATCGTACTGTAGTGTAGGGCTCCACCTCTGAAGAACCATCAATCTGCCATCAAAGAGCCACGGTCCTCCGTATAGGATACGCTCACATTCCTCAGCGCATTCAAATCTGAAGTAGAAGAATCCGTTTTCCCGACTGAAGATACGAACTCCCTTCTTCAGCCTCCACAAACGGTCAACCCAAGCCCTGATTTGGCCATAGTACGGCACATCCCCCAGTACGTAGCCAACAAGGGTGTTTTTCCAACAGCTTGCACCCTTCTCTATCAAAGCCCCCTCCACTCTACCAACACAGATCCCATCGTCCTTGGCTAAGGGGGGAACATATGTCATCCTCAAAGATTCATCATAAGTTCTTCTATTCGAACAAACATCGGAAAATGAAAGCTTTGCTACCGTCGTGTTGATAGTAATAGGAATATTCGGTCTAACAGGCTTACCATCAAACACGTTGTGGGCGTTAGAAATCCTTGGCTGTGAAGGCCGGACACGGAGATTCCCGTGCCTAGATGATTCCCGTGCCCGTTGTGGAGGCCGGCCTCGCTGAGGAAGCAATTCAGGATGGGGACGTCGATTGCCCATGACGCCAGGTGTGAACCGATTACTGGAGGAGGCACGCCCATGACGCCGACGCGAAACCAATTCCCAGCCTGTGCCATGATCATCACGGTTGACATCGTGAGTGGCCCCTAAGGTCGAGTTGGTTCCCTTAGTCGGAGCAAGAGGGATCTTAGCCGGAGCAACCGGATCTCCAGTATCCTTAGCCGCCAGAGACATCTAGGGTTTATATATATATATATATATATATATATATATATATATATATATATATATATATATATATATATATATATATATATATATATATATATATATATATATATAAGGAGTCACCCAAGGAACACTTTATATATATATATATATATATATATATATATATATATATATATGAGGAAACGGGAAATAGGGTGTCACAGGAGAGAATCTCTCCTGGGTCGGTCAAAAAAAACTCCAATCTCCACATGTTTTTGGGAAGATCCGAGCCGTTCATCTCGATCTCCCCCCTCTAAAACACCTACCCACCAATTTTCAGCCCGATCCGATGTGTTTTGCCCGTTCATCCACCCTTTGCAAAATTTAACGGTTTCGCATGAACATAAATTTTGCAAAGGGTGGATGAACAGGCAAAACACATCGGATCGGGCTGAAAATTGGTGGGTAGGTGTTTTAGAGGGTGGAGATCGAGATGAACGGCTCGGATCTTCCAAAAAACATGTGGAGATTGGAGTTTTTTGACCGGCCCAGGAGAGATTCTCTCCTATGACACCCTATTTCCCGTTTCATATATGTGTGTGTGTGTGTGTGTGTGTGTGTGTGTGTGTGTGTGTGAAAAATGGAGAAGAGCTGACAGCGCTGGAAATTTTTCCAGCGCTGTCCGCATTTTGGGCGAGATAAAAGTTTTTTTTTTTGAAATTTTTTTACAGTAGTTAGATATACGTGTTAGGAAGCTCCCCACAAAATTTCAGCTCGATCCGACACCGTTTGAGCCTCCGTTCATCGATTTCAAAAACGTTACGCAAAACTGTGGACAGATTTGCGTAACGTTTTTGAAATCGATGAACGGAGGCTCAAACGGTGTCGGATTGACCTGAAATTTTGTGGGGAGCTTCCTAACACGTATATCTAACTACTGCAGAAAAAAATTCCAAAAACAATATTTTTATCTCGTCCAAAATGCGGACAGCGCTGGAAAAATTTCCAGCGCTGTCAGCATTGGCCCATTAACCCATATATATATATATATATATATATATATATATATTTTTGACAACCCAGAAAGATCCCCAACCCCCTCCCCCTGCCTTTGGATTTTTTAGGAGGGTAAGACGAGAGCCCGGCCGAGACTATGGAAACTGGGGGGAAACCGCCGTGCCCCCAACGGCCCCCGGGTAAGTCCGAGAGGGGAGATGTAGCCCCAGGGTAAATAATTCCACAACAAATTCCACAATAATTACCAAGTCACGGCGGCCATAGGCCTCGAACCCCGCACCCCTATATATATATATATATATATATATATATATATATATATATATATATATATATATATCTATTCTATAAAGGATGAAGATTTTGAATGTTTGTCCCAATAGAACATGATGATTAGGACATATGGGGTTATGATATTCTATAAAAGATGAAGATTTTGAATGTTTGTCCCAGTAGGACAAGATGATTAGGACATATGGGGTTATGACTAGGATTGGGATAAGTTTTGGAGGGAAATTTGTGGAGAAGATTTGAAAATTGAAATTTGAGAGGACTTAAATTTTGGGGGGAAACTTGAAATTTGGGGGTGAAATTTGTAGGGGGGTTAAATAAACCGTGCCCTATGGGCACGGGTAATGCCTATATATATATAGGAGGGATCAAATGACCCCCAAAAATAACCCCCGATCAAAAATCCTATGCCCTCCATTTTTTCGAAAGATCCGAACCGTTCATCTTGATCTCTACCCTCTAAATACCTGACACACCAATTTTCAATCCGATCCCATCTGTTTTGCCCGTTCATCCATCCGACCCAAATTTAACGGTTTCGCATGAACAGAACTTTTGCGAATGGTTGATGAATGGCCAAAACACATTGGATCGGGTTGAAAATTGGTGGGTCAAGTATTTAGAGGGTGGAGATCAAGATGAACGGTTCGGATCTTCCGAAAAAATGGGGGGCATATGATTTTTGATAGGGGTTTATTTTTGGGGGTTATTTTTGGGGGTCATTTGATCCCTCCTCATATATATATATATATGTATGTATGTATGTATGTACATACATACATACATACATACATACATACATACATACATACATACATACATACATATATATATATATATATATATATATATATATATATATATATGGGTTTTCTATTAAGGCCGGCCCTCACCAAGCACTTGGTGTGGTCCACCTCAAAACCCCAAATTTTATTCATTTTTTAAAAAATCTGTTCCGTTGGATTTGTTGTACTCATTCTAAAACCCCAAAATACAGAATTTGGGGTGAACCCTAGAAGATTTGACCCTTGATCAAGCCATTGCAAAAGTTCTATTATTCTGAAACCGTTAAATATATGTATATATTGCAATGGCTTGATCGAGTATCAAATGGAATCGGATTCGTTTGATAATTTGTACAATGATGTTTTAGAATACATAGATCACATCTAGTGGAGAAAAATTTCAAAAATAGTTTTCTTATAAACTTTTTGAGGTGGACCGCACCAAGTGCTTGGTGCGGTCCGGCCTCAATAGAAAATTTACACACACACACACACACACATATGAGAATAATGTGTATCATACGCCATATGAGAGAGGGCCTCAAATGCCCTCTCACATAAAGCAACCAAGTACAAGTCCACATGGGCTTGTACTTGGTTGTATCCGCCCCCTTTATGTGAGAGGGCATACGAGGCCCTCTCTCATATGGCATATGATACCCATTATATATATATAGAGGTGGGATCAAATGACCCCCAAAAATAACCCCAAAAAATGACCCCCTATCAAAAATCCTATGCCCCCCCCATTTTTTCGGAAGATCCGAACCGTTCATCTTGATCTCCATCCTCTAAATATATGACCCACCAATTTTCAACCTGATCCCATGTGTTTTGCCCGTTCATCAACCATTCGCAAAAGTTTTGTTCATGCGAAACCGTTAAATTTGGGTCGGATGGATGAACAGGCAAAACACATGGGATCAGGTTGAAAATTGGTGGGTCAGGTCTTTAGACGGTGGAGATCAAGATGAACGGTTCGGATCTTCCGAAAAAATGGGGGGCATATGATTTTTGATAGGGGGTCATTTTTGGGGGTTATTTTTGGGGGTCATTTGATCCCTCCTCATATATATATATATATATATATATATATATATATATATATATATATATATATATATATATATATATATAAGGGTAAATGAATATCTTTATTGAATCAGAATGACTGTACAAGGAACCTAAATGGAAGCAGGAAAAAATTAAAGAGGGGATAAGGCCCACGCGCCGTCACCCTCTAATACTAGTCCTCTATTCCCCAAAAGAGTCCCTACTATATATAAACCCTCCAAGTAGCCTAGGAAGGACCAATCAAGTAACTCCTTCTTCATCTCCAATGAGCCCCCAATTAGAAAGGGGAGTAGAATCAGAAGCATGTTCACTATCTATAAACCGAAGCATAACCCTAACATCAGCTGCAATGTCAACAAAAAGGAGGACCATGGAAGAGGAAGAACACTAAAAAAATCCTTCTATTGCACTCCTCCAAATATGCCAAACAATAGCTGCCAATACAGTCTTGGCTAAAACTCCCACACTATTATAATTGTGATACTTGGAGATGAAAATATCACAAACCTCAGAAAGAGAATAGAGGACCGGCTCCAATATACCCAACTTAATAAATCTCCTGCAGAGAATATACCTCGAATAGCTGCACTCACAGAAAATGTGCCCCACACTCTCATCCGATCCATCCTGGCATAACTCACATAGAGTAGAAGTCACAAACCCCCATTGAGAAAGAATATATCTGGTGAGAAGCTTATGATGTAAGCCACGAAGTAATATAACAACCATCTTGGGAATGTGTCCACGAAACTAGAGAACCCTGTAATAAGGAAAACTGGGTTGTCTAGAGCACGACCCGTCCCAAGCACTACACAGGGAGCAAGAGGAGACACGATTCCAAACCCAAAAATCCTCGCCCGAAGTCAGAGAAACATGAGAAAGTAGGGGCTTGATGATCAAGATCCTTGAATCATCCACCCAATTCACCGCATCCCAGTAGTCACAGACCCTTTCCATCTCCTCACCATCAGGAATGTCATATGAGTCATAGAGATGCCCACAGGGGAGCCAATTATCATACCAAAAAGAGTAGAAGAATCATCTCTGACCTTACACCTAATAAGCTTCTAGGAAAATCTACGACAGTAAAGGATGAAATTCCAAGTTCCAGTTTGAGTAGGCATCACTTTCTCTCGAAAAAACCCCATGCCAGTAAGATATTGATTCCTCATAAAAGAGGCACATAATCCATCATGAGTAAGAAATTGATTGGTCAAACAAATCCCATATGCCACATTAAGGTCTGCTAAATGGCGAAGCCCAACACCCCCTTCAGACTTAGGCAAACAAAGATCCTTCCAAGCCCAGAAGGAAGATTTCCCTCGAACAAACCTCCTGCATAAAGAATTAATAGAACACAATACTGATTTGTGAATGCAAAAAGCTGGCATCCAGAAAGATATCATACCATAGATAACAGATCGAATGAGCTCAATTTGACCAGATATAGAGAGCAACGAAGAAGCCCAACCATGTAACTGCCTTCTACACTTATCAACCAACCGTCCAAACATGGAAGCGTTGGGATAATAGGATGAGAGAGGTAGCCCAAGATTGTAGGAAAGACCACTCATCCGTTGAATACCCAAAATATCAGCGAAACAACCAGTCTCCTTGGCCCCTTTGCTAAACGTAGCATCACTCTTTCCCTAATTAACCTCCAGGCCAGTGAAAAGTGGAAAGGTACCAAGGAGATCCTTCAAAACCTTAAAAGATCTGGAATTGGCACGACAAAAAACCAAGAGATCATCCGTAAAGAGGAGATGCATACAAACCCCATCTACCATCTTTTTAGGTTGCACTACCCCAACCAAAACAGTTCTAGTCATCAGAAGAGAGAAAGCCTCCATAATCACCACATATAAATAAGGAGATATGGGTCCCCTTGCCTTAAACCCCTATTAGATTGTAACATACCAAAATGGGAACCATTGATCATCACCGAAAAAGGAGGAGTGGAAATACACTTACAAATCCAACCAATGAACCTGCCCTTAAACCCCATCTGATGCAACATGAAATAAATGAACTCCCTGTTCACACTGTCAAAAGCCTTGCAAAGATCAAGCTTAAGACAAGCACGTCCACCCATCGGATTACTAAAATCCCGTATATGCTCATGTGCCAAGAAAGCACAATCGGCTTTTAATAAAAGCCGCCTGATAAGAGGAGATGAGCTCCAAAACCACAACCTTCAACCTTCTAAAAAGTACTTTGCTGATGATCTTATATAACACATTGCAACAAGCAATAGGTCTATAGTCCCCAAACTTGTAGCATTAGGACCCTTGGGTATTAGAGTCAGAAATGTGTGATTAACCTGACGAAGCATCTTGCTAGAGCTAAAAAAAGATAATACCGCTGCTATAAACTCCTCACCAATAATGCTCCAAGATTTATGATAGAAGTATCCATTAAACCCATCAGGACCAGGTGCTTTGTCCTCCCCAATGAGAAAAACAACTTGCTTAATTTCCTCGGCTGTAATAGGCCTTTCAATCCAATCAGATGCCTCAACAGAAAGTTTCCTCATAGGAGTGACCTTAGGGAAGACCGACCAATAATGATCATAATTGTAGAGTTCTTCATAAAATTTAGGAGCCTCAATCTTGAGCCTGTTCGTAGTATCATCCCTAGAACCATCTGTTCTAATAAGATAACTAAGATTATTATGACTCTGCCATGCTTTCATGGCTGTGTAAAAGAATCGAGAATTTCGATCCCCCAGATGCAACCAATCCTTTCTACTCTTTTGCCTCAGAGTGCTCTCTTCAAGATCAATAGCATCAGCCAGCTTATGAATAAGCTCACGCTCACGAATTTGAAGCATAGTATCCAACATAAGATTTGGGTTAGATTGAACAAGAGATAGCTCTGCCCTAATTACCGCAATATTGTTCAACCTACTAGCCTCCGACCCCAACCTTCTAAGCAGCGGTTTGAGTTGCTTTAGCTTAGATACAAGCTTAAACAATGGGGTACCAACCACCTCAACTTTCCAGCCCTCATCCAAAACACCCAAGTTATTAGGCAAGGAGACCCAAGAATTAAAGAACTTAAACGGCTAAGGATCCGAAGTGCTAATCGGATGAAAATGCATAATCATCATAGAATTATCAATCGTTCTCGCTTTAATATACTCACAAAAAGAGGAAGGGAGATCATAGAGCCATATACTATTGCAAAGAGACCGATCAAGCATGGCAGCAATACGATGAGATCCAACACTCCTGTTGGCCCAGCTAATCGGATTACCTATGGTCTTGAGTTCAAAGAGAGCACTAGCATTAATGCAACCATTAAAAGCACCCACTGAATTATAATCAATCGTCCTGCCACCAATCTTATCCTTAGCATAACGAATACAATTAAAATAACCACTGATAAGCCAAGGAATCCGTACATACTTCACCGAACTTGCTGTAATACCATCCCATAAAAGAACACGATCCTGAGCAAGGTTGAATACATAAAAAACCGTAACAACCATGGAGAACACTGCAACATTCTCACAGCAAATCGTTATGAATTGGGCAGCCGCATCATCAATCATGCAAGACAAATAGCTGGGTTAAACATCACCACAATACGACCATTCATATGATGTGCCCGATTATCCATCGAGGCCCATGCCTTGAGAAAACATTTGAGAATACGATGAGCATTCTCCACAGCCACTTTAGTCTCCAACAGACCCACAAAGGACAGATTGAATATATGTATTAATCTTCCATTTCGAAAAAGTGGCACGAATGTCCGTGCGAAAACATTTTTTTATTTTTATGAAAATTTTTTCAAATTTTTTTGATGTTTACTCCAACAATTATATAACCTATAGAAAATAATGGGTGAACCCTAGGGGGATTAGAGCACACATCCACCCGTTACTAATTTAACGGTCTTAAAACGTACGAATTTGTTGAAATGCCTTGATCGAAGGCCAAATGATATTATTTCTTAAAGATTATTTTTTGAGATGTGTATAGCAACATATAACGAATGTGGAAAAAAGAATTTTTGGAAAAAAATTCAAAAATAATAATAACATTTTCGCACCGTGCGAAATGTTTGCATTTGAAGATTTACACACACACACACATAATGGGTACACACACATATATATCTTGTCATATATATATATATATATATATATATATATATATATATATATATATATATATATATATATATATATATATATATATATATATACTAGTCATTGCCCGTGCTCGAAAGGCACGGAGGCAGTCATCACCCGGACGCAAATGCAGAGAGAAGCGGTCGCGAGAGAAGGGCCGGTGGCAAAAGGAGGAAAAGTATGGGCTAAAATGCAAAAAGATCACCAAAAGCCCACCCCAAAACCAAGCCCAAAACCCCACCCAACCCCCATGGAGCCCCCACCGGCGTCCCAGTCAGCAACACAAAATATGACTGGGACAAAACTGCCAAGTAGGACAAAATGACTGGGACAAAACTGCCACGTAGGACAAAATTCAAAAAAGGTCCTGAATTGTATTATATATATGTAGGTAAATTTTCTATTGAGACTGGACCTCACCAAGCACTTGGTGCGGTCCACCTCAAAAAGTTTATAAGAAAACTTTTTTTTGAAATTTTTCTCCACTAGATGTGATCTATGTGTTCTAAAATATCATTGTACAAAATTTCAAACGAATCCGATTCCATTTGATCCTCGATCAAGCCATTGCAATATATACATATATTTAACGGTTTCAGAGCAATAGAACTTTTGCAATCGCTTGATCACGTGTCAAATCTTCTAGGGTTCACCCCAAATTCTGTATTTGGGGTTTTAGAATGAGTACAAAAAATCCAACGGAACAGATTTTTTTAAAAAAATGAATAAAATTTCGGGTTTTGAGGTGGACCGCACCAAGTGCTTAGTGAGGTCCGGCCTCAATAGAAAAATCCATATATATATATATATATATATATATATATATATATATATATATATATATATATATATATATATATATATATATATAATAAAAAGATGTTGAGCGATATGGGAGAAGGCGATCCAAAGGCGGCTGCTACTAGGGTTGAAGATCCCGGCAACGGTGGCGGTTATGTTCTCCATCCTGGCAGCAGAAGAGGTATTAGGGACTCGTTGGGGTCCGATTCCGTTGGTCTCGGTGGCAGCGTTCCTGAAGTTGCAAAGACGAAGGCTGGCACTTCCAAAGACGGCATAGACGAAGGCTGGCAAGTCGTCTCGCGTAAGAGGCCTCAGGCTGGGGGCAACCGAGGTAATGCTTCGAGATTATTTTTTGGCAACAAATTTCAGAAGAAACCTAATTCTGGGTATGGGGAGATTGGGAAGTCCCGTACTTTCCAATTCAGTAAGAGGTACAGCCCTGGGAATGTCCAGGTTGGGGGTCACCATACTAAAAGGATTCCAATCCAAAATGATTTGGTGAAATTGCCGATTAGACCTAACGCCCAATTTCATATTACCCCTGGTAACGGTAAGCGTACATGGCTGGATATCTGTGCTACTCGAAGGAAATACGCTGATCCATTGGTGATGAGTTTTGTACCCCCTATTGTCAGTGCGGAGGGTGAGGAGAGGGCTAAGGTAGTGGGCAACATGATTCTGGAAGGAGCGTCTAGATGGAGTAACACTCTGGTGGGCTATGTCCTCGGAGACATTCCTTACTTTGGCCAAATCAAAGCCTGGACTGAGAGGCTCTGGCGCATCAAAGGCGGGCTCCGAATCTTCTCTAGAGAAAATGGTTACTTTTATTTTAAGTTTGAAAACTCAGAAGACCGCGATGAAATTTTATACGGAGGTCCCTGACTATTTGATGGGAGGCTTGTTGTCCTTCAAAATTGGACCCCAACTGTCCAGCATACCAGGGACATTCTTACTACTGTCCCTGTCTGGGTACAATTCCATAATTTGCCCCTAGCAATGTGGACATTGCAAATTTTGAACACCATCGCAAGTGTGGTAGGTAATCCGATTTGTCTAGATAAATCCACTGCTAATCTTGTCAGGATATCATATGCGCGGTGCTTAGTGGAGGTCAATGCAAAGAACCCCCTGAAGCGTCGTGTTCCTATTGAGCTTGATGACAATTCCACAATTTATATTGATGTAAAATATGAAGGAGAGCCTCCACGATGTGGCAAGTGTGCTTGTTTTGGACACCTGGACAACCAATGCCCTATGGTGGAAGTGGTGCTTGAAGAGGATGTGGTAGTCTCCAGCTCTGTGGGGAAGGTGGTTGATGTAGCATCTAATACAGAGACAGTAAATGGCGAATTTTTGGTGAATATTGGGGTTAGCCCTGAGTTGGATGGGGTATGTCCTGGGTTGGATGGGACAAAACAACGAAATGTTGATATCATTTCTAATAAGAAGCACTGTTCCGCTCACATAGAAAAGGGTGAGTGTAGCCTCTTCCCTAGTTCACAGCCGATGCTTGGGGAAGTCGTGAATTGTATGAGGCCTTGTAGGGAGGTGCCAATGAGGAGATTCCTTCTTCGTTTTATGCGGGTTACTCAAGTTGTGAAATTCCTTCAGAGCACAAGCATAGCTACAGGATGTTCACACACTGAGGTGGATGGGAGCACAAGCGCTGAGGGTGTCAATCAGTTATCAAAATGCCAACCCCCAATGGCACATAAGCCTACTTGTGATACGGCTTCCAGCAACCAAATAGGCCATTTGGATGTTATCCCACCAAAAAATCTTACAGTTGCAAACTATGAATGGGAGCATGAGCATTCGGAGATACAGAAACTAAGAATAAAGGCTAAGAACAAACAGACTGTGGTTTCTCCATCTTCTGTACGTCGAAGTAGCAGACTTGCACAACCTGCAGGTGATTTATCTAATTCTATCTAATGTCTGTATACTTTTGGAACTCAAGGGGGCTGAATAACACATCGCGAAGGGCTGATTTGAAGCAAGCCCTGTGTAAATTACGCCCGTCCATTGCCTGTTTGTTTGAAACGAAGGTTGAATCCAGTAATGCAGATAGAATTGGGAAATGTTTTGCTAAAGATTGGGAGAGCCTGGATAATAGAGTATATCATAAAGGTGGCAGAATTGTAATTTACTTCAATACGGCTGTTTGGGATAGTTCTACTGTTATTGCATCTGATCAGCACATCTCTGTTACTTTTACTAACAAGTCGGGATTCGTTATGAGGTTAACGGCTGTCTATGGATTGAACTTAATGAATGAAAGAATTCCTCTCTGGTCAAAGCTGGTGGATGAATCAAAATGTTCCAATAGCGTTCCTTGGTTGGTGGGAGGCGACTTCAACTGCGTTCAGAATTGTTCGGAGAAAATTGGAGGACGCCCGGTTGATGAAAAGTCCATGGATGATTTCAATATTTGTATTGGTGATAGCTGTCTCCATGAATTGAAAAGTGTCGGCAATTGTTTCAGTTGGAATAATAAACGCGTAGGGGCTTCCCGAATCTCTACTCGCCTTGATCGTATCTTCTGCAACAATAGCTGGATCAACATGATGCCGCACTCATATTATGAATATCTAACCGCTGGCACTTCGGATCATGTTGCTATGTTTGCCCATCTTCTGCCTAAGGTAAACTCCTATCCCAAACCATTCAAGTTTTATAATTCCTGGGTCTCTGTCCCTGGTTATATGGAATTGGTGGAATCAAATTGGGGAACTAATCATGCGGGTATTAATTTGAGGCTCCTTGTTGCTAAGATTCGGTCACTGAAGGTTGTGTTGAAGCCTTGGTCTATGGATCACTTGCAGAACCTGAGTGTTAGTGCAAATCGTGCAATCCTTGATGATATTCAGAATGATGCAAGGCTTACTTGGGATGCTGCTTTACAGGAAAAAGAAATACAAGAAAGCTATAATCTAAGTAAATCACTTGATACTGAGGAAGAAGATCTGAGGCAAAAAAGTCGCCAAAATTGGTTGACCCTGGGTGACAGGAATTCCAAATTCTTCCATACAGCTATGAAGGCGAGGCACAGTCATAACAGTTTGAGTCATCTTATTAATTCTGAGGGAAGCAGAAACTCAGATTATGATTCTTTACGTAGGGAAGCCCTTTCTTTTTATCAGAATTTATATCATCAGGATAATTACTGGAATGTCTTTCCGAATCTTATCCCTAAGCGGAAGATTACCCCAGAGGCAAATAATTGGTTGGAAAGGCATGTTTCCCCTATTGAGAATAAAAATGCGGTATTTCAAATTGGGAAAGACAAAGCCCCGGGGCCTGATGGGTTTAATGCGTATTTTTCCAGCATGATTGGAATGTAATTGGAGCTGATGTTATCTCTGGGGTCACTTCTTTTTTCACATCAGGTCAGATGCTCCGTACTGTTAATCATTCTTTACTTACTCTTGTCCCGAAAAATGCAAATGCTTCAGGACTTGGGGACTACAGGCCTATCGCATGCTGCAACGTAATTTATAAAATTATCGGCAAAGTTTTATGTAACAGACTGAGGCCTATTATTTCTGATTTAATCTCTCCTAATCAGGCAGCTTTTTTGAAAGACAGACTTCTGGCAGACTGTACGCTCATTGCTCATGAGCAGATTAGAGATTTTAGCAATCTGATGGGTGCCAAAACATGTTTGAAACTGGATCTTCGCAAAGCATTTGACACTATGAATAGGGAATTTATCTTCTTCCTCCTCCATCAAATGGGGTTCGGGCATACTTTTATAAATTGGATTTCTGAGTGTATTTCAACTTCTATGTTCTCTGTATTGGTTGATGGATCCCCTGAGGGGTATTTTGAGTCCAACAGAGGATTGCGCCAAGGTGACCCTTTATCCCCATATTTGTTTGTGCTGGTAATGGAAGCATTCTCTCTGCTGATGGCCAAGGCTGAATCTTCTGGATCCATTCACCCTATGCGAAGATCTGGTTCTATTTCCCACCTTCTTTTTGCTGATGACCTTCTGGTCTTCTGTCATGCAAACACTCATTCCTTTACTGGTCTCAGGGAATTATTGTACAGATTTAATTTATTTTCTGGGCTGCAAATTAATTGGGAGAAGAGTTCTGCCATCTTCAGTAAAGGGGTTCGCAATGCTGGAAGCCTATGTGATACACTTGGTATTAAACTGGTCTCCTCTTTCACTACCTATTTAGGACTTCCCCTCTCTTCAACATACCCAAGGGCTTCTCTTTTCAGTCAGTTGGTGGACAAATGTAAAAAAAGATTCCTTGGATGATCTTCCTCACTTCTTTCTATTCCGGGGAAAATTGAATTGGTACGATCTGTCATCTACGGTATGGTTGCTTTCTGGAATCAAGCTTACTGTCTTCCCCCCTCTGTTATTCGTTCTATTAACTCAGCGTGTAGGAGATTTATTTGGGGCAATTCAAATAACTGGGCCTGGAAAGATGTTTGCACTCCTAAAAAGGAGGGGGTGTAGGTCTGAGGCTTCTTGATGATCTAAACGTTGCATCGGGTATCCGTCTAACTTGGAGAATGCTCTCTACTAAAGGTATCTGGGCACAACTTATGAGAAAAATCTATTGCGCCAATGGAAATAATCTCTACACTGCCAAGGCAAGTCCAACCCATTCTGGAACTTGGAAATTTATCTTAAAATCACGGCGTGCATCTCAAAAGCTTATTAAGCGTACGGTAAAAGATGGTATGTCAACTTCCTTCTGGTATGACAATTGGCACCCTCTGGGTCCCCTGCACCTGATCGAAGTCCCCTCCCCTGGATCGGAGCATGCACAGGTAGGTGATTTCTGGACACCAACAGGTTGGAATAATTCACATGCTTTATTAAATATTCGGCCTAAGCTTCTTCTATTACATTAACGGAAGGTCAGGACGAATGGGCATGGGTCCCTAGCCCATCTTTTAGCATGCATGCGGCTTGTAATGGTATTCAAGATGCTGGGCAACAATTCCCCTACTTTGACATCATTTGGCACAATAGACACGTGCCAAAAATGTCACTTGCCCTTCTAAGAGAAATCCGAGCTAAATTGCCAACAGGGGACCGGCTCTCAAAGTGGGGTCTACCTACAACTACAACTTGCGTCCTGTGCTCGGAGAATGCGGCTGAAAGTGTTTCGCATATATTCTTTGACTATGATTATTCAAGGTATATCCTAACTAGGAGTCTGCTAAAATTGGGTTACAGTGGCTCTGTCCCATCTTTTATTTCTGGAGTTTGTGACCTGATTCTCGCTAAATATAAAAAGCAGGACCCCGTGGGTATTTTGGCAAAGTTAGCTCTGTCAGCAATTGTATGGCACATATGGAAGCAACGCAATAAGCGTATTTTTGAGGGGAAATTTACTCCTAAAACAGTGTTATTTGATGAAATCGCGGCGGATATCAGAATGTCCCTCCGTGACTTGGATTTGGAAGATGCATCAGATATCACTCCCTTTGCCAATTGGGGGCTAATGGTTACCTGATATTGTTACTTACTAAGCTTTGACTTTGTATATAGCTGTCAGGTTAGTCTTAGTTGTTGGTAGACTGTTGAGGGTGACGACGCTTGTGTCCGCTCCCCTCTCTTTTTTACTACAACTAATACTAACCTGCTTTGTAATTTGTAAAATGTACTCTTTTGGTTTATTAATAAAGCTAACATTTACTTGTCAATATATATATATATATATATATATATATATATATATATATATATATATAAGGAAAGTTAGCGTGCATCTTTATTGAAATAGCAAAAATGTACAATAAAATACAATGTGGTACCTAATGGAAGGTTGAAAATGCTAGATGGAGGAGAGAGCACAAAATTCGTCACTTTCTACTAGCAATCTACACTCCCTTCTACCAAAATGTACATGGTGTGAATTATCCTCCATCTATAAATTCCCAATTTTCCATGGCATGAGAGGTGTTAGGGTCATTGGCATCCTGGTCTCTGAGTGAAGTCCTGACATCACCTGCCATGTCCTCAAACACGAGGGTCTTTGGTTTCTTTGGCCCTCAAAGATCCTCTTGTTTCTTTCTTTCCAGACGTGCCAAACTATCGCAGCTAGAACAGTTTTGGTAAGCAGGCTAATGGTGTCTCCTTTTGTGAAATGCCTGAGGTAATGGTCCCCAACCTCAGATAGTTGGGGCTCAATGGGGTCTGATACACCCAGTTTGAGGAGGCTCCTGCGTAAGATATAGCTTGTATAGTAGCATTCAAAATAAAGATGATTGACACTTTCATCCACCCCTTCACCACAAAGGACACATTGAGTAGGGGAGTTTATATCCCATTTAGAAAGCATGTCCCTAGTTAGTAATTTTCCATGGAAAGCTCGCAAAAGGGTCAATGCCATTTTTGGAATGTGATTTTTGTAACAGACTAGTTTGTAATAATGAAATAACATACCCCGACATCTTGTACCCTCCCAAGCATCTCTGAAGTATAATTTCGGTCCTGGGGCCCATTCCCAAGTATCGGTCCTCTGGGAGAAAGTGATTTGCTGCAGCATAGCCTGGATATGTTGGATAGAGGGGTCGTCCACCCATCCCCTTGTTGTCCAGTAATCACAAACCTTCTTATTGTCAGCCTCAGGCATGGCATCATATAGATCGCTAAGCGGGCCACATACCGACCAATTATCATGCCAAAATAGGGTGGAGCACACATCCCGTACTTGACGCTTTATTAGTTTTTTTAGAAAATCTCCTTCATTTTAACATAAACTTCCAGGTACCAGAGTGTATTGATTTACTTTTAGCAGCAAAGAAATTATCAGCGTCTCTGTAACTGCTCCTCATATAGTTAGCCCAGAGTACATTCATTGCTAACATCGTTCTTTGGGGGTACATATGCCTTTCCAGGCCGATGTGTGAGAAGAACCCCAGATGTACTTCCTACATGTCGAGGTAATAGCTCGTAGAATAGAGTTAGGAATTCGGTAAGCTTGCATCCAAAAGGTTACCATACCGTGGATAACCGTTCTGACCAACTCAATACGCCCAGCAATGGATAATAATGATGAAGACCAGGCCATAAGTCTTTTCTTACATTTGTCTATCAATATGATGTACATAATAGGTTTTTGGATATATGGGGGAGAGTGGCAGACCTAAATATGTGGTGATTGATGTGCCAAGCTTAATCCTAAGCAAGTTTGCTAAGCAAGATGGCCTTTTAGTCACTTTACTGAATATAGATGTACTTTTATCCAAATTTATCTGCAATCCTGTGAGATTAGTGAATTCTGCTAGTAAGGACTGTAGACACTCAAAAGAATGAGAATTTGCGCGACAAATACCAATAGATCATTTGCGAAGAGGAGGTGGGAAATAGCACCTGTACTTCTCATGGGGTGTATACTACGCACAACAATAGTAGTATCAACCAATAATGAGAAAGCCTCCATAGTGATAACAAATAAGAATGGGGAGAGAGGGTCTCCCTATCTGAGGCCTATATTTCATTCAAAGTAACCCACAGGAGATCCATTAACCATGGTGGAGAAAGTGGGAGTCGATATGCACTCCTTTATCCATCCTGAAAATTTCCTGCTGAACCCTATTTGATGTAGAATAAAATAATTGAATTCACGGTTAACACTATCAAAAGCCTTCCTCAAATCTAATTTAAGGCAGGCTCGGGCCCCCATAGGATTGCTAAAATCCAGGATCTGTTCGTGTGCTAGCAGAGCACAATCAGATAGTAATCTACCCTTGAGGAAAGCAGATTGGTATGGTGAAATAAGTATAACTACTTTCAATCTATTGCATATAACTTTGCTAATCACCTTGTAAAGCACATTGCAACAGGCTATAGGCTTGTAGTCCCCCAACCTAGAAGCACTGAAATTCTTAGACACGAGAGTTAGGTATGTATGATTTATGGGGTGCATCAGAGAGCTAGAACAAAAGAAGGATTGAACAGACATACGCACACACACATGCGCATGCACACACACACACACACAGAGGTAAATTGTTCCTAGGGTGACTCCTTAGATGAAATCTAAATTGTTCCTAGGGTGACTCCTTAGATGAAATCTAAGGAGACTCCTTAGATGAAATCTAAGGAGTCACCCCCCATTTTACCCCATATCCCACATTTATTTTAGATTTTATTTTTCATGGGGTTGTTGTTCACATCATGGATAATCAAATTACAAAAAATTAAGTCATTCTAATACTTTTAGAGCCCCCATCCATCCCTTACAACTTCAATGGTCTGAAAACATGCTGAAAGCCACATGAAGTTACAAGGGATAAATTGGGCCTCTAAAGTGTTGGAATAACTTGATTTAGTTGAGTATTGGTGTTTCATACCAATCTTATTTTGATGATGATCACAACATTATGTTGTTGGTAATGACTCTCATGTTTTAGTCTCTCAGTTTTATCTCAAGAATATCTTTCTTGGAGACTAATCACTTGGTGCAAGGATGGACATCAAGTGGAGAAGAGCCAAAGCTTGGACTCAAGGAGTGCCAAAGCTTGGAGATGATGGAGTGCAATCAAGGCATCAAGATTGAAGACTTAGACTCTAAGAAAAGCATTATAATCCATGTAATTTACTTTATTTCTTTCTCTCTCTTTTGAATCTAGGATTAATGTAATGCATTGTTAGATGGTTTACTCATTCATGCATATGCATCTAACCATCTTAGTGAGCCTTAGGATTATCAAAGAATCCAACCTAATAGGTTCACTATGTCCAAAGACTCATTTGGAGTCTCTGGCTTTCCGTCAGTCGCCTGCTGAAGGAAACACAGTCGACTGGGTGATTTCCAGTCGCATGTAGATCCTTCTACAGTCATCTGACATGCACAGCTCAAGTCAACATTTCAATTAACTCAAACTTGAGCTTTACACACAGTCGTCTGTCGATCATTTTACAGTCGCCTATATTATTACAGTCACCTGGAGATTGGTCATCAGTCGCCTGTATAGCGTAAGTGCATTCTCTGCATCTCTCTCTGTTGTTTCTCCATCTTATACAGCAGACGACTGATTAAGGTTTTACAGTCCCCTGGCTAATAGACAGTCGACTGTATTATTGACATCAGTCGCCTGTGCGTTTAACTGGAGAAAGAGTGCAGCTCTCTGTTTCGATCCATCCCCTGCAGCAGTCGCCTACTGAAGGATTTACAGGCGCCTGTCCTGTTCTTAGTCGACTGTATTGTCTTCATCAGTCGACTGTCCTGGCTCAGATTATAGCCGTTGGATATTTTCTAGCCGTTGATCAGTCGACTGTCTTTTGATCAACAGTCGACTGTTCCTGTCGTTTTCACCCAATTTCTAGCTGTTGCAGAATTCTTTCTTTGGCTGTTTCCTTGGGTTTTGGGGCTTGTTATGGGGTTCCTATATATTTGAGTTTGCTGCCATCACTTGAGAACTCTTGACAACACTTGATAACTCTTGACTCTATAGAAAATCTCAAGAGATCTATAAGCAACTCTCAAGCTGCTTCAGTTCCCTCAATTGAGCACTCATCTATCTTCATGCATTGAAGTCCAGTTCAAGGGAAATCATCCAAGTGCTATCAAGCATATCACAACACTTGGAGATCATCTTCCATGCCTTGCATCCATTCATGAGTAAGCATCTCAAGGCATAGGTAAGAGTATTTATTTTACTTGGAGTAATTTGTGTCTCTAATTCTCTTTGTGGGAATTAGAACTTTCTCTCTTTGTGGGAGGTTCTCTCTTTGTAGGACGTTGTCTCTTTGTGGGACTTAGGATACTCTCTTTGTGGGAGTAACTCTCTTTGTGGGAGTTTAGTGTCCTTGTGTATGGCTAACCCTAATTCTCTGAGTAGGAGTTAGTGATTCTCTGTGTGGGAGTCTTGATCCTCATGTAGGATTGGTTGGGTCCTTGTGTAGGGCATAAATCCTCTTTGTGGGGTATCTCCTTGTGAGATTTGTATTCACTTCTCTGTGTGGGAATATATAGTGAATATTGGTGTGGCTGGATGTACCCAAGTTTGGGGAACTAGGGTAAAATTGTGTGTTTGCGTTTGGATTGATTGTGCCTTTTAATTCCTCTTGCATTTATAATTCCACATTTGCAAGTTAAATTTTAATTGGACAATTTTATTGTCATTACACTATTCACACCCCCTTTAGTGTGTGTTGTTAGTATTGCAAGGGTAAGGCGATCCTTACAATTGGTATCAAAGCGAGGTTAAAGCATTCTGCATTCACTCACCCGTTCGACCCCCGCTCTTCAACAGAACCAACTACCCAATTTAGAAGATCAGGATGATGATCTACATGGAGGGTCAAGACCTATGGGACATCATGGAGGTTCCATTTGAGAAGCCCACTACACCCGCAGCTTCAAGGACAAAGACGGAGAAGGACTCGATCAAGTTCAATGCGAGAGCTATGAACGCATTACATTGCGCTCTCTCAGTAAATGAGTTCAACCGCATCTCCATGTGCAAAACGGCGAACGATATTTGGCATACCTTGGAGATTTGTCATGAAGGGACAATGAAGGTAAAGAAATCTAAACAAACTGTGTTTAGATCTAAATATGAAATGTTTAAGATGCAGGAAGGAGAAAGCATTTCAGAGATGTTCACAAGGTTCACTGATATCGTGAACGCTTTGGAGGGACTCGGGAAGATGATTTCCCAAGAGGATCGTGTAGAGAAGATCATTGACTCTCTCACACCTCGTTGGGAGTCAAAGGCCAACGGAATTTTGGAGTCATATGACACGTCCAAATACACCATTGAGGAGTGCATTGGTAATCTCACGGCGTATGAAGTGAAGCTTCAACACAAGAAGGAGATTCAACCATCGAAGCCCGAGAAGCCGGAGAAGCAAAAGGGGCTTGCATTCCATGCCAAGGAGGAGCCAATCAAATGGAGGAGGAAATTCCATCGAGAAGCTCCTAGTGAAGAAGATGAGCAATAAGATGCAAGTGGAGAAGAAATTGAGGAGCTTGCCGAGCAATTAAAAGCATTCCTCAAATGACAAGCAAGGTAAGTCTTTGTCAAAGTTTGCCTCCAATTCTAACAAGGTTCCTACTTGTTACACTTGCAGTGGAAAAGGTCACTTGTCCACCGAATGCCCTTCCAAACCCAACAAAGAAACTTACAATGGTAAAGGGAAGAAGCATTGGAAAGGAAGGTCCAAGTCTAAGAACCAAAAGAAGGGACTAATCGGGACCTTTGATGATTCGAGTGAGGACACTTTGAGCAACGAAGAAGAGGATGCAAAGGAGGATGCTCATGCATGCTTTGTAGCCTTTGTTGCTCCTACACTAATCCCATCCGGATTAACTGAGGAGGAATTAGATGCTTGGCTCGATAATTACAATTCCTATGAGGAATCGTGCCTCATGGCTAATGAGGAAGAGTCTTCGCTTTGCTCACCACTACTACAAAAGGGACCTTTAACAGCGCTTAAATAAGGTCTTTAATAGCGCTTCTGCGCGCTGTCTATCTCGCCGCTGCTAAAGGGGGGCAGGTTTTAATAGTGCTTTACAAGCGCTGTTAAAGGTCCCAATAGACAGCGCTTGTTAGTGCAAGCGCTGTTAAAGGGGGTTCTTTAACAACGCTTGCACTAGCAAGCGCTGTTAAAGGCCTCTTTAACAACGCTTGCACTAGCAAGCGCTGTTAAAGGCCCCCCTTTCACAGCGCTTGCTAGTGCAAGCGCTGTTAAAGGCCCTCCTTTCACAGCGCTTGCACTAACAAGCGTTGTTAAAGGTGGACCTTTTACAGCGCTTGTACTAAACAAGTGCTGTCTATTGGGACCTTAGACAGCGCTTCTTTAGTACAATCGATGTTAAAGGTCCACTATAGACAGCGCTTGGACTAAACAAGCGTTGTTAAATCCCAGATTGTTTGAATTCATTTTATTGTTTCTTCCTACGTTTTATATTTAAATAGATCCAGTTAATGTTCAAAATGCTTAAATAACACACCGATAACTTTAAATTACAAGAAACAATCATTACAAGAAACAAACAAATTTTTTATTCAACAATCACATAAATTAGACGATGTGCATATATTGAAAGATGATCCGTAATACAAATAAGAAACATTATCGCACTTGAGGTATGTTGTATAGATAACCATACACATCAGACCACCCGTATTCCCCGTTGAATCCCAATTACAGTCTTAAAAAGTATACAAAATTTCCTGTGTTTTTTGTCTCACGAAACATAACTAATGCTGGAACTAGCAGCATCTGGTTCCTTCAACTCAACCTGGGCTTCTGGAACTGCTTCGGTATTGATTTCAGACGACGCATCGAACGGGGCAGCGGCCTCCACGGCCGAGGGGCCTGAAGCTTCATCCGGAACCAAAGCCTCCACTGCAGGTTCAGGCAGAACTGGAGCTTCCATGACGCTCGCATGCCTGAACTTGCTGATGTAATAACTGAGAGGCGGCCCCGAGCACTCCACAGTTTGCACTTGAGGCGCACTCTTGCCGACTTGGAGAAGAATCAAGGAGGCTGCCGTGATGGCGATGAGAGCCAAACCGGCATCGATGGCTGCAGTGTTCTTTGCTCTATCAGATGATGTACCTGCGGTTCCTGAGCTTATAGCACTCTTTGCAACATAAACTGCTGGCTGAGAAAGGAAATTCCATGGCATTAGTGGACCTGAAACTGAAAATTATAAAAACTCTACTAATTCTAATATAACTCTAAAGATACTTGTACTGAGTAATATACAACTAGAGTCTGCAATCGGGTATCGGTATGTTGGAGAAATTAATATATATCAGAATCAAATTCAAGCACTTGAGGTGCAAAATGCTTACTGTTGTATAGAATGCACCTCCACCATAATTCGATTGGCTGCCTGCTTTTCCACGAGTTAATGGATCCTAAGACAAAAGGCATGTCATTTATATTTCATAGATGAATATGCTATCGCTATCAAATTGAAAAGAGTTAACTAAATTCACAGCATTATGAACATTAAAGAAATGTTCAGAAACCAGAGCAAGAGTTGGAACTTTCTTCATAGAATCTTGAATTGAATATCATCGTTGTAAATTTCCTTCTACAAGCTCAGCAGTTCACATGGAGCGAAAGCACAAGACTTTCTTAGAAATGGCTACTTTCATCACCCCGGACAATGGACTCAAGGCTCTGAACTAGTAGGGACCTGCCTACACATTCGGACCTGAGTTGGTCAGAATGTGTTTGCCAAATGCAGAAACACAATAATTCAGATTCGTATCAGGATAAAATAAAATAACCAAAAGGAAAGGCTTGCTTACATCCTGGAATGCTTTAGAGTGATTGTTGCATGCATCCACACCGCCAGCAGTGTTGCCCATTGGCGCTGTAGAACCTTCAAGGGCCTGTGAACCTACATTTTCAAACCGTACGGTTCGAGGTCCCATAACTGCATCCACAGCCCTATGAGCAACAGAAATTGCAGCGCCAATAGCCATCCCTAGGAAAAAAGAAATTAAAAATATGCCTCCCATGGATCCATATAAAATGTAAGAGAAGACAACATTTATCCTGTTCAATTTGCACGTTGAATAGCTTTAGTGATGGTGGAACCAATTCCCCGAAGGATGGATCCGCCTCCACTCTGGACCGGAGCTGGTAGGGTAGCTTGATGTACTGCAAAACAAGAATCGAGGTAAACAGAAAGCCATAAGAGTTACTGCGGGCAGCCGCGCGCTTAAAATTTTGCACACATCATCAGGAAAATAGATCAGCAGCACAATCTGCAACACCCAAAAAATGAACTAAATGATTGATAATTTATACTTGGCTACTTTCATGTGCATGCCCAAATGTATTTGTTAGACAGACGTTATTAAAGTGAAAAGGCTTACATAACAGTCCAAGAATAGTGGCAAGCTAGCTACCTGCTTGTAGCTAACATATGTTCTTGTAGATTTACATAAAAAATCTAACCGTCGACGAGTAATGATTACGACTCTAAGAAACCTATATACATTTCTTTCTACAACAAACAAATAAAGTTTCCAAGACATCAAATTCAATAGGTCCCAATCTCACCTAACATCTATAAAATTCGTTACAGATTTCTCCCATCGACAGCGCAGTTCAAAGATTCACCGACTAAAATCAGAGATTGCTATTATAAATGAATGCAGATTAGAAGATAAAATGTTGGGCCAGTTCTGTTCAAACACAACAAACAATGTTGCAAGCTTGAAGTATATTTAATATGATCCACTGATCAGTTCAAAATCCCATAATTATCTATATAAGCCCATGAAGCTTCTTGCAACAAGCAATATATCAAATTCTGGTTGATGTTAAAGATGTAGTCACTGCAGCACGAAGAAATAGGGAAAATAAGACTTACGCTCTCCAGATACATGCATTGAAGAGAACACATGAACAGTGCCCCCCAAGTCCTTGACAGACTCCACCAACTTCACATATTTTTGGAATGCACATATCATTACAGATAGCCTTATATCAGTCCAGCTACAGAGACACAATACATAGAGAACTTACTGTTACATGGATTCTGTTCTTCTTGCATGTCTCCAAAATCTTATCGTTCCTCCAGCCTCTCCAGCCTGGGTGCATTTCCATCTGGATCCGTTAAAAATCACAGATCATTGGCATAATCTTGCCCAAGCCACAACTACAAAATCCTTGGTGCTACTTTACCTGCAATACCGAAGGCATGATTTGCGCAAACCCAAGTAGCTCCTCAAGCTTCGTGATCGATAAGTTACATATTCCGATGTCCCTAACAACTCCGTCCTTCACCAGTTTCTCCATCTCCCACCACACTCCTTCCATGTCGAATTCAAGTACATCCCCCGCCCTCGGCGGCCTTTGTGCATCGTCTCCAAGCCGGAACGGCCAGTGGATCTGTCACATGAGGAATTTTGATGTGAAGAAAATGAATACTGTTTGTCGAACACGTTAGAAAAGATTGTGCAAAATACAGGGTTTCGTTGTACTTAAAATGGGATGTACCAGAAAAAGATCAAGGTAATCAAGTTGTCGCTCCTGAAGGGTATTGTACAGTGCTTTTCGAACTCTTTCAGGTGACAACTCTGAGCACCTTCACCATGCAGAGCTCAGTGAGAAGGTAGTCAAATGAGATGAATAGAGAATGGTAGCAATACTTACTATAGCTTCGACGTGATGAACGGATCCTTCCGATCTGTTCCTGCCTGCATAGCAGCCTTTAGCCCTTGACCAACCTGAAATCAAGAAACAAGAAGTTTTCATCCATAAAAGAAAATTTATGCTTATAACATAGTAACAGGTAATTCTGAAATATTATATTACAAAGCTATCAGTATCACCTCTTCCTGGATTCCATATTGCGCTGCTGTGTCAATATGTCTGTATCCTGCCTGCATTTGATCAAAATTTCCAGTGAAAACAACAATCAAGAGTTAACCCACATATATTTAGAGAAATGATCGCATGCATACCCCGAGCAAAAATGCTATGATGATAATGCACGCTAACATATCTCCATTCTATTATATGTACTCTAGAATTGCAATTGGATTAGTGGACTAATGTATGCTCAGCGAAAAAAGCCTGGAAGTATTAGTCAGAGTCGTGTAATAGAAGGTTAACTCAAGAATAGAGAAGGCACAAGTAGAAGTTCAAAAAATTTATGACCTCATGATTTATTTCGGAACAAAACTAACAGTAGAAATCATGAGACAGCCATAGAAATGAATCATTGACCACATAAAGTTACAAGTTCAATGTTTTGAAATGAGTTTACCATTGATGAAATGAGTTTACCATTGATTAACATATTTTCATAATTTAAGTCAAATTGCAGCATAAGCAAGCAAACAACCTTAGCAACTAACTTAACAGGTAAACTAAACTAAAATGATGGAGATTTCTCAGGTACGAAGCTTTATGGAGGAGTTAAAGCAAAAGAAAAAAGAAAATTCACCAACAACATTTTCTTCAAACCCCAATGTTACAAATTAAATATTGATAGAAAACATCATTATGCTTTGAGC
Organism: Scilla litardierei; assembly: GCA_030789695.1. Taxonomy (NCBI): domain Eukaryota; kingdom Viridiplantae; phylum Streptophyta; class Magnoliopsida; order Asparagales; family Asparagaceae; genus Scilla; species Scilla litardierei. Next base: position 81,717,927 of record CM061142.1, on the reverse strand, counting down.
AGAAACTAGAGTGACACCATTGAACCAAGAAACAGAGCATGAATGCTTTGAGTAAAGACTAGATTATTAACGATGAACTAAGAAACAGAGCACATATGGTATGTAAGCATGACATATTCAAGAGTATTGTATAGAAATGCTTTGGTGCTAACTGAAACAAGATTAGCTATCCTCACTGACAACCAGCACTATTATGACGACCTATAACAATAAACATAACAAAAGAAAATTGCATATGTGCTAACATATTGTAACAATATATCACATGGGCACAAAATTGAAGAGCCAAGATCTGAACAAGGAAAGTTCAACATATGTTTAAAAAAAGTAAGAAAGAAGAAAGAAAAAGAAAGAGGTTATGTAACAGGAATCAAGTACTACTTTATGATTATACCACAGAAGAGTATTCTAATGAATCATAGACATAAAAACAACTACTAATAAGAAATGCTGAGTGTGCTTCTTCATGAAAACATACTGTTTGATGTGTACATTCCCTTTCTTCTTAAACTACGTAACAAGTGTTCAGAAAGGACATAAATGGGCAGAAAAAAATGAAATCAAGTTTTCAAGAGCTACGGCAATGGCAGAACTGCACCCATATGTTATGAGCATTATCGAACACCTTGCCGACCCTGACCAACATCATCCTCTCCTCCTTGTCGATCGCCCTTCTCCTCCTAAACCCTTCCAAGAAGCTCTCCACCACCGCCTCCTCCACCCCGAGATCGAGAACCCCATCCTTCTCGTCTCCCCTGTGAAAAACCAGGTCCCTGACCGAAACCTCGTCCAACTGCCTCCCGTGCACTTGGATGAAGAATATGAACAGCAGGACTCCGACGAACAGGATCAAAAGGGCTTTGAGATCGAACCACCTCAGCGCGCACCACAGCCTCGACAGGCTCAGCGCTGCCTTTGTGGTCTGCACAAAAATTCCAGCACAAAGTTAGCAATCTATCCCAATTGGGAGGAGTGCTTGTTTTCACTTCAGATCCCAAATCAAGGGATTTTGAATGCCGAAATTTGAATGATTGAAGACAAACCAACAATAATTCGAGGAATCGTATGAAATTCTGAGGAAAGAAATAACAACAGATCTGAGAGAAGAAAAATTACCGGCCCGCAGAAATCTTTACAGATGGCATCTCGAATCTTCCCCAACCCTTCTCTTCTATCACTCCTTGATGGAAAGAAACAAAGAACGAGAAAAGGCGATCGAATCAAGAAAAAAGAAAGCCCCTTTTCCCAGTTTTTTTCCCGCTTTTTTCAAACAATGTAGCCGGCGGCGAGAGGGATGGGAATCGGAATCGAAATCGGGAATGGGATCGCCGGCAGAGAGAGACGCCGCAAGTCGAGGACAAAGCCCTAGGGCTACCGGTCGGTGAGCACAGTGACGATCTCCTCCTCTAAATTTTTTTGTGGGCTTTTTCTTTATTTTTTCCGTTAGTAAGGGGATGTGAAGGGCCAAGTGACTTGAGACGTCGGGGTGAGGATCTTGTTGACGATGGAGTCAATCAAGGGGTGGATGATCGACGGATCGGAGAAGGGAGGGGAGGTGGTGGAGGAAGCTAGAGTCACTAGGGTTTAGAGGGGGATGCGGGAGGAAAAAGGCTTTGGGCGGGGGATGAAAACTTTGGGGGGAAATTGGACGAGGGGCGGAAATTTTTTATGATCTTTAATAGCGCTTTCAGAAAAAAAGTGATGTCTATTAGCTTTAACAGCATTTGTAGGAAGAAGCGCTGTTTATTATCCGACTTTTAACAGCGTTTGCAGAAAGAAGCGCTGTCTATTATCTGCGCCTCTAATAAACAGCGCTTGTTGAAAGAAGCGCTGTCTATTATCTGAGTTTTAACAGCGCTTGCAGAAAGAAGCGCTGTCTATTATCCGACTTTTAGCAGCGCTTGCAGAAAGAAGCGCTGTCTATTATATGTGCCTCTAATTAACAGCGCTTATAATTGGCAAGCGATGTTAAAGGTGTGCTATTAAAAGTCGTTTTTGTAGTAGTGCACGCAAGGAGGAAAGAGACGAGGTAGTCAAAGAAGATGTCATTGATGAGATTGAAGAGAAGATCTCATACGAGGAGCTTGAACATCATTTCGGTATGGTTTCCGAAAAGGCTAGTAAGTGTATCAACTCTTACAATAGATTAAAAAGCAAAATATAGAATTTCTAAGAGTAAGTTGCATGAACTAGAAATTGCTAGTGTAATTCATGATAAAAGGCATGCTTATGACACTAGTGAGAGAGACACACTTCTCTCTTAAGTTAAGAATTGAGCCTTACAAATGAAAAACTTGTTGCTCAAAACCTTAGCTTAGATGCTCACATTCAACAACTTACGTTGAAATGTAAAGAGGAATCCCGTAAGCTCATAAGCTTTGTGTATTCTAGGGATTCACTCCACAATTTGTTGGAAAAACAACATCCGGCAAATCATAGAGGAGATTTGGGTTATATTCAAAATGTGGTTCCCAAACCCACCTCTAATTCTTCTTTTGGTGTAAATACAAGAAATATTGCTAAAGCACCTATGAAGAATCACCATGCTTTCTTGTACAACAATAACATCAACAAGAAGCATGTAGATCACGAGGTAATGAGGAAGAATGAAACATCTTCATTTTTTGCTAAGAAGCAAAATCATCATTCTTTGCATGCTAAGAAATTTGTTTCTACACCTAAGCATGCCACATCCCCCCTCTTGCAAAGGCAAAACCCTTGCATATAAGATCCTTGAGATTATGGATTCCCACTAATAGCTACATCAACTCTCTAGTTAGGGATGTGATCACCTCATGTGATTACATTATGAAATCAAACTCCCCTTGGGTTTGGTTGCCTAATGTTTAGGTTCCTCACACATTTGCTTATTGCATGAGTATTGTGCTTGAATGTTTATTTTTTTTAGCATACCCATTGTTTGTGTGTGTTACATGATTTTGAAAATATTTTTCAAACTTATTTTTTTCATGAAAATGAGGATCTTGGGGTTTATTGACATGCATGCATTTTTGATCCATGTGTTTGTCAATGGGGGAGTTAATATGTTATATGTTTAAAGTATTTTAAGACATATTTTAACTCTCATTTCGGAGGTTATTTGAGATCTTTATTCACATTTGGTTGTTTTTGATCTCAAACCAAACCTCTTGTCTATTGCCAACTTCTTCATGTTATTTTTGTTTTGGCAATATTCTTTGTGTATCTTTGAAGCTTGAATTTTTTTCCATATCTTTGCTTTGATACTTTGGCCCATGGCTCCATTAATTATAATTGGTATTAGATACTAGAAGTCAAAAGTTGACTATTTCTATGATCTAGGGGGATCATGAGATAGTGAATTGATACCCACTAAAATTTTAAATTTGGTATCATACATATCTTTCTTTTCTTGCATACTGTCACATCTTGGTTAAGATGACAAAGTGGATATTTTTGATGTCCACCTTTTTGACAATGTCAATGGGGAGAGATATATGCATTATGTAAATATATATGAGGAGATATATTCATATGCATATGGGGAGAGATATATGGGATTAGATAAACCTTGCATGTTTGCATGATATTGTATTTTACAATTGGTTTACAATTGGTTTATGTAATCCATGCCTATTATATGTCACCTTGATTTCAGTTGGTATTATGAGTATTTACCTTTGTGTAGCTCATTGTTTATTTGGTGCATATAAGTAGGGGGAGCTCATTAGCATTGTGCTTTAATACTTTGTATTTTACATAATGTGTGTCATCATCTAAAATGGGGAGATTGTTAAGTATTGGTGTTTCATATCAATCTTATTTTGATGATGATCACAACATTATGTTGTTGCTAATGACTCTCATGTTTTAGTCTCTCAGTTTTATCTCAAGAATATCTTTCTTGGAGACTAATCACTTGGTGCAAGGATGGACATCAAGTGGAGAAGGGCCAAAGCTTGGACTCAAGGAGTGCCAAAGCTTGGAGATGATGGAGTGCAATCAAGGCATCAAGATTGAAGACTTAGACTCTAAGGAAAGCATTGTAATCCATGTAATTTACTTTATTTCTCTCTCTCTTTTGAGTCTAGGATTAATGTAATGCATTGTTAGATGGTTTACTCATTCATGCATATGCATCTAACCATCTTAGTGAGCCTTAGGATTATCAAAGAATCCGACCCAATAGGTTCACTCTGTCTAAAGACTCATTTGGAGTCTCTGGCTTTCCGTCAGTCGCCTGCTGAAGGAAACACAGTCGACTGGGTGATTTCCAGTCGCCTGTAGATCCTTCTACAGTCGTCTGACATGCACAGCTCAAGTCAACATTTCAATTGACTCAAACTTGAGCTTTATGCATGGTCGTCTGTCGATCAGTTTACAGTCGCCTGTATTATTACAGTCGCCTGGAGATTGGTCATCAGTCGCCTGTATAGCGTAAGTGCATTCTCTGCATCTCTCTCTGTTGTTTCTCCATCTTATACAGCAGACGACTGATTAAGGTTTTACAGTCGCCTGGCTAATAGACAGTCGACTGTATTATTGACATCAGTCGCCTGTGCATTTAACTGGAGAAAGAGTGCAGCTCTCTGTTTCGATCCATCCCCTGCAGCAGTCACCTGCTGAAGGATTTACAAGCGTCTGTCCTGTTCTCAGTCGACTGTATTGTCTTCATCAGTCGACTGTTCTGGCTCAGATTATAGCCATTGGATATTTTCTAGCCGTTGATCAGTCGACTGTCTTTTGATCAACAGTCGACTGTTCCTGTCGTTTTCACCCAATTTCTAGCCGTTGCAGAATTCTTTCTTTGGCTGTTTCCTTGGGTTTTGGGCCTTGTTATAGGGTTCCTATATATTTGAGTTTGCTGCCATCACTTGAGAACTCTTGACAACACTTGATAACTATTGACTCTATAGAAAATCTCAAGAGATCAATAAGCAACTCTCAAGCTCCCTCATTTCCCTAAATTGAGCACTCATCTATCTTCATGCATTGAAGTCCAGCTCAAGGGAAATCATCCAAGTGCTCTCAAGCATATCACAACACTTGGAGATCCTCTTCCATGCCTTGCATCCATTCATGAGTAAGCATCTCAAGGCATAGGTAAGAGTATTTATTTTACTTGGTGTAATTTGTGTCTCTAATTCTCTTTGTGGGAATTAGAACTTTCTCTCTTTGTGGGAGGTTGTCTCTTTGTGGGACTTAGGATACTCTCTTTGTGGGAGTAACTCTCTTTGTGGGAGTTTAGTATCTTAGTGTAGGGCTAACCCTAATTCTCTGAGTGGGATTTAGTGATTCTCTATGTGGGAGTCTTAATCCTCGTGCAGGATTGGATGGGTCCTTGTGTAGGGCATAAATCCTCTTTGTGGGGTATCTCCTTGTGAGATTTGTATTCACTTCTCTGTGTGGGAATATATAATGAATACTAGTATGGCTGGATGTACCCAAGTTTGGGGAACCAGGGTAAAACTGTGTGTTTGCGTTTGGATTGATTGTGCCTTTTAATTTCTCTTGCATTTATAATTCCGCATTTGCAAGTTAAATTTTAATTGGACAATTTTATTGCCATTACACTATTCACCCCCCTCTAGTGTGTGTTGTTACAAGGGTAAGGCGATCCTTACAGAGTTTTGGTATGTTGATCATCCATGAGGTGAACACCAATCCCAAGAAAACAAATTCGGAAAGAAATGTGGGGTATGGGTGAAAATGGGGGCGACTCCATAGATTTCATCCAAGGGGTCACCCTAGGAATACTTTACCCCCCCCCCACACACACACACACACTCTCTCTCTCTCTCACTCACACACACACAATTATGATGATTTAAGGGAATATTGCTCTGGCGGCGTGGAACCCTAGTAGGGCTTCCGATCATCCTCCGGTGGGCTATCCTCCTGACGGGAATGGAGAAAATTAAAGCGACGAGATGGACAGAAACCCTACCAAGCCGTCGTCATCGATGGGTGTAGAGGCATCAGGGACCGGAGAGTTCGCTGGAGATAATGAATCTATGGAGTTCATAGAGCTCACTGGTGTTACACCGACTTTTGTAGGAGAGGTGGGTCGGGAGAGGCACACGTCCACCATCGGCAGCCCCTTAGCCATGAGGAGCACGAAGTTGGAGGTAGGAGGAGGTCAGGTGTAATGACCCTAGTGCCTATACAACTAGGGTATGCCTATTGATGTATGGGTACATAGTAGTAGTACTCGTATACTGGTATATACTGAGATGTGTGTATAGTAATTGATGTGGTGTATATAGTAAGTTACCTATGTGTATGAGTAAGTACATGTATGAATGTCTTAATGGATGTTAATGGTTGCTAATGGTGTGGTGGAATGAGTATTAGTGGTTGATTTGTGATGATGATGGTAGTAGTGTAATCAGCAAGTTGTATTTTTAATATTATTTTATTATGATCTTTTTGTGGAAAATTATTTTTCAAGAAGATTTGAAGATTATTTTCATGAGGATATTTTCATAATCATATTGTTCTTATTATTATGGTTTTGTGAATAATGGCATTGTTGTATTATTGGATTTTTGTGTTTTAGAGGTGGTGTGATTAGCAAGTGTTGTTGGGCACTTAATGAGATAAGCTAAGTGTTGTAGGGTGGACTCCTCTTACCTTCCTACATGGGCTTCCTACATGGGCTTTAAGGATTAAAGGAAAAAAGAGAGGAAAAGAATGAAGATGAGGACAAATGGATGGTGGGCTTGAAAAGTCAAAGAAGAGTGTAGAATTCTTTGGAGAATTCTTGTATTCATTAGCCCTATCTCTAAGCATACACCTCATCACTCTCTCCCATCTTCATCATTTTCGTTTTACCTCCTCTCTCCTCCATTTTGCTCCACTTTTTCAAGGAAAAACACATGTTTTCATCATCCTTTTTAACCCTAATCCATATGCTAGTGAGTGAGTTTGATTTGAGCTAAGAATAAGAGTATTTCATGCAAGTTTGGAGCTTTTTTTTGATGGGATCTTGAAGGAGACTTTTGGATGGAGGTAAAGCTTGGATTTTGATAAGAAAATGAAGCAACTTGAGGTAGGAATACGTCTCCCTATAGCTTGCTATTTGATTTCATGTTCCTAGTTGTTGTTGGAAAACCTGTGCTATTAAACTCAAACTTTAGTGATGATTTTCTCTTAATTGGATATATGAAATTGCTTGAAAAAAATATATGTTGTTCATATTGATGTCCTTAATAACTTTCATGTTCACAACTTTTTCCAATTCAAACTGGAAGTTAGGTTACAAATTCAATTTTTACAGCATGTCTGAGTTTCTTGCAGACTGGACACAGTTTAGAAAAACGTAGCTTATTACCTGCACACTCCATAGAATTTGCTGTTCTTAGTCTTTTTGGAAAGTTAACAAATTTTCCTCCAACTTCATTTCATTGCTTAATTTTCGAAATTCTGACTGCAATAGGCCCAAAATCAGCCATCAAGACAGACTCTGAAATCTGTTTGGAAAACAGATTTGGTAGATTTCACCAAATAATTCACTATAAATCATCTACTTAATATATTTGCCTGAAATTTTACCTGTGAATCCAAAACTATCATACCTACAACTTACATTTACATTGCATTATTAGGTTCCATACAAAAATATGGAGTACAATGCCATTCAACTTGACTGCCGTGCAATTTCCAGCAAGCTGAATGTTAAGAGATGCTACAACTAGGACTTCATGCTAAATTTTCTTCTATTATGCATGTGCATTAGTGTTACTTGAAGTAGGAATGCTTTGTAGTATGTTGTTCATATGAGGCACTAATTCTTTTCATGACAAGTTGCTATCGTTATTGCAAATTATAGATTTCTATGCCATTGTGCCATATGTTTGCTATTGTTGCTTCCTTTATGACATGTATGCTACGTTGGGTTGCTAATTTTATTGTTGTCGTTGCTTTCTTGTGGACATGATAATTAGAGTTGTAGTTGTTGCTATTGGAGTAGGAATTGCTATGGAAGTCTTTATCTTTGTGATTGTAACAACCTAATGTCATTTAGTACTTTTATCTAAGTTGTGCAAGTATACTCATTCCTTGGTCTTTATGTTGCATTGTGAAGACTACCTCTATGTTTGCACTATGTTTCATGAGAAATGGATAATGATGTTATGTGGAATATGGTTCATATTGCAAGTTCCCACCAATGGAGTTGAGTTTATGTTTTGGGGGAATGGTTCATGGTGAAATGTTATGTTGCATGCTAAACACCTAAGTTTGGTGTTCATGGGGAATGGGGTTATGTCCCATAAGGTTGTGCCTTGGAGAATGATCTATGCAGTGGCATAATGGAAATGTTGGGGGCTTTATGTTGGGAGGTTCACGTTGGTGGGGGATTGATTTATGTTGTTTACTAATCTTTTAATTTGATAATGATTCCTGTTGAAGGCTAGTCCTTCCGTTTTATTACATGTCACTTCGTGTTACTTCTTTTTGCTAACCTTAATAATGCATGCTAGTCTTGTAGTTTAATGTAGTTCATAATTAAAAGCATTGTTTGTTAGTTACTTAACTTAAATGCAAAGAAATGATTAAGTCCTCTTAAAGGAGGGTGACACGGGGATTGGGGGACACTAAGTTGTGGGAAAAACATGAGGGGCTGGATAGTTGTGGTGGTTGGTGGCCCTCCTGTTCTTGCCCGAGTGGCGGGAAGTGACAGAAATGAGGAGAATTGGAGAAAATGTGAAGGGGAAATAAGGGGAAAACAGGGCTCCTTTAGTAAGAGCTTGTCTCGGGGAGTTTGCATGTTCCACCCCAACTGGGGGTGAGGTCCAGTCCCAAGAGGGTCTACCCACTACTTAGGGTCCAAAACACTTCACATAACGTTCATTACTTTTGTAGCATTATCAAATGTTGCTTACTTGTACGTTCTTTATATGTAGCACTTCCATGTTGTATACCCTTGTTATATGCATAACCTATTGTAGTTCTTGTCGCTTGCGTTTATTTTACTTATGTTGTTGCACTCTTTTGTTGTTGTACTTTCGTTATGTTATGCATTCAATGCTTTATGTCATACACATGTTCCCTTTAGCTCATTCCATACTTCATTTGCACCTTGCTATGAATGCATGTAGAATAGTTGCATTTTCATAATAGCATACTAGAGGGAGTTGGCATTCCTACTGGGTCACGCGTTGACGTGCCTCCGTTGACTTTTTCAGGTGTGGTTCTTGGAGATGGCTGTTAGAGCTGGAGGCTGAGTCTGGAGTTCTGGTGTTGGGAGTTGGAGCTTAGGTTGGATGGTGAGGGGTGAGGAGAGAGCTATGTGTACTTTGGGTTTTCTTTTGGGGTGAGAGATGTTTGTACTATATGAATTGATTCAAGGGGATGTTTGAGATGTATATGAAATTGTTCAGTGTTTGGCTTTTAGTATTTCTCTATGAATTTGTGACGTTCTGTGTTTGTTGGTTGGCTATTTGTTGAATACTACATGTAATATTCTCAGCAATGCGCAGTGGACCTGCACATACGTTTTTAGGTCTCGTCATGTACCTTGTCTTTTTGGGTATCCCAGGGATGGGGTCGTGACATCAGGTAATCGAAGTGCTTCGTAGGGTGGGATTTGTCGAAGGAGGAACACCGTCGTATGTGGCTGGCACTAGCGGTGGACATTGTTCGGCAGGGGGTGGTGTCGGTGGGTGTCATCAGAGAATATCAAAGGGGTCAATGGCAGACACTGCTCTGCGGGAGTTGTTGTTATAGGGTGTTCATTGGGGACTATCGGTGAAGCCACCGAAGTTGCACCGATGGTTGAAGGCGAGGTGTTCATCAACGGTGCTGGGTTCGAAGCCCTCTCCATGGAGGGCTTGATGGCAGCGGCTGTGAGGGGTAGGGCTGTCAGAGGGCCACATCAGGGCTCAAATGACAGTCGTCAGGGCTCAAACAATGGTGGATGAACTCGAGTCCAACGTTATACGGTGGGAGTTGGGGTCAGTGTAGCTCGAAGAAAGGCTGAAGTCGTCGAAGCTACCTCCGTTCCATGGAGCATGGCTGGAAAGAGAGAGACGGACGGGAGGGGGTTTGGCAACGGGCACGGCTAGTGTGGACATCGAAAATGTAGGCGTGGGCAGAAGTGCAGATCTCCATGCATCCGAAGGACGTGGGCGAAGACGTCCGACACCAGTCTTTGTCGTCCAAGATACAATTCCACTCTCTAACAATTTTCAATCGTTATTAGATCTGAATGATGGTATAGGCGTAGGAGGTGAGGGTGTATCGAGAATCAATGAAGCCTCAGTTGCGTTGGTTGGAAAAAAATTTAGTAGTGCTGGGGTGATTGGGCAGCGGTCTATTACATCAAAAGTAGACTTTGGTTCGCAGAGAACATTATGGAATTCCTGTGACGAGAAGGGTAAAGCTATAATAAGGGGAATGAGTAGATTAAGCAGGGCACTATTCTAGGAGATTGATGGCTTCAAAAACAGTGGGTGCCGGTTAATGAGAGTAACAACACTAATGACGTGAATGTTGGTGGTGTTAGTCCTACCTCTGTGGGTACTCCCAAAATTTCTAATATCAGTGCCCCCTTCATTACTGTTGGAGCTATGCCGAAGCAGTGGAATGATGTTGGTGCTTTGGGTCAAAGTAAGGATGATGATTTTAGTTTGGACTACATAGCCACTATGATTGACTCTGGGGGGCGTTTGGTTGCAAGTATAACTAAAGAAGAGATTGCCGCTAATTTTGGTCAGATTATTGGAATGTATTTACGTATTTCCCTGTTAAGAAGCAGCTGACATCTACTAGTGCGGAATGGCTTATTTGCCCTATTTCTTCTATAGAAATTAAGAATGTGGTATTTCAATTGGGTGCTGATAATGCTCCCGGTCCTGATGGATATAATGTTTATTTCTATCAGATGAATTAGGACATAGTAGGCTGTGATGTTATAAGGGCAGTGCAATCCTTCTTTTCCTCTGGCAGGCTCTTTAAAGAACTCAACCATACTTTTCTTTGGCTGGTGCCCAAGTCTGATTCAGCTACCATACTCATTGACTATATGCCTTTACCATGCTGCAATGTACTCTACAAATTTATCTTTAAGGTTCTCTGTAACAGGTTGCAAAAGGTTATTTATGATATTATATCTCCCCATCAAGTTGCCTTTCTAAAGGGCCGTCCTATTAGCGACTGCTCTCTATTGGCCCATGACCTGGTTAGGGACTTCAATAAGCCCATGGGTAGCCGCTTATGCCCAAAGTTAGATCTAACGAAGGCTTTTGACTCGGTAAACAGAGAATTTTTCTACTTTATGATGTACCGCATGGGTTTTCCTCCTCGTTGGATCGTCTGGATTAAGGAATTCATATCTAGCCATACTTTCTCTTGCTCATTAATGGGTCCCCTTTTGGGTTCTTTTCTAGTAATCGAGGCATATGACAAAGTGACCCGCTATCTCCTTACTTATTTGTCTTGGTTATGGAATTCTTCTCAATCACGATGAATCTTGCGGTACTAGATGGTTTGGTCAAACCTATGAAGAGGTACCCCATTCTAACCCCCCACACCTTTTTTTTGCTGATGATCTACTTGTTTTCTGCCATGAAGATGTGAGGTCTGCTGGAAATCTATCCGGTATCTTTGATTCCCTTAGTAATGTTTGTGGAGTTACATATTAACAAGGAAAAAAGAAAACTTTTCTGTAGTAAGGGTTGCCAGAACCCTCGGGAGATTGCAGATATTATTGGTGTGCCCCTTGGTATCCTACCAATTCGCTACCTTGGTCTGCCCCTATCTATTTCATACCCCAAGGCGAGGCACTACTTCCCCATATAGATAAATGCATAAAATACTTGGTAGGCTGGTCTTCCAAACTCTTGTCTTTAACTGGCAGAGTTGAACTTATATGCTCCGTGATATATAACTTATCTTCTTATTGGAGCCTTTTCTTCAAGCTTCCTTTCTTTGTTCTTTGTATTATTGAACAGCTTTACGCTAATTTTCTTTGGAATAACAAGATGCATGTTTGGAGTTGGACTAGTATCTGCAAGCCAAAAGGGAAGGTGGGCTTGGTCTTCGTTGACTTGCTGATATTAACAAAGCTGCATGGATTCGTCTCTTTTGGAGATTTATGCACTCTGATTCTCTTTGGGCCACTTTTATGAGAAGCACCTACACTCTGAATGGGATCTTCCTTCATCCCCAGCTCATTTAGGTACCTGGAAATTTATTTTGGCATCCAAGAAATTAGCATCACCTCTTTATGAAGTTAATAATGATCCTCTGTCCCCCTCTCTTCGTTGGACACCTTCCCCTAAATTTTCACTTACATCAGCTTGGGATGTTATTCGTCCTATGTCTCATGTTGTTCCTTATTATGATGTGGTCTGGTTCCTTAAATGATGCCCTAAAATGTCTACATGCCTTCTTAGGGCATTGAATGATAAGTTGCTGGCGTTTGACAATCTTATAAAGCGGAACATATCTATTACTACTGTCTCATGTGTTTTATGTCAGCATTCCATGGAATCTATTAAACTCTCTTCTTTGAATGTCCCTTTACATTATATCTATGGGAGTTATGCAGACTAATGTTGGGTCTTCCCCCTGGGCCTATTGGGACTCTATTGGAACAAGTGACCCTTATACATGATCGTTTCAAGAGCAAGACAAAAATAACCCACCTGGCTATCTGTTTAGTGGTGTGGCATACATGGCATGAAATGAATATAAGGGTGTTCCACAACTCTAGCAAACATAAAGTTCACATTTTCAGAGATATTTATGAAGATGTTCGTGTTCTCATTGCTTCCATCAGTTGGAAGGAAGGAAGGCAAAACTTTCGTATTGCCCTGGGAAATTGGTCTTAAATTGTATTTATTTGATGTCCTAGTAGCTTAGAATCTTTCTAGGATTGGCTAGTAGGGGATGACGATGCTTGTGTCCTCTCTCTCCTCTACGTTCAAGATTAGATTAGATGTCTATGATTTTACTGATGTGTATATTGTACATTATTTGTTAGTTAATGGAATTTTATTACCTTTCAATATATATGTTTTTTGACGAGTAAGTGTGTATCTTTATTAGAATCCAAAAACAATACAAAATTGATCCAATGGCTAATCCCAGCAGGGTCGTAGCGAGAGGGGGTAGTAGGCACAAGCGCCGTTACCCACTACAAGTTAAAACCCTCCTAGTCCCACTTATGGAAAACCAAAAAAATATGTACAAGTATACTAGGATACGTAAAGTCATGTGTCCATAAAGCCCCAATTTGAAAAGGGGGTAGTCGCCGAGGGATGATCTCGATCTATATCACGAAGGGCTATAAGGACATCCGCCACAATAGCCTCAAATAGCGCAGTTTTTCCCACTCCTTTTCCCTCAAATATCCTGATGTTGCGCTGCTTCCAGATATGCCAAACCATGACTGCCAATGATGATTTTGCTAGAATGCCCACACTATTTTTTTAGTATAAAGGGAAAGAAAAAGATTACCCACCCCTGCGAGTGATGATGGTGCTGAAGTGGTGATTCCCATCGTAAGGAGTCTCCTGCTAAGAATATAACGAGTGTAACTACATTCAAAAAAATAGGTGTTCAATACTCTCTATTGCATCATCCTCACATAAAACGCAGGAGTGTCTGGTGGTTTTTCCCCACTTATGGAGTATGTCTCTAGTGAGGAGTTTACCATGAAATTCACGAAGGAGAGTAATAGCCATCTTAGGGATATGCTTGCTATACCAAACAACGTTGTAATAAGTAAATGGGATGCCCTTCGTGCAAGAGCCATCCCATACATCTCGGAAAGTTCAAGCAGAGCCATGTATCCATTCCCAAGTGTCACTCCCTTGGTTAAGAGAGACCATCTGGAGCATGAGAGTAAGGACTGAATATCACGAACGTCTTTCCACCCATCAGGGGACCAATAGTATCTAACAACATTCCTCTCTACTCCAATAGGGACATCCTGTAGGAGAGATATAGGATCGCTAGGCAGCCAATTATCGTACCAGAAAGAGGTAGTTCGGCCATCCCTAACAATACGCCTTATGTGTCTCTGAGATGTTGACGACCCCCGCTTATGCGTGCTATATGTGTGCAATAATATGATTGGGGGCGTAAGATTTAAATATTTGTAACCGCAAGCGCACAGTGTTGTAGTGTGGCTTGGGGGTCGAACTCAGGGAGGCGTGGATGTGCTTGTGTCAAAGAGGATCAAATTCACCCCATTGGCGAGCTAGCCCAGATCGAATGATGGGTTGTCACGGTAAATGGAATGCAAGGTATAGACAATATAAAGGAAAAACCCGGGACTTTGGTTTCCACCCTATCGTGCGATTCTCGCCGATACGGCCTACAGGTAGGATAGCGATCGGAATTAGGGTCTAATGGTGAGACGTTACCTCTAAAAGTGGTACCAGCGTCCCATGGGCCCGATATTCCGGTCGGTGCCTAGGATGATACGCCGGACTTCCCAGGTTCGATCAGTGGGCACTCCCGTGTCCATTAACACTGATCGACTCCGGGAGCACTAAGCTCGCAACGATAACTCCCAACGTCTCATCCTGCCACTCCCGCGCGCTAGGATTCGGCGTCTACGCTAAGGGCGTGAGCTATGGCTAGGGAGTCAACCGCCAAGTTTATTCCCCCTTGGCCCAATGGTCAAAGGCGGTCTTTTTCCCGCCAATGACAATAAAACAACCCGCGTAACCGTTAGATTCCTAATCCCTATCGATTTCCTAGACCTATGGACGCATCGGGAAGAGCCCACGAAGGGGTTTCCGCCAAAATCCCAGATTAGGGAACTACTCACACATATTTAGTAAAAAGCGATCTAAATAGAAATCGACCGTAAAAATCATGATCAGACAATAGAAATGCAATGGTAGTAAAGCAATTAAGATAATACTAAAGTTTGACAAAGATCTGAAAACTTACAAAAACTGGAAAATTACAACCGTCACAAAATGAAGAAAACAGTAAAACATAACCAACTCCCATTTTTGGAAAACCTAGGGGTTATATTTATAGAAAATGATATCACCCGATCGGTTGACAAGTCAACCAATCGGGTGATCTGCTTCACTCATTTACAGCGCAATGCGGGACTTCACCCGGTCATCTTCACCCGGTCGGTTGACATATGAATGTGACCGGTTGGATCTTGGTGCCATCGGGTGAGGAGGCCGGTTGAGCTGACCGTGTCTTGGCTCTGTAGATTCGGCTACAGATGAACCGATCAGGTGAAGGTCACCCGATCGGTTGGCAATCACAATAAAAATCCAGAGACTTTGGGCTTTTGAACCGGCCTACGAACTGACCGGGTGACTTCTTGTGAGCTCCAAGCTGCGTCCGGGTGGTGCACGCGTGCATCACCCGATCGGTTGAAGATGACCAACCGATCGGGTGAGGGGCTGAAAGATGATATCATCGTCGTTTGACTTCCTGGATCACGCGTGACTCCTCCCGTTGCTCTGTGGACTTGCGATATCGTCGTTTTATGTCCCCTATGCCAGTAAAATCCTGAAAAATATGAAAAACACGGAAAAGTGAAAGAAAACAAGAAAACACGAGAAAACGAATATAAGACGGTGGTAAAAAACGGAAAAACACGGAAGAAAATGTGCGCAAATATATGAAATATAAACGCACGTCAAAATCCTCCAAGCTGAACTCTTCCTCGTCCCCGAGGAAGACGAGTGAGAGTAGGAGCTCGGAGAGGAAAAATAGAGAGAAAGAGAGAAAAAGAAAACTCTATATCCTAGATCACCCGTCAGGGCCAACAAAATCAAAAACGATACACCAAGCAAGCAAACGCCAAATCACATCACTAAACCAAGGAATATGAGTCCAGACAAGTGCCGTGGGCCCACGCGGTGAAGCGCGAGTGAGTGTGGTCGTGCGCTAGCAGTCCGTGTCACTATCTACGATGTGCAATAAAGCTCGATATACACAAATCCAAGAAATGACCCAAATATCGATTCGAATTGAATAAAGCGGTGAATATATAGTTCAAGCATGCATGAGAATAGAGAGAGAATCGAAACATATCATGCGTCAGGGACTCCACAACTAGGGTTAAGTATATCACCACACTATAGCCTAGATAATAGCTAAAAAGTTCATAAGCCAAGTGTTTTCGAAAACGATGGGGGTTGAGATGATGTGGAGAAGAACACTCGGTGCAAATTCTCGCCTTCCCTTTATTCTCGGCAAGCAGGAAAAGATATTCACACGGGAATTTTTTTGGGTTTTGGGTATTTGTATATTTTTTTGGATTTTTGGCTATACAATTTTTTCTTTCTTTTCTTTTCTCTTCTTTTTGGGTTTTTCTTTTCTTTTCTCTTTTTTTTGGATTTTTGGGGTTTTTTTGGCTTTACACATGTGTACTCTCCCAAGTGGGAGAACGGTACACGACGAGGGGATTTGCACCAAGTAAAACAAAAAAGAAATCGGAATCTAAACACTTGGGCAAAGAAAACTATTCTCACTAGTTAGAGCATGGGCTAAATGGGTTATCCTAGTCCTTAATTGTGGAATCCCGACACATGCGAATTGAAGTACATGATATACATAAAGCATGCAGAAGCAGACAGGAGAAATAAATACCGCATATTAAAATCGAAACATGATAATCTAGGGGTCATTCCTGGATAGGAATATAAAGTAAAATCACAAAGTAGAGGTACACCACACAGCTAGGCACGACGCACGACTCACAAAAAGCTAAGTGGACCCACGATGCATGAAATGCAAGGTGACACGATATCCTAGGGCTAGTGAGTGTAATTATCGATGCCATGCTAGGTGTGTGATTTTGTGGCAATTCATCATAGGGTTCATCTCTAGGAGAAAGAGATAAAAAGAAGAAAAGAAAAAGAAAAAGAAAAAGATGGAGGAAAACGACTCAAATAACGAAGAAAAAGAAACAAATGACGCACGAAGTGCGACTCCCCAAGCTGAAACTTGCATTGCCCTTAATGCAATAGAATTTAATACGGGAGGGAAATGAATGAGGGGGGGAACGCGCAAACGCAAAAACACACGTAAGACAAGAAAATCAAACAAACGAAAATGAAAATAAGAAACAGAGATGAAAATCACGCTACACGACATATAAACAGAAAATAAAAAAAATCACACCAAACGACACAAAAGAAAAACGAAACACGACAACACACAGAAAAATTTGACCTCCCCAAGCTAGACGTGACAGTGCTAGCGATAAGATTTGATCGTGAATAAGTAGAGATGTGCAAGGGGGAGGTCATTAAAAGAAAAGAATGGAAATAAAAAAAGAAAATAAAAAGGAAGGGACACGACACGCGAATGTGTCCTCCCCCTAGTAGTGGTAACGCAGGGCCCCGCAAAGACAGATGGGCACGAAAAATAGGGGGAGGCAAGGGTTGGATGGGAAAGTATCAAGCGGAGGCACCACCCTCTGGGGGTGGTGATGGGGGCCTGTGCGGAAGTCCAGGAGTGGTGGCGGGTGGAATGTGAAGCTCGGAGACATCGGGTGGGTCAGTGCGAATGTGACGAATGAGGTTTTGAAGGACGGGCAGGTCACACTCGACGGACTCCTGAGTTGCCCGACCACCATTTACTGCTAGGAGGAGCATGGCCATGACCAGTCGGATTGGTCGTCGTCATGGAAAGACACCTCGTATTCGGCATCGCCAATGTAAACGGGGTCAGGGGCGCGTGGGGTGGTGGTGGCGGGTTGTGTGGTGGATTATGTGCGACGAGCGCGACGGGTGGGTCTAGGGTTGGAAGAGCTGGCGTCGGTGGGCTTAGCACGGCGAGGAGGCATTGTGCAGGAATCGTGTGTGTGTGTGTGTATGCAAAATACGTCGAATACACACTAACACGACAAATGAGCAGAATAGAATTCTAGGGCAAAAATAAAAATTGAGTTAAGGAGCGAGGTTACCCAATTTAGATGAAGATCGTCGCTCGTAGACGCCCCAACGCAACGTAACAGGAGCACGTGTGAAGCCGCGGCGAATTCTTCCAGCAAGTTTCGAAAATGGGGGAGAATAGATGAAAATTAGGGTTTTGTGTGCGGGCGAAATCGAGGAAGATGGGGGAGAAATCGATGGAGAGATGGATGGGAAGAGGGGGGAGATCGATGGGGGTCGGTTTAGGGGAAGAACGAGGTCAGGCGAAGGCAGAGAAGACGAAACGACTATCGGAATTTCGAAACAGGCGGGGGCGGAACGAACGGGCGGAGGGCGCTATATATAGGATTTTAAGTCGAACCGATCGGGTGAAAAGTCACCCGATCGGTTGACTTTAGGTCAAAATTTTAAGCTGAAGAAATGCTACAGGCGACCCGGTCGGTTGACATGTCAACCGATCGGTTGACCGCTCCACACATTTTCCCGAGAGTTTAGAGTTTCTCACCTGGTCCCTCAACCGGTTTTGCTTCTTGTCACCCGATCGATTGACAAATTTTGAAATTTTCCCGAGAGTTTACCCCAGGTCACCCAGTCTACCAACCGGTCTTGCATATATTCACCCGATCGGTTGACCAATTCCCCAAAATTCCCGAGACTTCAGCCCAGTTTGCCCGACCTGTCACCCGGTCTCACATGCCTTCACCCAGTTGGTTCGTTGGGCGACTGATACGGCCGGCAGCTGATACATCCCAACCGATCGGTTGAGTTGTCAACCGATCGGTTGGGGCCTTGTTTTATGCAAAAGTGCACAAACGGCCTTAGTCCCTCAACGGAAATTCTTGACGGCTGGAATTATTTATTAAAATAGATGAAATAAAGGCAAAAATAGTCCTAAAAAGTGAAACAAAAGTTCAGAACATTGGTTGCCTCCCATGAAGCGCTTTTGTTTAACATCGTTTAGCTCGACGCCCGTTGATGGTGTTCAAGGCGGACGATACGGGTGATGCCCAAAGTGTGGCGTCGTTTCAGCTTCTCCCTTTGCTGTAGTCGACGGCGACAAGAGAACTTGCTCAACTACCCTCCCTTTGTTGACGGGGTCTGGGGGCTTCTCTTTCATATTGGCGTCTCCCGCCACTCGCGTAAGGATTCGGACCTCATCCCCGGTGAGCCCCATGGGCTCTTTGCCTTTTCTCCTCGTAGGAGGAGCTTTTGGGAATCTGGGAGAGATCACATGTCGGGCGACCGCCTCATCAGCAACTTCTTTCTTTGGTGAGCCAACTTGCTCTCCAAGATCTCCCAAGTGGTCGGGAGGATTTCTCGAGAGAATCTCCCAGGAGCATGCCTCCGCGGCTCTCTCTTCTTCCAGCTCCAGCGCATTGATACTAGGATCATCTGGAGGATCAGGATGCCTCATTGACAACCCCAAGTCGAATTCGACTTTTTCTTGGCCGATGTTGAGGGAAAGCTTCCCATTCTTCACGTCAATCAAAACACCGGCGGTTGCCATAAATGGTCGTCCAAGTATAATAGGGGTGTGCTTATCTTCCGGCATGTCCATCACCACAAAATCCACCGGCACTTGTACTCCACTCACATCAACGGGGAGGTCGTCTACTATTCCCACCGGATACTTTACCGAACGGTCAGCAAGTTGTAATGTCATGCCGGTGGGCTCCAAATCTCACATCCCTATTCTCTTGTATAACGACAGGGGCATTAGACTGACGCTCTCTCCTAGATCGAAGAGCGCCCTCTGGATTCGCACTTTCCCAATCGAATAAGGGATGTAGAAACTTCCTGGGTCTTTAAGCTTGGGCGGACTTGCTCGCTGGATAAGAGCACTACATTCCGCCGTCAGAACGACCTTCTCTTTTCTAGAACCCTTTGTCACCAAATCCTTGAGGAATTTCGCGTAGGAGGGTATCGTCTCTATAGCTTCAAGGAAGGGTATTTGCAGGCTTAAGTCTTTAACCATGGAAAATAATTTGACATACTTCTTGTCTATTTGGGCCTGGGCTAACCGTTGCGGAAAAGGCACAACGGGCTTGAATACCCGAAGGTTCCCTTCCTCATCCTTTTTCTTCTCCTCTCCATGGATTCCCTCTGGAATAGTTGGCTTTGGTGACGAAGCACAGTCGTCATTTAATTTTTCAATTGGTCGCTCCGCGACCAACAGTGCTTCGTGCTCCTCGGGGGGCACTCTCGTGGGGATTTGTGTTCCGCTCCTCAAGACGATAGCGGACACGTTGGCATGCTCATGTGTGAGCGCCAAGGTTTGATTAGCCCCCCTCGGGTTCACCTCAAGCTGTGGCGGTAATAGATTTTGCGGCCTCTGAAGGTTCGCCACTTGCAACCCCAGCTGGGTCACCTGATCAGTGAGAACTCTCTGTCCCATCTCCAACTTCAGATTTATCTTCTACTGGTTGGCGATGTATTGAGTCAAGAGGGACTCAACCGGAGAGATGGCCCTCTACTGGCCATATTGCTGCTGGATGGGCTGCTGATTCCTTTGTGCATACTACTGGTACTGTTGTGGAGGTTGTTGCTGCTGAAATTGCTGCTGCTGAAACTGCTGCTGCTGAGGCCTAGCCGGCTGATATATCTGTTGATGTTGCTGCTGAGTCGGCTGTTGATACGGTGCCTGGTAGCTAAGGTTGGGATGATTCCGGTTGTTTGGAGAGTAGGCCGGGTTGGAGTTGGTTCGTGGTGGAAAAGGCGCATTCCCCATAGGATTGTAAAATAATACGCTCGCCTGATCCAACAGTGGTGAGATGTCACCACCGTCGAATTCTCCAAAGACTTCGGATTCCACCGCTGCAATCTGTTGTGTACCGACGCCACCGGCGCCTACCATCAATGCGGAGATCTGGGTCGACATGGTCGACAGCAAGTCAAACTTGCTTGATAATTTGTCGACGTCCTCGACCCTGTGGATGCCTCCGGATCTAGGTGTGGCTCTCTCGTCACACCACCGCTCATTATTAGATGCCATATTTTCCAGAATTTGTCCGGCATCTTCTTCGCTTCTTGACATAAAGGACCCTCCAGCCGCGGCGTCCATGGAAGATTTCAAATCGTCCCTCAACCCATTATAGAATAGATTTATGATGTGCCACTTGGGGAGCTCATGGTGGGGACATCTCCGCTGCATCTCCTTGTATCTGGTCCAGGCTTCGTGCAGAGACTCGTGGCTGGCCTGGGAGAAGGAGGAGATCTCACTCCTCAGCTTCATGGTCTTCCCCGGAGGAAAGAACTTCGTCAAGAAAGCATTTGAGAGCTTCTCCCAGGTGTTGAATGTATTCGGGTCCTTCCCCCTAAGCCACAGCTTGGCCTTATCTCGCAGAGAGAAGGGGAATAGCTTTAGACGGATTGCCTCAGTTGTGACACCGTTTATCCGAAAGGTGTCACATTTCTCCAAGAAGGAGTCCAAATGTTCAATCGGGCTCTCCATGGGTGCACCCAAAAATTGATCCTGCTGGATCCACGTCACCAAAGATGGCTTAAGATCGAAGCTTTGAGCCGTAATAGCAGGAGGACGGATGGCAGAGGTGGACTCGATGGATGGCATCGAGTACTCCAGCAGGGACTTGTGAGGTGGGGTGTTTTCCCCCATGGTTTCAGGATCCTCTCTTCTTCGCTTCTCGGCGGCCAAATGCCTTAGTGTGGCGTTTATCTCTGGATCAACGGGAATCAAGTCGTCGAGACTTCTTGAACTCATGCGCATTAAAAACAACAAACACCCGTGAAGCGGAAAGTGGGAAAGAAACAGGTAAGATAAAAAATAAAAATAAAAATAAGAAAATAAAAAGGAAAAAGAAGAATGCGAAAATTATCGCGAGGTAGGGATGAGAGCTAGACACAAGGGTTCAGGAAATCCTAAAATAACAAGCACGTTGCCTCCCCGGCAACGGCGCCATAAAGCTTGACGTCCCCAGCTTATGCGTGCTATATGTGTGCAATAATACGATTGGGGGTGTGAGATTTAAATATTTGTAACCGCAAGCGCACGGTGTTGTAGTGTGGCTTGGGGGTAACTCAGGGAGGCGTGGATGTGCTTGTGTCAAAGAGGATCAAATTCACCCCATGGGCGAGCTAGCCCGGATCGAATGATGGGTTGTCACGGTAAATGGAATGCAAGGTATAGACAATATAAAGGAAAAACCCGGGACTTTGGTTTCCACCCTATCGTGCGATTCTCGCCGATACGGCCTACGGGTAGGATATCGATCGGAATTAGGGTCTAATGGTGAGACGTTGCCTCTGAAAGTGGTACCGGCATCCCATGGGCCCGATATTCCGGTCGGTGCCCAGGATGATACGTCGGACTTCCCGGGTTCGATCAGTGGGCACTCCCGTGTCCATTAACACTGATCGACTCCGGGAGCACTAAGCTCGCAACGATAACTCACAACGTCTCATCCTGCCGCTCTCGCGCGCTAGGATTCGGCGTCTACGCTAAGGGCGTGAGCTATGGCTAGGGATTCAACCGCCAAGTTTATTCCCCCTTGGCCCAACGGTCAAAGGCTGTCTTTTTCCCACCGATGACAATAAAACACCCAGCGTAACCGTTAGATTCCTAATCCCTATCGATTTCCTAGACCTATGGACGCATCGGGAAGAGCCCATGAATGGGTTTCCGCCAAAATCCCAGATTAGGGAACTACTCACACATATTTAGTAAAAAGCGATCTAAACAGAAATCGACCGTAAAAATCATGATCAGACAATAGAAATGCAATGGTAGTAAAGCAATTAAGATAATACTAAAGTTTGACAAAGATATGAAAACTTATAAAAACTGGGAAATTACAGCCGTCACAAAATGAAGAAAACAGTAAAAAAATAAACAACTCCCGTTTCTGGAAAACCTAGGGGTTCTATATATAGAAAATGATATCACCCGATCGGTTGACAAGTCAACCGATCGGGTGATCTGCTTCACTCATTTACAGCGCAATGCGGGACTTCACCCGGTCGGTTGACATATGAATGTGACCGGTTGGATCTTGGTGCCGTCGGGTGAGGAGGCCGGTTGAGCTGACCGTGTCTTAGCTATGGAGATTCGGCTACAGATGAACCGATCGGGTGAAGGTCACCCGATCGGTTGGCAATCACAATAAAAATCCAGAGACTTTGGGCTTTTGAACTGGCCTACGAACTGACCGGGTGACTTATTGTGAGCTCCAAGCTGCGTCCGGGTGGTGCACGCATGCATCACCCGATCGGTTGAAGATGACCAACCGATCGGGTGAGGGGCTGAAAGATGATATCATCGTGGTTTGACTCCCTGGATCACGCGTGACTCCTCCCGTTGCTCCGGGGACTTGCGATATCGTCGTTTTATGTCCCCTATGCCAGTAAAATCCTGCAAAATACGAAAAACACGGAAAAGTGAAAGAAAACAAGAAAACACGAGAAAACGAATATAAGACGGTAGTAAAAAATGAAAAAACACGGAAGAAAACGTGCGCAAATATATGAAATATAAACGCACGTCAGATGTGCTACGATAAGAAGGAGGAATCCAAGTACCAAAATTTGCAGGCTTAGTCTTAAAAAGTAGAAGCCCTCAGACACTGAATTATAATGGCATCACATATACTTTGCCCAAGTCCCATCTGAAGATAAAAGTCTCTAAGTCAACCGAATGCCTGAGGCCACATTAAGATCAGTGAGTAACATCTAACTAACCCACCTCTTCCTTCGGGGTACATAAATCTCGCCAGGCCCAAGTGTGCTGATTTCCCAAAATAAACCTCCTACAAGCTGAAGTGATGGTGCATAAGACTGATGGATGAATACGATAAGCATACATCCAGAAAGCTACCATGCTATAAATCACAGTGCGAACCAGCTCTATCCGGCCTGATATGGAAAGGAGAGAAGAGGACAAACCAAGGAGTCTCTTCTTACACTTGTCCACCAATCGAGCATACATATATGATTTAGGATAATTAGACGATAGAGGCAAATCGAGGTATGTGGTAAGGGAGGAGGCCTTTTTTATACCAAGCGTACTAGCATGACTACTTGGGTCACACGTGCCTTTGCTGAAAATAGCTGAACTCTTGTCCCAATTAACCTGTAGCCTAGTTAGTAGATAGCACCGTCCGAACCCGGGTAAACATAGCGTATCATCCTGGGCATCGAGCGAAATATCGGGCCGATGGGATGCTAGGTATCACTCTTAGAGGCAATGTCTCACCACCAAACCCTAGAATCCAATCGTATTCCTATTCGTCAGTCGTAATAGAGAGAATCCATGATAGGGTGGAAACCAAGGTCCTAGGTTACTTTTTATATCTTATACCTTTCTGTAGTTTCATTTCTTAACAACCCACCAAGCGATAGGGCTAGCTCACCCACCGGGTGATCGGTTTCCTCTTTGTTGACAAGCACACCACACGCCTTCCTGTGTTCGACCCCCAAGCCACACTACAACACCATGCGCTTGCGGTTATAAATTTTAATTCTGGTATCCCCGATCCGCCTACACATAGTGCCAAATCTAGGGGATGTCACGTCCTCAGGGTGGGTGGTGGAGGAATTGGACGGGGTGGAGGTGCGGTTGTGGGTATGGGTGGATCGGTAGTGCGTGGAGTGAGTGGGGCCTCTATCGCTAGAGACGTGAGGATATGGATCGGGATGAGTCGAACGAGGATGACGAATCACCCACGTACTCCTCGGGTATGGGCAAGCGTGCACAACGAGGGCGTCGTGCCGACCAAGAAGAGGAGGGACGGGGGGTGGCCTTCCTCTTCTTCGACGGAGGCTTCCTGTCACGCCCCGCTTCCCAAAACAACGGAAGCGAAACGTGACAAGGCCCGCTTAGTCCGGAGCTGTGAAGCTCGGACCCAATAAGCGTCTGCGTGGTACTCCAAGACGAAGGAACAGGTCCCTGCAGGTTAGTATGGAACAACAAAAGTACTAAAAGAGATGCATTCAATTATTTCAACAGTTATCCAGAAAAGTACGGGGAGTCTAAACAAAAGCCAACATGGCTAAAACAGCTGGAAGTAAACTAATGGTGCAAGCACCCAACCTAGGCAGAAAGTAAATGGTGCTACGCACCCAACTAAACTGCAGTAAAACCTCTGAATCTGCAACGTGAAGATCTCTAGCTCTGTTCCTCCTCGGGCATGTACTCTGGGTCTGTGTCCTCCGGCTCTACGACCTCCGCCTCGTCAACGTACTCTGGCTCCACACTTGACGTACAACACCCAAAAGAAAGGAAATGTACGTCAGGTAAAGTCTACAAAAGGGGTTAGACTCTACTGCAAGTGTACCAAACTATTAAACAACGGTTTACTGGTTGATTAGCATGCTGAGGTTATAACAGAGTAACAAAGGAAGTAAACGAAGCAGGAAAGTAAAACGCATCAAGCAGTAGTCGTAGCATGTGCTAACGACTACGGGACTAACCTAACAGGTGTCAAGACAAGACGAAACGTGGCAGGACAAGACAAGACAAGACAAGTGTGATAAGAAGGGTTCACGCCTTACGGTTCGAGGGGGATCAGACCCTCTTCCCATGCGCACGCTCAACCCTACCCCAACCCAAGTGCACACGACAAGACATGACAAGGGATCACTCACTCTGTCAAGTGAGTGCCCTATTGCCCTCGGGGCTGTGTATCAGTACAAGGGATCACTCGGAGAGTGCCCTATTGCCCTCAGGACTGTGTATCAGTACAAGGGATCACTCGGAGAGTGCCCTATTCCCTCAGGGCTGTGTAAAACAAGACGCGTCGTGACATGACAGGGATAGTTCTTCTAGGGTGTCCACACGTACGCACACACAAGATAACCCTACGGTGTCGAAAGTTGTTGTTGTTACGCCTAGACTTCGTCGTCAAGTCTAGGTCGTCAAGGTGTCCCGGACGCTATCATTTCACGCCCGGTTCTATTTGTTCACAGTCTAATAGTTCTAGCAGTTTAAGGCTAAGGCACGGCCAAAAGCGCAAGTTAAGTACACTTGCCTGCGGTGGCGAGTGTGTCGTCCATCCGGGGTGTCTCGTCCAGGCGTCGCGTTCGCGGTAATCCGTCTGAAACAGTGTCACGGTGACGGTGTCAGGTCGCGATTTTCATCAAGTCCTATTAGGGTTTGTTTCTAGGTTATCGGGGCTATCCTATTTGTCAACGTCACATTTTGGTGTTTCGTTCAGCCTAAATCGACCACTACCCTATATGCACAGAAAAGTTGTTCGACGGTCGATTTCTACAGTGAGATCGTTTTACTGGTGCGGAAAAGTAAATTTAGTTGTAGTGGTCTGATTTTAGTTAGGGTTCAGTTTTACTACGGTGTGGGTTTGCTACGAGTTCGGGGGACCAACCTTTCCGGTGTTTGATGTGGAATGGACGTAGCGTCCGAATAGGGGATCTCCTCGTCGTCTACGGCGTCTCGGCTACGGGTAGCGTAGCCGGAAACGTTCTGACAGCGATCCAAATGTGCGGGCAGCGTCTCGAGGAAAACGAAACAGCGAGGAAAGCACGTTGGCGTGCACAGTGAAATGTCGCGGGGGCGTCAGGGGCCGCACAAATGCGCACAAGGCCTAGAGGGCCTCTGCGGCTGTTACAGAGATTGCGAAAGACCGTCAGCAACCAGAGATGGCGCTAGAAGGGAGACGGTGACGTGGGGGCCCCGGGGGATCACCGGCGGGCTGAGCGGTGATCAGTTGCTGCGGAGACGACGGCGGCGAGGAATAGCATAGCCGTGCGTTGTGCTTGCTGCAGCGGCAGAAAGCGGCCACCGGCGGGGCTGCAGTCGGCGGCTGCATCTTAGAGGGGGTCGACGGTGACCGGGGGAGTCGTCGGCGGCAACAGCGGGGCTCCGGCGTCAATGGAAAGGATGGTGGCGGATGGAAAGTGCACAGCGGCCGCGAGCTGCTGTGCGGCGGCGCACGTTGCGGTGGCAGACGGCGCTGCCGCGACGGTCGAGGGTGCAGCGCTCCGGTGGTCGGGGGGTTGTCTCGACAAGGTGGCTGCCGGCGTGATCTGAGGGTGAGGGGAGGAGACGCGAGAGAAAGAAAGAACTCGGGTGAGAATTTGTTGGTGGTGGCTGCATAATGAGTTTGCCCTAGGTTTGGTTCACGTGAATGTTGTGTAAGGTTTTTTTAATAATATTAAAATTTATATATACCTAGGGGATTTGGGTTAAGTGTGGAAGATAGAGAGAGATAGGGGGTGTACAATTTGGGGGAAGTCTAGGGGACAGTATAGGGGAAGATTTGGAAAGATACGTATGCTGATTTTAGGGATATAACCAGATTTGGCTATCAATTTGAAATTCGAACTGTTTTGAGCTAATCAACGGTCGAGATTAATCCGGGTGATATCTCTCGCCTCGGGCGTCAGAAAAATAATCCGAAAATACCGAGGCGATCGTGGAGACGAGACACACAGATCTACGGAGCCTGATCGTGCATAACGCCTACCAAAAATTTACGCAAAATTGGAAACGGCGTTTTGAGACAAATGACTAAAACGGCCCTACCACTCCAAGTCGTTTTGCGAGAAGACGAGCCGTGAAATGACGTTTCCAAAAATTACTATAAAATTCTACACTCCCAAACGATCACAATGGCATATCACATTGCATATTTTGGAGTCTAGAAATAGTCAAATAAAATACGTGCACGATAACGCACGTGCACACAGAAAATTCATAAGGTCGAAAAGCGACCGTTACATTCTACCCCACTAAAATAATGATTCCGTCCTCGGAATCAACAGCGCTAATCAGTAAACAGTAAAGGATAACTGTCACGCACCGCTTCCCTAAAATGGAGGCGAGACGTGAGAAGGTCCGCACGAGAGTGGAGCTGTGAAGCCCCAAACCCAATAAGCGTCAATAGAACATAAGCAGGTCCATGTAACCACAAACGGAACACTAATAATAACACAAGGAGAGACAGAATTAAAAACTCATATCTCATAATTTGTCCAACATGAAAATTAAGTTCAACGTCCAGAAAAGCCACCAGGCTAAAAGAAAGAGTCTAAAGGCCCAGAACAAGGCCAACAAAAGGACCAACGTAACAAAGTATAGGTGCTACGCACCGACAACAAAATAGCAGTCTAAAACAAAAGGGAAAAGCTCAACGAAGACACTAGGACTGGTCCCCAGTGTCCACGTACTCCTTGCCAAACACAAGCTCGGGCTCGGCGTCAGCAAACACCTCGTCCTCAACAATGTACTCAGGCTCAGGATCTAACATGTGTCACCCAAAAGAGTAAAGGGGCACATGTCAGCAAGTCTAAAAGACTTGGTCAAGGAAACTGAAAGTAAGGCAAACTAACAACCTAGCAGTTATAGTATGCATGCCATGGCAGTTGTAACATGAGTGCACAAGCAAGACATGGTGAAACAATAAGTACAAGAGAACAATTTATCAGGACAAGTCAAGAGTAGCCAAACTAACAATCTCAATCTTTTCACTAGTCACGTTTCAAGTTGTTTGTAGATGTTTACGCCTTACAGCTGAACGGTTTGGCGTTCACGCTGATTGGCCGCTTAACACTACCCCAGAACCCAGAGTTCACACCTTACCACTGCAGTTGCAGATCGGGTAGACTCCCAGTTGATTGGCCGATTAACTCTTACCCCTAATACCCACATGTAGACGAGCCAGGGTCCATGTACATGAGCTCAGTAAATGAGCCAGGGTTTCCCCGCACAAGAGCTTGTTTCCTGGATAACAACCAGGAGCGTATTCCATTTGGCATAGGGGTGCACCTAGCCTCAATCATTTCACAAGATGTAGCGGAGCTACGCAATCACGTGAACACTTAAAGAATGCAATAACATGACAATTAGTTTGCATACCGTTAATAGAAATTAAACATGACATGGTAGTTGTGCAACATGATAAATGTCGGATCTAGCTTCGTTGTCAAGCTAGTTCCTAAATTTGCGCCTAGGCGAGTATCATTTCGTCGCCTAGTCTCTTTTACGCCTACAACAAGCAAATGGCCTAAGACATGGCCCAAAACCCTAAGTGGCAAGTTTCACTTGCCTAGCACCGAGGATGACGATCAACGAGGGTTCGTCCCACGGACGCTAATCTACGGGGAAGTCGCTGTTATGGAGAAACAATCATCAAAACAACATTCATTTCATTAGGGTTTCACAAAAACACAACGGGTTATGAAAACATTAAGAGATCGATTATTACCGTATCGGAAGCGGAAGAACGACGCCGAGCAAGCACGGCAACGGAAGAAACGCTCCGGGGAACCTAGGGTTCAGATCTGGAAAGGATGGGGAAAATCTGGAGAAATATGTTTTGATATGGGTTTTGGGGGTTTGATGAAGGTTTGAGGAAGGTGGAAGGTGGAAAGTGTTAAGTGAGGGTTTGGATGATGGAGGATGAGCTTGGAATGAAGGTTTGAGGGTTTGGGGAAGATGAGAGCTCAATGGGGGAGAAATTAGGATTAGAGTTGAAGAAGAAGAAGAAGAAAACGTTTGGGAGGGGTATTTATAGGGTTTGATGTCGGCTAGGGCAAAATTAGGGTTTGCTGCACTGATTAGTCGGTCAAAGAACAACTGTTGACCGACTAGTTTGAGAACTAGTCGGTCGGTTGACCAACGCAGACCGACTAAGTGTAAACAGTAGCTCCTGACGAAAACCTGAACTAAGAGTTAGTCGGTCAAAGCACAACTACTGACCGACTAATTTGACATCTAGTCGGTCGATGAACGTTCTTAGACCGACTAAAAGTGAACCGTAACTGGTACCAAAATTAGTTAATGAGTTAGTCGGTTAAAGAAGCATTGCTGATCGACTAGTTTGCAACCTAGTCGGTCAACCAACGTTCTTAGACCGACTAACGATAAACAGTAACTCCTGAACATTTATCAAAGCCCACTAGTCGGTTCAAGAAGGTTTTCCGGCCGACTGGATCGTCATCTAGTCGGTCGGTGCCCCTTCTTACACCGGCTAATGTGCACTGAAAGTTTCGAAATGGAGCGCGAAGCTCCAGGATCGATTCCTAAGACTCCTAGGCTTGATCTAACAGTAAGATATGACCGATATGAAGCCCGTCACGAATGACTTACTCCGAAATCGACGATTCTAAAGAAGAAGCTAGAAAATCACGACGAAACGATCGGAAACGAAAGCCACGGAGACGAAAACCACACACGAGGAGAAAATCCACCAAAACATATATATATATATATAATATAATAATACAGATACATGAAAACGAGTCGTTACATCCTCCCCAACTGAAGAAAAATTACGTCCTCAGAATTTCCCAACACTCACGTGTCCGGGAACAAAAGTGGGAAACGCTCTCGCATCTCATCCTCATTCTCCCAAGTAGACTCTCCAGGCGAGCCGTGTCGCCACATCACCCTCACAAGATTGACAACCTTGTTCCGATGTGACTTCTGACGCCTGTCCAGAATCTGCCCTGGCTGCTGGTCATACGTCATATCGGGGCGAACTGTAATCTCCGAGAAATCCATAGCATGAGATGGATCGCTAATGTATCGACGAAGCTGCGACACATGGAAAACATTGTGAACTCCCTCCAAACATGGCGGCAAGGCTAAGCGGTAGGCTACCTCGCCAACTTTCTCCAGAATGTCAAACGGTCCAATGTATCGTGGGCTCAACTTCCCTCGCTTCCCAAAGAGAATCACACCACGATTCGGGGAAATCCTCAGAAACACATGGTCTCCCGGCTGAAACTCCAAAGGATGCCATTTAGCATCCACCCAATGCTTAAAACGGTCCTGAGCAATCCTCAACCTCTCCCGAATGTTCCTGACAATATCCACGGCCTCCACAATCATCTCAGGTCCCAACAGCTCCCAATCACCAACGTCATCCCAACTCAACGGCGATCGACATTTCCTCCCATAAAGAGCGATGAAAGGCGCCATGCCAATACTCGCCTGGAAGCTGTTGTTGTAAGAAAACTCCACCAGATGTAGATGGTCCTCCCACGAACCCTTGAAATCCAACATGCACGCCCTCAGCATGTCCTCCAAGATCTGAATCGTCCTCTCGGACTGGCCATCCGTCTGCAGATGGTACGCCGTGCTGAAACTCAGACGCGTACCAAAACTCTTCTACAAACTCTGCCAGAACTGAGATGTGAACCTCGTGTCTCTGTCCGACACGATACTCACGGGGACTCCGTGAAGTCGTACGACCTCCTGCACGATTCACGTTACATCACCATCTAAACTAGAAAAAGAAATAAAAACGGAGAGTAAAAGAATTTACCTCCATATATCTCCTTGCTAGCGCCTCAGTGGACTGTCCCACTCGGAACGGAATAAAGTGTGCGGATTTGGTCAATCGATCTACGATCACCCAAATCGCGTCATTCTGCTTCGGACTCCGAGGTAGTCCAGTCACAAAATCCATAGTGATGTGTTGCCACTTCCACTCCGAAATCGGAAGCGGTTGTAGCAACCCGGCCATACGCTGATGCTCCGCCTTCACTTGCTGGCAAACCAAACACTTGGCTACACTCCGAGCCACACTCCTCTTCATGCCATGCCACCAATAGTTCAGACGAAGATCCTGGTACATCTTGGTGCCACCAGGATGCACAGAATAGGCGAACTGTGTGCCTCCACCATCAACTCCTCTCTAATATCCCCAGCTGGCACACACAACCTGGCTCCAAACCTCAGCGAGCCATCCTCATGAATCAAAAAGTCAGTTCGCAGACCGGCTTCCACCTGCTCCCGAATCTTCACCAGCTTCGGATCCTCAGCCTGGCCAGCCTTGATCCGATCCACAATCGTCGACTGTATCTGCATACACATCAACGAAGAAGCCTCCCCAGGAAGAACAATCTCAACACCAAACTCGCAAAAATCCTGTTGTAATCTCCACTGCGAGGTCAAAATCATCACCGCTGGAAGCCTACTCAGCGCATCAGGAACCACATTCACCTTGCCAGGGTGGTACTGCAAATCAATCTCATAATCCGCCATGAGCTCCAACCATCGACGTTGTCGCATGTTGAGCTCCTTCTGAGTAAAAATATACTTCCAGATTTTGTGATCGGTGAAGATCTTCACTTTCTCACTCAGCAAGAAGTGCCTCCAAATCTTAAGAGCAAACACAACAGCAGCCAACTCCAAATCATGTGTCGGGTAATTCTTCTCATGAACCTTGAGCTGACGAGATGCATACACCACAACCTGCCCGTGCTGATGCAACACACAACCGAGACCCTTGCCCGAAGCATCGCAAAAGATCTCAAATCCACCGCTGCGATCAGGCACAACAAGAATAGGGGCAGTCGTCAACCTCTCCCTCAGAACGCCAAAGGCATTCTCACAATCACCTGACCAAACAAAAGGTACATCCTTCCGCGTCAATCTGGTCATCGGCTCAGCAATACGGTAAAAGTCCTTAATGAAGCGCCGATAGTAACCAGCAAGCCCAAGGAAACTCCAGATCTCAGACGCTGACTGCGGAACAGGCCACTCTCTGATGGCCCTAATTTTCTCGGGATCCACTGAAATACCATCTCCAGTTACCACATGCCCGAGGAAAGCAACTCTATCCAGCCAAAACTCGCACTTCGAAAACTTGGCATACAAACGATGCTTCCTCAAAATCTCCAATACCGTCCTCAAGTGCGAGGCATGCTCCTCCTCTGACTTTGAATAGATCAGAATGTCGTCAATAAAGATAACGACAAACTTATCCAAAAAGTCATAGAAGATCAGATTCATCAGATTCATGAAAACTGCGGGTGCATTGGTTACACCGAAAGGCATAACCACAAACTCGTAGTGTCCATACTTTGTCCTGAATGCTGTCTTCGGAACATCTCCCTTCTTCACCTTCAACTGATGGTAACCACTCCTCAGATCCAACTTCGAAAACACCCTCGAACTTCCAAGCTGATCAAAAATATCATCGATGCGAGGCAACAGGTATTTATTCTTGATGGTCACCGCATTCAACTCCCGATAGTCCACGCACATGCGACGTGAACCATCCTTCTTCTTCACCAGCAGCACCGGTGCTCCCCACGGAGACACACTAGGATTGATATAACCCTTCTGCAAAAGCTCATCCAGCTGCTTCCGCAATTCCTCCAACTCAGCGGGTGCCATACGATACGGCACCTTCAAAATCGGCTGCGCTCCCAGAACAAGATCAATAGAAAATTCTAAAGCTCGATCAGGTGGCAAACCAGACATCTCCTCGGGGAAGACGTCATCAAAATCCCGCACAACCGCTGGCCTCTCCAGCTCCATCTGCATAGCCACAACCTCCACCGGCCTGGCCCAAAACCTGACAGGACCAAGCGAGCTGCTACCACGGCTGAACTCAAATACTGGATGTCCGGGAATCTCGAACACCACCTTCTTCCTCCGACAGTCGATCGTAGAATAGAAGCTCGCAAGCCAATCCATCCCAAGGACCGCATCATAGTTGATGACGTCGTGGACAATGAAATCAGTGTAAAGCTCATGTCCACAGACCACCAACGAGCAAGAATTGCAACCAAGATGCACCGAGACCACGCCATTCCCTGTAACGATATTCCAACTCTTGGGAAGAGGGGACGTCGACAAGGAATGCTTCTCCACGAAGCTCCGAGAAATAATGCACATCGATGCACCAGAGTCAAAGAGGACTCGTGCAGGAAATGTGCACACCAAAACCACACCTAACAAGCAATTAACAATCAAACCCTAGTCTAGCAAACAATCATGTTCAAGCAAACAACACAATCTAACAATCAAAACCAGCTAGGAAAGTAACAGCTAGATTGAGGATTACATGCGATAACCTCATCCACAGCCTCGCTCTCCACAGCGGTCATCAGAAAAGCCTGCCTCCTCGGCGGAATAGCCTGCTGAAAAGCCTGTCTCTGTGGAACAAGAGCTGCTCCACGTCCAGCAGGAACAGACGCTCGCTGCTGCAACGGCTGTGCTGTAACAGGTGCCCTCCGCAGCTGATTCGCATGCCGACAATCCTTCGCGACATGAGAAGCATCACCACAAACCAAACACTGGCCCAGAAACTTCCTACACTGATCCTTGATGTGGCCAGGCTTACCGCAGAAATGGCAAGTCTTCAGAATAGGCCCTCCTGGCCTCTTGAACTAAGCTGGCTGATTAGGCTTGAAACCAGGCCTAACCACTGCTCTGGCCTGCTCCATAGGCCTCTTCCCAGCACCAGAAACATGTCCTCTCCTCTGACTCAGGTTCAGCTCCTGCCTCCTCGCAGCGACCAGAACCTTCTGATAAGAGTCCAGATCAGAGGAAGACACAAAACTTTGGAGCTCCAAAGCAAGTCCCTGCAGGAACCTCTGAGCCCTCTCATCAGCATCCTGCACCATCTTCGGTGCGAACCGACTCAGCCTAGTGAACTCTTGGTGGTACAGGTCCACCGTCAAGCTCCCTTGCTTCAGATCAATAAAGCGCTGCAGCATCTCCTTCCTAGCAGCCTTCGGGAAGAACTCCTCATCAAACCTGGACTTAAAGGTAGCCCAAGCTATCGGCTCCACCAGTATCTTCTCTTCCGCATCCCACCAGTTCCGAGCATTATCCTTGAGTTGCCTCTTCGCCAAATCAACCCATCCAGCCGGGGTGATCTTGGCCATCTTCAAGTTATCCTCAATGTTCCGAATCCACTCAACGGCAGCCAGAGGACCCTCAGACCCATCAAAATATGCGGGACCCAGCTGCCGAAATTGCTTCGCTCCCAGCTCGGAGCGAGGCGCATCCAGAAGTGCCCGGGCAGCTCGAGCAAGTGGAGCATTCTGGACTTGCAGGAGCACGCCCTGCTGCACCTGCATTATCTGAAGCATCATCCACATCATCTCTCCATTGGTGGGTTCTCGCTCAGGCTCCTCATCATGAGGGGGCGCATCACTACCTCCACCACGGGTGAATCGCCTTCCTGCCATCTAATGACACAGAAAACGAAGCAGATTAGACTCATAGCTTATGACTCAGACATCGAACTTAGTTTATTGGACATTCTAATATTATTATCGTCATTCCGATAATCGCAGTTACAGAAGAAAGACCTGCATGGGCCACCAACAAAACCTGTCACGCCCCGCTTCCCTAAAATGGAGGCGAGACGTGAGAAGGTCCGCACGAGAGTGGAGCTGTGAAGCCCCAAACCCGATAAGCCTCAATAGAACATAAGCAGGTCCCTGTAACCACAAACGGAACAACAATAATAACACAAGGAGAGACAGAATTAAAAACTCATATCTCATAATTTGTCCAATATGAAAATTAAGTTCAACGTCCAGAAAAGCCACCAGGCTAAAAGAAAGAGTCTAAAGGCCCAGAACAAGGCCAACAAAAGGAACAACGTAACAAAGTATAGGTGCTACGCACCGACACCAAAATAGCAGTCTAAAACAAAAGGGAAAAGCTCAACGAAGACACTAGGACTGGTCCCCAGTGTCCACGTACTCCTCGCCAAACACAAGCTCAGGCTCGGCGTCAGCAAACACATCGTCCTCAACAATGTACTCAGGCTCAGGATCTAACATGCGTCACCCAAAAGAGTAAAGGGGCACATGTCAGCAAGTCTAAAAGACTTGGGCAAGGAAACTGAAAGTAAGGCAAACTAACAACCTAGCAGTTATAGTATGCATGGCATGGCAGTTGTAACATGAGTGCACAAGCAAGACATGGTGAAACAATAAGTACAAGAGAACAATTTATCAGGACAAGTCAAGAGTAGCCAAGCTACTAACAATCTCAATCTTTTCAATAGTCACGTTTCAAGTTGTTTGTAGATGTTTATGCCTTACAGCTGAACGGTTTGGCGTTCACGCTGATTGGCCGCTTAACACTACCCCAGAACCCAGAGTTCACGCCTTACCACTGCAGTTGCTGATCGGGCAGACTCCCAGTTGATTGGCCGCTTAACTCTTACCCCTAATACCCAC
Source organism: Scilla litardierei (assembly GCA_030789695.1). NCBI lineage: Eukaryota > Viridiplantae > Streptophyta > Magnoliopsida > Asparagales > Asparagaceae > Scilla > Scilla litardierei. Next base: position 81,682,171 of record CM061142.1, on the reverse strand, counting down.
ATGTAGACGAGCCAGGGTCCATGTACATGAGCTCAGTAAATGAGCCAGGGTTGCCCCGCACAAGAGCTCGTTTCCTGGATCACAACCTGGAGCGTATTCCATTTGGCATAGAGGTGCACCTAGCCTCAATCATTTCACAAGATGTAGCGGAGCTACGCAATCACGGGAACACTTAAAGAATGCAATGACATGACAATTAGTTTGCGTACCGTTAATGGAAATTAAACATGACATGGTAGTTATGCAACATGATAAATGTCGGATCTAGCTTCGTTGTCAAGCTAGTTCCTAAATTTGCGCCTAGGCGAGTATCATTTCGTCGCCTAGTCTCTTTTACGCCTACAACAAGCAAATGGCCTAAGACATGGCCCAAAACCCTAAGTGGCAAGTTTCACTTACCTAGCACCGAGGATGACGATCAACGAGGGTTCGTCCCACGGATGCTAATCTACGGGGAAGTCGCTGTTATGGAGAAACAATCATCAAAACAACATTCATTTCATTAGGGTTTCACAAAAACACAACGGGTTATGAAAACATTAAGAGATCGATTATTACCGTATCGGAAGCGGAAGAACGACGCCGAGCAAGCACGGCAACGGAAGAAACGCTCCGGGGAACCTAGGGTTCAGATCTAGAAAGGATGGGGAAAATCTGGAGAAATAGGTTTTGATATGGGTTTTGGGGGTTTGATGAAGGTTTGAGGAAGGTGGAAGGTGGAAAGTGTTAAGTGAGGGTTTGGATGATGGAGGATGAGCTTGGAATGAAGGTTTGAGGGTTTGGGGAAGATGAGAGCTCAATGGGGGAGAAATTAGGTTTAGAGTTGAAGAAGAAGAAGAAGAAAACGTTTGGGAGGGGTATTTATAGGGTTTGATGTCGGCTAGGGCAAAATTAGGGTTTGCTGCACTGATTAGTCGGTCAAAGAACAACTGTTGACTGACTAGTTTGAGAACTAGTCAGTCGGTTGACCAACGCAGACCGACTAAGTGTAAACAGTAGCTCCTGACGAAAACCTGAACTAAGAGTTAGTCGGTCAAAGCACAACTACTGACCGACTAGTTTGACATCTAGTCGGTCGATGAACGTTCTTAGACCGACTAAAAGTGCACCGTAACTGGTACCAAAATTAGTTAATGAGTTAGTCGGTTAAAGAAGAATTGCTGATCGACTAGTTTGCAACCTAGTCAGTCAACCAACGTTCTTAGACCGACTAACGATAAACAGTAACTCCTGAACATTTATCAAAGCCCACTAGTCGGTTCAAGAAGGTTTTCCGACCGACTGGATCGTCATCTAGTCGGTCGGTGCCCCTTCTTACACCGGCTAATGTGCACTGAAAGTTCCGAAATGGAGCACGAAGCTCCGGGATCGATTCCTAAGACTCCTAGGCTTGATCTAACAATAAGATATGACCGATATGAAGCCCGTCACGAATGACTTACTCTGAAATCGATGATTCTAAAGAAGAAGCTAGAAAATCACGACGAAACGATCGGAAACGAAAGCCACGGAGACGCAAACCACACACGAGGAGAAAATCCACCAAAACATATATATATATATATATATATATAATATAATAATCCAGATACATGAAAACCAGTCGTTACAATAACGCTCTCTCATCTCCTCCTGGCGCTCCCAAGTGGACTCTCCAGGTGATCCGTGACGCCATATCACTCTCACCAGGTCGACTACCTTATTCCTCAAGTGCTTCTGTCGATGGTCCAAAATCTGCACATGCTACTGGTCATATGTCAGGTCCGGGCGGACAATAATCTCCGAGAAATCCACAGTGTGTGACGGATCACTGACGTACCGACGTAACTGAGATACGTGGAATACGTCATGAACACCCTCCAAAGATGGTGGCAGAGCAAGGCGGTAGGCCACTTCTTCCACGCGCTCAAGCACATCGAATGGTCCAATATACCTCGGACTCAGCTTTCCCTTCTTCCCGAAACGAATGACTCCGCGGTTCGGAGCAATCTTCAGGAATACGTGATCTCCAGGCTGGAACTCCAACGGTCTCCTCTTGGCATCTGCCTAATGCTTGAATCGATCCTGCGCAAATCTGAGCTTCTCCCTGATGTCTCTCACGACATCCACAGCTTCCACTATCATCTCTGAACCCAACAGCTCCCGATCTCCAATGTCATCCCAGCCCAGTGGCGATCGACATTTCCTCCCATATAAGGCAGCAAACGGCGCCATGCCAATGCTCGCCTGGTAGCTGTTGTTATATGAAAACTCCACCAAGTGAAGATAGTCCTCCCAAGATCCCTTCAAATCGAGTGTACAAGCTCGCAGCATATCCTCTAGAATCTGAATAGTCCTCTCGGACTGGCCATCGGTCTGCGGGTGGTACGCCTTGCTGAAACTCAGACTCATACCTAAATTCTCCTGCAGACTTCTCCAGAACTGAGATGTGAACCTCGAGTCTCTGTCAGACATGATGCTCACGGGGATTCCATGTAAGCGTACAATCTCCTGCACGTACACGGTCTACGTCACAACTAAATCAAAATGAAGTAAAAGAGAGGCAAAATAAAATTTTACCTCTAGATACTTCCTCGCCAAGACTTCCGTAGACTGGCCCACTCGGAAGGGGATGAAATGCGCAGACTTAGTCAACTGATCAACGAGCACCCAGACTGCGTCGTTCTGCTTCGGGGTCCGAGGTGCAGCTGATACTACCGGTCATCATCCCCACTGCAACACATAGACATTCATTCATTCATCCATTCCATGATAATTTGGCGCAAGGCAATGCGGGCTAATAGGTATCCCATGGGGATGAACGTAGGCATCCTACAAATCTTCTTATTGGTTTTGGCTTTAAAAAAAGTCTCGGCAAAAGCCTTCAATTCTCTCTTGTAACATACACATCATCTTTACCAACAACCAAAGAAACCAAAAACAAGCTCGCATTCAATCAACAGGAAGATACGCTGCCTGTTCCATTATCGCGACCTTCGCCAGCGGCAAACGGCAAACCATCTGTACGATGGTGCTCAACCTTCACCTGTTAGCATATCAAACACTTGGTAACGCTCCGTGCCATACTCCTCTTCATGCCAATCCACCAGTAATTCAGACGGAGGTCCTTATACATCTTGGTGCCACCAGGATGTATAGAATAAGGTGAGCTATGAGCCTCGCTCAGAAGCCCCTCCCGAACATATCCTGCAGGTACGCAGAGTCTGCTGCCGTACCACAGCGAACCATCCTCATGAATCACGAACTCCGTCCGTAGTCCAGCTTCAACCTGCCTCCTGATCCTCTGTAGCTTCAGATCTCCTGTCTGTGTTGCCTTGATCCAATCCACGATCGTGGACTGAGTCTGCAAATTCAAGAATGAAAGAACCACACCAGTAAGGACGACCTCTAAATCCATTTCCCTCAGCACCTGTTGTGCTCTCCAGTCGGTGGTACCGCAGGTCTATCTTATAGTCTACTATAAGCTCCAACCATCGTCTCTGACGCAAGTTGAGCTCCTTCTGCATAAAAATGTACTTCAAGCTTTTGTGATCGGTGAGAATCTTCACGCTCTCACTCAACAAGAAGTGCCTCCAGATCTTCAGTGCAAATATCACTGCTACCAACTCCAGATCGTGCGTCGGGTAATTCTTCTCATGAGTTCTTAACTGACGAGAAGCGCACGCTACCACGTGGCCATGCTGATCCAAAACACATCCTAGGCCCTTCCATGAAGCATTGCAATATACCTCGAAGCCTCCGCTCCGATCCGGTAAAGCCAAAACCGGTGCCGTGGTCAACCTCGCCTTCAAGATACTGAAGACCTCCTCATAAGCATCTGACCCATGAAACTCCACATCCTTCCTCGTCAGTTTCGTTATCGGCTCTGCATCTTCGAGGACTCGAACTTAAGATGGCCCGGGATTCCGAATACCACCTTCTCACCGTGGCATTCAAACAAGGCGTGGAAATCTCCCAGCAATTCGATGTCAAGAATGACATCGAAAAAAAAGCGGTAGATCATGGGCAATGAAACCTAATAGTTCATGTCCACTGACCACCAAGGGGATCGATCGAAAACCCAGATTCATTGTCACCACTCCGTTCCCTGTGGCGATGTCCCAACACTTAGGAAGTGTATGTGTGGGAATGGAGTGCCTTGTTACAACTTCCAGGATATGATGCACATGGGTGCACCGGAGTCGAACAAAGCCAAGGCCAGGTGAGATGACACTAGAATAGTGCCTAAGGTAAAAAGAACTACGGCCAACACACTACCCCACAACTAGCAAGGACAACACAAATATACAATCGAAACAATCTAACTGCAAAGAAAAGACCAGATCTCAAAAGAATATACCTGCTATAATACCATTCAAATCTTCAGCCTCGCCAGCTGTCATGGTGTACGCCGGCCTCCGAAGTTGCATTGCCTGTCGAAACATTTGCTCCTGTGAGGCCAAGGGTGGTCCACGGACATCAGCTCCTCTCTGAAACGGGGCAGGCGCCCTACGCTGCACTGGAACTGACGCTCCGCCCTCCACTTGGCGACGCTTCGGGCAATCTCTAACCGCGTGCGTGGCAGCTCCACATGTCAGACACAATCCCAGCTTCCTCCTGCAAGTGTTCGGCCGATGTCCTGGCTTGTCACAGTAATGACACAGTCCATTGCTCTGACTCTACACAGGTGCTCCAGACCTCTTGAAAGACGCCGTCTGAGCGGGTCCCACTGCAGGCCTAGCTGTCGGCCTGAACTGCTCCATTAGTTGGTTCCTTCGCAGTGGTGATGGTGGTGCAGTCGGAGGAGCCTGGGCAGCACGGGAAATCTGATGCGCCTGATCAACCAATCGATATTGAACGGCCAACATCTCTCTCATAACGCCCAGTAATTGGCGTAAATCGTCACCTCGGCCATCCATGGTCCCGTCAGCTGAAGGTCCTTCTCGAGCTTCACGTCCTCCCACCATCCTAACGACAAGAAAAACACAACTTAGACTCGCTCACCTTACTGGATAATAATAAAAGAATGTTAATACTTATATCGTTCCGAACTTTTTGCAGAAAAGGACCCGCATGGGCCACCACTAAAACCTGTCACGCCTCGCTTCCCAAAACGACGGAAGCGAAACGTGACAAGGCCCGCTTAGGCCGGAGCTGTGAAGCTCGGACCCAATAAGCGTCTGCGTGGTACTCCAAGACAAAGGAACAGGTCCCTGCAGGTTAGTACGGAAAAACAAAAGTACTAAAAGAGATGCATTCAATTATTTCAACAGTTATCCAGAAAAGTACGGGGAGTCTAAACAAAAGCCAACACGGCTAAAACAGCTGGAAGTAAACTAATGGTGCAAGCACCCAACCTAGGCAGAAAGTAAACGGTGCTACACACCCAACTAAACTGCAGTAAAACCTCTGAATCTGCAACGTGAAGATCTTTAGCTCTGGTCCTCCTTGGGCACGTACTCTGGGTCTGTGTCCTCCGGCTCTACGACCTCCGCCTCGTCAGCGTACTCTGGCTCCACACCTGACGTACAACACCCAAAAGAAAGGAACTGTACGTAAGGTAAAGTCTACAAAAGGGGTAAGACTCTACTGCAAGTGTACCGAACTATTAAACAACGGTTTACTGGTTGATTAGCATGCTGAGGTTATAACAGAGTAACAAAGGAAGTAAACGAAGCAGGAAAGTAAAACGCGTCAAGCAGTAGTCGTAGCGTGTGCTAACGACTACGGGACTAACCTAACAGGTGTCAAGACAAGATGAAATGTGGCAGGACAAGACAAGACAAGACAAGTGTAACATGAAGGGTTCACACCTTACGGTTCGAGGGAGATCAGACCCTCTTCCCGTATGCACGCTCAACCCTACCCCAACCCAAGTGCACAAGACAAGACATGACATGGGATCACTCACTCTGTCAAGTGAGTGCCCTATTGCCCTCAGGGCTGTGTATCAGTACAAGGGATCACTCAGAGAGTGCCCTATTGCCCTCAGGGCTGTGTATCAGTACAAGGGATCACTCGGAGAGTGCCCTATTGCCCTCAGGGCTGTGTATCAGTACAAGGGATCACTCGGAGAGTGCCCTATTCCCTCAGGGCTGTGTAAAACAAGACGCGTCGTGACATGACAGGGATAGTTCTTCCAGGGTGTCCACACGTACGCACACACAAGATAACCCTACGGTGTCGAAAGTTGTTGTTGTTACGCCTAGACTTCGTCGTCAAGTCTAGGTCGTCAAGGTGTCCCGGACGCTATCATTTCACGTCCGGTTCTATTTGTTCACAGTCTAATAGTTCTAGCAGTGTAAGGCTAAGGCACGGCCAAAAGCGCAAGTGAAGTACACTTGCCTGCGGTGGCGAGTGTGTCGTCCATCCGGGGTGTCTCGTCCAGGCGTCGCGTCCGCGGTAATCCGTATGAAACAGTGTCACGGCGACGGTGTCAGGTTGCGATTTTCATCAAGTCCTATTAGGGTTTGTTTCTAGGTTATTGGGGCTATCCTATTTGTCAACGTCACATTTTGGTGTGTCGTTCAGCCTAAATCGACCACTACCCTATATGCACAGAAAAGTTGTCCGACAGACGATTTCTACAGTGAGATTGTTTTACTGGTGCGGAAAAGTAAATATAGTTGTAGTGGTCCGATTTTAGTTAGGGTTAAGTTTTGCTACGGTGTAGGTTTGCTACGAGTTCGGGGGACCAACCTTTTCGGTGTTTGATGTGGGATAGACGTAGCGTCCGAACAGGGGATCTCCTCGTCGTCTACGGCGTCTCGGCTACGGGTAGCGTAGCCGGGAACGTTCTGACAGCGATCCGAATGTGCGGGCAGCGTCTCGAGGAAAACGGAACAGCGAGCAAAGCACGTTGGCGTGCACAGTGAAACGTCACGGGGGCGTCGGGGGCCGTACAAATGCGCACAAGGCCTAGAGGGCCTCTGCGGCTGTTACAGAGATTGCGAAAGAATGTCAACGACCAGAGAGGGCGCTAGAAGGGAGACGGCGACGTGGGGGCCTCGGGGATCGCCAGCGAGCTGAGCGGCGATCAGTTGCGGCGACGGTGGTGAGGAATAGCACATTCGCGGGCTGTGCTTGCTACAGCGGTGGAAAGTGGCCAACGGCGGGGCTGCAGTCGGCGGCTGCATCTTAGAGGGGTTCGACGGTGACCAGGGGAGTCGTCGGTGGCAACAGCGGGGCTCTGGCGTCGATGGAAAGGACGGCGACGGGCGGAAAGTGCACATCAGCCAGGAGCTACTGTGCAGCGGCGCGCGTTGCGGTGGCGGACAACGCTGCCGCGATGGTCGAGGGGTTGTCTCGACAAGGTGGCTGCCAGCGTGATCTGAGGGTGAGGGGAGGAGACACGAGAGAAAGAGAGAACCCGGGTGAGAATTTGTTGGTGGCGGCTGCAAAATGAGTTTGCCCTAGGTTTGGTTCACGTGAATGTTGTGTATGGTTTTTTTAATAATATTAAAATTTATATATACCTAGGGGATTTGGGTTAAGTGTGGAAGATAGAGAGAGAAAGGGGGTGTACAATTTGGGGGAAGTCTAGGGGACAATAGAGGGGAAGATTTGGAATGATACGTATGCTGATTTTAGGGATATAACCAGATTTGGCTATCAATTTGAAATTCGAACTGTTTTGGACTAATCAACGGTCGAGATTAATCCGGGTGATATCTCTCGACTCGGGCGTCACAAAAATAATCCGAAAATACCGTGGCGATCGTGGAGAAGAGACACACAGATCTATGAAGCCTGATCGTGCGTAACGCCTATCAAAAATTTACGCAAAATTGGAAACGGCGTTTTGAGACAAATGACTAAAACGCCCCTACCACTCCAAGTCGTTTTGCGAGAAGACGAGCCGTGAAATGACGTTTCCAAAAATTATTATAAAATTCTATACTCCCAAGCGATCACAACGGCATATCACATCGCATATTTCGGAGTCCAGAAATAGCCAAATAAAATACGTGCACGATAACGCACGTGCACGCAGAAAATTCATAAGGTCGGAAAGCGACCATTACACTTCCTAGGCCTAATGTAACGACTGGTTTTCATGTATTTAGATTAGCTATATTATATTATATGTTTTGGTGGATTCTCTCCCTATGAGTGGTTTTCGTCTCCGTAGCTTTCATTTTCGATCGTTTCGTCGTGTTTTCCTATCTTCTTCCGTTGATCGTCGATTTCGGAGTAAGTCATTCGTGACGAGCTTCATGTCGGTCGTATCTTATTGTTAGATCAAGCCTAGGAGTCTTAGGAATCGATCCCAGAGCTTCGTGCTCCATTTCGGAACATTCTGTGCACTTTAGCCGGTACAAGAAGGGGAACCGACCGACTAGATGACGATTTAGTCGGTCGGCAAACCTTCATGGACCGACTAGTGGGCCTTGTTAATTATTCAGGAGTTGCTGTTTGTCGTTAGTCGGTCTAAGAACATTTGTCGATCGACTAGGTTGCAAACTAGTCGGTCAGTAATCGTTCTTTAACCGACTAGCTCTATGATCATTTTTAATACCAAGTACTGTTCATTCTTAGTTGGTCTAAGAACGTTCGTCGACCGACTAGATGAGAAACTCGTTGGTCAGTAGTTGTTCTTTGACCGACTAAATCTAAATCCTATTTTTGTACAGGAGTTACTGTTTGGACTTAGTCGGTCTGCGTTGGTCAACCGACCGACTAGTTCCCAAACTAGTCGGTCAGTGGTTGTTCTTTGACCGACTAATCAGTGTCGAAACCCTAATTTTTGGGCAGCCGCCGGTTGTGCCTATTTAAACCCCCCAAACGTTTTTCTTTTCTTCTTTCACTTCTCCTGAGCCTCCTTCTTCCCCAAATCATCATCCATCTAACCCTAGCCCTCCTCCTTCATCAAGAGTCCCTCTCCCACTCCGTTTTGGCCGGCCACCACCCCTAGGTCATCTCCAACCCCCAAAATCCCCAAAAACCCCATTTCTCCAGATTTTCCCCATCCATTCCAGATCTGAACCCTAGGTTCCCCGGATCATTTCTTCCGTTGCCGTGCTTGCTCGGCATCGTTCTTCCGCTTCCGATACGGTAATAACTCGATCTCTTAATATCCTCATAGCCAATTTGTGTTTTTGTGAAACCCTAATAAACTAGGTTGGATGTTGTTCTAATGTTGTTTTGCCATGGCAGCGATCTCTTTTCCATAGCTAGCATTTGTGTGACGGCCTCGTTGATCGTCATCCTCGGTGTTAGGCAAGTGAAACTTGCCACTTAGGGTTTTGGGCCATGTCTTAGGCCATTTGCTTGTTGTAGGCGTAAAAGAGACTAGGCGACGAAATGATACTCACCTAGGCACAATTTCAGGAACCAGCTTGACAAAGAAGCTAGGACCGTCATTTATCATGTTGCATAACTATCATGTCGTGTTTAATTTTGATTAACGGTACGCAAATTAACTGTCATCCATGCTATACATGTTGTATGTCGCATTCGTAGCACACGCTACAATACTTGTGTTTCATGTCCCGTGTTCCAGAAGCGGGCTACGTGAGTTAGTTGATAGCCAATGCCCGATCTACTTGTTTACCGGCTAGGGACCCGCGTTGCAGTCATAACCCTACGCCATACTTGTTAAATACACTTCCTGGCTCATGTTCCAGAAGCGAGCATTCTGTGTTTGGTGTAATTCCCTGGCTCGATACACGTGGAGGGGTAGAGATAAACGGTCACTTGAGCTTAGGAGTTGGCCCGATCAGCCACTCTAGCCAACAGGCGGAATCTCTGTGCACAACTTGTTTACTTGACTTGTACTTGTCCGTGTTTTACTTGTAAATCTTGTTACCCATGGCATACTAGCTATTTGTACTACCCTTTACTTGTCACTTCCATGCTATACTTGTCATGTCATGCATCATACTATAACTGCTAGGTTGTTAGTTGCTTTACTTTCAGTTTCCTTGCCCAAGTCTTTTAGACTTGCTGACATGTGCCCCTCTACTCTTTTGGGTGACACATATTAGATCCTGAGCCTGAGTTCATTGTTGAGGACGAGGTGTTTACGGACGCCGAGCCCGAGCCTGTGTTTGGCGAGGAGTACGTGGACACTCGGGACCAGTCCTAGTGTCTTCGTTGAGCTTTTCCCTTTTTGTTTTAGACTGCTGTAGTGTCGGTGCGTAGCACCTATACTCTGTATACGGTTGGCTTTGTTTGGCCTTGTTCTGGGCCTTTAGACTCTCTCTTTTAGCCTGGTGGCTTTTCTGGATGTTGAACTTAATTTTAATGTTGGACAAATTCTGAGATTGAGATTTTGTTTCTGTCTCTCCTTGTGTTATTATTGTTGTTCCGTTTGTGGTTACAGGGACCTGCTTACGTTTTATTGACGCTTATCGGGTTTGGGGCTTCACAGCTCCACTCTCGTGCGGACCTTTTCACGTCTCGCCTCCATTTTAGGGAAGCGGGGCGTGAAAGGTTTTGTTGGTGGCCCATGCAGGTCCTTCTGTACCTGCGAATTGTCGGAATATCGATAATAATATTAGAATGTCTAATAAACTAAGTTCGACGTCCGAGTCATAAGCTATGAGTCTAATTGTTTCGTTTTCTGTGTCACTAGATGCCAGGAAGGCGAATCACCCGTGGTGGAGGTAGTGGTGCGCCCCCTCATGACGAGGAGCCTGAGCGGGAACCCACCAATGGGGAGATGATGTGGATGATGCTCCAGATGATGCAGGTATAGCAAGGCGTGCTCTTGCAAGTCCAGAATGCTCCGGCTGGTCGAGCTCCTCGGGCGGCTCCGGAGGCCCCTCGCTCCGAGCCGGGAGCGAAGCAGTTTCGGGAGCTGGGTCCCGCATATTTTGATGGGTCTGAGGGTCCTCTGGCTGCCGATGAGTGGATTCGGAACATTGAGGATAACTTGAAGATGGCCAAGATCACCCCGGCTGGATGGGTTGATTTGGCGAAGCGGCAACTCATGGATAACGCACGGAACTGGTGGGATGCGGAAGAAAAGATGTTGGTGGAGCCGATAGCTTGGGCTACCTTTAAGTCCAGGTTTGATGAGGAGTTCTTTCCGAAGGCTACTAAGAAGGAGATGCTGCAGCGTTTCATTGATCTGAAGCAAGGAAACTTGACGGTGGACCAGTACCACCAAGAGTTCACTAGGCTTAGTCGGTTCGCACCGAAGATGGTGCAGGATGCTGATGAGAGGGCTCAGAGGTTCTTGCAGTGACTTGCTTTAGAGCTCCAGAGTTTTGTGTCTTCCTCTGATCTGGACTCTTATCAGAAGGTTCTGGTCGCTGCAAGGAGGCAGGAGCTGAACCTGAGTCAGAGGAGGGGACATGTTTCTGGTGCTGGGAAGAGGCCTATGGAGCAGGCCAGGGCGGTGGTTAGGCCTGGTTTCAAGCCTAATCATCCGGTGCAGTTCAAGAGGCCAGGAGGGCCTATTCTGAAGACTTGCCATTTCTGCGGCAGGACCGGGCACGTCAAGGATCAGTGTAGGAGATTCCTGGGCCAGTGTGTTGTCTGTGGGGATCCTACCCATGCCATGAAGGATTGTCTGAAGTCAAAGCAGCCTTGGAAGGCACCTGTTGCAGCACAGCCGTTGCAGCAGAGGGCGTCTGTTCCTGCTGGACGTGGAGCAGCTCTTGTTCCACAGAGGCAGGCTTTCCATCCGGCTTTTCCGCCGAGGCGACAGGCTTTTCTGATGACTGCTGTGGAGAACGGGGCTGTGGATGAGGTTATCGCAGGTAATCCTCATTTTAGATGTTCCTTTCTTATTAGGCTTTGTTTGTTAGATTATGGTGTTTGCATGAATATGATTGTTTGTTAGACTAGGGCTTGATTATTAGACTGTTTGTAGGTGTGATCTTGGTGTGCACATTTCCTGCACGAGTCCTCTTTAACTCTGGTGCATCGATGTGCATTATTTCTCAGAGCTTCGTGGGGGAAGCATTCCTTGTTGACGGCCCCTCTTCCGAAGAGTTGGAATATCGTCATGGGAAATGGCGTAGTCTCAGTGCATCTTGGTTGCAATTCTTGCCCGTTGGTGGTCTGTGGACATGAGCTTTACGCTGATTTCATTGTCCACGACGTCATCAACTATGATGCGGTCCTTGGGATGGATTGGCTTGTGAGCTTCTATGCTACGATCGACTGTCGGAGGAAGAAGGTGGTGTTCGAGATTCCCGGACATCCAGTGTTTGAGTTCAGCCGAGGTAGCAGTTCGCTTGGTCCTGTCAGATTTCGGGCCAGTCCGGTGGAGGTTGTGGCTATGCAGATGGAGCTGGAGAGGCCAGCGGTTGTGTGGGATTTTGATGACGTCTTCCCCGAGGAGATGTCTGGGTTGCCACCTGATCGAGCTCTGGAATTTTCTATTGATCTCGTTCCGGGAGCACAGCCGATTTCGAAGGCACCATATCGTATGGCACCCACCAAGTTGGAGGAATTACGGAAGCAGCTGGATGAGCTTTTGCAGAAGGGTTATATCAATCCTAGTGTGTCTCCGTGGGGTGCACCGGTGCTGCTGGTGAAAAAGAAGGATGGTTCGCGTCGCATGTGCGTGGACTATCGGGAGTTGAATGCGGTGACCATTAAGAATAAATACACATTGCCTCGCATCGATGATATTTTTGATCAGCTTGGAGGTTCGAGGGTGTTTTCGAAGTTGGATCTGAGGAGTGGTTATCATCAGTTGAAGGTGAAGAAGGATGATGTTCCGAAGACAGCGTTCAGGACGAAGTATGGACACTATGAGTTAGTGGTTATGCCCTTCAGCGTAACTAACGCGCCCGCATTTTTCATGAATTTGATGAACCTGATTTTCTACGACTTTTTGGATAAGTTTGTCGTTATCTTTATTGACGACATTCTGATCTATTCGAAGTCAGAGGAAGAGCATGCCTCGCACTTGAGGACGGTATTGGAGATTTTGAGGAATCATCATTTGTATGCCAAGTTTTCGAAGTGCGAGTTTTGGCTGGATAGAGTTGCTTTTCTGGGGCATGTGATGACTGGAGATGGTATTTCTGTGGATCCCGAGAAGATCAGGGCCATCAGAGAGTGGCCTGTTCCGAAGTCAGCATCTGAGATCCGGAGTTTCCTTGGGCTCGCTGGTTACTATCGGCGTTTTATTAAGGACTTTTCCTTTATCGCTGAGCCGATGACCAGATTGACGCGGAAGGATGTACCTTTTGTTTGGTCGGGTGATTGTGAGAATGCCTTTGGTGTTCTGAGGGAGAGATTGACGACTGCCCCTATTCTTGTTGTGTCTGATCGCAGCGGTGGATTTGAGATCTTTTGCGATGCTTCTGGCAAGGGTCTCGGTTGTGTGTTGCATCAGCACGGGCATGTTGTGGCGTATGCTTCTCGTCAGCTCAAGGTTCATGAGAAGAATTACCTGACACACGATTTGGAGTTGGCTGCTGTTGTGTTTGCGCTCAAGATTTGGAGGCACTTCCTGCTGAGTGAGAAAGTGAAGATTTTCACCGATCACAAAAGCTTGAAGTACATTTTTACCCAGAAGGAGATCAACATGCGACAGCGTCGATGGTTGGAGCTTATGGCGGATTATGAGATTGATTTGCAGTATCACCCTGGCAAGGTGAATGTGGTTCCTGATGCGCTGAGTAGGCTTCCAGCAGTGATGATTTTGACTTCGCAGTGGAGATTGCAGCAGGATTTTTGCGAGTCTGGTGTTGAAATTGTTCTTCCTGGGGAGGCTTCGTTGATGTGTATGCAGATACAGTCGACGATCGTGGATTGGATCAAGGCTGGCCAGGCCGGTGATCCGAAGCTGGTAAAGATTCAGGAGTATGTGGAAGCCGGTTTGCAGACTGACTTTTTGATTCATGAGGATGGCTCGCTGAGGTTTGGAGCCAGGTTGTGTGTGCCTGCTGGGGATATTAGAGAGGAGTTGATGGTGGATGCACACAGTTTGCCGTATTCTGTGCATCCTGGTGGGACCAAGATGTACAAGGATCTTCGTCTGAACTATTGGTGGCATGGTATGAAGAGAAGTGTGGCTCGGAGTGTAGCCAAGTGCTTGGTTTGCCAGCAAGTGAAGGCGAAGCATCAGCGTACGGTAGGGTTGCTACAACTGCTTCCGATCCCGGAGTGGAAGTGGCAACACATCACTATGGATTTCGTGACTGGACTACCTTGGAGTCCGAAGCAGAATGATGCGATTTGGGTGATCGTGGACCAATTGACCAAATCCGCGTACTTTATTCCATTCCGAGTAGGACAGTCCACTGAGGCACTGGCGAGGAGATATATGGAGGTAAATTCTTTTACGCTCCGTTTCTATTTCCTTTTTCCTAGTTTAGATAGTGATGTAACGTGAATCGTGTAGGAGGTCGTACGAATTCACGGAGTCCCCGTGAGTATCGTGTCGGACAGAGACACGAGGTTCATATCTCAGTTCTGGCAGAGTTTGCAGAAGAGCTTGGGTACGCGTCTGAGTTTCAGCACGGCGTACCATCCACAGACGGATGGCCAGTCCGAGAGGACGATTCAGATCTTGGAGGACATGCTGAGGGCGTGCATGTTGGATTTCAAGGGTTCGTGGGAGGACCATCTACATCTGGTAGAGTTTTCCTACAACAACAGCTTCCAGGCGAGTATTGGCATGGCGCCTTTTGCCGCTCTTTATGGGAAGAAATGTCGATCGCCATTGAGTTGGGATGACGTTGGTGATCGGGAGCTGTTGGGACCTGAGATGATTGTGGAGGCTGTGGACGTTGTCAGGAACATTCAGGAGAGGTTGAGGATTGCTCAGGACCGTTTTAAGCATTGGGTGGATGCTAAACGCCGTCCTTTGGAGTTTCAGCCGGGCGACCATGTGTTCTTGAAGATTTCCCTGAATCGTGGTGTGATTCGCTTTGGGAAGCGAGGGAAGTTGAGCCCGCGATACATTGGACCATTTGACGTTCTGGAGAGGGTTGGCGAGGTAGCCTACTGCTTGGCCTTGCCGCCATCTTTGGAGGGAGTTCACAATATTTTCTATGTGTCGCAGCTTGGTCGGTACATTAGCTATCCATCTCATGCTGTGGATTTTTCGGAGATTACCGTTTGCCCCGATATGACGTATGACCAACAGCCAGTGCAAATTCTGGACAGGCGTCAGAAGTCACTCCGGAACAAGGTTGTCAATCTTGTGAGGGTGATGTGGCGACACGGCTCGCTAGGAGAGTCTACTTGGGAGAATGAGGATGAGATGCGAGAGCGTTTCCCACTTTTGTTTTCGGACACGTGAGTGTTGGGAAATTCCGAGGACGGAATTTTTCTTAAGTTGGGGAGGATGTAAGGACTGGTTTTCATGTATTTGGATTAGCTATATTATATTATATGTTTTGGTGGATTTTCTCCCTATGCGTGGTTTTCGTCTCCGTGGCTTTCATTTTCGATCGTTTCGTCGTGTTTTCCTAGCTTCTTCCGTTGATCATCGATTTCGGAGTAAGTCATTCGTGACGAGCTTCATGTCGGTCGTATCTTATTGTTAGATCAAGCCTAGGAGTCTTAGGAATCGATCTCTGAGCTTCGCGCTCCATTTCGGAACTTTCTGTGCACGTTAGCCGGTACAAGAAGGGGAACCGACCTACTAGATGACGATTTAGTCGGTCGACAAACCTTCATGGACCGACTAGTGGGCCTTGTTAATTATTCAGGAGTTACTGTTTGTCGTTAGTCGGTCTAAGAACATTTGTCGACCGACTAGGTTGCAAACTAGTCGGTCAGCAATCGTTCTTTAACCGACTAGCTCTATGATCATTTTTAATACCAAGTACTGTTCATTCTTAGTCAGTCTAAGAACGTTCGTCGACCGATTAGATGAGAAACTAGTCGGTCAGTAGTTGTTCTTTGACTGACTAAATCTAAATCCTATTTTTATACAGGAGTTACTGTTTGGACTTAGTCGGTCTACGTTGGTCAACCGACCGACTAGTTCCCAAACTAGTCGGTCAGTGGTTGCTCTTTGACCGACTAATCAGTGTCGAACCCCTAATTTTTGGGCAGCCGCCGGCTGTGCCTATTTAAACCCCACAAACGTTTTTCTTTTCTTCTTTCACTTCTCCCTGAGCCTCCTTCTTCCCCAAATCATCATCCATCTAACCCTAGCCCTCCTCCTTCATCAAGAGTCCCTCTCCCACTCCGTTTTGGCCGGCCACCACCCCTAGGTCATCTCCAACCCCCAAAATCCCCAAAAACCCCATTTCTCCAGATTTTCCCCATCCATTCCAGATCTGAACCCTAGGTTCCCCGGATCATTTCTTCCGTTGCCGTGCTTGCTCGGCATCGTTCTTCCGCTTCCGATACGGTAATAACTCGATCTCTTAATATCCTCATAGCCCATTTGTGTTTTTGTGAAACCCTAATAAACCTAGGTTGGATGTTGTTCTAATGTTGTTTTGCCATGGCAGCGATCTCTTTTCCATAGCTAGCATTTGTGTGACGGCCTCGTTGATCGTCATCCTCGGTGCTAGGCAAGTGAAACTTGCCACTTAGGGTTTTGGGCCATGTCTTAGGCCATTTGCTTGTTGTAGGCGTAAAAGAGACTAGGAGATGAAATGATACTCGCCTAGGCACAATTTCAGGAACCAGCTTGACAACGAAGCTAGGACCGTCATTTATCATGTTGCATAACTATCATGTCGTGTTTAATTTTGATTAACGGTACGCAAATTAAGTGTCATCCATGCTATCCATGTTGTATGTCGCATTCGTAGCACACGCTACAATACTTGTGTTTCCTGGCCCGTGTTCCAGAAGCGGGCTACGTGAGTTGGTTGATAGCCAATGCCTGATCTACTTGTTTACCGGCTAGGCACCCGTGTTGCAGGCATAACCCTACGCCATACTTGTTAAATACACTTCCTGGCTCGTGTTCCAGAAGCGAGCATTCCGTGTTCGGGGTAATTCCCTGGCTCGATACACGTGGAGGGGTAGAGATAAACGGTCACTTGAGCTTAGGAGTTGGCCCGATCAGCCACTCTAGCCAACAGGCGGAATCTCTGTGCACAACTTGTTTACTTGACTTGTACTTGTCCGTGTTTTACTTGTAAATCTTGTTACCCATGGCATACTAGCTACTTGTACTACCCTTTACTTGTCACTTCCATGCTATACTTGTCATGTCATGCATCATACTATAACTGCTAGGTTGTTAGTTGCTTTACTTTCAGTTTCCTTGCCCAAGTCTTTTAGACTTGCTGACATGTGCCCCTCTACTCTTTTGGGTGACACATGTTAGATCCTGAGCCTGAGTTCATTGTTGAGGACGAGGTGTTTGCGGACGCCGAGCCCGAGCCTGTGTTTGGCGAGGAGTACGTGGACACTGGGGACCAGTCCTAGTGTCTTCGTTGAGCTTTCCCCTTTTTGTTTTAGACTGTTGTAGTGTCGGTGCGCATCACCTATACTCTGTATACGTTTGTCTTTGTTTGGCCTTGTTCTGGGCCTTTAGACTCTCTCTTTTAGCCTGGTGGCTTTTCTGGATGTTGAACTTAATTTTAATGTTGGACAAATTCTGAGATTGAGATTTTGTTTCTGTCTCTCCTTGTGTTATTATTGTTGTTCCGTTTGTGGTTACATGGACATGCTTACGTTTTATTGACGCTTATCGGGTTTGGGCTTCACAGCTCCACTCTCGTGCGGACCTTTTCACGTCTCGCCTCCATTTTAGGGAAGCGGGGCGTGACACCTAAGGCTAGGAGGCATCGTGCAAGTGGTGCAGCAAACGACGTACAGTAATAAAAATAAGTAGTGGATAGAATGTATCGAAACCGAGCATCGCTGCGAAAGAAAAACGATGGTGCACGTGCGAAGCCTCGCACCAAAACGATCCCCCAAGATACTCCAAACCAAGCTCCTCCTATAGAGCTCTAAATGTACCTGCAATAAGATAGGAAGATAATATCAGTAGGCAATTGAGGAATTTAATTGGGTTTGGGTTTCGTAATTAGAAAAAATTAAGGATATGGTTCGAAATTGGAAAGAATTATGGTTGGGGTTCGGATTTAGGGAAAATGGAGAGAATGAGAGAGATAAGGAGAGAATGGGGAAGAATAAAGAGTGGTGGAGAGAGTTCGATCGAGCCGGAGTCGTCGGCAGTGCTCAGGCTGAGCGTGGCAGTGCTCCGCCGCTCCGATTGGAACGAGCAGGGGCTGCGGGTGTTTGGGCACAAGTGGAGAGAGGGGGGAGGGAGGGAGAGAGGGAGAGAGAGGAAGGGTGGAGAGAGAGGCGAAGGTGGCAGACCGAGCAGCGGAGGGTGGTGGCGCTCGGGCAGAGGCGGTGGATCTCTAGCGAACTCGATCAGAATGAGCTGGAGATTAGGACGAAGTGGGGGAGCTTGGGCTACTGATTAGGAATTTTCGAATTAGATTAGGATCAGGGTATAACCCGCGTTGGGTTTTACGTGAATCGAACTCAGTTATAAGTTGTGGGCCCCTAGCTGATAGCTGCTTGATCGAGCAAAGATAGCTGCTTGGTCGAGCTGAAAAGATAAAAAAAATTTGAAATTTGAATCCAGAATTTACGCCCTAGTACTTGACCGAGCTGCTTACTCAGCTTGGTCGAGCTGAATTGAAACAAAGTGTTGATTTAGCTCTCTTTTGCTCCCACTGTAGCTCGACCGAGTAGGGTAGCTACTCGGTCGAGTCCATTAAGCTTTCCAGAGCGTCCTTTTTAGCATTTTTGTACACCTACTGTAGCTCGACCGAGTAGGAAAGCTACTCGGTTGAGTTGAATTAGAAACAGAGTGCTCTTTTTGACCTCTTGGAACTCTGACTGTAGCTCAACCGAGTAGGCAGCTACTCAGTCGAGTCGCAATTGATTTCTGGAGCCAATTTTTGGCATCTTTCTCCAGCTCTCTGTATCTCGATCGAGTAAGGTAGCTACTCAGTGGAGTGGCCTCTCCAGGCCCTCTATGCTATGTATTGTTCTTTGGTACTTTCCTCTTGGTTCCTTCTCCTTCCTTTCATCGTTTAGCATGCTCTCCTCATTGTTCAACCTGTAGAAGGAAGAACTCATCAAAATTTTATGTTTTTGTATTTATCTAGAATTAAAAACGTATTTATTTGGTTTTTGAATAGAAGAAAGAAGAACAAAAAAATGAAAAAATCAAAACTATGGGTAAGAAAAACGGGTTGCCTCCCGATAAGGACTTGTTTTAAGTCGTAAGCTCGACTCCATCAAGGTATTCAATCAATGGTGGTGGATGTTTGGCGTGTATGAATACGTGCGTCATGTTTCCCAATGATTTCATGCGGTGGTATTTGGCGCACCTATCCTCATTGGCCTTCCTCGGCCAAAAGGATCGTAGCCTCCGATTCTTGATGATGGATGGTATATCCGGTGGATCCTCGTCAAGTACTCGTAAGTAGGCAGCCACCGTCTTGTTGTATAGACATTGTCGTCATCATCTAGGCTTATTCTCATGGGATCTTTGGAGATCTCCTCTATGGTGTATTCATCAGTAGCCTCGTCTTCCAAGAGCTCAAGATAACTCGCATCCTCTTATGGTGCGCGGTCCCTCATCGACTTTTGCAAGAGGAATTCGACCTCAATGGTGCCCACGTTCAAAGATAGCATCCCCTCATGGACGTCAATTAATACTCTGGCCGTTGCCATGAATGGACGCCCAATATGATTTGTGAACTACCCTTCTCCAGCATGTCCATAACCACAAAGTCTACCGGCATGCATAACTCGGGCGGTATTTTCAATATGATGTCGCATGCTATGCCCACCGGATATGTGATAGAATGGTTCGTCAATTGGATGCTTATATCGGTCGGCTCAAGTTCTGTCCTCGTATTTAGCCTCTTAAAGATGGTGAGCAACATCAAACTAATGCTTACTCCCAAGTTGAATCAAAGCTCTACTAATGGGGGTGCCGCCAACGGAGCACGGCACCGTGAAACTCTCGGGATTTGACAACTTCTTTGGTAGAAGTTTCTTGATAACGGAGGTGGAATTGTCCAAGAGTTTCACCTCCTCTTCCTTACATTTCCCCGTAATAAAATCCTTCAAGAACTTAGCGTAGGTAAGGATTTCCGTGATAGCATCCATAAAGAGGATGTTCAATTGGATTCCCTTGAGAAGCTCGGAGAACTTGGCATACTTCTTCTCCAATTTTCCTATGGCTAACCTTTGAGGATATGATGGTGGAGGTCATCTTGCCTTGTCTCTAGAGGCATCCTTTGGAATGGACTTGTAGGAAGTAATAGTTTCCGCCGGTGCCATAGTGGTAGTAGGCAAATTGGAAGGCGAAGCCTCCTTCTCTCTCCTATGGCATTGAACTCAATTGTAGCTTACTCCACGTCCTTTGCCATAATAGGGGCTGAAATTGTAGTGTCTCCATCTTGCACATGAGTGGTTGATTTTGGCTCACCTTGGTAGAAACCAGCACCATGACATTATCGGTAATCTTTCCTTCCCTCGTGGTTACTGCGACCACCGCATTGACTTGGGCTCTAGGATCAGGCTCATGCTGAGAAGGTAATCTCTCTTGAGTCTTCATGAGTTGTGACATTTGGGCCTTTAGCTCGTCAACAGAGGCATTAAGATTCCTAAAATGTGCCGCGTTCTAACTATTGATCTTCGGTTTCCCACTAATTAAGGCATCCAAGGTCGCCTCTAAATTGGGTCTTGGGGCCGACGGTTGGTATTGTTGCTGTGGCGAGCGGTTGGTGTATCCCGGCAGTCTATAAAGCCTAGATGGCCTAAACACATACTATTGGTGTTGAGGGGGCGGCCCTTGTTGTTAAGGAGGTGGAGGTGGTGGCCTTTTTTGTTGTGGAAGTTGCAATGCTCCATTTGGATTCTCGTATGATAATTCGGGGTGATTTCTTGCCGCCAGATGTTGCCATTGATTTCTCCCATCTACTTGCATGTATTGGACTTCCTCCGCCGGCACATCCGCTCCCTCGCAGGAACCTTCTAATGGATCGTACCCTTGCTCGGTGTAGTCCTCATATGCGGTATAAACTGGAGATCTATGAGTGGGTGGATAGCATCCAACTTATGTTCAATCCTTGCTACATGCTTGCATAAAGTCTCAAGTGGCACATCTTGGTTTGTAGCTATCTTCACCTCGGGACCCTTGACGTTTGAGCGTTCATCGCTCCACTATTGGTTGTTGGAGGCCATTTGTTCCAGTAAAGATATGGCCTCCTCAGGTAGCTTATCCAAAAGAGCACCTTGAGCGGTGTCGTCTATAATCATCTTCGTACCCAGTTGGAGCCTATTGTAGAAACTCTGAATAAGGTCTCAATCCGCAACTCCATGGTGCGGGCATTGATGCTGCAGGTCCTTAAATCTCTCCCAAGCATCATATAGCAACTCATGTGGCAGTTGTATGAAATTAGTGATTGCCCCTCTAATCCTCACCGTTTTGGACGATGTATAGAACTTGTCCATGAAAGCTAGAGCCAACTGCTCCCAAGTCGTGAAGGTGTTTGAGGGATGTGCTTGCAACCAGTAAGAGGCCTTTTCCCTCAGAGTGAACGGAAATAGTCTTAGCTTAATAGCATCTTCACTTACGTCATTGGCCTTGAAGGTGTCGTACTTCGCCAGAAATATGTCTATGTGATGAATTGGGTTCTCATGTGGATGCCCATGAAAGGGGTCTTGCTGCATCAGGTTGATCAACCCAGTCTTTATCTCAAAGCTTCCTACCGCCAGTTGTGGCCTCAAGATGGAAGACGTACTACAAAATTTTGGCTTCATGTGGTCCCGAATGGGCCCGTACATGGAGGAGTAACGTGACCCTCTGCCTTTGGATCAATAACTGTCTGACTCCTCTTTTCTGCTCTGATTCTTCTTGCGGTCTTTTCGATCTCGGGGTCAAATAATAATTCTTCTTCAAGACCCCCGAGGCGAGTGTTCATGCACAACAAAAACTCAGAGAAATACCGTCAATGGCAAAGTAATAAAAGAGAGTAAAAATGTGGAAAGATAAGAGATGGTAAGATTTGCTAAAAAATTCGTCAATACAGAAATAACCTAAATAACGTCTGTAACATCCTCGGCAACGACGTCAAAAACTTGATGCTCCCGAAACTAACACTTAAACCCCCCTAGCAAAGGCTTGAATGCCGAGGGCTAGATGTATCCCAAGTTCGAATTCTTGTTACCTAACGCAAGCGTACGATGTCAAGTAATAGTATAAAAGATATCGATCCCATTGGGAGGAAATCGACGTTATTGTCTTGGGTGATTCCTATATCTTAGAATAGAGCTAGCAGTTGGTTTCAAAAGATTGTTTGTTGGAAGATTGTAATCAATAATAAAAGACTCGGGCATTAGGACTCGCCACTAGGATCGTCGGATGTCGATGCTAGGCTAGAACTCTTACGTTGCATTGGCTTTATTAGGGATTGTCACATCTAAGATGTAGAACTCATGACTCTAAGTGCCATGAATCTAACGTATCGCATACTATACCCCGCTTTCGCGATAAGTGCTTTAAGAATCGACAAAGTCCATGCCACTTTCGTGGATAGAATGATCTCAACTCATGCCACTCTCCTGGATTAGAGCTTCGATGTGTTTTTGGTGGCTCTTATTGATACAATTACGGTAGCCGTCAATTAGTAATATAGTATGTCGGTGGATCCCGTCAAGGCACATGTAATCGTCCCGCTCTTGCGATAAGAGGTATATGCTCTAATTGAACTCACTAACCCCCTAATTAAATCCATAGGATACTCCTTAAGCTAATCACTTCCACCGACCGTGGTCACGATCTCGGTACGAGATCTTCAACAAATTTGACTAGATCGGCCAAAACACGTCCCTTTTATACCAACGTAACCTAAAAATCTCAACTTTACATCTAAATCCTAAGATCTTAGGGCTAATCCATTAGCCTTAGATAGAACTACTCATGGATCATAGCAATAGCAATAAAAGATTCAATAGAAGCAAAAGAATTCATCTTGGCAATAGAAAACATCAAAAAGCAATAGAAAGTTTAGAGAATCGTACCAACGCATCGTAGAGCAATAGAAAACCAAAGAGAATTAAGAATATAAAGATTCCATGCAATAAAGATAAAAAAACCAAGCTTTAGTCTCTACAAATTAGCGACGGCACACAAATTCTCTTGATCTAAAAACTCTAATTAAAACTAAGGAAAATACTAAAAGTCTAGTCTCCCTCAAATAGGGTAAAATTGTATTTATATACAAGGGGTATTAACCCCAAAAAATCTCAAAAAATATGGGCACTTGGGCCCACCAACTTGACCGGTCGCGTCGCCCTACTCGGTCGAATAGCGGCGCCTGCTTGGTCGAGCTGATATAAGGCTGTCGCTTGCTGCTGCTTCTGTTTTGGCTGATTCAGGCTACT
The DNA here is from genome assembly GCA_030789695.1 of Scilla litardierei. Classification (NCBI taxonomy): domain Eukaryota; kingdom Viridiplantae; phylum Streptophyta; class Magnoliopsida; order Asparagales; family Asparagaceae; genus Scilla; species Scilla litardierei. Next base: position 81,658,885 of record CM061142.1, on the reverse strand, counting down.
TGGTCGAGTAGCCCCCTACTTGGTCGAGCTACAGTAGGTCAAAACTGTTGGGGTTTTGGCGGACCCCCAGAGCTCGGATCCGTATCCGTCCTAAGTCGGACGGACCACGGAGGCACAAAAGCGCAGCGGAAAAACCAGAAATCATATTTCTACACTAGCTAAACTATTTAGCTAGGCTCTGGGGAGCCAGAACCTAGCCCGATCTATGCCGACTTGGAGTGGGTCTGACCACTCCAAGAAGGATCTACACTAAGCGACTAATTAAAATTACGCTAAAAAACGCTTAACCACATACCCGGAATCTTGGCCCTGGAGCAGGCAAGATGTACCGCACCGTCTTGAGAAGCTCCTCGTAGCCGAGCCGCGTTGACCCGATCTCCCTGAGCTGCCTCGCACCCTCGCACCGATCCGCCCGAGCCGCTTTCGCCTCCGAGCCGATCACACGCGGTAGAAAGTTTCACTTGAGAAGAACCCGCGTCTTAGACATCCGGATCAGATCCAAACCCCCTTCGTAGTCGTGCTAGGACTACTCCGGAGAATAGGAAAATTAGAGAGAGAGTTTTAGTCGCCGATCGAGCCTGCTCTAAAAATTCTGGAGCTACTCGATCGTTGACTGGTGTGTTTTTCAATGAGGAGAGTGCACCCCTATTTATATAGGGAGTGAGCACTCAACTTCTCGTTGCGGGCAATGTGGGACAATTCCCATGAAGAGAAAATTCAATTAAGCCATTTGGCTTAATTTCAACTTAAAGTTAGGCTTTCACAAAGTCATACTTTAACGAATTAATTCTCCTCGTATACTAAACCTCAGACACCAAACAAGCTATCAATCAGAAAAGCTTGGAATGGTGAACGCGTAGGAACTGACGGTGACGAATTTCGACTTCGTTTGACCCCTCAAACAATTGCTCAAAGTTTAGCAATTTTCACAAAATTCGTAGCCGTCATTAGGGTTTTCAAAAACCCTAATTTGACTTAAGTTGCGGGCGCGCCCGCTAGAATTAGCGGGCGCGCCCGCCCAAGGGGGCAAGGGCGGGCCGCCCGCCCGCTGCAGCAGCGGGCCGCGCCCGCTTGCAGCGGGCGCTGGCCCGCTGCAGCAGCGGGCGCTGGCCCGCTGCAGCAGCGGGCGCTGGCCCACTGCAGCAGCGGGCCACGCCCGCTGCACATAGCGGGCCATGCCCGCTGCTGCAGCAGGTCACGCCCGTTCGCCTTTGCACATGGGCCTTTTGGCCCAGTGGGTCTAACCCACTTCCCCTTGAACTCTTTCTGAGTTTCTGGGCTCGTTTGAGCTCCGATTTGGACGCGGTTTGAACCTGTGTTTAGACCGGGACGATCCCGTCACCCAGGTAACCCTTTCCAACAAGTTAGTTCCTACTAAATTCGTTGTAACTAATTTACAACACGTTTAGTCATAGTTAGCATCTAATGCAACGTTGTGTCCCTATTGCTAATGCGACTAACTTTCACAACTTAACTTGTGAATATCATCAAATGACATTTCTCTCTATTCTATATTCCTATTACTAAGACACGAGCACTACTCGGTGTGAGACCCTACAGCCTGACCTTACTACAGGTTGGGGCTCGAAACCCCTAGACGACGGTCACTACGAGCAGTAGTTGTCGTCCCTGTTTCAGAGTCATCATAACGTGATCGACCCTTTGACAAAAGTGTCATAGGGTTTGCATTGGCCGTGTCAGTGATGAATTCCGTTGGCTAAAATCCCTTCGTCAAGACTGTGTTATTGTTGGCCTAGGGTATGGTTTTCTGTCAACCCTATTAGACAACATTGGTCAGTATACGGCGGTCTTTATTGTATACACATTGTACTACTTGCAACGTACCCCGGCCGAGGATTAACATAAAGACCGTACTAACACTAACTTCCCTTTAATGGAAGTGACGAATCCCATCTTAGTCATTTACTCACCTTGAGAGCTTCAGGTGCAACCCAACCTAAGATCTTTCATCAGGACTGGTCCTCGAAGCTAGATCATGGGTCTAAGCTACACCGTCCGCTCACAGGTTGGTACAGATGACTTCAGGTCTTAAGGATCAACTAACCTATCATCACCCTAGAGTTATTAAAGACAGATCATTAAAGTTAACCATTTAATAACTCTAATTTGGTCGTTCAGTGAACTCATTCTCTAATGAGCACCTGTGTCTTGTCTCCGACTTCGCTAAGTCGAATGACTATGAGATCATCATTACCCGAAGGCAAGACGAAGACACAGTGATCTATCCGATGTGTCGATATCCAGTTCTCGACACATCTATGATCACGAACCGTTTAAGACTTACGTTTCTATTCGGTCACTTACTTACTCATAATCGAGATCTCATCTAGATATGTAAGGACCTAACTATAAGTCTATAGATATTATCTAAGTATATTAATACAAATGTTTTTATACTTAGAATAATACGTACCATCTACGGTATGAACAAGACGTATAATCAAGATAAATTGCTTTATGGGCATATATCTTCCTACATCTCCCACTTGCACTTAGGCTATTTATCTCGGTATCTCATACCGTTATAGCATATCAGTCACTTTGACATTTGATATGACAAACCTAAGAATGGTTCTACTAATAAGTATCTACAACGAATTTTAATGGATTGAAATTACATCTCTTGATCACACAGGGTTGATCCTTTGGAAAAATGATCTGGATCAATTTTTCTAACTTCGTATAGCTAACAGTTAGCTTATACGATTTAGATGTGGGGTCTAACATTTCCGTAAGTCAGTTCTAGCTCACACCACTTTATTGTGTCAATATGTCAAGTACATATTCGACACCCTAAGTCTCTATATATATATGATTAAATCAAAACAATTTTGACTTAATGATTTATATAGAAGATTCATTAAAGTGAAATATCCTTTTTACTTAGTCCGAAAAACGGAACTAAGTATATGAGCTCGCTCCCACTGACTTTAAGAATTACCTGGTTAAATTACTTCAACATAATATCTAAATCATATTTAGATTTATGTGCAAAATATAACCTTTTGGTAAGTGCCTCAGATGGAATGTACAAGTGTCAGATTCGGTTTGACGAATGAGTCAAGACAAGATCGTTTTAAGGAATCTTGACATTGACTCGTTCAATCAAAACGTACTACACTGTACCTATTCCTTTAACCACATTTAGTATTAACTCTTTTAATAACTAAATGCAGATAATCGAGAAATAATCTTGATATGCGTATTATTGTGATCGCACACAATTTATACGCCCCTTGGAACCTATACTTAACTACTGATTGACTTTTAACATTTAGTCAGCTCCAAAATCAATATTATCGAAGCAATACACCATTATTCGAAATTATACGCAACCATCACAGAAAAGCCACATCCACAGAATTTAAGCCAATTCAATTTCAATTGCAACAAACGAGACATCCATTCCAAAACAACGGGTTCATAACAAGAACCTTAATTTGTTTATCAAAAATAAACCTTGAGTGCAAAGCACTCATTCATTGTTTTCGATCCTTAAAGATGATACATTTTATTCAAATAAGAAAAATATCATCTCCATTACGATCAGCGTCTCCAGAAGTCTTTGAGCGGTCCCAGCAGCAACTGTTGCTTTGATTGCCGACCGATCTCCGTGCTTCTCTAATCTCCAGTTCTTATCAGCCACATGTATACAATACACAGATGTCTATAAGTATCTCATACTATATGAATGGAAATAATTGCATTTAATTGAATTTTAATTTGTACCTGAGATGGGGGCATCAGTATGCCCCTTCTTCTTCTCTGCAAGATAGATCTTGCAGTTCCTCTTCCAGTGGCCAATCTTGTGGCAATGGAAGCACTCAGATTTCGACGGGGCCCCTTTGTTCTTCTTCTTCCCATTCTTAGCCTTCGCAGGTTGTGGGACCTGCCTCTTCTTTCCTTTGCCTTTCGGCTGGTCGGAAGTAGCAGAGCCAACAACCAGTGCAGCCGGCTTCTTCTCAATCTCCTCAAATTGCCGAAGCATATTGAGGAGACCAGGAAGATCCGTCTCAAGGCTGTTCATTATAAAGCCAGTTATAAAGGGCTTGAACTCGGGAGTTAAAGACTTTAGGATAATGTCCGTGGACATCTCATTGTCCAGGACAAATCCTAACTGGGCGGCGTCCTCCACGTACCCGATCATCTTGATAACATGATCTTGCACGGGTCCTGTCGTCATCTTCGTGCCTCAGAGGTTACTAGTAGCTTCGAACTTGGCAGCTCTGGATCGCTTGCCATACAACTCTTGTGCATTAAGGAGTATGCTCTGAACATCCATATGTTCATGTTTCCTTTGCAGCTCGTTGGTCATCGAAGCTAGAGCAAGGCATCTTGCCTTCTCAGCATCCCTCTGGTACAACTTGAAGGCTTCTTTCTCTTCGTGGGTCGAATCCTCATCGGGCTTGTCCGGAGCGTCCTCGAATAATATGTATCCAATCCCAGCTAGGGAAAGGACCAACTTAATGTTCCTAAGCCAGTCTTTGTAGTTGGTTCCATCCAGCACGTTCTTTTCTACCATGTATTTTAGACCTGAGTCCATTCTGCATTTTATAGATACTTTAGTTAGCATATGTTCGTAGTATAGTTTTAATGGTTTTAATAAAACTATATTCTCCCACTAAATTTATTTAAAGCCATAATAATAAACAATTTATTATAAAATAATATTTGTGAGAGAGGGATCCGACTACCCTGAGTCTGACAACCTTGAGTGTATCTCAACAAGTTGTCCGACTCTGCAGTCGGTAGACGAACTCGTCATCAATCATATTTACTATGATTCCCTATCGATTTTTTTACCCCTAGTCATTTGTGATCATGAGTGTGCTCAACCGGATCACAATGGCTAGCCTAGTCGGACCCTTGTTTTCGTGTCTAGCCTGACTTGCCCCTTTGCTCGGTGTATGCACGACGCGCCGGTTTGGGTCAGGTCTTAGACTACATTCTTGGTTAGACTTACGCCGAAGCTCGAGGGATGAGACAACGGTTTCAGTCAAGTTAAGATGTCAATCAAGAAATCGGTTTCTATAAGATTGACATGTCACGGCTTGAGTGTAGCTCAACAACCGGAACATGTTTCTTACAGTTGCCAACTCCTAAAACAAGGAGGGCTACGATTTATCTTGAACAAGATTATTATCGTATTGACTTAGGTATAGTCGATGGACTTACATAGTCATGAATCGACTCCTTGCGGTCCAGCGGACGCGGCCAGGGAATTGACTAAGCCAGGACCACTTGTTACCCAGTCTAGCTAGGTTGGTCCAAAAACTTTAGCCAAGCACATTGACCGACATCATGATCCATTGAAGGAGTTGTCATCAATCTTATGTTTTCCAAACAACTAAATGGCTTTTAATTAAAAGAACTAGTTAATCCTTATCAACTAGTGGATCCTAAAATTCAAAATTTTTCAGATTGGTTGAACATCTTTTATTAAGTCCTTATCAACTATAAGGTTCTACGTTCAACTTACTACCCCAATCTTATTAGGATTTTAATAAAACAATTCAACATTTTGTCTTTTATGAAAATCATTATTTAAACATTTTAATGAAATGATTTACAAACAAAGGGACTATCCTAATCAGGTATTAGGTTCTAATGTTGTTTTGTTTTATCAAACATAGCATGTCACTAATTAAAATTTCATCTCATAAAATTTTAAATATTTAATGGCTAACCTAATAAGGTTTACAAGTCCATGAAACAACTAATTTATCAACATAAATAAAATGTTTATTTTATGACATACATGAGCATTTGCAAGTTCTAAAATTATCTACATAATTAAAACATGCAAATCTAAATTTTAACACTTAAAAATAAAGATTAAAATTTAAAGCCTTCATAAAAAATTTTATCGCATAAAACTAGGTCGTACAAAATTATCTAATAATTTTAAACCTAGGCCTTTAAAATTTTTAATCTTATTTCTAAAATTAAAATATCACATTAAAATTTTTAGAAACAACTATGTAATAAAAGAAATTAATTTATGTTTCATCTCATGAAAATAAAACATTTCTATTATTAAAATGATTTTAAAACTCTTTTAAAACTTTTAGAAATCTTTTAGAAGCTTTCAAATAAAGTTTTAAAGATCTCTAACTTTTATGTAACTAAAGAAAAATTCTTAAATTTCAAAAATAAAATTTTTCTAAAGTTTACATAAACTTTAAACACTCTTTTAAAATTTTTAATGTCTCATAAAAATTTAATAAAGTATTTAAAATAAAAGAGACTACCTTTAGATTTATCGCATAAAAATAATTTGTCCCTTAATTAAAATAATTTTCCGTGTTGCAACAAATTAATTTTTGAAACACAAAATATTTTCAAAACTAATTTAACATAAAGCTAAAAGGTTTTGAACATGCAGGCTAAGCATTTTTTTTAACTATTTAAAAAGTCGCTATAGTAGATCTATAGCATAACCGTGGCTCTGATACCACAGTTGGGGTTTTGGCGGACCCCCAGAGCTCGGATCCGTATCCGTCCTAAGTCGGACGGACCACGGAGGCACAAAAGCGTAGCGGAAAAACCAGAAATCATATTTCTACACTAGCTAAACTATTTAGCTAGGCTCTGGGGAGCCAGAACCTAGCCCGATCTATGCCGACTTGGAGTGGGTCTGACCACTCCAAGAAGGATCTACACTAAGCGACTAATTAAAATTACGCTAAAAACGCTTAACCACATACCCGGAATCTTGGCCCTGGAGCAGGCAAGATGTACCGCACCGTCTTGAGAAGCTCCTCGTAGCCGAGCCGCGTTGACCCGATCTCCCTGAGCCGCCTCGCACCCTCGCACCGATCCGCCCGAGCCGCTTTCGCCTCCGAGCCGATCACACGCGGTAGAAAGTTTCACTTGAGAAGAACCCGCGTCTTAGACGTCCGGATCAGATCCAAACCCCCTTCGTAGTCGTGCTAGGACTACTCCGGAGAATAGGAAAATTAGAGAGAGAGTTTTAGTCGCCGATCGAGCCTGCTCTAAAAATTCTGGAGCTACTCGATCGTTGACTGGTGTGTTTTTCAACGAGGAGAGTGCACCCCTATTTATATAGGGAGTGAGCACTCAACTTCTCGTTGCGGGCAATGTGGGACAATTCCCATGAAGAGAAAATTCAATTAAGCCATTTGGCTTAATTTCAACTTAAAGTTAGGCTTTCACAAAGTCATACTTTAACGAATTAATTCTCCTCGTATACTAAACCTCAGACACCAAACAAGCTATCAATCAGAAAAGCTTGGAATGGTGAACGCGTAGGAACTGACGGTGACGAATTTCGACTTCGTTTGACCCCTCAAACAATTGCTCAAAGTTTAGCAATTTTCACAAAATTCGTAGCCGTCATTAGGGTTTTCAAAAACCCTAATTTGACTTAAGTTGCGGGCGCGCCCGCTAGACTTAGCGGGCGCGCCCGCCCAAGGGGGCAAGGGCGGGCCGCCCGCCCGCTGCTGCAGCGGGCGGGCGCCCGCTGCTAGCAGCGGGCGCTGGCCCGCAGCAGCAGCGGGCCGCGCCCGCTTGCAGCGGGCGCCCGCCCGCTGCACCCAGCGGGCCATGCCCGCTGCTGCAGCGGCTCACGCCTGTTCGCCTTTGCACATGGGCCTTTTGGCCCAGTGGGTCTAACCCACTTCCCCTTGAACTCTTTCTGAGTTTCTGGGCTCGTTTGAGCTCCGATTTGGACGCGGTTTGAACCTGTGTTTAGACCGGGACGATCCCGTCACCCAGGTAACCCTTTCCAACAAGTTAGTTCCTACTAAATTCGTTGTAACTAATTTACAACACGTTTAGTCATAGTTAGCATCTAATGCAACGTTGTGTCCCTATTGCTAATGCGACTAACTTTCACAACTTAACTTGTGAATATCATCAAATGACATTTCTCTCTATTCTATATTCCTATTACTAAGACACGAGCACTACTCGGTGTGAGACCATACAGCCTGACCTTACTACAGGTTGGGGCTCGAAACCCCTAGACGACGGTCACTACGAGCAGTAGTTGTCGTCCCTGTTTCAGAGTCATCATAACGTGATCGACCCTTTGACAAAAGTGTCATAGGGTTTGCATTGGCCGTGTCAGTGATGAATTCCGTTGGCTAAAATCCCTTCGTCAAGACTGTGTTATTGTTGGCCTAGGGTATGGTTTTCTGTCAACCATATTAGACAACATTGGTCAGTATATGGCGGTCTTTATTGTATACACATTGTACTACTTGCAACGTACCCCGGCCGAGGATTAACATAAAGACCGTACTGAGCCTATAACACTAACTTCCCTTTAATGGAAGTGACGAATCCCATCTTAGTCATTTACTCACCTTGAGAGCTTCAGGTGCAACCCAACCTAAGATCTTTCATCAGGACTGGTCCTCGAAGCTAGATCATGGGTCTAAGCTACACCGTCCGCTCACAGGTTGGTACAGATGACTTCAGGTCTTAAGGATCAACTAACCTATCATCACCCTAGAGTTATTAAAGACAGATCATTAAAGTTAACCATTTAATAACTCTAATTTGGTCGTTCAGTGAACTCATTCTCTAATGAGCACCTGTGTCTTGTCTCCGACTTCGCTAAGTCGAATGACTATGAGATCATCATTACCCGAAGGCAAGACGAAGACACAGTGATCTATCCGATGTGTCGATATCCAGTTCTCGACACATCTATGATCACGAACCGTTTAAGACTTACGTTTCTATTCGGTCACTTACTTACTCATAATCGAGATCTCATCTAGATATGTAAGGACCTAACTATAAGTCTATGGATATTATCTAAGTATATTAATACAAATGTTTTTATACTTAGAATAATACATACCATCTACGGTATGAACAAGACGTATAATCAAGATAAATTGCCTTATGGGCATATATCTTCCTACAAAAACTTCCTCCAAAACACTGCTCTGTCTGATGACAACTCGGGTCGAGTAGGTGAACTGCTCGGTCGAGCTGTAGTGCCTTGGAGAATAGCTCAAAATAGTCGCTCTGTTTGATATAGCTCAGGTCGAGCTGGTTGTCTACTCGGTTGAGTGGGGCATGGCCGTTTCCTTACTAATTCTATGTGTCAACTCGGCTGCGTAGCTGTTGCTACTCGGTCGAGTCACCTGGGTAACAGATTCTGAAGTGTCCATCTCTCGCTCTATTCTCGTCCTCTCCTCCAATCTTCTTCATTGTCTTGGCGAACTCTCATGGAGCCTTGCCAATGACATCCCGAACGTACCGGATATGTCCATGTCTCAAAATTGCTCCAATTCGCTCCAAAACTCTTGAAAATCCATAAAGCTATACAAAACTCGAATATGGCATTAGAAGCGCGATAATGGATGAAAATGTGGATTTTGGAGGCGAATATGACATGCAATGATGCAATAAATATATATATAATATGGACATATCAATAAACAAAATAAAGAAAAACACCACAAAATGGCTAAGCCCCCGATTCGAGCCGGGCATCTGCAGCCACCTCGGGAGCGTCCTCTGGACGGGCGGCGTCGGTGACCTCCACACCTTTGCCAGGAACCATCTCGAGCTTCTCAAATGCAACCCCCGAACCTGGGAATTTGTGCTCGATCACGCATTGACAGTGAAGGAACCCTCCTCAAATGCCCTAAACATCCCTGGGGCGACGATGTCTCGAAATACTCCTTCACTGCCTCCTACGCTATTCGGGTGGGGTCCACCTTCTCCAGTTACCTGACCTGGGCCTCAAGGACGGCTATCTGACCTTGGAGCCTCGACCACTCCGTCTTCTTTGCCTTATTCACACGAGAAGCCTCGGCGAGCTTGGCTGTGAGGTCACCCTCCCTCTCCTCCGCTGTGTCCAGCAGCTCCTCAAGCTCCTTGGTCCTAGACTCATCCTTGGCCTCCCTGGAAGCCATCGATTTAGCAGCCCTCTCCTCGGCCTGGGACTTTTCTGCCTGTGCCAAGACCCTCTCAACGTCCAGCCTCTCGACGTCTGAAGTAAGCTCGGAGATCCCGGTCTCGATCAAACTTATGTGTGCATCGGCCTCCTGAGCCTCCTCCTCGGCGGTCCCCTTCGATGCCGACTTTCATGAGAGACTCGCCTCCGCATCGGCAAGCGCCACAAACTGTCGCCTCCTCGACATGCCGGCCGAGGACAGCAGCACCAAGTGAAAACTACAGATCAGGACCACCCACCAAAGATGATGCACAGGGCTGCGAGTTAGCTTACCTGCTGGCCGACGAGCACTACAAAATTTGTGATCCTATCGCCCTTCATCCCATCCAGCATGGATCAATATTGGGGTAGGCAGGAGTTCTCAGCCAACCGGGCCATGACCCCGCAGTCTATGAAGACAGACTCCTTCAGTCCCACCGGGAACCGAGAGGCGAGCAACCCATCGCCCGACTGTAGAAGATCGGCCTCGGTCGACCGAAAGACAACCAAGGACGTCTCGTAGTCCGCGGGGAGCGAGCCTGGGTAGGCCGGGGAGAGACCGCCCTAAGGACACTTATCCTCGACCTGCTGGGAACGGGTGGGGGACGCAGGGGCCTTGGGAGCCATGGCTTTCTCACCAGAGGCTAGGACCCGAGCCTTTTTCCCCTCTATTCTCTCTCACCCCAGCGACGAGCGATCCCTTGCCCTCTTCACGGCTTCCCCAGACAAACCCTTGCTAACTTGGTAAGCCCCAGCTCGCTGTTTCGATCGAACCTCTAAGACATGATCCCCCCTCCTTGGGCTGGGGTTAGGAAGGGAAGCCGACAGAGTGCGCAGGGAAAAACTAAAGGCAAACCCACCTAGCAATATGGAGGTAAGGAAGTGACCAAGAAACAATGAAAAATCCAAACAAGATAAATGAAGACTCACCGAGGGGCCACACGGTCTTCCTCAGAACATGATCCTGGAAGAGGGTCTTGATGTGTTGTTCGGTAGGGGGACCGCAGACAGCTTGCTAACCGCCGTGAGCTCTGTGTCGATGAGACTCTCCAGCATGAGGGTCAGCAAGCATGGACTACCCCAATGTACAGGAAAGTTTGCCTCCTCGGGGAGGGTCACAAATACATAGTCCTCTTTCCAATGCTTCAAGAAGGACGGCAGCCCTGACACCAGATTCCTCCCCTTCCGAGCGGTAATGTAAAGCCAAGCACCTGACTTATGATGGCTCAGACAATAGAAATGATTTAAAAGGGGGAGAGTCAGCTCCACCCCCTGAAGCAACAACATCACAAGGAACCCCACTAAATACCCGACGGCCTTAGGGCTAAACTGGCACAGGGCGAGCCCAAAGGCCCTCAGGAACATTGCCACGAAGGGATGGAGAGGGAACCGCAGCGAACGTAAAAGTCTTTACGTACACTCCAACCTCACAACTGTCGGGGAAGCAAATCCTCTCATTCATCTGGGGGTGGCCCTGGCACGATGAGGAGGAAGGAGGTACCTAGCTCGGAGCGGCTAAGAGGAGGTGGCGCTAACCACCGATGATCGTCCATCACCATCGGAGATGCACCAGAAAGGTCACCCCGCCCATATGGATCTCAAGGCCCGCACCAGGAAGAGTGACGTCCACGGCAGTAGAGCCCACCAACGATCCCCCGACACTGCCAACTCTCCCTTGAGGCAGAGGAAGAAGACGACGAAGGACACAGGCAACGTGCTACGAAAATCGGTGGTGAATGAGAATGCAAGAGAGGATAGAATAGCGTTGGAGGGGCAAAACCTTCACTCAAAAGGTAACCACCCCTTCTTATATGGCCCTTGCATTATCACTGCCCGTTCGTGAGCACACATGTGTTAGCATCCCAGGAGAGGTGGCTCATTGAGTTACGCACCCAAAGGGCAGGAAGATCCTTAACATCCAGCGCCATGATGGCTTTCATTCAATGCATTGCCTCGACTGACGTGCCAGTCAAATCCCAGTGTACCATATCCCTCGGACCAAAACGTCAAAACTGAATGGCCCGAGCAATGGGGGCAATTGATACGACCCCCGAATGGGCCAAAGAGAGACGAGCCAACCTCACGACCAAGAAGCTGAACTTGGCCCAAGCCGAAAATGCCCCATAAGTGGGCCCGTGGCATCACAGCCCAGCACCGCCACCTGGTGCACTATTGGCCTCCTGTCCTTCGAGGAAACCGCTTCCCAGATCACGCCTGCCTTGATCACCATTGAAGGGACCATCAAAGCGGGCAGGCACGAAGGGCGAGATGGCAGGAAGCCATAAAGGTATTGACATTGAACTCCTATAAAAAGGTAGAAGGGAGAAATGCCAAGGTATTGAATCCTGAATACCCAAATCTTAGGTATTCCACCTCTCCAAGACCTTTCTTCCCCTTCACAGATTTCTCCTCCACAGCTCGGCCTGAGGACTCGCGTATTGGTCTCTCCATGAACCATACTCGATCCCACCGAGCATCCTTCGGACAAGTGCTGACTTAGGCATCGAAGGGGACTTGGTCGAAACCAAGGTCTGACCCCCCTGACAAGCTTTCTCGTCTATGCAGATTGAAGGAGACCTCAACCAGCCGAAGCCACCCTTCGGTGCCCCATCGCTCGGGTCCGAACGCTCTCGAGCCCAAGCCCGTTCGACCGATCGTCCCAGGAAACTGCCATTATACCAAAGCTTCCCTTCGGTATGTCGACGCACTGATCTATGCATTCCTACCCAAATAAATGCTCGGACAATCGACCCTGGAGGCTGCACACATCCCACGTGACGGCGACAACCCTCGAACCTTTAAACTATCAATCAGTGGTGAGAAAACAATCCGAAACAAAATTATTTCCAAAATATGTTTACATTAATCAAGGAGATTTGAAATTCAAATTATTTCCAAAATATGTTTGCATTAACCAATGAGATTTGAAATTTGAAATTCAAATTATTTCCAAAATATGTTTGCATTAATCAAGGAGATTTGATATTTGAAATTTGAAATTCAAATTATTTCCAAAAAACTTTTCCAACATTTATATGCATTCAAACAAGGAGACTTTTGAAAATAATTTCAAATTCATTTAATTGCAATAATTAAAATGATTTTGAAAATCTCGTTGTTTGACCCAGATGTCAAGCCGTCTGCTAGTAGTCGACTCCCAAGGTGGTAGTAGACTCCCAGAGACTTCATAGTATGGGCTTTGGGCTCGAAAACTTAGGAAAAAATATTTAAAACACTTTAAATCATTTTTGGCCTAATCCTAAGTGTGTGTGCGTGTGCGTGTGTGTGTGCTTAATTAAAAGGCCTTAACAAATTCCTAAGACTCAAATGAAAATCAAAACATTACATAACATTATTTGAGCTAGCATGCAACTCTTTGTCCATTTGCCTTGGCTTTCACTTGATCTTTTGATCCACATAGTTTTTGTGCTTGTTCTCCAATGCTCCTAGCCTTTCAGCTTTGGATGCAGCTTGATTTTGTGCCTTCCTTGATATGCTTGTTCCAATATATAAGTTTGACTTTCATTCTTTGAATCATGGATCTTAAAATTCCATGCTTCATCACTTACATTAAAATGCATTTCCTACATACAAACTCAATGAAAATATTAGTACCATAATATGTTGCTCATTATCAAAATAATCACTGGTGGAGACTCAATATCCAACATTCTCCCCCTTTTGCCGATGACAACATATTGCATAAAAACATAAAAAATATGCAATGTCGTGCAGATGTCTTCTCCCCCTTTGGCATTATTTAAAAGGGTTAAAACGAATAATATACCAAGTGCAAGAAAAAAATTCTTACTTATGCTCCCCTCAAAGTTTGCATCTTTGAAGTTTGGTCTCCCCCTTAATGTATGCATGGATTTAAGAGATTCATCAAGAGCTCCTCTACTAATCCCTTATAATTTTGGTACCTGAAAATCAAACATATAATTTTGGTACCCTTTCTTTGTGGGTCGTAGGATTAGTCATATATAATAACATAAAAATCAACCAATAGGGACCCAACCCAGTTGGGTTGAGATTTCCCATAAATAAATATATTATCCCTACAAAAATGAACATTGTTCATAAAACTAGAAATGTAATTGTCTTTCATTTGGACGGTTCCAATTTTGGGAATCCAAACTTTGACATATCCATTTTCAGTTTTAGGAACTCTAGCTTGATGATGAGAATTCCTAGCATTTTGATTCGTCACATTATAACCTAAGCCATGTTTGCTAGATTGGGGTCTTTGTGAACTAATAAAGCCATCTAATTTTTCTTTACCTTTTTTGAACCTAGCAACATTATTAACCAAGTCATCATATGTTGCCTTAATGGTGGCCATGTTCTTTTCTAAGTCCCCAAACCTATTGCTTAGGTCTTTGAGTTCTACATTGAGCAACATATTCTTTTCACTTAAATTCTTATTGTTGCTAACCAATTTTAGGTTCTTTTCCTTAATCTTTTCTAGCTCTTGATTAGTAGAATTAGAACCACAAGATTTATGCATCTTTTTTAGAGTTAAAAGCTCTTTGAGTTGGACCTCATATAAAGCATAAATTTTATGAAATTACTCCTCATAATCAAGTTCCTCATCATCACTACTATCGATATCACTAGAGTTAGGGCAGGAATTTACCTTGGGGTCTTCCCGTGCCATGAAGCACACGTAGTTCCGCTCATTCCTTTTTCTTAGTTTTCCTTCACTTTTGGAAGATGATGATGAACTATCGAAATCTGCACTATCGCTCTTATACCATCCAACAAATGCCTTTGGCTTTTTGCTTTTGTTAGATTTCATTATCATTTCTTTGTTTTTCTTTAGCAAACACTCCTTCTTTATGTGGTCGGGTATATTACATTCATAACAAATAACATCATTAGTGGTATTGAACTTACAATTGTAGGACTTACGTGCATTTAGGATTTTCTTGAATCCTTTGGAGATGAGAGCCATTTGTTTCTCCATCTCATCACTGACTTCATTATCGGACTCCTCCATATCCGATGTGGCTTTGAAAGCAAGGTTCTTCTTCTTTTCACCATGCTCCTTAGTCTTTCTCTCTTGCAGTTGGAGTTCATACACCATTAGATTGCTGATGAGCTCCTCCAAGGTTAGTTTTGAAGTGTCGTTGTCCTCTTCAATGGCCGAAGCTTTAGATTTCCATTCGGGAGTGAGGGATCTAAGGATCTTGCATACATGATCCTCTTGTGTGTACTTCTTTCCCAATCCCGCAAGTGTTTGACGATCTCTGTAAATCGTGTGTACATCTCTGTTATGTTCTCGCCCTTCTCCATTATAAATTGTTCATACCTACCAATATAAAGAGAAGATTTCGATGATTTAACTTTTTGGTTACCTTCAGCATTACCTCAAGAATTTTCCATATTTGGTGCGTGGATGTAGCCATGGAGATGCGGTTGTACTCCGTTGTGTCAAGTCCGCAATACAGAATGGACATCGCCTTGGCATTTAGAGACACTTTTTACTTCTCCTTCTTGGTCCACTTTTCTTCCTTAAGAGTGGGTGCTTCAAAAGGGTTCTCTACCATTCTACATAGCTCATAGGAAATTGAGAGAAGGTACATGTGTATCCGATTCTTCCAAGATCCATAATTCGATCCGTTGAGAATGTTAGATATAACGATCGATGACTTCGTGTTTGATGATAACAAATGTGTGTGCTAAATGTTTTCAGAAATGGCAAGCTTGCAAATACTCAAAGATGGACTAAGTCAAAGTGATGGAGAATTTGCTATTCATTAGCAAAGTTGGCTTGGTCAAAGATGGAGATAATGGCTACAAATATTGGACTAAGTCAAAGATGAAGATAAGGAGGGAATCAATTTAAATCCATATTTGAATTGATTCAAATCAATTGGTGCATGAATCAAATCCCTCCAACACAAATGAAGACTTGGTCAAAGTGGAGAGATATGGAGAATCTCATGCAAATCAATATTAGAGATTAAATCGTTGGAGGAGATCGGAGGGGAGGCGGTGGCAGTGCTCGGTGGTGGGGTTTAGGGTTTGGGAGTGAAGCGAGGTGAGAAGGTGGTATGGAGGAGATCGGATGGGGAGGTGATCGGAGGGGAGAGGGAGAGGGCGAGAGATGCTCGGGGGGGTCGGCGCTCGGGGTCGAGAGGGGAGGGGGGTGGTGCTCGGGGGAGGGTAATCGCCGGATGAGAGAGAAAGAGCTCGGGGGGAAAACTAGTGCTCGAGGAAAAACTGGGTCACTCGCTCGAAATTTTCGAGCGAGCAACCCATTGAATTTATATGGTTTAGTCCATAGTAGTCGAGCACTCAGGCGAGTGGTCGAGCACTCGGGCGAGCGCTCCCGCTCAGGCGAACCTTCTCCCCTTTGCTGGGTTAGTCACTCGGTCAAGCGCCTTGTGTGCTCGGCCGAGCGATCTGAAATTTTAGCACTCTCAGCAAAGGCGCTCGGCCGAGCGATCTGAAATTTCAGCACTCTCAGCCCTTAGTCCATCTCGTAATTCTCTCCGATTTGAATTTCAACTCCACACTCATGTTTTACTCTTTTGTTCGTCGTCATGACCGCCAAATACCTGCCAAAATCAACAAACTTCAGTTATTTATGGATTTTTGAATTTCTATAATAAAAATCTCAAAAAATCTAATTAAAACCGAAATGCGAGTAAATAGGCCGGGTTGCCTCCCGCCAAGCGCTTGTTTAAGGTCATTAGCTTGACTCACGCTGTTCAGTGAGGCGATATGTTGGGCACATGCGAGATGCGCCCATCGTTCTTTCCGACCAACCCTTGTGGGGCCGGTTGGTCGAACGCCTCCTTTGGACCCTTAGCGGTCCGTCCGTTCTCTTTCATCGACGGTGCTTGTCTCTCTTTGGAGCGCCCCATGGATGCTGCAGCCACCAACTTTCTGATTTTTATGACGTTTGGGTCGTGATCCTCCTGCTGAGTGAGAAGGTGAAGATCTTCACCGATCACAAAAGCTTGAAGCACATTTTACTCAGAAGGAGCTCAACATGCGACATCGTCGGTGGTTGGAGCTCATGGCAGATTATGAGATCGATCTGCAGTTTCACCCTGGCAAGGTGAATGTGGTTCCGGATGCACTGAGTAGGCTTCCGGCAGTGATGTTGTTGACTTCGCAGTAGAGATTGCAGCAAGATTTTTGCGAGTCTGGTATTGAGATTATTCTTCCTGGAGAGGCCTCTTCGTTGATGTGTATGCAGATACAGTCGACGATCGTGGATAGGATCAAGGCTGGACAGGCTGGAGACCCGAAGTTGGTGAAGATACGGGAGCAGGTAGAAGCCGGTCTGCGGACTGACTTCTTGATTCATGAGGATGGCTCGCTGAGGTATGGAGCCAGGTTGTGTGTGCCAGCTGGAGACATTAGAGAGGAGTTGTTGGTTGAGGCACACAGTTCGCCGTATTCTGTGCATCCTGGTAGTACCAAGATGTATAAGGATCTTCGCCTGAACTATTGGTGGCATGATATGAAGAGGAGTGTGGCTCAGAGTGTAGCCAAATGTCTGGTTTGCCAACAGGTAAAGGCGGAGCATCAGCGTATGACAGGGTTGCTACAACCGCTTCTGATTCCGGAGTGAAAGTGGCAACACATCACTATGGACTTTGTGACTGGACTGCCTCAGAGTCCGAAGCAGAATGACGCGATTTGGGTGATCGTGGACCGATTAACCAAATCCGTGCACTTTATTCCTTTCTGAGTAGGACAGTCCACTGAGACGCTAGCGAGGAGATATATGGAGGTAAACCCCTTTTACTTTCCATTTCTATTTCCTTTCCCTAGTTTAGATAGTGATGTAACGTGAATCGTGCAGGAGATCGTACGACTTCACAGAGTCCTTGTGAGTATCGTGTCGGACAGAGACACGAGGTTCACGTCTCAGTTCTGGCAGAGTCTGCAGAAGAGTTTGGGTACGAGTCTGAGTTTCAGCACGGTGTACCATCCGCAGACGGATGGCCAGTCCGAGAGGACGATTCAGATCTTGGAGGACATGCTGAGGGCGTGCATGTTGGACTTCAAGGGATCTTGGGAAGATCATCTCCACCATGTTGAGTTTGCCTACAATAACAGCTACCAGGCGAGTATTGGCAAGGCACCTTTAGCCGCCCTATATGGGAAGAAATGTCGATCACCACTGAGCTGGGATGACTTTGGAGACAGGGAGCTGTTAGGACCTGAGATGATCGTGGAGGCAGTGGATGTTGTGAGGAACATACGAGAGAAGCTGAGGATTGCTCAGGACCGTTTCAAGCATTGGGCTGATGCTAAACAGCGTCCTTTGGAGTTTCTGCCAGGTGACCATGTGTTCCTGAAGATTTTCCCGAATCGAGGAGTGATTCGCTTTGGGAAACGAGAGAAGTTGAGCCCAAGATACATTGGACCGTTTGACATTCTGGAGAGAATTGGCGAGGTAGCCTACCGCTTAGCCTTGTCGCCATCTTTGGAAGGAATTCACGATGTCTTCCATGTGTCGCAGCTTCGTCGGTACATCAGCGATCCATCTCATGCTGTGGATTTCTTGGAGATCATCGTTCGCCCCAATCTGACATATGAGAAGTCACTCCGGAACAAGACAGTCTATCTTGTTAGGGTGATGTGGCGACACGGCTCGCCAGGAGAGTCTACTTGGGAGAGAGAGAAGATGAGATGAGAGAGCGATACCCACTTTTGTTCCCTGACACGTGAGTGTTAGGAAATTCCGAGGGTGGAATTTTTCTTAAGGTGTGTAGGATGTAATGACTGGTTTTTGTCTATGTATTGTCTCTTATATATATTATTGTTGTTCTCTTCATTGTGTGTTTTTCCCCTATTGGACGTTTTCTTTCAGTTCTTTCTGATCTCCTACTTTCCGTTGCATATCATGATGGGCTTGGAGTAAGTATTTTTACGATGAGCTTCATAGCGTCCATATCTTAGAGCTAGGTTGATCTTAGAAGCCATAGGAATCTTTCCCGAAGCTTTGCGCTTCAATTCGAGACTTTTCATGCATTTTAGATGGTTCAAGAAGGAGAACCAACCGACTAGATTGCAATCTAGTCGGTCGGTAACTCTTCAGGAACCGACTAGTTCATCTTGATTATTTCAGCTGAATTACTGTTTCCACTTAGTCGGTCTAAGCACATCCATCGAGAAACTAGTTGTGAAACTAGTCGGTTAGAACTTGTTCTCAGACCGACTAATTCTGAGATCTTTCTGACAGCCGAGTTACTGTTTACAGTCAGTCGGTCAAAGAACGACTATCGACCGACTAGTTGAGAAACTAGTCGGTTAGAGTTTCTTCTCAGACCGACTAACTCGCAGTACTTATTGTCTATCATATTCGACCTTTAGTCGGTCTATGAACATTCACCGACCGACTAAATCCCAAACTAGTCGGTTGACGAACCTTCACAGACCGACTAAATCTGTCTACCCTATGTTGACCCTGTTCACTTTTTGCCTTTTAGTCAGTCTCAGTTGGACGACCGACCGACTAGTTCCCAAACTAATCGGTCGACCACACTTCACTGACCGACTAATATGCCCAGAAACCCTTGGTTAAGTTGTAGCCGCCGCTTATTCTTTCTATTTAAACTCTATATTTCTTTCACTTCTTCTCTCACTTTTTCTAGCCGACCTTCTTCCCCAATCATCCCCCATCTTCCTCTTGCCTTTCCTCCTCCTCCCGTGCTCCCTCTCACCCCCCATTGCACCGGCAACCACCCCGCAAGCCGCCGGCCGACTCTAAAACCCCCAATTCCCCAATTCTCCAGTTTTTCCCTTCATTCTCCCATCTCCAGATCCGTTATATCTCAGCCGTAGCAGATCTCTTCAGCCGTAGTTTTCCCGGGATCGCTTCTTCCGTTGCCGTGCTAGATCAGATTTGGCAACGGCAATCCGGATACGT
Organism: Scilla litardierei; assembly: GCA_030789695.1. Classification (NCBI taxonomy): domain Eukaryota; kingdom Viridiplantae; phylum Streptophyta; class Magnoliopsida; order Asparagales; family Asparagaceae; genus Scilla; species Scilla litardierei. The sequence goes on along the minus strand of CM061142.1, from coordinate 81,639,050 downwards.
CAAGATCCTCTCCTACCTGCAGATTCGTAGGCGTCTTTGATCGTCGTTTCTTCCGCTTCATATACGGTTAGTGATCTACCCTTAATCTTTCCATAACCCACACTGTAAATTTAGAAAACCTAATAAAAATGGATTACTAGACGTTGAAGGATTCCAATACAAATCCGGATTAGAACATCAAATTCTGATTTTCTGTTTTGCCATAACAGTGACCCATCCCCGTAGAATAGCGAATTTTGAGACAACTCTCGTCGATCAACAACCTCGGTACCAGGCAAGTGAAACTTGCCAACCTTGTTTTAGGCCATGCTCTAGGCCTTTTCCTTGCTTTTAGCATGAAAGAGACTAGTGTAACGACTGCTTTTCGTGTATCTGGATTTAATATAATATAATATATGTTTTGGTGGATTTTCTCCTCTTGTGTGGTTTTCGTCTCCGTAGATTTCATTTTCGATCGATTCGTCGTATTTTCTCGCTCCTTCCTTAGGATTGTCGATTTTGAAGTAAGTCACTCGTGACGGACTTCATAACGGTCGTATCTAACTGTTAGATCAAGCCTAGGAGTCTTAGGAATCGATCCCAGGGCCCCGCGCTCCGTATCGGTACTTTTCTGTGCTCATTAGCCGGTGTAAGAAGGGCCACCAACCGACTAGATGACGATCCAGTCGGTCGGCAATCCTTCTTGGACCGACTAGTTAGCTTTCTAAATTTATCAGGAGTTACTGTTTATCGTTAGTCGGTCTAAGAACGTTGGTTGACCGACTAGGTTGCAAACTAGTCGGTCAGCAATGCTTCTTGAACCGACTAACTCATCAAATTATTTTTGTATCAGTTACTGTTTACTCTTAGTCGGTCTAAGAACGTTCATCGACCGACTAGATGCCAAACTAGTCGGTCAGTACTTGTTCATGGACCGACTAACTCTAGAATCCTATTTTCGTTCAGGAGTTACTGTTTGCACTTAGTCGGTCTGCGTTGGTCGACCGACCGACTAGTTGCCAAACTAGTCGGTCAGTGGTTGCTCTTTGACCGACTAACCAGTGTTAAAACCCTAATTTCTGGGCAGCCGCCAGCTCAACCTATTTATACCCAACCCAAACGACTTCTTCTTCTCCAACACGACCAAAAACCCTAAAATCTTCCCCCTTCAGCCCCCATTTTCCTCCAAGCTCCATTTCTCCATTCCAAGCCCTAAATCCATCATCCAATCCATCCATTCACTCTTACCCCTCATCTTCCCCAAATCTCCATCAAAACCCATCAAAACCCCCAAATCCCCCAAAACCCTAGTTTCCCCAAACTTCTCCAATCTTCTCCAGATTTGATCCTAGGGTTCCCCGGAGTGTTTCTTCCGTCTCCTCTTGGTAAGAAATCGATCTACCGTTGTTTTCTTAGCCTATTTATAATTTTACGAAAACCCTAATTAATTTCATGTGTTTGGTGTTTGTTTCCCCCATAACAGCGATTTCCCCCGTAGGTAGCATCCGTGTGACGAAGTGATCGTCAATCCCCGGTGCTAGGCAAGTGAAACTTGCCACTTAGGGTTTAGGCCATGTTTTAGGCCATTTTCTTGTTATAGGCGTAAAAGAGGCTAGGCGACGAAATGATACTCGCCTAGGCGCAAATTGGGGAATTAGCTTGACAACGAAGCTAATTCCGACTTTTAGCATGTTGCACAATTACCATGTCCTGTTTACTTCCAATTAACGGTACGCGAATATGTTCATGTCATTGCATTTCGCCTGTCACGTTTAATTTAATTAACTGTACGCAAATAAATTGTCATGACCTCGCATTCTTTAGATATTGCTGTGATTGAGTAGCTTCGCTACAATGGTGTGTTCCTGGCTCGTGTTCCAGAAGCGGGCCATGTGTTGGTTGATAGCCAATGCCCGAATTGCGTGTTCCGGCTAGGTGTTCCCTACGCCATACTAGTGTTCCTGGCTCGTGACCAGAAGCGAGCATAATGAGTTGGAAACCCCAACGCTCGATGTATTGAATTGTGAACTAAGAATGCGAGCTCAATGTGCGGGGCAACCTCAGGCTCACTAGCTGAGCTCAATGTGCGGGGACCCCAGGCTCCATATCGTGTGAATATTGGGTAGTGTTTAGTGCCGATCGGTCTGAAATGCTATGCCATTCAGCGAAGGGCCTAAACACCTACAAAATGTGAATTGATTGAATTGATAGTATCTTGGCTACTCTTGTCTTGTCCCGATAAATTGTTCTCTTGTACAAATTGTCTTGCCATGTTTCAATCGTGCACTCATGTTATAACTGCCATGTCATGCATACTAAACTGCTAGGTTGCTAGATGCCTCACTTTCAGTTTCCTTGCCCAAGTCTTTTAGACTTGCTGACATGTGCCCCCTTTACTCTTTTGGGTGACACATGTTAGATCCTGAGCCCGAGTACCTCGTTGAGGACGAGGTGTTTGCTGACACCGAGCCCGAGCTTGTGTTTGACGGGGAGTACGTGGACACTGGGGACCAGTCCTAGTGTCTTCGTTGTGTTTTACTTTTATTAGACAGTTGTTTTGTTATCGGTGCGTAGCACCTATACCTTGTTGTTGTCGTTTCTTTTGTTGGCCTTGTTCTGGGCCTTTAGACTCTTTTCTTTTAGCCTGGTGGCTTTTCTGGATGTTGGACTTATTTTTGATGTTGGACATTTTGTGAGATGTGGAATTTTATTTCAGTCTCTCCTTGTGTTATTATTGTTATTCTGTTGTGGTTACAGGGACCTGTTTATGTATTTGTGGACGCTTATCAGGTTTGGGGCTTCACAGCTCCACTCTCGTGCGGACCTTTCACGTCTCGCCTCCATTTTAGGGAAGCGGGTCGTGACAGGTTTTAGTGGTGGCCCATGCAGGTCTCCTTCTGTAACTGCGATTTTTGGAATAGCGATAATAATATTAGAATGTCCAATAAATTAAGTTCGACGTCCGAGTCATAAGCTATGAGTCTAATCTGATTTGTTTTCCGTGTCATTAGATGGCAGGAAGGTGTTTCACCTGTGGTGGTGGTAGTGGTGCGCTCCCTCATGATGAGGAGCCTGAGCGGGAACCCACCAGCGGTGAGATGATACGGATGATGCTGCAGATGATGCAAGTGCAGCAGGGCGTGCTTTTGCAAGTCCAGAATGCTCCACTTGCTCGAGCTGCCCGGGCTCTTCCGGATGCCCCTCGCTCTGAGCCAGGAGCGAAGCAATTTCGGGAGCTGGGTCCCGCATATTTTGATGGTTCTGAGGGTCCTCTGGCTGCCGATGAGTGGATTCGGAACGTCGAGGACAATCTGAAGATGGCCAAGATCACCCCGGCTGGATGGGTTGATTTGGCGAAGAGGCAGCTCAAGGATAACGCCAGGAATTGGTGGGATGCGGAAGGGAAGTTGTTGGTGGAGCCGATAGCTTGGGCTACCTTCAAGACCAGATTTGAGGGTGAGTTCTTCCCGAAGGCTGCCAAGGAGGAGATGCTGCAGCGTTTTATCGATCTGAAGCAGGGGAACTCGTCGGTGGACATGTATCACCAGGAGTTCATGAGGCTGAGTCGGTTTGTGCCGAAGATGGTGCAGGACGCTGAGGAGAGAGCTCAGAGGTTCCTGCAGGGGCTTGCTTCGGAGCTCCAGAGTTTTGTGACCTCCTCTGTTCGGGAATCTTATCAGAAGGTTTTGGTAGCAGCTAAGAGGCAGGAGCTGCTCGTGAACCAGAGGAAGGGGTCGGTTGTTGGTGCTGGGAAGAGGCCTGTGGAGCAGGCGAGAGCTGTGGTTAGACCTGGATTCAGGCCTAATCAGTCCGCTCAGTTTAAAAGGCCAGGAGGGTCTATTCCGAAGATCTGCCATTTCTGCGGCAAGCCTGGCCACGTCAAGGATCAGTGTCGGAAGTTTCTGGGCCAGTGTCTGGTTTGCGGTGATGCTTCTCATGTCGCGAAGGATTGTCGGCATGCGGATCCGCTGCGGAGGGCTCCTGTTGCAGCTCAGCCGATGCAGCAGCGAGCGTCTGTTCCTGCTGGTCGTGGAGCAGCTCTTGTTCCGCAGAGGCAGGCTTTTCGGCAGGCTGTTCCGCCGAGGAGGCAGGCTTTTCTGATGACCGCTGCGGAGAGCGCGGCTGTGGATGAGGTTATCGCAGGTAATCCTCAATCTAGCTGTTACTTTCCTAGCTGGTTTTGATTGTTAGATTTTGTTGTTTGCTTGAACATGGTTGTTTGCTAGATTAGGGTTTGATTGTTAATTGCTTGATTAGGTGTGATTTTGGTTTGCACATTTCCTGCACGAGTCCTCTTTGACTCTGGTGCATCGATGTGCATTATTTCTCGGAGCTTCGTGGAGAGGCATTCCTTGTCGATGTCCCCTCTCCCCAAGAGTTGGAATATCGTTACAGGGAATGGTGTGGTCTCGGTGCATCGTGGTTGCAATTCTTGCTCGTTGGTGGTCTGTGGACATGAGCTTTTTGCGGATTTTATTGTCCACGACATCATCAACTATGATGCAGTTCTTGGGATGGACTGGCTTGCGAGCGTCTATGCTACGATCGACTGTCGGAGAAAGAAGGTGGTGTTTGAGATTCCCGGACATCCAGTGTTTGAGTTCAGTCGTGGTAGCAGTTCGCTTGGTCCTGTCAGATTTCGGGCCAGGCCGGTGGAGGCTGTGGCTATGCAGATGGAGCTGGAGTGGCCAGCTGTGGTGCGAGATTTTGGCGACGTCTTCCCCGAGGAGATGTCTGGTTTGCCGCCTGATCGAGTTCTGGAATTTTCTATCGATCTAGTTCCAGGTGCGCAGCCGATTTCGGAGGCGCCGTATCGTATGGCACCTGCAGAGTTGGAAGAGTTGCGGAAGCAGTTGGATGAGCTTTTGCAGAAGGGTTATATTAATCCTAGCGTGTCTCCGTGGGGAGCACCGGTGTTGTTGGTTAAGAAGAAGGATGGTTCGCGTCGCATGTGCATGGACTATCGGGAGTTGAATACGGTGACCATTAAGAATAAATACCCGTTGCCTCGCATCGATGATATTTTTGATCAGCTTGGAGGTTCGAGGGTGTTTTCTAAATTGGATTTGAGGAGTGGTTACCATCAGTTGAAGGTGAAGAAGGGAGATGTTCCGAAGACAGCGTTCAGGACGAAGTATGGACACTATGAGTTTGTGGTTATGCCTTTCGGCGTAACTAACGCGCCCGCAGTTTTCATGAATCTGATGAACCTGATTTTCTACGACTTTTTGGTTAAGTTTGTCGTTATCTTCATTGACGACATTCTGATCTATTCGAAGTCGGAGGAAGAGCATGCCTCGCACCTAAGGACGGTGTTGGAGATTTTGAGGAAGCATCGTTTGTATGCTAAGTTTTCGAAGTGCGAATTTTGGCTGGATCGAGTTGCTTTTCTCGGGCATGTGGTGACTGGGGATGGTATTTCTGTGGATCCCGAGAAGATTAGGGCCATCAGGGAGTGGCCTGTTCCGTCGTCTGCATCTGAGATTCGGAGTTTTCTTGGACTTGCTGGTTACTATCGGCGATTCATTAAGGACTTTTCTCGTATTGCTGAGCCGATGACCAGGTTGACGCGGAAGGATGTTGCTTTTGCTTGGTCGGGTGATTGTGGGAGTGCTTTTGGTGTTCTGAAGGAGAGGTTGACGAGTGCCCCTATTCTTGTTGTGCCTGATCGCAGCGGTGGATTTGAGATCTTTTGCGATGCTTCCGGCAAGGGTCTTGGTTGCGTGTTGCATCAGCATGGGCATGTTGTGGCGTATGCGTCTCGTCAGCTTAAGGTTCATGAGAAGAATTATCCGACGCATGATTTGGAGTTGGCTGCCGTTGTGTTCGCTCTTAAGATTTGGAGGCACTTCTTGCTGAGTGAGAAAGTGAAGATTTTCACCGATCACAAAAGCTTGAAGTATATTTTCACTCAGAAGGAGCTCAACATGCGACATCGTCGATGGTTGGAGCTTATGGCGGATTATGATATTGATTTGCAGTATCACCCTGGCAAGGTGAATGTGGTTCCGGATGCTTTGAGTAGGCTGCCAGCGGTGATGATTTTGACCTCGCAGTGGAGATTGCAGCATGATTTCTGCGAGTCTGGTGTGGAGATTGTTCTTCCTGGGGAGGCTTCTTCGTTGATGTACATGCAGGTACAGTCGACGATCGTGGATCGGATTAAGGCTAGCCAGGCCGAGGATCCGAAGCTGGTGAAGATTCGGGAGCAGGTGGAAGCCGGTCTGCGGACTGACTTTTTGATTCATGAGGATGGCTCGCTGAGGTTTGGAGCCAGGTTGTGTGTGCCAGCTGGGGATATCAGAGAGGAGCTGATGGTGGAGGCACACAGTTCGCCGTATTCTGTGCATCCTGGTGGCACCAAGATGTACCAGGATCTTCGTCTGAATTATTGGTGGCATGGTATGAAGAGGAGCGTGGCTCAGAGTGTAGCCAAGTGCTTGGTTTGCCAGCAAGTGAAGGCGGAGCATCAGCGTTCGGCCGGGTTGCTACAACCGCTTCCGATTCCGGAGTGGAAATGGCAACACATCACTATGGATTTCGTGACTGGACTACCTCGGAGTCCGAAGCAGAATGACGCGATTTGGGTGATCGTAGATCGATTGACCAAATTTGCGCACTTTATTCCGTTCCGAGTGGGACAGTCCACTGAGGCGCTAGCAAGGAGATATATGGAGGTAAAAAATTCTTTTACTCTCCGTTTTATTTCCTTTTCCTAGTTTGGATAGTGATGTAACGTGAATCGTGCAGGAGGTTGTGCGACTTCATGGAGTCCCCGTGAGTATCGTGTCTGACAGAGACACGAGGTTCACATCTCAGTTCTGGCAGAGTTTGCAGAAGAGCTTGGGTACGCGTCTGAGTTTCAGCATGGCGTACCATCCGCAGACGGATGGCCAGTCCGAGAGGACGATTCAGATTTTGGAAGACATGCTGAGGGCGTGCATGTTGGATTTCAAGGGTTTGTGGGAGGACCATCTACATTTGGTGGAGTTCTCTTACAACAACAGCTTCCAGGCGAGTATTGGCATGGCGCCTTTCGCCGCTCTTTATGGGAGGAAATGTCGATCGCCATTGAGTTGGGATGACGTTGGAGATCGGGAGTTGTTGGGACCTAAGATGATCGTGGAGGCCGTGGATATCGTCAGGAATATTCGGGAGAGGTTGAGAATTGCTCAGGACCGTTTTAAGCATTGGGCGGATGCTAAACGTCGTCCTTTGGAGTTTCAGCCGGGCGACCATGTGTTCTTGAAGATTTCCCCGAATCGCGGTGTGATTCGTTTTGGGAAGCGTGGGAATTTGAGCCCGCGATACATTGGACCATTTGACGTTTTGAAGAGGGTTGGCGAGGTAGCTTATCGCTTGGCCTTGCCGCCATCTTTGGAAGGAGTTCACAATGTTTTCCATGTGTCGCAGCTTCGTCGATACATTAGCGATCCGTCTCATGCGGTGGATTTTTCGGAGATTACCGTTCGCCCCGATATGACGTATGACCAGCATCCAGTGCAGATTCTGGACAGGCGTCAGAAATCACTTCGGAACAAGATTGTCAATCTTGTGAGGGTGATGTGGCGACACGGTTCACCTGGAGAGTCTACTTGGGAGAATGAGGATGAGATGCGAGAGCGTTTCCCACTTTTGTTTCCGGACTCGTGAGTTTTTGGAAATTCCGAGGACGGAATTTTTCTTAAGTTGGGGAGAATGTAACGACTGCTTTTCGTGTATCTGGATTTAATATAATATAATATATGTTTTGGTGGATTTTCTCCTCTTGTGTGGTTTTCGTCTCCGTAGATTTCATTTTCGATCGATTCGTCGTATTTTCTCGCTCCTTCCTTAGGATTGTCGATTTCGAAGTAAGTCACTCGTGACGGACTTCATAACGGTCGTATCTAACTGTTAGATCAAGCCTAGGAGTCTTAGGAATCGATCCCGGGGCCCCGCGCTCCGTATCGGTACTTTTCTGTGCTCATTAGCCGGTGTAAGAAGGGCCACCGACCGACTAGATGACGATCCAGTCGGTCGGCAATCCTTCTTGGACCGACTAGTTAGCTTTCTAAATTTATCAGGAGTTACTGTTTATCGTTAGTCGGTCTAAGAACGTTGGTTGACCGACTAGGTTGCAAACTAGTCGGTCAGCAATGCTTCTTGAACCGACTAACTCATCAAATTATTTTTGTATCAGTTACTGTTTACTCTTAGTCGATCTAAGAACGTTCATCGACCGACTAGATGCCAAACTAGTCGGTCAGTACTTGTTCATGGACCGACTAACTCTAGAATCCTATTTTCGTTCAGGAGTTACTGTTTGCACTTAGTCGGTCTGCGTTGGTCGACCGACCGACTAGTTGCCAAACTAGTCGGTCAGTGGTTGCTCTTTGACCGACTAACCAGTGTTAAAACCCTAATTTCTGGGCAGCCGCCAGCTCAACCTATTTATACCCAACCCAAACGACTTCTTCTTCTCCAACACGACCAAAAACCCTAAAATCTTCCCCCTTCAGCCCCCATTTTCCTCCAAGCTCCATTTCTCCATTCCAAGCCCTAAATCCATCATCCAATCCATCCATTCACTCTTACCCCTCATCTTCCCCAAATCTCCATCAAAACCCATCAAAACCCCCAAATCCCCCAAAACCCTAGTTTCCCCAAACTTCTCCAATCTTCTCCAGATTTGATCCTAGGGTTCCCCGGAGTGTTTCTTCCGTCTCCTCTTGGTAAGAAATCGATCTACCGTTGTTTTCTTAGCCTATTTATAATTTTACGAAAACCCTAATTAATTTCATGTGTTTGGTGTTTGTTTCCCCCATAACAGCGATTTCCCCCGTAGGTAGCATCCGTGTGACGAAGTGATCGTCAATCCCCGGTGCTAGGCAAGTGAAACTTGCCACTTAGGGTTTAGGCCATGTTTTAGGCCATTTTCTTGTTATAGGCGTAAAAGAGGCTAGGCGACGAAATGATACTCGCCTAGGCGCAAATTGGGGAATTAGCTTGACAACGAAGCTAATTCCGACTTTTAGCATGTTGCACAATTACCATGTCCTGTTTACTTCCAATTAACAGTACGCGAATATGTTCATGTCATTGCATTTCGCCTGTCACGTTTAATTTAATTAACTGTACGCAAATAAATTGTCATGACCTCGCATTCTTTAGATATTGCTGTGATTGCGTAGCTTCACTACAATGTTGTGTTCCTGGCTCGTGTTCCAGAAGCGGGCCATGTGTTGGTTGATAGCCAATGCCCGAATTGCGTGTTCCGGCTAGGTGTTCCCTACGCCATACTAGTGTTCCTGGCTCGTGACCAGAAGCGAGCATAATGAGTTGGAAACCCCAACGCTCGATGTATTGAATTGTGAACTAAGAATGCGAGCTCAATGTGCGGGGCAACCTCAGGCTCACTAGCTGAGCTCAATGTGCGGGGACCCCAGGCTCCATATCGTGTGAATATTGGGTAGTGTTTAGTGCCGATCGGTCTGAAATGCTATGCCATTCAGTGAAGGGCCTAAACACCTACAAAATGTGAATTGATTGAATTGATAGTAGCTTGGCTACTCTTGTCTTGTCCCGATAAATTGTTCTCTTGTACAAATTGTCTTGCCATGTTTCAATCGTGCACTCATGTTATAACTGCCATGTCATGCATACTAAACTGCTAGGTTTCTAGATGCCTCACTTTCAGTTTCCTTGCCCAAGTCTTTTAGACTTGCTGACATGTGCCCCCTTTACTCTTTTGGGTGACACATGTTAGATCCTGAGCCCGAGTACCTCGTTGAGGACGAGGTGTTTGCTGACGCCGAGCCCGAGCTTGTGTTTGACGGGGAGTACGTGGACACTGGGGACCAGTCCTAGTGTCTTCGTTGTGTTTTACTTTTATTAGACAGTTGTTTTGTTATCGGTGCGTAGCACCTATACCTTGTTGTTGTCGTTTCTTTTGTTGGCCTTGTTCTGGGCCTTTAGACTCTTTTCTTTTAGCCTGGTGGCTTTTCTGGATGTTGGACTTATTTTTTATTTTGGACATTTTGTGAGATGTGGAATTTTATTTCAGTCTCTCCTTGTGTTATTATTGTTATTCTGTTGTGGTTACAGGGACCTGTTTATGTATTTGTGGACGCTTATCGGTGTTGGGGCTTCACAGCTCCACTCTCGTGCGGACCTTTCACGTCTCGCCTCCATTTTAGGGAAGCGGGTCGTGACAACTAGACCGTGAAATGATAGCGGTCTAGGCGCAATTTCAAGTTCTAGCTTGACAACGAAGCTAGAACTGCCTTTTGTCATGTCATGTCATGTATTTGCCTGTCACATTTAATTTCTCTAACGGTACACATTTTTATTTAAATATCTGCCATGCATTTGCATTTTTACATGTCATCTGATTTGCATGTTGAATCGTAGCACACGCTACAAAATACTTGTACAATCCTTGTTTCCGGCTAGGCACCTGCTATGCAGGCATAACCCTACGCCATACTTGTTAAAAACACTTCTTGGCTCGTGATCCAGAATCGGGGCACATGTGTTGGTTGAAAACCAATGACCGATACATGTGGAGGGGTAGGGATAAACGATCACTTGAGCGTAAGAGTTGGCCCGTACAGCCTCTCTAGCCAAAAGGCGTAATCTCTGTGCACGACGTGCTTACTATACTTGTACTTGTCCTTGTGAATGTTTCTTACAAAACTTGACATCCATGCCATGCCATGCTTGTACCTTACTTTACTTTACTTTACTTGTTGCACTCTTACTTTAACTGCCATGTCATTGCATCATGCTAGAATTGCTAGGTTGCCTTTACTTTTCTACTAGTTTCCTTGCACAAAGTCTTGTAGACTTTGCTGACATGTGCCCCTTCTCTTTGGGTTGTAATGCCCTGTTAAGTTACTACACAAGTACTAGAGGGGGGTGAATAGTACTTTAAAATAATTAAGAGGCTAATTCCTAATTACCTTGCAAACTCTACCAAACAATGCGGAAATGCGGAAATGTAAATGTTAGACAACAAAGAAACAATCACAAACATACGATATTACTGGGTTCGGATCCACCCAAGTCTCCCCGACTTGTTCCCGGTGATCCTACATCCCAAACACCCGGATCCCCTCCGGATACTCGAGTTAAAAACCCTAACTCAAGATTTCCACTATCAAATACTTGTGAAAAACCTTCACAAGTCAAATCATACACAAATGAAATTATGACTCCCACAACCCGAGATCACAAACACACTCTCACAACCGAGAGTGAAACTTACAATATAAAAGTAAATGAAATAGAAATTCTTACCGACAAAATCCTATGCCTTGAGTAAAACTTACGATTTAGGGCAAAACGGATTTTGGGGAAGATGAAGAGGCACCAAACCCTAGCTCCAAGATGTAGATCAGCGATGGAGAGCTATGGGGTAGTTGGTGACCTAGAATCAAGCACTTAGCTTAGAAGGCTCACAATCAATGAATCTCTCTTTTGAAATAAGAGTGAGGAGAGATTCAAGATTGGAATGAAAGAGCTTTGAATGAGGAATGAATGCTTTCTCTTTGATCTCTAAAGTTCTCTTAATATCAGCCTTGAGTGCAATGAATGCAGCACTCCAAGTATTTATAGGATAGAGGAAAGAGAGAAAGAAAATCGAGTCATTAAATGCTCCAACGGCTCTATTCTGAACCAAACTAGTCGGTCAAAGAACAACCACTGACCGACTAGTTCATCAACTAGTCGGTCGGTCAATCAACATGAACCGACTAAGTGGTGAACAGGGAATAGAAGAAGTTTCAGACTAACAGAACTAGTCGGTCAAAGAACATTTGCCAACCGACTAGTTTCATAACTAGTCGGTCGGAGAGTGAACTTAGACCGACTAAGAGATAAAACAAATAGTCTGAGTACAAATTGATTTAGTCGATCCAAGAACAAAAGTTGACCGACTAGTTCATCAACTAGTCGGTTGCCAAATGAACATAGACCGACTAACGATAAACAGTACGTTGGCATGTACAGTAGAAGCTCAACTAGTCGGTCTAAGAAGCATCACTGACCGACTAGTTCACAAACTAGTCGGTCGGTGAGTCAACGTAGACCGACTAACTGTAAACAGTAAAGATCTATGAATTGAGAAGGCAAACTAGTCGGTCCAAGAAGCTTTGCCGACCGACTAGATCACCATCTAGTCGGTTGGTTCTTCTTCTTGAACCAACTAACATGCACGAGAAGTCGCGAATCGAAGCGCGAAGCTTCGGGAAAGTTCGTATGGACTTCTACTAAGATCCTAGCTCTAAGATAGGAGCGTTATGAAGATTAAAACGTAAGACCTACTCAAGGCTTAACATTCTACGAAAGAAGCTTAAAAGACTATAAATAAAACTTGACGATACCGTCTTCAAAAGCTTCAATTGAATCTTCATGACTTCTAAAATGGTCCAAAAGCTTCAACGAAGCTTTAGGCATACGATCACGTGCTTTGAGAAGTCTCGAGACGTCGCTTTGGATGTTCACATGAATTTGGCGACGATCTCCATAACTGCGCTCACAAAGAGTTAGTTCACGATATATTTATGTTTGTTCATCATCCAAAACTAAATCCGGGGAGTCCAATATCCAACATTCTCCCCCTTTTTGGTGATGACAAACCAATATAAATAATAATCAAAAATAATAATTCAAATGAAATTTACTTACTCCCCCTGCATTGATGACACGTTAATTCCAAAATGAATAATAATAATACGCATCAAGCAGACGAGTAAAGTATATAAAATGAGAATCGATTATTGAAATATCAGATTTGAAAATCCATTTATATATCTTAACTCCCCCTGAATCTAACATATCAAATTAGATTCTTGGAAAATGCTTTAAATTATCATTTAGCACATCGTCATTATTATATCTCTCCCCCTTTGGCATTAGCAAAAAGAGCGGGAGGAGAGATCAACGACAACAACAATGGCTTCAAATAAAAGCACGGGAGTCATAGAATATGACCACGGTCCAAGTGACACCAAAGAAAAATTCGAATTAAATCAAAGCGTGTCAATGAGACCAAAGTCGAAAATCGATAAATAAAATCATCAAAACTCAAATCAATTTTACGAATTAAGTTATGGAATATACTCTCCAATATTAACATTCTTGGTTAATTTAGTGCATGGAAAACAATTCTATGTTTTCATAGAAGAAATTTCTATTAAACAAAGTTATTATCGTCGAGCGACGAAATCAAACATCAGAGACATAAAGAGAGTATAAAATGTGCACAAGAGAATGAAATTTCAACATCAATGTATATATATATAAAGCATGAGTACATCAAAATGATACATCGACAACATACATAAAAGGCGATCCAACGATCGGGGCACAAAATACAACATCATATATCTCACAAGACAGCATATATGGAAGTATCACAAAACATACCGACATCCATCCAAAGTACATCAAAATACATGAAGATACATCAAAATATCAAAATACATAACCACACTCTATCCTACCCAAACTCTCTCACAACTAGATCTATCATCCAAAGTGCATCGGAGAGTCCTCAGAGAAGCTCAGGAGGAAGCGGCAGGATCTGCAGCAGCAGCAGGCTCTACAGCAGGAGTAGTGGTCACCGGATCAGCTGAAGTGTCCACGGGAGCGACGGTAGTGGTGATCTCAGGCACGACAGGAGAGACGATCTCTGGAGCAGCAACGGTAGTGGCCTCGGGAGCACCAGTCGAAGTATCCACCGCAGGAACGGTGGCAACATGTGTGCTCTCGGGGTCACCAGCGAAGAGGCAACAGCACCAGAAGTGCCCGCAGGGGCACGAGCAGCAACACGAGCAAGCTCGAGAATCTCCTCATCATCCAACTCCTCCTCGTCCTCAGAAACAGACGGATGGATCTCAATACCAAGGTGACGAGCGATACGAGCAAGAATCGCCTCAGTACGAGCATAATGAGACTCCACACATTTCACTGAACATGCGAGCTCGTCAAGAGTGGTAGAGGGAGCAGGAGCAGCTGAGGCTGAAGCAGACACTGAAGCAGAGGGGGGTCGTCCTCTGAACATGAAGAAGTGCCGCAAGAGACTTCTTGACGGCCGTCGTGTTCAGAGGGGGACCGAGAGGACGCTCATCATCAGGATGCAAAGTGACACGAAAGTGACGGAATACGAGTGTCAGAAGGCACAGGAATGGGATATGAGCAGACTTCGTGGACTTCTGGATACACTCGAAAGAATCCATCTTATCGAGTATGATCCGAGCACAGTTAATCTCACTCCCCATGAAGATGGCATAGATGAGCTTCAGGAATGGCTGGGAAGGCAAAGAAGAGGAGCCGTACTTAGGAAGTGAGCACTACTTCAGAATCAGGTTTAGGACCCAGCCATTAGGCTTGAAAGTCTTCGAGGGGACGCCAATCATGGCGGGAGGAATCTCATGGAAGATCTCAGAAAGGATGACCTGGTCAAGGGAGGATATGTCATCGACGGAAATATCGGAAGGGAGGAGGCCAGACGACGAGCAACCAATCAACTCTCCTAAGATTTCTACCGTGAGGACTATCGGTGTCCCCAAGACAGTCGTCTCAATCAAGTGGGTCGCGTCGTACTGACCCCGGACACGGTTGGCATAGAAGAGTTTGACCAGACAAGGATAAGGATGTGGATTCGCCTTTGGGTCATATCGAAGGTAATCGATAAGACCGGAAGACGACAGAAGGTCAGCGAGGCCTGGGAAGTCAGAAAACTGTATAAAATGCTCCAGAAGCAGCGGGCAGTGTTCGATACGGTTATATGTCGCGAGACACAATGGGTCGTCGCGATATAATGAGATATCGACACCGCCTACTGGCATCGGAGCCTTTCCCTTAGGCTGACGTGTGGAAGTACGGGGTGGAGGAGTAGGTTCCCTAGGGGTCTCGGTCTCGGGTATGTATTCCGTGTCAGAATCAGGAGGTGAGGGGACACGGAATGAAGCAGAAGAGACGGGTTGCTTCCTAGGCTGAGATCGGGGCTTCGCCGTCGCCGTCCTCTTATGCTTAAGAGGAGGCGAAGACGAAGAGGGTTGGGTGGTCTTCGATCGGCGTTTGGGTTGCGATGGTTCCCTAGGGGGTGACTCTATGGTCATAGGGGACGGGCTCGAGGGTTGGATCAGAATACGGGTTCTCACCATAAGCACGACGAGACACGTAAGAAAAATCGAGAGATTGGAACCCTAAAAATTACAAGCCCTAGAAACTGAAACCCTAGCCGAAATCCTAAAAACCCTAACCCTAGGAGCTAAAATCTAACCCTAGAGATGGAGGAGATACCTAGGGAGGAAGGTCGACGGACCCTAGGTCGGAGATGGCCGGAGAAATGGTCGGAAAACGACGGAGAGGGAGTGGAAGACCAAGAGACTTGGCGGTTATTGGATGAGAGAGGGGAGAGAACCGACTAGAATAGGATTAAGTCGGTCGAGATGGAGTTTTAAGTCGATCGGAAGCTCAAAAGACGCAACTGTCCCCGTAACAATTAGTCGGTCACAGTTCAAGCAGACCGACTAGATCACGATCTAGTCGGTCGGTCAATGAGCTTGAACCGACTAATTGTAAACAGTAACTGAAGCCAGATTTAGGGCATGAGTTAGTCGGTCTGAGTTCATTCACTGACCGACTAGATGATGATCTAGTCGGTCGGTCAATGAACATGAACCGACTAACAGAGTTCAAAAATTTTAGAATTAGAAATTTTGAGTTCTCTCCTAATCGCACTTGGACGAAACATCGTAATAACTCTCATTAATCATTATACTACCCCATTAAACATAGAAAATCTGAAATTTGACGTTTAGGAATAAATCGAGCGAAAATTCCGAAAATTCAACAAAAATCCAGAAAATTTCAATTAATCTAGCATGTGCAAATATATGAAATTGAATAGCATGCAAGATTATTGAAAAACATATGAATCCTAAATCTCGGATTCACCCATAATCCCCAATTCTCGACGCAACCGCACAAAGGAGTCTTCCTTTAGGGGTTTCGTGAAAATATCGGCGATTTGCTTCTGGGTTTCAACGTACACTAATATGATGTCCTTTTTAGCAACATGATCATCTAAGAAATGGTGTCGGACATCTATGTGTTTCGAACGGGAATGGTGTACCGGGTTCTTAGAGAGACATATTGCACTTTGGTTGTCCACTATGATAGGGCAAGTATCACAGTTTATACCAAAATCTTTAAGTGTGTGTCTCATCCAAAGAACTTGAGCACACGCGGCACCGGCGGCAATATATTCCGCCTCGGTGGTTGAAAGTGATACGGAATTCTGCTTCTTGGAAAACCAAGAGACAAGAGAATTTCCTATAAAATGGCAAGTGCCACTAGTACTTTTCTTGTCGGATTTACATCCCGCATAATCTGCGTCACTATATGAGATTAACTCATATGTGCTAGATTTTGGATAAAGTAATCCAAAATCAAGTGTGTAACTTAAATAACAGAAAATACGTTTTACCGCTACTAAGTGAGATTCCTTAGGTTGAGACTGATAACGAGCACATACACATACGTCAAACATAATATCGGGCCTACTTGCGGTAAGATATAGTAAACTACCTATCATACCTCGATATAGACGAATGTCTACATCTTTACCGCCCATATCCTTATCAAGATGTGTAGTCGTGCTCATTGGAGTCTTCTTCCCGGAGGCATTCTCCATTTCAAATCGCTTAAGCAACTCCACCGTGTACTTCATTTGGTGGATGAAGATTGCATCGTCCATTTGGCGAATTTGGAGACCTAAGAAATAGTTGAGCTCACCCATGTGGCTCATCTCAAATTGATCCTTCATCACATTAGAAAACTCTTCGCAAAGAGCAAAGTTAGTAGCACCGAAAATGATATCATCAACATATATTTGAACTAAAATTATATCATTATTCGAATACTTAACAAATAATGTCGAATCAACTTCTCCCATTTTAAAACCCAAATCCAAAAGAAAATTCTTTAAACGGTCATACAAAGCTCGAGGAGCTTGTCTCAAACCGTAAAGTGCTTTCTTAAGTTTGAAAATGTGATTTGGAAATTTTTCATTTATAAAACCCGGAGGTTGAGAAACATAAACTTCCTCAACAACATCTCCGTTTAAAAACGCACTTTTAACATCCATTTGAAATAATTTAAAATCCTTATGGCATGTAAAAGACAATAATAATCTAATTGATTCTAATCTAGCTACCGGAGCAAAGGATTCTTCGAAATCGATACATTCCTCTTGACGGTAGCCTTGAGCAACTAACCGAACTTTGTTCTGGACGACGATTTGGTTTTCGTCGGTCTTGTTCTTGAAGATCCACTTTGTCCCTATGACGGTGTGGTTCTTCGATGGCAATGGAACAAGCTCCCAAACCTCATTCCTCTCGAATTGAATGAGTTCCTCCTCCATAGCTAAGATCCAAGCACCATCTTCACACGCTTCATTAACATTCTTTGGCTCAATCATAGAGGCAAAGGCACAATGCGCGAAGTAGTTCACTTGCGATCTCGTCTTGACAATATCATTGATATTGCCAATGACTTTCTCATGAGGATGGTCACGAACGGTATGAAGCCGTTTGGGAATTCCTTGATCACTAGGAACATTCTTAAAAACTTCATTAGTAGGGTTAGTCTCAATAGAATCAATAGAATTATTAGAATTAGAATTACCAATTGAATCACATAAGACATCCATGGAGTCATCATCATTAGTAATTCTAGTTGGAACAAAACCTTCATTAAATGAAACATGAAGCGATTCCTCGATCGTTGAGGTTCGTTTGTTGTATATCCGGTAGGCTTTGCTACGTGAGGAGTATCCAAAAAATATCCCCTCATCGGATCTTGGATCGAATTTGTCCAAGCTACCATACGTGTTTTTAATAAAGCATTTTGAACCAAAAACATGAAAATGTTTAACTTGAGGCAATCTACCAAACAACAATTCATAACAAGTTTGTTTAGTGCCAGGCCTCAAAAGTATCCTATTAAACACATAGCAAGCGGTATGTACCGCTTCCGCCCAAAATTGATGGCCAAGTTGGCTATCATCAAGCATAGTGCGAGCACACTCCACTAGCGTCCTATTCTTTCTCTCAACTACACCATTTTGAGGAGGTGCGCGAGGGAATGAAAAGGTGTGTGTAATACCAACTTTATCACAAAATGTTGAGAAAGACTCATTCTCAAATTCCCCTCCATGATCACTACGAATAGTGACAATGGTGGTTCCGATGAGATTTTGTACTTTCTTAACAAAAATTGTGAAGTTTTCAAAAGCTTCATTTTTATTACATAATGAAAATACCCAAGTAAACCTAGAAAAGTCATCAACGATGACAAGTCCATATCTAGCATTACCTAATGAAGCAACTCTAGTTGGCCCAAATAAATCTAGATGTAATAGCTCTACAGGCCGCTTAGAAGAAATGCTTTTCTTAGGTTTAAATGAAGATTTTGGAAGCTTGCCTCGTTGACACGAGTCACAAAAGCTTTTCTTTTGAAAGACAAGCTTAGGAAAGCCTTTAATAGAGTTTAACTTGGAAAGCTTAAATAGTGTTCCAAAGTTCACATGACCAAAACGTCGATGCCATAAGTGTTGCTCACTTGTGTTGGCAATGAGACATTGTTCATGTGATCTTGGAAGATCTAGAATATATATATCCTTATGGCGTGTGCCGGAAAACAATAATTCATTATTATCTTTTCTTAAAATATGGCACATTCCTTTCGCAAAGCTAACTTTGTAACCTTTGTCACAAAGTTGGCTTATTGAAATAAGATTGTGGTTTAATCATTTAACAAGGTAAACATCACATATAAGTGGTTTAGAAGGATTACCCACTTTTTCAACACCTATGATGGTTCCGCTCTCGTTGCCTCCAAAGACTACCCGGTTCCCATTTGCGATGGGCACCACTCCGGAGAGCAATTGAGCGTCACCCGTCATGTGTTTTGAACACCCGCTATCGAGTATCCAATTCCTCTTGGAGCTAAATTTAAATTTGTTGCTCCGTTCCTTTTTCCTTTCCTTGAGTACCTAAAGATAGACAATATCGTATCATGGTACCCAAGGTCATTGGGTCCAAAAGATTAGACCTTTGGAAGCCAAGTCCAATTGGACTTAGACTTCCCCACATAGTTATCACTATGCACAACATTCGAAAAATAAGCATTCATGTAAACTTGTTTTTCATCCATGCTTGTGTCCTTTGGGCTCCAAATAGTGAAGATGTTGGGAGCCCTCATCCTATTGGGTGCATGCATGCGTTGTTGATTTCTACGTGATGCATGTCGTGGATAGGCATAAGGAACATGATGGAATGGTGCATGTGGATAATTATTCATACGATGATGTGGGTGAACATATGTATGTGGGGGAACACGTACGTGAGGGTGTCTCACATGGTGTGCACGTGCCCGTGGATGTGGTTCATAAAAATCATCATATGTATGAGCATGTGGAGTAGGACGTGTGTTCCTACGTGGCATGGTATTGGTGTACATATAAGCATGACCCTTCTTTGGAGGTCCACCCAAAGTGGGTTTCTTTCCAAACGAGGGTGTGTACGAGGTGGAAGCACCATTGGTAGTTGAACTACCAATAGAGTGTTTGCTCCCACTCGTCGAAGCATCGGAAGTTGGCCTAACAAAGGTAGTGACCGACTTGGATGAGTTTCCCAACTTATACCCCAAGCCAATGTGGTGATTGGCCGGAGGTAAGTCATTTAGGATATTATCCAAATGGCCCTTACCCTTATTGAATTCATTGATTCGGCCCAATGTGCACTCATATTTCTCGGTGAGAGAACGCATAGAAGCATCCAAAGTGGATACTTGTGATGTGAGCACATAAACACGAGATTTGAGATTCTCATTCTCAATACTCAAAGTCGAGTTTTGAGAAGTCAAATCCGCTATCTTGTGTTCCTCCGAGTCTTCAATGCTAACATGTTCAAGTTGAGACTTGAGATTTACAATCTCATTCCTCAACTCTTCAACAACGGTGTCGTTGTTGGTGATGATAGATTTAGGCGAGGTTTGGATGCTAGCTAAATCATCTTTTACTTTAGTATACCTATTTACTAATTTAGTGTATTTAGACCATAATTGCTCATTAGCATTTCTAAGATCATCCATCGTTACCTCATCGCCTTCATTGTCGCTATCATCGGAAGAGGAAGCTTTATCTTGCTCCTCTCGATCCATGAAGCACATGTGTGCTTGTTCCACTTGCTCATCGTCTGACTCTCCGCTTGAGGAATCCTCGATGTCGGTGAATATCCCGACAAGCCCCCTTTTGTACCCTTTCTTGTACTTCTTGGACTTGTCGAATTTTGGCGCCTTCCACTTCTCCTTTTGCTTATTTTGAGGACACCCGCTTTCATGTGTCCTGGCTTGTTGCATTTGAAACACAAAGGAGAGGGGGCGTTAGAAGAACTAAACTTTGATTTGTTTTTAAAGTTACCTTTCCGGAAGAACCGGTTGAACTTCTTTACCATGAGTGCCATGGACTCCAAGTCCAACTCGTCTTCCGAGTTTTCATCATCGGTTGATGTGGAAGTTGATGGAGCGGCCTTGAAAGCAATAGCATTCTTCTTTGGCTCGTCTTGCTTTAGGTAGGACTTCATCTTGTCCTGCAACTTCAACTTGCTATCCTTGCGTACCTCATATGACATTAAGGTACCCATTAGTTGAATAACGGTATAGGTTTTCATGTCATTACCTTCTTAGATGGCGAAGGTCCGTTTCTCCCAACAAGAAGGAAGTCCATCGATGATCTTCGAGACTTTCTCCTTTTGGGTGTAGGTCTTACCGAGAGCCTCCAACTCGTTTGTGATGTCGACAAAGTGAGCATAGTACTCCTTCATCTTCTCACCCTGTAGCATATGAAACAACTCGTAATCTTTATTAACTACAACGAGTTTAGAGTCTCTTACCCTACTTGTCCCTTCATGCAAGATGAGGAGGGAGTTCCATATTTGATATGCACTCTTACATGTGCATATCTTGTTGAAGTCCTCGGGTTCCAAAGCGCATTGCAAGGCGTTCATTGCCTTGGCATTGCTTACCTCCGCGGCGATCTCCGCGGGAGTCCACTTCTCGAAATATTCTTCGGCGGGCTCGACATACTCCTTCATCGTGGCCCTCCATAGTGAAGCACTCCGGAGGAAAGTTTCCATCCGGCATTTCCAGTACCCGTAGTTGGTACCGTTGAAGAATGGAGGCCTCGTTGAGGAATGTCCTTCCATCACCGAAGATGCTCCTTCACGGTAACTGAAGGTGCTGTAGTCGGAAGGTGGACGAACGCTTTTGTTGTCATTGGCAGACATAGCTATAGACTTGGCTCTGATACCAAATGTAATGCCCTGCTAAGCTACTGCACAAGTATTAAGGGGGGGTGAATAGTACTTTAAAATAATTAAGAGGCTAATTCCTAATTACCTTGCAAACTCTACCAAACAATGCGGAAATGCGGAAATGTAAATGTTAGACAACAAAGAAACAATAGCAAACAAACGATATTACTGGGTTCGGATCCACCCAAGTCTCCCCGACTTGTTCCCGGTGATCCTACGTCCCAAACACCCGGATCCCCTCCGGATACTGTAACGACTGGTTTTCATGTATCTGGATTTATTATATTATAATATATGTTTTGATGGATTTTCTCCTCATGTGTGGTTTTCGTCTCCGTGACTTTCATTTTCGATCGTTTCGTCGTGTTTTCTCGTTTCTTCCTTAGGATCGTCGATTTCGAAGTATGTCATTCGTGACGGGCTTCATAACGGTCGTATCTTACTGTTAGATCAAGCCTAGGAGTCTTAGGAATCGATCCCGGAGCTCCGCGCTCCGTATCGGAACTTTTGGTGCTAATTAGCCGGTGTAAGAAGGGTCACCGACCGACTAGATGACGATCCAGTCGGTCGGCAAACCTTCTTGGACCGACTAGTTGGCTTTCTAAATTATTCAGGAGTTACTGTTTACACTTAGTCGGTCTGCGTTGGTCAACCGACCGACTAGTTCCCAAACTAGTCGGTCAGTGGTTGCTCTTTGACCGACTAATCTGTGTTAAAACCCTAATTTCTGGGCAGCCACCAGCCCATCCTATTTAAACCCCTCCCAAACGTTTTCTTCTTCCTCCACTCGACCTAAAACCCTAGTTTCTCCCCCATTGAGCCCCCATCTTCCTCAAACCCTTATTCCTCCATTCCAAGCCCAAGATCCATCATCTAAACCATCCCTCAACTCATTCTACCTCTCATCTTCCCCAAATCTCCATCAAATCCCCAAAATCCCCCAAAAAACCCTAGTTCTCCAAACTTCTCCATTCGTTTCCAGATCTGGTCCCTAGGTTCTCCGGAGTGTTTCTTCCGCCTCCTCTTGGTAAGAAATCGATCTCTCGATGTTTTCATAACCTATTTGTATGTTTATTAAACCCTAATGAATGAATGTTGTTTTGATGATTGTTTCCCCATAACAACGATTTTCCCCGTAGATTAGCATCCGCGAGACGAACCTTCGTGATCGTCATCCCCGGTGCTAGGCAAGTGAAACTTGCCACTTAGGGTTTAGGCCATGTTTTAGGCCATTTGCTTGTTGTAGGCGTAAAAGAGACTAGGCGACGAAATGATACTCGCCTAAGCGCAAATTGAGGAGCTAGCTTGACAACGAAGCTAGATCCGACATTTATCATGTTGCACAAATTACCATGTCATGTTTAATTTCCATTAACGGTACGCAAATTAATTGTCATGTCATTGCATTCTTTTAGTGTTTCGATGATTGCGTAGCTTCGCTACGATGCTTGTGTTCCTGGCTCGTGTTCCAGAAGCGGGCCATGTGTTGGTTGATAGCCAATGCCCGAATTGCTTGTTTCCGGCTAGGTGCAACCCTACGCCAATTGTTTATGATTCGTGAACTAGAATTCGAGCTCCGGTGCGGGGCAACCCCGGCTCATTTACTGAGCTCGTGTGCGGGGACCCTGGCTCGATTACTTGTGGGTATTTGGGGTAAGAGTTAAGTGGCCAATCAACTGGGAGTCTGCCCGATCAGCAACTACAGTGGTAAGGCGTAAACTCTGGGTTCTGGGGTAGTGTTAAGCGGCCAATCAGCGTGAATGCCAAACCGTTCAGCTGTAAGGCGTAAACATCTACAAAACAACGTGAAACATGACTAGTGAATTGATTGAGATTGTTAGTAGCTTGGCTACTCTTGTCTTGTCCCGAAAGGTGTTCTCTGGTACTTATTGTCTCGCCATGTCTTGCTTATGCACTCATGTATAACTGCCATGTCATGCATACTATAACTGCTAGGTTGTTAGTTGCCTTACTTTCAGTTTCCTTGCCCAAGTCCTTTAGACTTGCTGACATGTGCCCCTTTACTCTTTTGGGTGACACATGTTAGATCCCGAGCCTGAGTACCTTGTTGAGGACGAGGTGGTTGCTGACGCCGAGCCCGAGCTTGTGTTTGACGGGGAGTACGTGGACACGGGGGACCAGTCCTAGTGTCCTCGTTGTGTTTTCCTTTTGTTTAAACTGTTGTTTTGTTGTCGGTGCGTGGCACCTATACTTTGTTATGTTGTTGCTTTGGTTGGCCTTGTTCTGGGCCTTTAGACTCTTTCTTTTAGCCTGGTGTCTTTTCTGGATGTTGGACTTATTTTCATGTTGGACAAACTTTGAGATATGAGATTTTATTTCTGTCTCTCTTGTGTTATTATTGTTGTTCCGTTGTGGTTACAGGGACCTGCTTATGTTTTATTTACGCTTATTGGGTTTGGGGCTTCACAGCTCCACTCCTGAGCGGACCTTTTCACGTCTCGCCTCCATTTTAGGGAAGCGGGTCGTGACAGATACTCGAGTTAGAAACCCTAACTCAAGATTTCCACTATGAAATACTTGTGAAAAACCTTCACAAGTCAAATCATACACAAATGAAATTGTGACTCCCACAACCCGGGATCACAAACACACTCTCACAACCGAGAGTGAAACTTACAATATGAAAGTAAATGAAATAGAAATTCTTACCGACAAAATCCTATACCTTGAGTAAAACTTACGATTTAGGGCAAAACGGATTTTGGGGAAGATGAAGAGGCACCAAACCCTAGCTCTAAGATGTAGATCAGCGATGGAGAGCTATGGGATAGTTGGTGACCTAGAATCAAGCACTTGGCTTGGAAGGCTCACAATCAATGAATCTCTCTTTTGAAATAAGAGTGAGGAGAGATTCAAGATTGGAATGAAAGAGCTTTGAATGAGGAATGAATGCTTTCTCTTTGATCTCTAAAGTTCTCTTAATATCAGCCTTGAGTGCAATGAATGCAGCACTCCAAGTATTTATAGGATAGAGGAAAGAGGGAAAGAAAATCGAGTCATTAAATGCTCCAACGGCTCTATTCTGAACCAAACTAGTCGGTCAAAGAACAACCACTGACCGACTAGTTCATCAACTAGTCAGTCGGTCAATCAACATGAACCGACTAAGTGGTGAACAGGGAATAGAAGAAGTTTCAGACTAACAGAACTAGTCGGTCAAAGAACAGTTGCCAACCGACTAGTTTCATAACTAGTCGGTCGGAGAGTGAACTTAGACCGACTAAGAGATAAAACAAATAGTCTGAGTACAAATTGATTTAGTCGATCCAAGAACAAAAGTTGACCGACTAGTTCATCAACTAGTCGGTCGCCAAATGAACATAGACCGACTAACGATAAACAGTAAGTTGGCATGTACAGTAGAAGCTCAACTAGTCGGTCTAAGAAGCATCACTGACCGACTAGTTCACAAACTAGTCGGTTGGTGAGTCAATGTAGACCGACTAAATGTAAACAGTAAAGAGCTATGAATTGAGAAGGCAAACTAGTCGGTCCAAGAAGCTTTGCCGACCGACTAGATCACCATCTAGTCGGTTGGTTCTTCTTCTTGAACCAACTAAAATGCACGAGAAGTCGCGAATCGAAGCGCGAAGCTTCGGGAAAGTTCGTATGGACTTCTACTAAGATCCTAGCTCTAAGATAGGAGCGTTATGAAGATTAAAACGTAAGACCTACTCAAGGCTTAACATTCTACGAAAGAAGCTTAAAAGACTATAAATAAAACTTGACGATACCATCTTCAAAAGCTTCAATCGAATCTTCATGACTTCTAAAATGGTCCAAAAGCTTCAACGAAGCTTTAGGCATACTATCACGCGCTTTGAGAAGTCTCGAGACTTCGCTTTGGATGTTCACATGAATTTGGCGACTATCTCCATAACTGCGCTCACAAAGAGTTAGTTCACGATATATTTATGTTTGTTCATCATCCAAAACCAAATCCGGAGAGTCCAATATCCAACATGGGTGTCGCATGTTAGTTGCTGAGCCAGAGTTCGTAGTTGAGGGCGACGAGTTCGTTGAGTTCGAGGAGTCCGTGCCTGATTCCACAGCTGACGTTGAGTACGAGGACACCGGTGACCAGTCGTAGAGTTTTCCTTCGTCGTTACTTTTGCTTAGTCTGTTGTTAGGTTGTCGGTGAGTAGCACCATCTTGTTAGTTGCTTTCCTTGTTGGCCATGCTGGGCCCCTTTTTAGACTCTTTTGTTAGCCTGGTGGCTTTTTTGGTGGTTGTTGAACTTTTTATTTGGACTTTTAAGATTGATAAATTATTATTCGTCTCTTTCTATTATTCTTGTCTTTGTTCTGTTTCATATTACAGGGATCTACGTGGTTTTTTTCTAGACGCTTTACATGCTGGAGCCTCACAGCTCACAGCCTGAGCGGGCCTCGTCACGCCTCGCCTCCATTTTAGGGAAGTGGGTCGTGACATCCATCGTCGGTGTCCTTGTCCAAGACCTGCAAATATGCCATCATGGCATTGTCATGCCAAGGATCCAATCCATGGTCCTCGCCCCTCAGTAGGGGGTCCACCAGTACTTCTTCCGCTATGAACTCTTCCACGAGCTCATCCTCCACCAAATCAAGATACCCAACGTCCGTAGCAGGCTCCATCTCCCTCATTGGCTTAGGTAGTCGAAATTCGGCCTCAATATTTTCGACATTGAGGGAGAGTATGCCTTCTTGCAAGTCTATCAACACTCCAGCCGTCGCCATAAACGGGTGATCCAAAATCAGTTGCGATACTCCATCTTTCACCATTTCCATAATAACAAAATCCACCGACACGCTCACCCTGCCAGGAATCTGTAAGACGACGTCCCTAGCCACGCCGACCAGGTGCGTTACCAACCTATCTGCAAGCTGGATGGTCATAGCCTTCGGCTCTAACTCCATTTCGGTGTTGAGGCGGTCGAAGATGGACAAGGGCATCAAGCTGATGCTTGCCCCCAAATATATTAAGGCCCTCCTGATGGGGACGCCACCTATGAAGCAAGGGATGGTGAAGCTCCCTGGATCCGGGAGCTTCTTCAGTAGCTTGTTGCTTCTGAATGAGGACGGTTGCTCCGCCAACAAAACCTGCTACGTCATTCTCTTCCTCGAGATTAGTTCCTTAAGAAAATTTGTGTACGAGGGTATCTCCGTGAGGGCGTCCATGAAACGAATATTCAGCTCCACTCCCTTCAGAAGCTCTATGAAATTGGCATACTTCTCTGCCATTTTGGCCTTAACTAATCTACTCAGGAATGGAACTGGAGCGGTGCGATACTTGGGCTTCTCCCCGGGACTTGCCATTTCCTTGATCACTTCCCCACTACGGGAGGGATATCTCTCTCAACAATGGTAGGCTGCTCCTCATCCTCAATATCTCCACCATCTATAACCGGTGGGAGCTCATCTACCACCTCCTCGGGTGATGCAGCTGTCGAAACCATTACCGACGGCTCCGAATCCATCGTCGATAGGCCGCTACGGGTAGTGATGGCACATGCACTCTCCCTATGGTTCTTCTCTAACTGAGCGGGGAGCTTGCCTTGGGACCACACCATCTGACTCAGCTGCTCCTTCAGCTGATCCACAGTGGTGGAAAGTTCCTTGCTGCGGGCTGCATGGTCTATATTGAGCTTTTCCTGCTCCTCGATGAATCTCTCCAAGGTGGCCTCCACGGAGGATTTCTGCTGAGCTGGAGGAGGAGTGGGCAAAGCTAGCTGCTGCTGACGAAGCTGCCGGTACCCTGGCGATTTATAAGGGCATATGGTCTCTGCCTAGACTGTTGTTATTGTGGCTGATACTGCTGCTACGGATACTGATGTGGCTACTGCTACTGCTGATGAGGTTACTGCTGCGCTTCGCTGTTATTCCCGTACTAGAAACCAGGGTGGTTTCTCTAGGACAGGTTCACATAGGCTCCCCTATTTCCTCCTCTGTCAACGAAGGTGTAGTTGGCCTCCCTGTTGTTGCAGGAGGTGCCTGGTAAGAGTAGGTCCCGCCATTGGGTCCTTGATCTATGCACCTCTTGTATGCAGCATTTGTGTTGGCGGTCGGTGCTCCAATCTGGCTATCTGCTATGTAAGGGATTCGAGACGGCCATCAAAAATAGCCGCCTCGCTGACTTCATACAGGCCTCCTCCTGGGACCTTGGCAATAGTCGGGGTGGACATGTCATCCCCCAATGTTGGTTGTTGGCTACCATGACCTCAAGGATCCTCGTGGCTTCAGCTGGCTCTTTCCCCGTTATGGCCCTATTCGCCGTAGCATCAACTATCATCCGTGTGTCTGAACGCATTCCATTGTAGAAAGATAGGACCAGGTCCCACGTGGCAATGCGATGGTTCAGACACTGATGCTGGAGATCCGTGTATCGTTCCCAGGCCTCATACAAAGACTCCTGGTCCACTTGCTTGAAATTTGTGATTTGGTTCCGAAGATGCAGCATCTTTGAAGGGGAGTATTTGGTGATGAAGGCATCTGCCAGTTGCTCCCATATCGTGAAAGTGCCAGGCGCTTGGGACATCAACCAATAATGGGCCTTATCCTTCAAGGTGAAGGGGAAGAGCCACAACCTGATCGCATCATTACTGACCCCTTGCATTTGGAATGTGGAGCAATTGGCTAAGAACGCCTCCATGTGGTGACTGGGGTTCTCATGTGAGAGCCCGTGGAAGCAGACATGTTTCACCAACAGGATGTCACGCCCTGCTTCCCTAAAATGGAGGCGAGACGTGAGAAGGTCCGTACAGACGTGGAGTTGTGAAGCCACACGCCTGATAAGCGTCAATAAATTAAATACAGGTCCCTATAACCATGAACAGAACAAAGATAATAACATAAGAGAGACAGAAATGAAATCTCAAATCTCAGCAATGTCCAAACATAGAAATTAAGTTCAACATCTAGAAAAGCCACAAGGCTAAAGAAAAGAGTCTAAAGGCCCAGAACAAAGCCAACAAGGCCAATATGAACAGAGTATTGGTGCTACGCCCCGATAACAAAACAATCTAAAACGAAGAACACAAGCAGTCACTACGACTGATCGCATGTGTCCTCGTACTCCTCAACGAACGCAGGCTCTGACTCAGCGTCAGCAAACACCACGTCCTCCGTAGCACTCTCGGGTTCGGGATCTAACATGTGTCACCCAAAAGAGTAAAGGGGCACATGTCAGCAAGTCTAAAAGACTTGGGCAAGGAAACTGAAAGGAAAGTAAACTAGCATCCTAGCAGTTATAGTATGCATGACATGGCAGTTATGGTAAGAGTGCACAAGTAAGACAGGGTGTAACAATAAGTGCAAAAGGACAATTATCATGGCATGTCAAGAGTAGCCAAGCTACTAACAATCTCAATCTTCTCACTAGTCACGTTTTCAAGTTATTCGTAGATGTTTATGCCTTACAGCTGAACTGTTGGACATTCACACTGATTGGCCGCTTAACACTAGCCCAGAACCCAGAGTTTACGCCTTACAACTGAAGTTGCTGATCGGGCAGACTCCCAGTTGATTGGCCGCTTAACCCTTACCCCTCCCACATGAAAACAAGCCAGGGTCCCTGCACACGAGCTCAGTAAATGAGCCAGGGTTTCCCCGCACAAGTGCTTGTTTTTAGGTTCACAATTTGGCGTAGGGTCGTGCCCGCTAAAAGCAGGTGCCTAGCCTCAATCAATTCACTAGATGTAGTGGCGCTACGCAATCACTGAAACATTAAGGAATGCAATGACATGACAATTAAACATGGTAGTTATGCAACATGATAGATGACGGATCTAGTTTCGTTGTCAAGCTAGATCCTGAAATTGCGCCTAGGCGAGTATCATTTCGTCGCCTAGTCTCTTTTACGCCTACAACAAGCAAATGGCCTAAGACATGGCCCAAAACCCTAAGTGGCAAGTTTCACTTGCCTAGCACCGAGGATGACGATCACGAAGGTTCGTCTCACAAACGCTAATCTACGGGGAAAGTCGCTGTTATGGAGAAACAATCATCAAAACAACATCCATTTATATTAGGGTTTCAAAATATCAAATGTGGGTGATGAAAATATTAAAGGTTCGAACACTACCGTAGGAAGTGGGAGATCGATGCCGAGCAAGCACGGCAACGGAAGAAACGATTCGGGGAACCACGGTTCAGATCTGGAAATGGTGGGGAAAATCTGGAGAAATGAGATTTTGGGGAGTTTTGGGGTTTTTCCGGCGGCCTAGGGCATGGTGGCCGGCCTAAATGGAGAGGGGGAGAGGCTCTTGAGGAAGGAGGAATGGCTAGAGGAAGGTTGGGGAAGATCAGAGGTCAAGGGGGAAAGGAAATGGCCAAGAGAAGAGAAAGAAAGAAAAGAAAACGTTTGGGGTATTTATAGAAAAAGCTGGCAGCGGCTGGTAAAACCTAGGGTTTCGACAGCGGTTAGTCGGTCAAAGAAGGGTTGTTGACCGACTAGTTTAACAACTAGTCGGTCGGTCGACCAACTATGACCGACTAAAATCAAGCATCGAAAAAGAGAATAAATCTGGGTAGTGAGTTAGTCGATCAAAGAAGGCCCGTCGACCGATTAGTTTGCAACCTAGTCGGTCGGTGAGTGTTCATAAACCGACTAACGATAAACAGTAACTCAGGTAAAATTTATCAAAGGAACTAGTCGGTCTGAGAGCAAGTTCTGACCGACTAGTTTCACATCTAGTCGGTCGGTGGTTGTTCTTAGACCGACTAAGAGCAAACAGTAACTCCTGTACAGTTGATTCAATGAACTAGTCGGTTCTAGTAGAGTTCCTGACCGACTAGTTCTCAATCTAGTCGGTTGGTCCCTCTTCTTGAACCAACTAAGGTGCACAAAAAGTGCCAAATCGAAGCGCGAAGCTTCGGGAAGATTTCTACGGCTTCTACGATCAACCTATCTGTAAGGTATGAGCGATATAAAGCTCGTCACGAGTGACTTACTCCAAAACTCAACGATCTAAGGAAGAAGCTAGAAAATCACGACGAAACGATCGAAAACGAAAGCTACGGAGACGAAAACCACACATAGGGAGAAAATCCACCAAAACATATATATAATATAGATAATCCAAATACATGAAAAACCAGTCGTTACATCCTCCCCAACTTAAGAAAATTCTATCCTCGGAATTTCCCAACACTCACGTGGCCAGGAACAAAAGTGGGAAACGCTCTCGCATTTCATATTCATTCTTCCAAGTAGACTCCCCAGGCGAGCCGTGTCGCCACATCACCCTCACAAGATTGACAACCTTGTTCCAGAGCGACTTCTGACACCTGTCCAAAATCTGCACTGGCAGCTGGTCATACGTCATATCAGGGCGAACGGTAATCTCCGAGAAATCCACAGCATGAGATGGTTCGCTAATGTATCGACGAA
This sequence comes from Scilla litardierei, assembly GCA_030789695.1. Taxonomy (NCBI): domain Eukaryota; kingdom Viridiplantae; phylum Streptophyta; class Magnoliopsida; order Asparagales; family Asparagaceae; genus Scilla; species Scilla litardierei. The sequence goes on along the minus strand of CM061142.1, from coordinate 81,608,316 downwards.
GCTACGACACATGGAAAACATTGTGAACTCCTTCCAAAGATGGCGGCAAAGCTAAGCGGTAGGCTACCTCGCCAACTCTCTCCAGAATGTCAAACGGTCCAATGTATTGCGGGCTCAACTTCCCTCGCTTCCCAAAGCGAATCACACCATGATTCGGGGAAATCTTCAAGAACACATGGTCGCCTGGCTGAAACTCCAAAGGACGGCGTTTAGCATCCGCCCAATGCTTAAAACGGTCCTGAGCAATCCTCAACCTCTCCCGAATGTTCCTGACAACATTAACAGCCTCCACAATCATCTCAGGTCCCAATAGCTCCCGATCACCAACGTCATCCCAACTCAATGGCGATCGACATTTCCTCCCATAAAGAGCGGCGAAAGACGCCATGCCAATACTCGCATGGAAGCTGTTGTTGTAGGAAAACTCTAACAGATGTAGATGGTCCTCCCACGAACCCTTGAAATCCAACATGCACGCCCTCAGCATGTCCTCCAAGATCTGAATCGTCCTCTCAGACTGGCCATCCGTCTGTGGATGGTACGCCGTGTTGAAACTCAGACGCGTACACAAACTCTTCTGCAAACTCTGCCAGAACTGAGATGTGAACCTCATGTCTCTGTCCGACACGATACTCATGGGGACTCCGTGAAGTCGTACGACCTCCTCCATGTATCTCCTCGCTAGCGCCTCAGTGGACTGTCCTACTCGGAATGGAATAAAGTGCGCGGATTTGGTCAATCGATCTATGATCACCCAAATCGCGTCATTCTGCTTCGGACTCCGAGGTAGTCCAGTCACGAAATCCATAGTGATGTGTTGCCATTTCCACTCCGGAATCAGAAGCGGTTGTAGCAACCCTGCCGTACGCTGATGCTCCACCTTCACCTGCTGGCAAACCAAGCACTTGGCTACACTCCGAGCCACACTCCTCTTCATACCATGCCACCAATAGTTCAGACGAAGATCCTTGTACATCTTGGTCCCACCAGGATGCACAGAATACGGCGAACTGTGTGCCTCCACCAACAACTTCTCTCTGATATCCCCAGCTGGCACACACAACCTAGCTCCAAACCTCAACGAGCCATCCTCATGACTCAAAAAGTCAGTCCGCAGATCGGCTTCCACCTGCTCCCGAATCTTCACCAGCTTCGGATCTCCAACCTGGCCAGCCTTGATCCGACCCACGATCGTCGACTGTATCTGCATACACATCAACGAAGAAGTCTCTCCAGGAAGAACAATCTCAATTCCAGACTCGCAAAAATCCTGCTGCAATCTCCACTGCGAGGTCAAAATCATCACCGCCGGAAGCCTACTCAACGCATCCGGGACCACATTCACCTTGCCAGGGTGATACTGCAAATCAATCTCATAATCCGCCATGAGCTCCAACCATCGATGCTGTCGCATGTTGAGCTCCTTCTGAGTAAAAATATACTTCAAGCTTTTGTGATCGGTGAAGATCTTCACTTTCTCACTCAGCAGGAAGTGCCTCCAAATCTTGAGCGCAAACACTACAACAGCCAACTCCAAGTCATGCGTCGGGAAATTCTTCTCATGAGTCTTGAGCTGACTCGAAGCATATGCCACAACATGCCTATGCTGATGCAACACACAACCGAGACCCTTGCCAGAAGCATCGCAAAAGATCTCAAACCCTCCGCTGCGATCAGGCACAACAAGAATAGGGGCAGTCGTCAATCTCTCCCTCAGAACACCAAAGGCATTCTCACAATCACCCGACCAAACAAAAGGTACATCCTTCCGCGTCAATCTGGTCATTGGCTCAGCAATACGGGAAAATTCCTTAATGAAGCACCGATAGTAACCAGCAAGCCCAATGAAACTCCGAATCTCAGACGCCGACTGCGGAACAGGCCACTCTCTGATGGCCATGATCTTCTCGGGATCCACTGAAATACCATCTCCAGTCACCACATGCCCCAGAAAAGCAACTCTATCCAGCCAAAACTCGCACTTCGAAAACATGGCATACAACCGATGCTTCCTCAAAAACTCCAACACCGTCCTCAAGTGCGAGGCATGCTCCTCCTCCGACTTTGAATAGATCAGAATGTCGTCAATAAAGATAACGCCAAACTTATCTAAAAAGTCGTAGAAGATCAAATTCATCAGATTCATAAAAACTGCGGGCGCGTTGGTCACACCAAAAGGCATAACCACGAACTCGTAGTGACCATATTTCGTCCTGAATGCTGTCTTCGAAACATCTTCCTTATTCACCTTCAGCTGATGATAACCACTCCTCAGATCCAACTTCGAAAACACCCTCGAACCTCCAAGCTGATCAAAAATATCATCGATGCGAGGCAACGGGTATTTATTCTTAATGGTCATCGCATTCAGCTCCCGATAGTCCACGCACATACGATGCGAACCATCCTTCTTCTTCACCAGTAGCACCGGTGCTCCCCACGGTGACACACTAGGATTGATATAACCCTTCTGCAAAAGCTCATCCAGCTGCTTCCGCAATTCTTCCAACTCTGCTGGTGCCATACGATAAGGCGCTTTCGAAATCGGCTGCGCTCCCGGAATAAGATCAATCGAAAATTTGAGAGCTCGATCGGGTGGCAATCCAGACATCTCCTCAGGGAAGACGTCATCAAAGTCCTGCACAACCGCTGGCCTTTTCAGCTCCATCTGCATAGCCACAACCTCCACCGGCCTGGCCCAAAACCTGACAGGACCAAGCGAGCTGCTACCACGGCTGAACTCAAATACTGGATGTCCGGGAATCTCGAACACCACCTTCTTCCTCCGACAGTCGATCGTAGAATAGAAGCTCGCAAGCCAATCCATCCCAAGGACCGCATCATAGTTGATGACGTCGTGGACAATGAAATCAGCGTAAAGCTCATGTCCACAAACCACCAACGGGCAAGAATTGCAACCAAGATGCACCGAGACCACGCCATTTCCTGTGACAATATTCCAACTCTTGGAAAGAGGGGACGTCGACAAGGAATGCTTCTCCACGAAGCTCCGAGAAATAATGCACATCGATGCACCAGAGTCAAAGAGGACTCGGGCAGGAAATGTGCAAACCAGAATCACACCTATAAACAGTCTAACAATCAAGCCCTAGTCTAGAAAACAATCATGTGCAAGCAACCAAACATAATCAAACAAATCCAATTAAGAAAGGAACAAATAGATTGAGGGTTACCTGCGATAACCTTATCCACAGCCCAGTTCTCCACAGCTGTCATCAGATAAGCCTGCCTCCCCGGCGGAAAATCCTGCTGAAAGGCCTGCCTCTGTGGGACAAGAGCTGCTCCACGTCTAGCAGTAACAGGCTCTCTCTGCTGCAATGGCTGTGCTGCAACAGGTGCCCTTCGCAACTTGTTCGCATGCCGACAATCCTTCGCGACATGAGAAGCATCACCACAAACCAAACACTGGCCCAGAAATTTCCTACACTGATCCTTGATGTGGCCAGGCTTGCCGCAGAAATGGCAAGTCTTCAGACTAGGCCCTCCTGGCCTCTTAAACTGAGCTGGCTGATTAGGCTTGAAACCAGGCCTAACCACCGCTCTGGCCTGCTCCATAGGCCTCTTCCCAGCTCCAGAAGAATGCCCTCTCCTCTGGTTCAGGTTCAGCTCATGCCTCCTCGCAGCTACCAGAACCTTCTGATAAGAGTCCAGATCAGAGGAAGACACAAAACTCTGAAGCTCCAAAGCAAGTCCCTGCATGAACCTCTGAGCCCTCTCATCAGCATCCTGCACCATCTTCGGTGCGAACCGACTCAGCCTAGTGAACTCTTGGTGGTACTGGTCCACCGTCAAGCTCCCTTGCTTCAGATCAATAAAGCACTGCAGCATCTTCTCTTTCGCATCCCACCAGTTCCGAGCATTATCCTTGAGTTGCCTCTTCGCCAGATCAACCCATCCAGCCGGGCTGATCTTCGCCATCTTCAAATTATCCTCAATGTTTCGAATCCACTCATCGGCAGCTAGAGGACCCTCAGACCCATCAAAATAAGCGGGACCCAGCTCCCGAAATTGCTTCGCTCCCGGCTCGGAGCGAGGGGCATCCTGGATTGCCCGAGCACCCCGAACAATTGGAGCATTCTGGACTTGCAGGAGCACGCCCTGCTGCACCTGCATTATCTGAAGCATCATCCGCATCATCTCCCCATTAGTGGGCTCCCGCTCAGGCTCCTCGTCATGAGGGGGCGCGCTACCACCACCACGGGTAAATCGCCTTCCTGCCATCTAATGACGCAGAAAACGAAACAAATTAGACTCATAGCTTATGACTCGGATGTCGAACTTAGTTTATTGGACATCCTAACATTATTATCGTTATTCCGATATTTGCAGTTACAGAGACGACCTGCATGGGCCACCAACAAAACCTGTCACGCCCCGCTTCCCTAAAATGGAGGAGAGACGTGAGAAGGTCCGCACAGACGTGGAGCTGTGAAGCCACACGCCTGATAAGCGTCAATAAATTAAATGCAGGTCCCTGTAACCATGAACAGAACAAAGATAATAACACAAGAGAGACAGAAATGAAATCTCAAATCTTAGCAATGTCCAAACATAAAAATTAAGTTCAACATCTAGAAAAGCCACCAGGCTAAATGAAAGAGTCTAAAGGCCCAGAACAAGGCCAACAAGGACAACATGAACAGAGTATTGGTGCTACGCCCCGACAACAAAACAATCTAAAATGAAGAACACAAGCAGTCACTACGACTGATCGCCCGTGTCCTCGTACTCCTCAACGAACGCAGGCTCTGACTCAGCGTCAGCAAACACCACGTCCTCCGCAGCACTCTCGGGCTCGGGATCTAACATGTGTCACCCAAAAAAGTAAAGGGGCACATGTCAGCAAGTCTAAAAGACTTGGGCAAGGAAACTGAAAGGAAAGTAAACTAGCATCCTAGCAGTTATAGTATGCATGACATGGCAGTTATGGTAAGAGTGCACAAGTAAGACATGGTGTAACAATAAGTGCAAGAGGACAATTATCATGGCATGTCAAGAGTAGCCAAGCTACTAACAATCTCAATCTTCTCACTAGTCACGTTTTCAAGTTATTTGTAGATGTTTACGCCTTACAGCTGAACTGTTGGACATTCACACTGATTGGCCGCTTAACACTACCCCAGAACCCAGAGTTTACGCCTTACAACTGAAGTTGCTGATCGGGCAGACTCCCAGTTGATTGGCTGCTTAACCCTTACCCCTCCTACACGTAAACAAGCCAGGGTCCCTGCACACGAGCTCAGTAAATGAGCCAGGGTTGCCCCGCACAAGAGCTTGTTTTTAGGTTCACAATTTGGCGTAGGGTCGTGCCCGCTAAAAGTAGGTGCCTAGCCTCAATCAATTCACTAGGTGTAGCGGCGCTACGCAATCACTGAAACATTAAGGAATGCAATGACATGACAATTAATCGCGTACCGTTAATTGAAATTAAACATGGTAGTTATGCAACATGATAGATGACGGATCTAGTTTCGTTGTCAAGCTAGATCCTGAAATTGCGCCTAGGCGAGTATCATTTCGTCGCCTAGTCTCTTTTACGCCTACAACAAGCAAATGGCCTAAGACATGGCCCAAAACCCTAAGTGGCAAGTTTCACTTGACTAGCACCGAGGATGACGATCACGAAGGTTCGTCTCACAAACGCTAATCTACGGGGAAAGTCGCTGTTATGGAGAAACAATCATCAAAACAACATCCATTTATATTAGGGTTTCAAAATATCAAATGTGGGTGATGAAAATATTAAAGGTTCGAACACTACCGTAGGAAGCGGGAGATCGATGCCGAGCAAGCACGGCAATGGAAGAAACGATCCGGGGAACCACGGTTCAGATCTGGAAATGGGGGGGGAATCTGGAGAAATGAGATTTTGGGGAGTTTTGGGGTTTTTCCGGTGGCCTAGGGCATGGTGGCCGGCCTAAATGGAGAGGGGGAGAGGCTCTTGAGGAAGGAGGAATGGCTAGAGGAAGGTTGGGGAAGATCAGAGGTCAAGGGGGAAAGGAAATGGCCAAGAGAAGAGAAAGAAAGAAAAGAAAACGTTTGGGGTATTTATAGAAAAAGCTGGCGGCGGCTGGCAAAACCTAGGGTTTCGACATCGGTTAGTCGGTCAAAGAAGGGTTGTTGACCGACTAGTTTAACAACTAGTCGGTCGGTCGACCAACTATGACCGACTAAAATCAAGCATCGAAAAAGAGAATAAATCTGGGTAGTGAGTTAATCGGTCAAAGAAGGCATGTCGACCGACTAGTTTGCAACCTAGTCGGTCGGTGAGTGTTCATAAACCGACTAACGATAAACAGTAACTCAGGTAAAATTTATCAAAGGAACTAGTCGGTCTGAGAGCAAGTTCTGACCGACTAGTTTCACATCTAGTCGGTCGGTGGTTGTTCTTAGACCGACTAAGAGCAAACAGTAACTCCTGTACAGTTGATTCAATGAACTAGTCGGTTACAGTAGAGTTCCTGACCGACTAGTTCTCAATCTAGTCGGTTGGTCCCTCTTCTTGAACCAACTAAGGTGCACAAAAAGTGCCAAATCGAAGCGTGAAGCTTCGGGAAGATTTCTATGGCTTCTACGACCAACCTATCTCTAAGATATGAGCGATGTGAAGCTCGTCACGAGTGACTTACTCCAAAACTCAACGATCTAAGGAAGAAGCTAGAAAATCACGACGAAACGATCGAAAACGAAAGCTACGGAGACGAAAACCACACATAGGGAGAAAATCCACCAAAACATATATATAATATAGATAATCCAAATACATGAAAAACCAGTCGTTACACAGGATGAGCCCTGTCTTTAGCTCGAAGTTCCCCTCTCAAATCGGCGGTACTGTCATGGAGGAAGCAAGGCAGTGCCAGGACTCATGAAACCCCGGATTAATTATGGTAGAACGAGAGGATGCGGTCCTAAGGGAGTCTCGGCCATCGCCATTCTTCTCCTTCTATCTGGTGCGAGTCTCCTTGCGGTGGCCTCTATCGGGATCCAAGGGTATAAGATTTTCTCCTCCCTAAGAACGTGTCTACATGCAAAATAGAGGCACTCAAGAAAATCGTGGAACTCGTTAGCAAAAAGAGGAAAGAGTGTAATAAGAGAATAATAAAAAGAAAAAATTAAAAGAAGTGGTGGGGTCTTAAGTGTGGATGAAACCAACACTCTCCAACCAAAAGCTAAAGCAACCCGTTGACTCACCGACAACGGCGCCAAAAACTTGTTCGGCCCCCGGATTTGCACCACCGGGGCGCGAATCACCGCAAGTACACGGTGTGCTATAGTATAGAAAGATTGTCGAACTCAGGGAGGCGATCATTTAATGCTTAGCTTTATATGGAAGGAGGAGAGTATGCGGTTGGGGTTGTCACGAGTGATTAATTGGTTGATTATGGAAATCACGAGTTGATTAGAATTTAAATGTCTAAGGCCTTCGAGATTTCCCGCTAGGCCCTTCGGTCACGGATGCTAGGTCAAATGGCCCTACGTCGGACGATGGATTAGGATAGGAGTGTCACATCCGTAGATGAGAACGAGTACTTAACTGTCGTTGTTCCAACTCGTCTAACTCATCCCTATGCGAAACCATGCTCTCGCAGTAGGCTTCACAAAGGGATGCGTGCATTAAGCTTGACACTTGGTCCCACCTCGCAATTCCGTATCCACTCTCATGATCTACGGGGTGTGACGCTATCATACGATTGGTTCTAGCAATCGACGTGCTCTCGCAGTCACCGACTAGCGGATTGGGGATTAGCGGTCGCCCTAGTTCTCGAGTCACTCTCGTGATCACGAACCCTAGAAACGGCCACTAAATGTTGAGCATTGATGTTTCATACCAATGTTATTTTGATGATGATCACAACATTATGTTGTTGCTAATGACTCTCTTGTTTTAGTCTCATAGTTACTTTTCACGAATATCATTTTTGGAGACTAAACACTTGGTGCAAGGATGGACATCAAGAGGAGCTATGCTAAAGCTTGGACTCAAGGGGTTCCAAAGCTTGGAGATGATGGGGAGCATCAAGGCATCAAGATTGAAGCCATAGACTCTAAAGAAAGCAATGTAATCCATGTATTATATCATTTATTGCTTTTCTCTTTTTGAGCCTAAGATTAATGTAATGCCTTGCTAGATGGTATATTCATTCATGCATATGCATTTAACCATCTTAGTGAGCCTTAGGATTATCATAGAATCCAACCCAATAGGTTCATCTTGCCCAAAGACTCAATTGGAGTCTATGGCTCTCCTACAGTCGCCTGCTGAAGGTTTTAGGGTCGACTGGGTGATTCCAGTCGCCTATCGAGCTTCTACAGTCGAGTGTGGGGCACTGCTCAAGTCAACTTATTATTGCCTCTACTTGAGCTTTTTGCATCAGTCGACTGACGAAGTATTTACAGTCGCCTGTATATTTACAGTCGCCTGTGAAATGGTCAACAGTCGTCTAAAATGCGTAAGTGCGAAGATTGCTTCTCTCTGTTTTGTTCCATCTACTGTAGCAGTCGACTGATGAAGGATAAACAGTCTCCTGTCTATTTTACAGTCGACTGTATTTTGTTCATCAGATGCATGTATTCATACTGGGAGTAAGTTGCATCTCTCTATTTTATTCCATTCCCTGCAGCAGCCGTCTGATGAAGGATATACAATCGATTGTCATGGATCAGATTATAGCCGTTGGGAATTATTTAGCCATTGGACAGTCGACTGTCATTTGTTCATCAGTCGACTGTCGTTGTCGTATCGGCCCAGAATCTAGCCGTTGCAGCTTTTTGTTTTTGGCTGTTTTCTTGGCTTTTGAGAGTTTCTATATGGTTCCTATATATATAAGAGGGCTGAGTTCATTGTAACTTCTTGATGCTATTGAAAATCATTAGAGTTTAATTAAGCCACTCTCAAACTCTCTCATTTCCCTCTTAGAGCTCATTCTCTCCTTCATGCATTGATGTCAAGCTCAAGGAAAATCATTCAAGTGCTTTCAAGCTAATCTCATCACTTGGAGATCCTCTTCCATGCCTTGCATTCATTTATGAGTAAGTTCATCTCAAGGCATAGGTAAGAGTATTTGTTTTACCGTGTGTTTTTTGAAACCCTAATTCTCTGTGTGGGAGTTTGGTGTCCTAGTGTAGGGCTAACCATAATTCTCAGTGTTGGAATTAGTAATTCTCTATGTGGGAGTTAGACCCTTGTGTAGGGTTGGTTTGGTTATTGTGTAGGATAAAATCCTCTGTATGAGGTATCTCTTTGTGGGATTTGTATTCACTTCTCTTTGTGGGAAATATAGTGAATATTGGTGTGGCTAGACGTACCCAAGTTTGGGGAACCAGGGTAAAATCTTGTGTTTGCGTTTGATTTTATTGTGGTGATTAATTCCTCTTGCATTTATTATTCCGCATTTGCAAGTTTAATTTTAATTGCACAATTTATTGCCATTACACTATTCATCCCCTCCTCTAGTGTGTTGTTGTTAGTATTGCAAGGGTAAGGTGATCCTTATAATTGGTATCAGAGCGAGGTTATAGCATACTGCAACGATGGCATTCAATACTACACCCGCGTCTTATGAAGAAGGTCACTCTACCATTCGACCCCCAATCTTCAACAGAACCAACTACCCAAGTTGGAAGATCAGGATGATGATCTACATGAAGGGTCAAGACCTTTGGGACATCACGGAGTTGCCATTTGAGGAGCCTACTTCACCCGCAGCTTCAAGAACTAAGGCGGAGAATGACTGGATCAAAGTCAATGCGAGGGCTATGAATGCATTCCATTACACCCTCACTTCGAATGAGTTCAACCGCATCTCAATATGCAAATCGGCCAACGAAATTTGGCATATCTTGGAGATTACTTTTGAAGGGACATCTAAGGTAAAGAAATCTAAACAAAGTGTGTCTAGATCTAAATATGAAATGTTTAAGATGCATGAAGGAGAAAGCATCTTAGAAATGTTCACAAGGTTCACAGACATCGTGAACGCTTTGGAAGGATTTGGGAAGGTGATTTCCCAAGAGGATCGAGTAGGGAAGATCCTTGACTCGCTTACATCTCAATGGGAGTAAAGGCCAACGGAATTTTGGAGTCAAATGACATGTCCAAATACACCGTTGAGGAGTGCATTGGGAATCTTATGGCGTATGAAGTGAAGCTTCAACACAAGAAGGAGATTCAACCATCCAGGCCTGAGAAGTCGGAGAAGCAAAAGGGGGTTGCATTCCATGCCAAGGAGGAACCAATCAAATGGAGGAAGAAATTGCATCAAGAAGTTCCTAGTGAAGAAGATGAAGAAGATGAGGCTAGTGGAGATGAAATCGTGGAGCTTGCCACGCAACTAAGAGCATTCCTTGTCACGCCCCGCTTCCCAAAACAGCGGAGGCGAAGCGTGACTATGTCCGCTTAGGCCAGAGCTAAGGAGCCCTGACCCAATAAGCGTCTGTGTGGTACCAAGACGAAGGTACAGGTCCCTGCATGTTAGTACAGAACAATAAAAGTACAAGAAGGAAAGAACATCACAGTTTTTATTCCAACATATCAATAGTACCAAGTCTCAACGCCCGAAGGGCTACAACAGCAGGAAAGTAAAACTAATGGTGCAAGCACCCAACCTAGACGAAGAAACATAAAAGGTGCTACGCACCCAACAAAAAATAATAACGTCTAAGGAAACTGCTACTAAAAGTCTCTAACTATGATCCTCCTCAGGGTCGTACTCGGGATCGATGCCCTCTGGCTCCACGTCGGCAGGCAGGTCAGTCTCCTCCACGTACTCTGGCTCAATCCCTGATGTACAACACCAAAAGAAGGAACTGTACGTCAGGTAAGGTCTACAAGAAAAGATTAGACCAAGCTACAAGTGTACCATTTACTTACAACGTTTTATTGGTTGATTAACATGCTGAGGTTTTAGCAACAGAAAGAAACACAACAGGAAAGTAAACAAGATAAGTAGTAGTCATAGCCAGTGCTATGGACTATGGGACTAGCCTACAGGGGTCAAGACAAGACGGAACACAGAAGCCAGACACGACAAGACAAGACAAGACACGAAAGGGTTCACGCCTGTTCGGTTCGAGGGGGATCAATCCATCTTGCCGCTTGCACGCTCAACCCTACCCCATAACCCCAAGAATCATGACAAGACATGGGATCACTTGCTCTAGCTTGACAAGTGCCCAATTGCTCTCTGAGCTGTGTATCGGTACATGGGATCACCTGCTCTAGCTTGACAGGTGCCCAATTGCCCATCGGGCTGTGAACTAGTACAAGGGATCACTCGCTCTGGCTTGGCGAGTGCCCTATTGCCCAGCAGGCTGTGCAGACGGAAAGGAACAAGACACGACAAAACAAGAGGGGTTGTACTAGGGTGTCCACAACTCACGCACACGCATGTCAATCCTATGATGTCAGAAATTGTTGTTGTTGGACTCAGATTTCGTTGTCAAATCTGAGCCATCAAAAGGCGTCCCGGACGCTATCATTTCACGTCCGGTTCTCAAGTTTCTAAATTAACAATCCAAACAAGATGAAGGCCCAAAACATGGCCAAGAACGCAAGTGATACACTTGCCTGTGGTGGCGAGCACGTCGTCTCCCTGGTACGCCTCGTCTAATCGTCTCGTCGGTGGAAAAGTGTCTGAAAATCGTGACACGGCGACGGTGTCAGATCACGATTCATCAATCCCTATTAGGGTTGTGTCTAGGTTATCGGGACTATCCTAATCAATCCAAAAATCACATTTTTAATGAATTGACCTAATCGACGATCTATCCTATGTGTGCATGCATATTGTCCATTCGTCGATTTCTACGGTTTGCACAACGTTTTAAAGATCCGCGAAAAATAAATTTAGTTTGATTAGGTTGCGACTTTTATTTAGGGTTTGATCATCTATTGTGGAGGTTACTACGAATTTAGGGCACCAACCTGGAATTGACGGTTGCACGAAGATCCGGTGTCCAATCTGGAAAGGGTGGAAGCTTTACGTCGTCCGGAAATTCCCAAGCCGCGGGTAGCGCAGCGAGAACGTTGATCGCCGATGGTGGTGAAGATTTCAGCGTCTCCCGGCATCGTTGCTGCTGGATCTGAGACGAGAACTCCGTGCTAGGGCAAAAGAAAGGGAAATGAGAGAAGAGGGAGAGCTTTGGGGAAGATGGAAGGCGCAAGGATGGAGGAACGAGCAAAGGGAGGACGTGAGAGGTATGGAAATGGGTTTGGGGAAGATGGAGACTGAAAATAATCAAGAGAAATGAAGAAAGAAGTCCCGTTTAAATAAGAAAAGAAACGGCGGCTAGCACAAAAATTAGGGTTTCGGGGTCAACTAGTCGGTTAGAGAAGGGCGGTCGACCAACTAGTTTGGGAACTAGTCGGTCGGTCGTATAACTGTGACCGACTAAAACCCAAACCATGAACAGGGGTGTTGTAGAATTTATAGAGTTAGTCGGTCTGTGAAGACTCGTCGACCCACTAGTTTACAACCTAGTCGGTCGGCCAGTGTTCATAGACCGACTAAAAGGTGAAAATGGTCAACAAGATATTTTGAAGGTTAGTCGGTCAGAGAAGGATACCAAACCGACTAGTTCGTCAACTAGTCGGTCGGTTTTCGTTCTTTGACCGACTAACGGTAAACAGTAACCTGGGTGCGAAAAATGATCTCTGTACAAGTCGGTCTGAGAAGAAGTGTTGACCGCCTAGTTTGGAAACTAGTCGGTCGGTGGATGAACTTAGACCGACTAATCGTAAACAGTAACTCAAGGGGAAAACCTGACGGAAACTAGTCGGTCCAAGAGGAGTTGTTGACCGACTAGATTGACATCTAGTCGGTCGGTTCCTCAACGTGAACCCGCTAATTGGTACAGGAAGTCGAAAATTTGAAGCGGGAAGCTTCGGAATGATTCTAATGAGTTCCAAGAGTGATCCTATACTAAGATGTGAGCGCGGAGAAGTAAAGAAAGAAGACGAACAATCGCATATATATATAAATAATATTCATCATACAAAAACCAGCCGTTACATCGTACCCACCTTAAGAAAATTTCGCCCTCTGAATTTCTTTCAGAATAGGTAAGGGTAACGCTCTCTCATCTCATCCTCTCTCTCCCAAGTGGACTCTCCAGGCGATCCGTGACGCCACATCACTCTCACCAAGTCGACTACCTTATTCCTCAACTGCTTCTGTCGACGGTCCAAAATCTGCACGGGTTGCTGGTCGTAGGTCAGGTCCGGACGGACCGTGATCTCCGAGAAATCCACCGTGTGCGACGGATCACTGACGTACCGACGTAACTGTGATACGTGGAATACGTCGTGAACCCCCACCAAGGTTGGTGGCAGAGCAAGGCGGTAGGCCACTGCTCCCACACGTTCCAGCACATCAAAAGGTCCAATAAACCTCGGGCTCAGCTTCCCTTTCTTCCCGAAACGAATAACTCCGCAGTTCAGAGAAATCTTCAAGAAAACGTGATCTCCAGGCTGAAACTCCAACGGTCTCCTCTTGGCATCAGCCCAATGCTTAAAATGATCCTGCGCAACTCCGATCTTCTCCCTGATGTCTCTCACGACATCCACAGCTTCAACAATCATCTCTGGACCCAACAGCTCCCGATCTCCAACGTCATCCCAGCTCAGTGGCGATCGACATTTCCTCCCATATAAGGCAGCAAACGGCGCCATGCCAATGCTCGCCTGGTAGCTGGTGTTATAAGAAAACTCCACCAAATGGAGATGGTCCTCCCAAGACCCCTTCCAGTCGAGCGTGCAAGCTCGCAGCATATCCTCCAGAATCTGTATAGTCCTCTCGGACTGGCCGTCGGTCTGCGGGTGGTACGCCATGCTGAAACTCAGACTCGTACCCAAATGCTCCTACAGACTTCTCCAGAACTGAGATGTGAACCTCGTATCTCTGTCAGACACGATGCTCACGGGGACCCCGTGTAAGCGTACAATCTCCTGCACGTACACGGTCTACTTCACAACTAATCAAGGAGGAAAATAAAGAGAAGTAGAAACGAAATTTTACCTCAAGATATTTCATCGCCAAGGCTTCCGTAGACTGGCCTACTCGAAAAGGAATAAAATGCGCAGACTTGGTCAACCGATCTACGATCACCCAGACTGCGTCGTTCTGCCTCGGGGTCCGAGGTAAACCAGTCACGAAATCCATCGTAATATGTTGCCACTTCCACTCCGGAATGGGAAGCGATTGCAGCAGTCCAGCAGTACGATGATGCTCGGCCTTCACCTGTTGGCATACCAAACACTTGGCAACGCTCCGTGCCACACTCCTCTTCATGCCAATCCACCAGTAATTTTGTCGGAGATCCTTATACATCTTGGTGCCACCAGGATGTATAGAATAAGGCGATCTATGAGCCTCACTCAATAGCTCCTCACGAACATCACCCGCAGGTACACAGAGTCTGCTGCCGTACCGCAGCGAACCGTCCTCATGAATCACAAACTCCGCACGCAGTCCAGCTTCAACCTGCCTCCTGATCATCTGTAACTTCGGATCTCCTGCCTGTGCTGCCTTGATCCGATCCACAATCGTGGACTGAATCTGCAGATTCATGAATGAAAGAACCACACCAGGTAGGACGACCTCCAAATCCATCTCCTTCAGCTCCTGCTGAATCCTCCAGTCAGCAGTAAGCACCATAGCAGTGGAGTCTACTCAACGCATCCGGCACCACGTTCACCTTCCCCGGATGATACTGCAAATCTATCTCGTAGTCAGCCATGAGCTCCAACCATCGTCTCTGACGCATGTTGAGCTCCTTCTGGGTGAAAATGTACTTCAGGCTCTTATGATCTGTAAAAATCTTCACACACTCACCCAGCAAGAAGTGCCTCCAAATCTTCAGCGCAAAGATCACCGCTGCCAACTCCAGATCGTGTGTCGGGTAATTCTTCTCATGAGTCCTCAATTGACGAGAAGCATACGCGACCACGTGGCCATACTGATGCAGAACGCATCCCAGGCCCTTCCCCGATGCATCACAATAAACTTCAAATCCTCCGCTCTGATCCGGTACCGTCAAAACTGGTGCCGTGGTCAACCTCGCCTTCAAGATACTGAAAGCCTCCTCACAAGCATCAGACCACAGAAACTCCTCATCCTTCCTTGTCAGCTTCGTCATCGGCTCTGCAATCCTCGAGAAATCTTTGATGAACCGCCGATAATAGACTGCTAGACCAAGGAAACCCCTGATGTCGGACGCTGACTGCAGAGTCTGCCAATCTCTGACTGCTCTGACCTTCTCTGGATCCACAGATATGCCATCACCAGACACCACGTGTCCCAGAAACGTGACTCTGTCCAGCCAGAACTCGCACTTGCTATACTTGGCATACAACTTGTGTCGCCTTAGCGTCTCCAACGCTGTCCTCAGATGACAGCTGTGCTCCTCCTCAGACTTCGAGTAAATAAGAATGTCGTCAATGAAAATAACGACAAACTTATCCAGGAAGTCGTAGAAAATCAAGTTCATAAGATTCATGAACACAGCTGGAGCATTGGTCACGCCGAATGGCATCACCACAAACTCATAGTGCCCGTACTTCGTCCGGAAAGCTGTCTTCGGGACGTCATCCTTCTTTACCTTTAACTGATGGTAACCGCTCCTCAAGTCCAACTTCGAGAAAACTCTTGAACCTCCCAACTGATCAAATATGTTGTCGATGCGCGACAGCGGACACTTATTCTTCACAGTGACGGCATTCAATCCTCGATAATCCACACACATCCTGCGGGACCCATCCTTCTTCTTCATGAGCAATACAGGTGCACCCCACGGTGACACACTAGGGTGGATGAAACCCTTCTGTAACAACTCATCCAACTGCTTCCGCAGCTCCTCAAGCTCTGCGGGAGCCATCCGATACGGCGCCTTCGATATCGGCTGCGCACCCCGGCATCAGTTCGATGCCGAACTCCAAAGCTCTGTCGGGTGGCAGACCCGAGATATCCTCTGGAAAGACGTCATCAAAGTCTCTGACAACCACTGGTCAGTCAATCTCCATCTCCATCTGCAACGCTGCTATCACCGGCACCTCCGGCTCGGCCCGAAATCTGATGGGCCCAAGCGACTCATCTCGGCTACGGAACTCGAACTCTGGATGGCCTGGAATCCGGAAAACCACTCTCTTGATGTGACAATCGATCGAAGCGTGGAAATCTTCCAACCAATCGATGCCGAGGACGACATCGAAATGTGGTAGATCGTGGACGATGAAATCTGCATATAGCTCATGTCCACTAACCACTAAGGGAATCAACCGACATCCCAGATTCACCGTCACCACTCCGTTCCCAGTAGTGATGTCCCAACACTTGGGAAGTGTATGGGTAGGAATGGAGTGCTTTGTTATGAACCTCCAGGATAAGATGCACATAGATGCACCGGAGTCAAACAAAGCCAAAGCGGGGTGAGAGAACACAAGAATGGTGCCTAAGAAAACAAGGGGTCTAAGGTCAAACACTACCCTAACAATCAAACAAACAGACAACACTAACTAGACTAGCAATACAATATAATTATGAAACGAAAGACTAGGTCAAGATATTACCTGCAATCACTCCATCAAGCTCCTCGGTCTCTACGGCAGTCATAGTATAGGCCGGTATCGGAGGCTGCACGGCTCGCTGGTATAGCTGCCTCTGTGGCACCAAGGGTGGTCCACGAACGGCAGGTCCTCTCTGAACCGGAGCAGGTGCCCTCATCTGCAACGGTGTTGGCGCTCCAACAACAGCAGTGTGGGCTCTAGGACAGTCCTTCGCAGCATGCGAAGCATCTCCATAAAGTAGACATAGTCCTAGCTTCCTCCTACAGTTGGTCTGAACATGTCTGAGCTTGCCGCAGAAATGGCACGGACCCTTGCTCTGCTGCTGCACTGGTGCTCCAGGCCTCTTAAATGGCACAGTCTGGACTGGCCTCATCGCCGGCCTAGCAGGTGGCCAGTACTGCTCCATGGGACGCTTCCCCTTATCAGCTGGAGGGTCAGGCAGAAGAGATATGAGCTTATGATTCTTCGTAGCATCAAGCACCTCCCTCATAGTCGAGAAACTCGCAGAAAACATAGAAGCCTGAATCTTCGGACGCAGTCCCTGACAAAAGCGATCAGCTCGCTTCTCCTCCTTCCTCACCATATGCGGGGCAAAACGGCTCAACATCTCAAACTCAGCTTCATACTCCTCGACAGTCATATCCCCCTGCTTCAGATCTATAAACTTGCTCAGCAGCTCCCTCCTAGCAGACTTGGTGAAATATTTATCCTTAAACATCGATCTGAAGGTCTTCCACTCCACTGGTTTCTCCAGACGCCTCTCCTCAATGCGCCACCAGTTCCTCGCATTCTCCGTCAGCTGCATCTTCGCTATCTCCACCCGGGTATCGTCAGGAATCTTTGCAGCAACTAATTTCTCCTCCGTGCTCTGGATCCACTCATCGGCACCCAGAGGTCCTTCCTTCCCAAAGAAAGTCTTCGGCTGCAGCTCGTTGAACTGCTTCACTCCAGGAGCAGCTCGTGGGGCAGGCGGAGGTGGAGGTGGTGCAGCGGGTGGAGCCTGGGCAGCACGCTGAGACTGCTGAACCAGCTGATGCTGAACATCCAGCATCTCCCTCATCACACCCAGAAACTGACGGAACTCCCCGCACTGGTCCTCCGGAACTCCATCGCCTAAGTTTCCCGATCAGGTAACGCGTCGTCCGGCCATCCTATTGACAGAAAGACGAAGGTTAGACTCGTACAATGTTTGAATATCAAAAGTGAATGTCCTTACTCTTACTGTTCTGTACTTGCAGAAAGATGGGACGTGGACCTGCATGGGCCACCACTAAAACCTGTCACGCCCCGCTTCCCAAAACAGCGGAGGCGAAGCGTGACTAGGCCCGCTTAGGCCAGAGCTAAGGAGCCCTGACCCAATAAGCATCTGTGTGGTACCAAGACGAAGGTACAGGTCCCTGCATGTTAGTATAGAACAATAAAAGTACAAGAAGGAAAGAACATCACAGTTTTTATTCCAACATACCAATAGTACCAAGTCTCAACGCCCGAAGGGCTACAACAGCAGGAAAGTAAAACTAATGGTGCAAGCACCCAACCTAGACGAAGAAACATAAAAGGTGCTACGCACCCAACAAAAAATAATAACGTCTCAGGAAACTACTACTAAAAGTCTCTAACTCTGATCCTCCTCAGGGTCGTACTCAGGATCGATGCCCTCTGGCTCCACGTTGGCAGGCAGGTCAGTCTCCTCCACGTACTCTTGCTCAATCCCTGACGTACAGCACCAAAAGAAGGAACTGTACGTCAGGCAAGGTCTACAAGAAAAGATTAGACCAAGCTACAAGTGTACCATTTACTTACAACGTTTTACTGGTTGATTAACATGCTGAGGTTTTAGCAACAGAAAGAAACACAACAGGAAAGTAAACAAGATAAGTAGTAGTCATAGCGAGTGCTATGGACTACGGGACTAGCCTACAGGTGTCAAGACAAGACGGAACACGGAAGCCAGACACGACAAGACAAGACAAGACACGAAAGGGTTCACGCCTGTTCGGTTCGAGGGGGATCAATCCCTCTTGCCGCTTGCACGCTCAACCCTACCCCATAACCCCAAGAATCGTGACAAGACATGGGATCACTTGCTCTAGCTTGACAAGTGCCCAATTACTCTCTGAGCTGTGTATCTGTACATGGGATCACCTGCTCTAGCTTGACAGGTGCCCAATTGCCCATCGGGCTGTGAAATAGTACAAGGGATCACTCGCTCTGGCTTGGCGAGTGCCCTATTACCCAGTGGGCTGTGCAGACGGAAAGGAACAAGACACGACAAAACAGGAGGGGTTGTACTAGGGTGTCCACAACTCACGCACATGCATGTCAATCCTATGATGTCAGAAATTGTTGTTGTTGGACTCAGATTTCGTTGACAAATCTGAGCCATCAAAAGGCGTCCCGGACGCTATCATTTCACGTCCGGTCCTCAAGTTTCTAAATTAACAATCCTAACAAGATGAAGGCCCAAAACATGGCCAAGAACGCAAGTGATACACTTGCCTGTGGTGGCGAGCGCGTCGTCTCCCTGGTACGCCTCGTCCAATCGTCTCGTCGGTGGAAAAGTGTCTGAAAATCGTGACACGGCGACGGTGTCAGAGCATGATTCATCAATCCCTATTAGGGTTGTGTCTAGGTCATCGAGACTATCCTAATCAATCCAAAAATAACATTGTTAATGAATTGACCTAATCGACGATCTATCCTATGCGTGCATGCATAATGTCCATTCGTCGATTTCTACGGTTTGCACAACGTTTTAAAGATCCGTGGAAAATAAATTTAGTTTGATTAGGTTGCGACTTTTATTTAGGGTTTGATCATCTATTGTGGAGGTTACTACGAATTTAGGGCACCAACCTGGAATTGACGGTTGCACGAAGATCCGGTGTCCAATCTGGAAAGGGTGGAAGCTTTACGTCGTCCGGAAATTCCCAAGCCGCGGGTAGCGCTGCGAGAACGTTGATCGTCAGTGGTGGTGAAGATTTCAGTGTCTCCCGGCGTCGTTGCTGCTGGATCTGAGACGAGAACTCCGTGCTAGGGCAAAAGAAAGGGAAATGAGAGAAGAGGGAGAGCTTTGGGGAAGATGGAAGGCGCAAGGATGGAGGAACGAGCAAAGGAAGGACGTGAGAGGTATGGAAATGGGTTTGGGGAAGATGGAGACAGAAAATAATCAGGAGAAATGAAGAAAGAAGCCCCGTTTAAATAAGAAAAGAAACGGCGGCTAGCACAAAAATTAGGGTTTTGGGGTCAACTAGTCGGTCAGAGAAGGGCGGTCGACCGACTAGTTTGGGAACTAGTCGGTCGGTCGTATAACTGTGACCGACTAAAACCCAAACCGTGAACAGGGGTGTTGTAGAATTTATAGAGTTAGTCGGTCTGTGAAGGCTCGTCGACCCACTAGTTTGCAACCTAGTCGGTCGGCCAGTGTTCATAGACCGACTAAAAGGTGAAAATGGTCAACAAGATATTTTGAAGGTTAGTCGGTCAGAGAAGGATACCTAACCGACTAGTTTGTCAACTAGTCGGTCGGTTTTCGTTCTTTGACCGACTAACGGTAAACAGTAACCTGGGTGCGAAAAATGATCTCTGTAAAAGTCGGTCTGAGAAGAAGTGTTGACCGGCTAGTTTGGAAACTAGTCGATCGGTGAATGAACTTAGACCGACTAATCGTAAACAGTAACTCAAGGAAAAACCCTGACGGAAACTAGTCGGTCCAAGAGGAGTTGTTGACCGACTAGATTGACATCTAGTCGGTCGGTTCCTCAACGTGAACCGGCTAATTGGCACAGGAAGTCGAAAATTTGAAGCGGGAAGCTTTGGAATGATTCTAATGAGTTCCAAGAGTGATCCTATACTAAGATGTGAGTGCGGAGAAGTAAAGAAAGAAGACGAACAATCGCATATATATATAAATAATATTCATCATACAAAAACCAGCCGTTACATTCCTCAAAAGAAAGCAAGGTAAATCTTCTTCAAAGTTTGCCTCCAATTCTAACAAGATTCCTACTTGTTACACTTGCAGTGGCAAAGGTCATCGCTCCACCGAATGCCCTTCCAAAACCACCAACGAGACTTATAAGGGTAAAGGGAAGAAGCATATGTCACGGTCGCTTTTCGACCGTGTGTTTTTCGTGCGTGTACATTTTTTTTCGTACGCGTATTTATTTTGACCTCCTCTTGTATCCGAAACGTGTACAGTTATATGTCGTTGTGATCCTCAAAGAGAGTAGTTATTTATGGGATTTTTAGTGAACGTCATTTCACGGGTCGTTCTCCCACAAATCAGCTTTGAATGAAGAGGTGTCATAACTGTTAGACTTCGATGTTGGATTATTTATTTTTAGTTTTGTTTTTCGTGACCCTGGCACGTGATCGATCATCATACCCTCGAGCCTCTCGTCATCACGGTCGTCCCGATATTTTTCTCGTAATTTTCAGACACCGTTAGCCCAACCTATCACCCTAATTACTTTTAAACCCAATTAGCATATTCAAACTTTAAATCCTAATCAAATCTATATGATTCATACGTATCACCTCATTTATCTCTCCTAGCTATTTGCACCATATATACACCCTCCCCCTCTCACACATCCTCTCTCCAATCAATCTAAACTCTACCCCTTTCATCCCCTATTTAGCATATTTCCATCTTTTAACAGCAACCCCACGCAACCTAGGTTTTGCTAACAAATCTCAGTTGCTACCCCCATTTTCTCACACCCCCGAGCTCCTCCCTCTCGTCGGTGATTTTCTTCCTCCTCCTCTCCTCCCCGCAACCCCCAAGACTCCGGCCAAGCCTCCTCCCCTTTGTCATCTCCACGTAAAAGACCAAAAAGCTGCCGACAGCCATATACCTCAAAAAAATGCCAACCCCCACCTACAAACTCATGTCCATCCTCTCCCAGTAGTCACCGGCGACCCCCCTCCCCCACTGCCGATGACCTCCCACTGGCCTACTTTACCTACTACCGGCCCCCTTGACCCGACAAGCCGCCGGAAATCCCTTGACAGCCGCAAGAAACTGTTGGATATGGATGACGTTTGTACACCCTTGTAGGGGATGTACGAGTGAACACGGACCTCGAACGTCGCACACACAAAGTCGTGTGCAAAGGGAATCTGTTCTCTTGCTGAGAGGATCTCTAGATTAATGGGAAAGTCGCATTATATGTGCATAAGTGCATGCGATATATGGCTAATAAAGGGGTAATATCTTAAGCTTATGTTGTACCATGCATATGGTACAACTTAAGCTTATAATGTGCCATGTATAATGGTACACCTTAGTTAAATTGTTCCTAAGGAACAATTACTCCTAAAATAACTACCTTGGGGGCTATAAATAAGACCCAAGGGTAAGCCATTTCCTTACACTTTTGCATGGTATTCTTGCCTTGCATTTCATTCTAGCGAAGCTCTGCCGAAATCCTTCCTCTCTCTTTATCCAAGTTCTTAATCTAAAGTAGAGATTTAGATTGTGGATTTAGTAGCCTTACTCCGTTCGTGAGAAGACTCGATCCGTCGTGGCGAATCCGAAGGCGAAGTTCCGAGACTACCATGCCGCATACGCAAGCGTAAGTCTCAACTTCATTTATCGATCCTAACTCTGTTTTGACAGGATCCTACAGAAACCGCCCAGAACCCAAAACTGACAGCCTCTCCTTCCCTAGCTGCCACCGACCTTTGCTCCAGCCACCCCTCAAGCTGCGCAACCCCTCCGGCCTCCTCATATCCCTGGCAGCCCCCGTGCGCCAAGGAGCCCGTGCACGCCGCAGATCTCGTGCTCTTTCCCAACATCGTAGCCGTCACCGTGCCGTTTCGTTGCGCTACTCGCTACCGAAGCGATCCCAACGTCGTTCCCATTGACGTGCCGTCTCGCTGCGCTACCCATAGCCGAGACGATCCCAAGATGATCCTTACTGCACTACCTGAAGTCGAGGACACCGAGCACCGCCACCGTTCCAGATCCGACGTCGACACGTGCGCATTCGTCGCACTAGGATGGTCCTCTCACTCGCAGCAACCCAAACCATACGACATTGAAACCATAAGTAAAAATTGACAACTAACAACTAAATTTACTTTTACGCACCATTAAACCATTGTAACATCTAGAATCGATGATCGGACTATTTTGACTGTGCACCTAGGATAGAATCGTCGTAGAGAACCGTAGGACAGATTTGATCACATGAACCAGTGTTTTGGGACTGTTAGGATATCCACGCTTAACTTAGAAACATACCATAATAGGAACTTCTAAAACGCGACCTGACACCTGCCTGTGACTTGTGACAGCGGACGTTGACCGACACGTTATCCGCGACGAGACCTTCCGACGGATGTTTTACTCGCCACCGTAGGCAAGTGTACCCACTTGCGTAGTTACGGCCAAGTCTAGGCCACTTCTTTCTTAAAACTGTACATTGTTGAACAAGAGAACCGGACGTGAAATGATTGCGTCCGGGACCTCCCTCATGATAGCCTAGACTTGATAACGAATTCTAGGTATAAACTGCAAGCATGCTAGGAACTATCTCTCTCTCTCTCTCTCTCTCTCTGTGTGTGTGTGTGTGTGTGTGTGTGTGTGTGTGTGTGTGTGTGTGTGTGTGTGTGTGTGTGTGTGTGTGTGTGTGTGTGTGTGTGTGTGTGTGTGTGTGTGTGTGTGTATGGACAACCTAGACCAACTATACGCATGTCATGCCATATACAGCATTCACGACTTGTTTTGCACAGCTTGCAGGCAATATGGCACTCTCCAAGACAGAGAGAGTAATCCCTTGTACAGATACACGACCTGCGGGAAGCCTGGCACTCACCTAACAGAGTGAGTGACCCTTGGCAACCGCGGGGATTGAGACACCCACCTAGCAGAGTGTGTGATCATTGTTACAGAACACCTACGGGAAGCTCAACACTCACCTAGCAGAGTGAGTGACCTTGCAGACCGTGGGGATAGAGGCACTCACCTAGCAGAGTGAGTGGACCTATACAGTGGTGTAGAACACCTACGGGAAGCTAGGAACTCACCTAGCAGAGTGAGTGACCCTGCAGACCATGGGGATGGAGGCACTCACCTAGCAGAGTGAGTGACCCTGCAGACCGTGGGGATGGAGGCATTCACCTAGCAGAGTGAGTGGACCTTTACAATGGTACAGAACACCCTACGGGCGCTCGGCACTCACCTAGCAGAGTGAGTGACCCTGCAACCTGTGGGGATTTTAAGGCACTCACCTAGCAGAGTGAGTGGTCCTCGTCCAGTCTTGTCTTGAGTCTTGGGGTGGGGTAGGGTTGAGCGACCATCAGGTTAGAGAGTTTGGCCACTTTCTAAGCTGAAGGCATGAACCCTCTTGGTGTCGAGTCGCTTGGTATCAAACAGTCTTGTCCAGTTTTGTCTAGTCTTGTCTTGGTAGCCTACGCTACGACTTTGCCTGCCACATTTACTTTATGCACCGTCTTTACTTTTCCTTACTTATACATGTCATGTTGCTGCATCATCTCATTTTAAATCAACATTAAAATGTCATCTTTAAATTCCTTTACACTTACAGTATAGTCTTCTAACCTTTCCTTGTAGACTTTACCTGACGTACAGCTTCTTTTCTCTTGGGTGTTGTACGTCAGGTACCGAGACAGAGTACACAGACGAGCCGGCCTTACTTGAGGACTTGGAGCCGGACGACGTTGACCCGAAGTACGTGCCAGACGAGGACCAGTCTTAGAGGTCCACACCGTTGTTATCTTACAGAGGTTACTACTTTCTAGTTTGGGTGCGTAGCACCACTTTACTTTTGTTTAGGTTGGATGCATCGCACCATTAGTTTCCTTTTCCGTAGTTGTAGCCATGATGGGCTTCTTTTTTAGACTTAATATAAATGATGGACATTATCTCTTTTATAAATGAAAGCAAATTTCTTTTCGGGTACTCTTTTTATTATTGTTATGAACTTTTAACTGCAAGAACCTGTAATTAAATGGTATCTCTACATACGTTTATTGGGCCCGAGCCTCATAGCTCCGGTCCATGTGGACCTTCGTCTCATCCTCGTACCCACTTTGGGAAGCAGGACGTGACAGTTTTTAGTGGTGGCCCATGCAAGTCGTACGAAAAGTTCAGAACAATAAAAGTACTCACATTCATTTAAATATCTAGTTTAACATGTGCAAGTCTAATAATCCCTGGTTAGATTAGTGGCCCTAGTGTGACCTTAGCTTGATATATTTATCTTAGGCACCATTTTAGTGTCTTCCTACCCGGCAGTAACCTTGTTCGACTCTGGTGCATCTATGTGCATCATAACCCGGAGATTCATAACAGAACACTCCATTCCCACACATACACTCCCTAAGTGTTGGGATATCACTACAAGGAACTGAGTGGTGACGGTTAATTTGGGACGTCGCTCGATTCCGTTAGTGATTTGTGGACACGAGCTTTATGCCGACTTCATTGTCCATGATCTGCCGCATTTCGATGTTGTTCTTGGCATCGATTACCGCTGTAAGATAGTGGTGTTCAGGATTCCAGGCCACCCGGAGTTTGAGTTGCATAGCAGAGAATGATCGCTTGGGCCCATTAAATTCCGGGCCAAGCCGGAGGAGTCGATCGTTGTCGCCATGCAGATGGAGATCAGTAGGCCAGCAGTCGTCAGAGACTTCGACGATGTCTTCCCGGATGATATTTCAGGGTTGCCACCCGACAAAGCTTTGGAGTTCATCATAGATCTTATGCCGGGAATGCAACCTATTTCGAAGACGCCGTATCGGATGGCTCTTGCAAAGTTAGAGGAGTTATGGTAACAGTTGGACGAATTACTGCAGAAGGGTTTCATACACCCCAGTGTGTCACCTTGGGGTGCACCAGTTCTGTTTGTGAAGAAGAAAGATGGATCACGCAGGATGTGTGTGGACTACAGAGGACTGAATGCAGTGACTGTGAAAAACAAGTATCCGCTGCCTCGGATTGATGGTATTTTCGACCAGCTTGGAGGTTCGAGGGTTTTCTCGAAAATGGATTTGAGGAGCGGGTACCATCAGCTGAAGGTGAAGAAGGACGATATTCCGAAGACGGTCTTCAGGACAAAGTACAGACACTATAAGTTCTTAGTCATGTCATTTGGCATGACCAACGCTCCAGCAGTGTTTATGAACCTGATGAACTTGATTTTCTACGACTTCTTGGATAAGTTCGTCGTCATCTTCATCGACGACATTCTTATTTACTCGAAGTCTGAAGAGGAGCACAGCTGTCATCTGAGGACAGTGTTGGAGACACTAAGACATCATAAGCTGTATACCAAGTTTAGTAAGTGCGAGTTCTGGTTGGACAGAGTCGCATTCATGGGACACATGGTGTCCGAAAATGACATATATATAGATCCGGAGAAAGTCAGAGCAGTCAGCGAGTGGCCGACCCCGCAGTCAGCATCAGATATCAGGAGCTTTCTTGGTTTAGCTGGCTACTACCGTCGGTTCATTAAGGATTTCTCGAGGATTTTAGAGCCGATGACTAAGCTGACGAGGAAGGATATTGAGTTTGTTTGGTCGGAAGATTATGAGAAGGCCTTTAGTATTTTGAAGGAGAGGTTGACCATAGCACCGGTATTAGTTGTACTGGATCGGAGCAGAGGCTTCGAGATTTATTGTGATGCATCTGGCAAGGGTCTCAGATGCGTTCTGCATCAGAATGGTCATGTGGTTGAGTACGCTTCTCGGTAGTTGAGGAATCATAAGAAGAACTACCCGACTCATGATTTGGAGTTAACAGCGGTGATATTTGCGTTGAAGATCTGGAGACAGTTCCTGCTAAGTGAGAGCGTGAAAATCTTCACCGATAAGAAAAGCTTGAAGTACATTTTTTACGCAGAAGGAGATCAACATGCGTCAGAGACGATGGTTGGAGCTGATGGCAGACTATGAGATAGATCTGCAGTATCACCCGGGGAAGGTGAATGTTGTGCCAAATTCTTTGAGCAAACTCCCCGCAGTGATGATGCATACTATCGACTGGAGAGTACAATAGGAGCTGAGAGGGATTGACATTGAGGCTGTCCTATCAGGAGTGATTGTTTCACTGATGAATTTGCAGATTCAGTCTACGATCATGGATCTTATCAAGGCAGCTCAGGCAGGAGATCCGAAGCTGCAGAGGATCAGAAGACAGGTGGAAGCTGGACTTCGGACGGAGTTTATTATTCATGAGGATGGTTCGCTGAGGTACGGCAGTAGACTCTATGTACCTGCAGGTGAAATTAGAGATGAGCTGTTGAGGGAGACTCATAGCTCTCATACAACAAAAGCTACCAGGCGAGCATTGGCAAGACGTTGTTTGCTGCCCTATATGGAAGGAAATGTCGACCGCCACTGAGCTGGGATGACATCAGAGATCGAGAGCTGTTGGGTCTGGAGATGATTGTAGAAGTTGTGGATGTCATGAGAGACATCAGGGATAGGCTTCGGATTGCGCAAGATCGTTTCAAGAATTGGGCAGACACCAAGAGGCTGTAATGCCCTACCAGCTACTGCACAAGTACTAGAGGGGGGTGAATAGTACTTTAAAATAATAAGGAGTATAATTCCAAATTAAATTGCAAACAACTATCAAATCAATTTGCGGAAGCTTAAATTGAATGACAACACTAAATTAACAATGCTAAGTAACGATGTTAATGGGTTCGGATCCACCCAAGTCTCCCCGACTTGTTCCCGGTGATCCTACGTCCCAACCACCCGGATCCCCTCCGGATACTTGAGTTAGAAACCCTAACTCAAGATTTCCACTATGAATATCTTGTGAAAAACCTTCACAAGATCAAATCATACATGCAATGGCAAAGTGAATCCCACAACCCGGGATCACAAACTTCTCTCACAACCGAGAGAACCAATAAGCAATATTAAAGAGTTTAAATGAAATAAAAAATCTTACCACAAAATCCTATACCTTGAGTTTTTCTTACCCAATAGGTGGAATGAAGGATTTGAGGAAGATGAAGTCACCAAGACCTAGCACCAAGGAAATGACCAGCAATGGGTGCCTAGGAATGAGTTGGAGACTTGGATCAAGCAATAGCTTGAGGAGCTCACCAAGAACAAGCTTCTCTCTAGATCTAGAAATGAGAGAGAATGGGTTTCTTGTGAGGAAGAGAGCTTTTGATTTGAGTGAGAATGGCTATCTCTTTTGATCTCAATGAATCTCTGAATGGAAGCTCTAACCTAGATAGAAATGACCTAGGTTCGTATTTATAGGAACCCAAAAACACAAGTTAGGTCATTCACCAACGGATAGAAATCTGTGAGAATTAGTCGGTCAAAGAACAATCACTGACCGACTAGTTCATCAACTAGTCGGTCAGCCAAACAACGTGGACCGACTAAGTGTAGATCTGAGAAGAAAGAAAATTTCAGACCTAGAAATCTAGTCGGTCCAAGAAGACTTTCTGACCGACTAGTTTCACAACTAATCGGTCAGTCAGTGAACGTAGACCGACTAAGAGGTAAAAAGAAATAGTCTGAATGCAAGTTGACTTAGTCGGTCCAAGAACAAAAGTTGACCGACTAGAATGTCAACTAGTCGGTCACCAAACGTTCTTAGACCGACTAACGGTAAACAGTAGCTTAGGAGAAATTATAGTATGAACAGTAAGTCACAACTAGTCGGTCAAAGAAGCATCACTGACCGACTAGTTCACAAACTAGTCGGTCGGTGAGTCAACATAGACCGACTAACTGTAAACAGTAAAGTCCAAGAAATTAAGGAATCAAACTAGTCGGTCCAAGAACAGTTGCCGACCGACTAGATCACCATCTAGTCGGTCAGTACTTGTTCTTGTACCAACTAATATGCACAACAAAGTCCGAATTGAAGCGCGACGCTTCGAGGAAGTTAGAATGAACTTGTGCAAGAATCCTAGATCTATGAAATGAGCGTAATGAAGATAGAAATGTAAGATATACTCAAGGCTTAACATTCTATCAATCGAAACTAAAAGACTATAAATAAAACCTTAATAAACGGTCTTCGAGAGCTTCGATTGAATCTTCATAACTTCCAAAGCGGCGCAAGAGCTTCAACGAAGCTTTAGGCATGAATACGAGCTTTGGGAAGTGTTGAGATGTCGCTTTGAATGTTCTCGTGAAATTGGCGACGATCTCCAATACTGCGCTCACAAATTGTTAGTTCATGAATTATTTATGTTTGCTCATCATCCAAAACCAAATCCGGGGAGTCCAATATTCAACATTCTCCCCCTTTTTGGTGATGACAAACCAACATAAATAATAATCAAAAATATTGATTCAAATGTAAAATACTTAATCCCCCTGCATTGATGACACGTTAATTCCAAAATGAGTATATATGAATTGCATCAAGCAGACGAGTAAGATAAATAAAGAGAATCGATTTTCGAAATATCGGATTTTGAAAAATCCTTATATATATCTTAACTCCCCCTGAATCTAACATATCAAACTAGATTCTTGGAAATTGAGTTAAATTTTCATTTGCGCTATTTATTATCATTATCTCTCCCCCTTTGGCATTATCCCAAAAATGGGGGGCATACAACGACAACAACTAGGAAATTGAAAATCCAACATCGGGAGTCGTAGACAATGACGATGTAACTAATTGACACCAAGGGAAAAGTGTGGAAATCAAAACAAGTTGTGCCCAATAGTCCATTATCAAAAAAAAATTCAAAGTCATCAAAAATACCAAATAATTATTCATTTCTTGAATAAAGAAACATACTCTCCAATATTCAATATTCTTGGTTAAATTTGTGCATGGAAAACAATTCTATACAATTATAGAATTTAAATCTATTTAACCAAGTTTTCATGCGTCGAGCGACGAAGTCACACATCATATGCATTGAACGAATATTAAATGTGCACGACAAATTAAGACAAAGAGAACAACGATGTATATATATATAAATGATAACATCAAGAGTACATCCAAAAAGATATCAATACATCAAATGAAACATACCCATCAAAAAGAAATACATCATCATCATCCTCATCAAAATAAATACAACATCATCGACAACATCCAAAATACATCAAAATATCATAACCCTCATACTCTATCCTAACCCAAAATACTCTCACTAAGATATATCATCCAAAGCATAGTGGAGAGTCCTCGGAACAACGATCACGAGGAAGTGGCTGGATCTACAGTGTCCGTGGGTCCAGTCGACGGAGTGGACTCAGGCTCTGCAGGGAGTAGAGGTGTCTCAACAGATGGAATCGTCGGAGCAGGAGTCGAGACGTCAACGACGAGCTCGACGGCAGATGTGACAACAGGAATATCAGCAGGCACGGCAGCAGGGTCAGCAGCAGGCTCAGAAGTCTGAAGTGCTGAAGCAGAAGGCTCTGGAGCACCGGAAGTGGTGCCAACTCCAGGAGCAGAAGTGGAAGTACCAGCAGCAGCAGCAGTGGCCTCATCGCCACGGGCAAAAGAAGTGACAAGCTCGTCAAGCTCCTCATCGTCCATCTCCTCGGCCTCAGACACCGAAGGAGGAAGCTCAATCCCCATCATACGAGCCATACGGCAGACTACCTCCTCAGTACGAGCCAAACGGGAGTCGTGCTGACGAAGTAGGCGTACGACATCGTCCAATGTAGCAGGGGAAGAGGAGGCTGCTGCAGCTGACGGAGTAGACTGGGAAGCAGATGCGGTAGACCTCTGCACGTGACGAAGCGCCGCTAGAGATTTCTTCACGGCCGTCACGTTCAGAGGAGTACCCAAAGGACGCTCATCGTCAGGAGAGAGAGGAACTCAGAAATGATGAAATACGAGGGTCAACAAGCAAGGGTATGGAATGTGCACAGACTTATTGGTCTTGTGTATACACTCGAAAGAATTCATCTTATCGAGTATCACGCGAGCCCAATTAATATCGCACCCCAAGAAAAGAGCGTATATGAGCTTCAAAAACGGCTGGGATGGAAGTGAAGAGGATCCATATTTGGGGAGAAGACATGACTTCAAAATCAGGTTAAGGACCCACGCATTCGGCTTAAAGGATTTCGATGGAACACCAATGAATGCGGAGGGGATAACCTGGAAAATCTCAGAGAGAACAGACTGATCCAAGGAGGAAATATCGTCGACGGAAATGTCTGAAGGGAGGAGACCACACGATGAACAACCAAGAATCTCCCCCAAGATTTCTGCCGTGAGAACTATAGGAGTTCCCAAGACAGTCGTCTCAATGGAGTGGCTGGCATCGTACTGGCCTCGAACACGGTTGGCTTAGAACAATTTCACGAGGCGAGGATATGGTTTTGGGTTGGCCTTGGCATCGTATCGGAGATAATCAAGAAGACCACTATAAGACAGAAGATCAGCAAGGCCGAGAAAATCAGAAAACTGAACGTAATGCTCTAACAACAGTGGACAGTGCTCTATACGGTTGTACGCTGCGAGACACTGAGGGTCATCGCGGCACAAGGATATGTCTACACCGCCGACTGGCATAGGAGCTTTACCCTTAGCCTTACGGGTCTTCGGAGGTGGAGTAGGTTCCCTAGAAGGCTCATCCTCAGGGATAAATTCAGTGTCGGAATCGGGAGGAGTAGCCGGAGAGTGGAGAATGGGCTTCTTGGATTTAGATTTACGGGGCTTGACGGTCGCAGTCCTAGGCTTCTTAGGAGGAGGCGACGATGGAGAGGCTTGGGTTGACTTGGCACGACGCTTAGGCTTCGGGGGATTCCTAGGGTCGGAGGGCCCTACGGTCATAGGTGAAGCCCCGGAAGAGGCGATAGGAATTCTAGTCTTAGCCATGGCACGACGAGCACAAGCTATCGATGAAAAGATCAAAAACAACCTAGCACAAACCCTAGAAGAGAGAATCCGAAACACAAGCCCTAGGAGCACAAACCCTAAGTGAAACAAATCGGAAACCCTAGAAGCTAGGAGAGATAAAATCGAACCCTAGGGTAGGAATCGACCTAGGAGAGGGAGGGAGATACCTAGGAGGAGGAGTCGACGGCGGCGGACGGCGGCGATCGACGGAGAGATGGCCCGAAGTCGAAGGGTTTCGAGTGGGGGTTTGGGGTTTTCGGGCTGGAGCAAGAGAGAAGACCGACTAAATGAGAATTTAGTCAAATGAAATCGAGTATAAGTCGGTCTGGAAGCTAAAAGACACAAATGCCCTAACACACTTAGTCGGTTACAGTTCAAGCACTGACCGACTAGATTACGATCTAGTCGGTCGGTCAATGAGCTTGAACCGACTAAGTCGAAACAGAGGCAAACAGCAAAAATTAGGGCAAAATTTAGTCGGTCGCAGTATACTTACTGACCGACTAGTTTTCAATCTAGTCGGTCGGATAGTGTACTATGACCGACTAACGAAAGAAAATGATAGGATATAGATATAGGCTTGATCTAGTCGGTCTGAGTTCATTTTCTGACCGACTAGATGAGCATCTAGTCGGTTGACAAGTGAACTGAAACCGACTAGAAGAGTCCAAAAATTGATAATTGATTTCTCTTCACAAACCACTTGGATGAAACATCTTAACTCTCTCATTAGTCATCTAAATTACCCCATAAAACGTCGAAATCTTAAATACGACTTTCAAATACGAATTCGATCATAAATTCAAATATATCACATAAAATTCCGAAAAATTCAATTAATCTAGCATGAATGAAATATCGCGAAATATAATAGCATGCAAGATACTTGAATGAAATATGAATCCTATATCTCGGATTCACCCATAATCCCCAATTCTCGACGCAACCGCACAAAGGAGTCCTCCTTTAGGGGTTTCGTGAAAATATCGGCGATTTGCTTTTGGGTTTCAACGTACACTAAAATGATGTCCTTTTTAGCTACATGACCATCTAAAAAGTGGTGTCGGACATCTATGTGTTTCGATCGGGAATGATGCACAGGATTCTTTGAAAGACAAATAGCACTTTGGTTATCCACCATGATAGGGCTAGTATCACAATGAATACCAAAATCCTTCAATGTGTGTCTCATCCAAAGAACCTGGGCACAAGCGACACCGGCGGCAATGTATTCCGCCTCGGTGGTTGAAAGTGATACCGAATTTTGCTTCTTGGAAAACCAAGAGACAAGAGAATTTCCTAGAAAATGGCAAGTGCCACTAGTACTTTTCCTGTCGGATTTGCATCCCGCATAATCAGCGTCACTATATGAGACTAACTCATATGTGCTAGATCTCGGATAAAGTAATCCAAAATCTAAAGTGTAACTTAGATAGCGAAAAATACGTTTAACCGCTACTAAGTGAGAATCCTTAGGTTGAGACTGATAACGAGCACATATACATACGGCAAACATAATATCGGGCCTACTCGCGGTAAGATAAAGTAAGCTACCTATCATACCTCGATATAGACAAATGTCTACATCTTTTCTGCCCGTATCTTTATCAAGATGCGTAGTCGTGCTCATAGGAGTCTTTTTCCCGGAGGCATTCTCCATTCCAAATCGCTTTAGCAACTCCACCGTGTACTTCGTTTGGTGGATGAAGATTGCATCGTTCAATTGGCGAATTTGGAGACCTAAGAAATATTTGAGTTCGCCCATGTGGCTCATCTCAAATTGTTCCTTCATAACATTAGAAAACTCTTCGCAAAGAGCAAAGTTAGTAGCACCGAAAATGATATCATCAACATAAATTTGAACTAATAAAATATCATTATTCGCATGCTTAATAAAAAGTGTAGAATCGGCTTCGCCCATTTTAAAATTCAAATCAAAAAGAAAATTCTTTAGGCGATCATACCAAGCTCGAGGAGCTTGTCTCAAACCATAAAGAGCTTTCTTTAGTTTAAAAACGTGATTTGGAAATTTTTCATTTATGAAGCCCGGAGGTTGAGAAACGTAAACTTCCTCAACGACATCTCCGTTTAAAAATGCACTTTTAACATCCATTTGAAATAATTTAAAATTCTTATGGCATGCAAAAGACAAAAGTAATCTAATTGATTCTAATCTAGCTACCGGAGCGAAGGATTCTTCGAAATCGATACCTTCCTCTTGTCGATAGCCTTGAGCTACTAACCGAGCTTTGTTCCGGACGACGACTTGGTTTTCGTCGGTTTTGTTCTTGAAGATCCACTTTGTCCCTATGACGGTGTGGTTCTTCGATGGCAAAGGAACAAGCTCCCAAACTTCATTTCTCTCGAATTGAATGAGCTCCTCCTCCATGGCTAAGATCCAAGCGCTATCTTCGCATGCTTCATTAATATTCTTTGGCTCTATCGAGGAGGCAAAGGCACAATGAGCGAAGTAGTTCACTTGCGATCTCGTCTTGACACTATCATAGATATTGCCAATGACTTGCTCATGAGGATGGTCACGAACGGTATGAAGCCGTTTGGGAATACCTTGATCACTAGGAACATTCTCAACAACTTCATTAGTTGGGTTAGTCTCAATAGAATCAATAGAATCATTAGACTTAGAATTATCAAACGAATCACATAAAACATCCATAGAATCATTATCATTTGAAATTCTAGTTGGAACAAATCCTTCATTAAATGAGACATGAAACGACTCATCGATCGTTGAGGTTCGTTTGTTGAATATTCGGTAGGCTTTGCTACGCGAAGAATATCCGACAAAAATCCCCTCATCGGATCTTGGATCGAATTTGTCCAAACTACCATAAGTGTTCTTAATAAAACATTTCGAACCAAAAACACGAAAATGTTTAACTTGAGGCAACCTACCAAACAACAATTCATAACAAGTTTGTTTAGTGCCGGGCCTCAAAAGTATTCTATTAAACACATAGCAAGCGGTGTGTACCGCTTCCGCCCAAAATTGATGGCCAAGTTGGCTATCATCAAGCATAGTGCGAGCACACTCCACTAGCGTCCTATTCTTTCTCTCAACTACACCATTTTGAGGAGGTGCACGAGGGAAAGAGAAGGTGTGAGTAATACCAACTTCATCACAAAATGTCTCAAAAGACTCATTCTCAAATTCACCTCCATGATCACTACGAATAGTGACAATGGTGGTTCCTAAGAGATTTTGTACTTTCTTAACAAAAATTGTGAAGTTTTCAAAAGCTTCATTTTTATTACATAAGAAAAATACCCATGTAAATCTTGAATAGTCATCTACGATGACAAGTCCATACCTTGCATTTCCTAAGGAAGCAACTCTAGTTGGCCCAAATAAGTCTAGATGTAATAGCTCTAGTGGCCGTTTAGTAGAAATGCTTTTCTTAGGTTTAAATGAAGATTTAGGAAGCTTGCCGCGTTGACAACAATCACAAAAACTTTTCTTTTCAAAAACAAGCTTCAGAAAACCTTTAATAGAATTCAATTTTGAAAGCTTATATAGTGTTCCAAAGTTCACATGTCCAAAGCGTCGATGCCATAAGTGTTGTTCACTTGTGTTGGTAACGAGACATTGTTCATATGACTTAGGAAGATCCAAAATATAAATGTCTTTACGACGAGTTCCGGAAAATAATAATTTTTCATTATCCTTTCTTAAAATATGACACAATCCTTTCGCAAAGCTAACTTTGTAACCTTTGTCACAAAGTTGGCTTATTGAAATAAGATAATGATTTAAACCACTAACAAGATAAACATCACTAATTAATGGTTTAGAAGGGTTACCAACTTTACCAACACCTATGATGGTTCCGCTCTCGTTGCCTCCAAATACGACGTGGTTTCCATTCGCAATGGGAACCACTCCGCAGAGCAATCGAGCGTCACCCGTCATGTGTTTGGAGCACCCGCTATCGAGTATCCAATTCCCTTTGGAGCTAAATTTAAATTTGTTGCTCCTTTTCTTTTTCTTTTCCTTGAGTACCTAAAGATAGAAAATTCCATATCATGGTACCCAAGGTCATTGGGTCCAAGGGATTAGACCTTTGGAAGCCAAGTCCAAGTGGACTTAGACTTCCCCACATAATTCTTACTATGCACAACATCCGAAAAATAAGCATTCATATACATTTGTTTTTCGTCCATGCTTGTGTCCTTTGGGCTCCAAATAGTGAAAATTTTGGGAGCCATCATCCTATTGGGTGCATGCATACGACGTTGATTTCTACGTGATGCATGTTGTGGATAGGCATATGGGACATGATGGAATGGTGCACGATGAGAATTATTCATATGATGAGGTGGGTGTACATATGCATGTGTGGGAACACGTGCGTGAGGGTGTCTCACATGGTGTGCACGTGCCCGAGAATGTGTTGCATAAAAATCATCATATGTGTGAGACAGTGGAGTAGGACGTGTGTTCCTACGTGGCATGGTATTGGTGTACATATAAGCATGCCCCTTCTTTGGAGGTCCACCCAAAGTGGGTTTCTTTCCAAAAGAGGGTGTGGACGAGGTGGAAGCACCATTGGAAGATGAACTCCCAATAGAGTGTTTGCTCCCACTCGTTGAGGCTTTGGAAGTTGGCCTAACAAAAGTAGTGACCGACTTGGATGAATTTCCCATCATATACCCCAAGCCAATGTGGTGTTTGGCCGGAAGTAAGTCTTTTAGGATATTATCCAAATGGCCTTTACCCTTGTTGAATTCGTTGATTCGGCCCAATGTGTTCTCATATTTCTCTTTGAGAGAACGCAAAGAAGTATCCAAAGTGGATATTTACGATGTGAGCACATAAACACGAGATTTAAGATTCTCGTTCTCAATACTCAAGGTTGAGTTTTGAGAAGTTAAATCCGCTATCTCATGTTCTTCCGCATCCTCAATGCTAACATGTTCAAGTTTAGATTTGAGATTCATAATCTCATTTCTTAACTCTTCAACAACGGTGTCGTTGTTGGTGATGATAGTCTTAGGCGATGTTTGAATGCTAGCTAGGTCATCTTTTACTTTAGTATATCTATTTACTAATTTAGTGTATTTTGACCATAGTTGAGTGTTAGCATCCCTAAGATCATCCATCGTTACCTCATCGCTTTCGTCATTACTATCATCGGAAGAGGAGGATCCTTGATCATTCTCCTCTCTTGCCATGAAGCACATGTGCGCTTGCTCCACTTGCTCATCGTCCGACTCTCCGCTTGAGGAATCCTCGGAGTCGGTGAATGTTGCTCCGACAAGTCCCTTTTTTACCCCTTTTTGTACTTCTTCGACTTGTCGAACTTTGGCGCTTTCCACTTCTCCTTTTGCTTGTTGAGAGGACACTCCGCTTTCATGTGTCCTGGCTTATTGCACTTGAAACACAAAGGAGAGGAAGAGTCGTTAGTAGAACCAAATTTAGCTTTGTTCTTATAGTTACCTTTTCGGAAGAAACGGTTGAACTTCTTGGCCATGAGTGCCATGGATTCCAAGTCCAACTCGTTTTCCGATTCTTCATCATCGGTTGATGTGGATGTGGATGGAGCGGCTTTGAAAGCAATAGCCTTCTTCTTTGGCTCGTCTTGCTTTAGGTAAGACTTCATCTTTTCTTGCAATTTGAGCTTGCTATCCTTGCGTACCTCATACGACATTAAAGTACCCATTAGTTGAACTACGGTGTACTTATTCATGTCATTACCTTCCTCGATGGCGAAGGTACGTTTCTCCCAAGAAGAAGGAAGTCCTTCAATAAGCTTTGAGCACTTCTCCTTTTGAGTGTAGGACTTGCCGAGGGCCTCTAACTCGTTTATTATGTCAACGAAGCGAGCGTAATATTCCTTCATCTTCTCACCCTGTTGCATATGAAACATTTCGTAATCTTTGTTTACGACTACGAGTTTAGAGTCTCTTACCCTACTCGTCCCTTCATGTAATATGAGGAGAGAGTTCCAAATTTGATATGCACTCTTACATGTGCATATCTTATTGAAGTCCTCGGGCTCCAATGCGCATTGCAAGGCGTTCATTGCCTTGGCATTTCTTACCTCCGCGGCGACTTCCGCGGTAGTCCATTTCTCAAAATCTTCTTCTTCGGGTTCAATGTATTCCTTCATTGTGGTCCTCCATAGAGACGCACTCCGGAGGAAGGTTTCCATCCGGCATTTCCAGTACCCGTAGTTGGTACCGTTGAAGAATAGAGGCCTCGTAGAGGAATGTCCCTCCATCACCGAAGATGCTCCTTCACGGTTCCTGAAGGTGTCATAGTTGGAAGGTGGACGCACGGTCTTGTTGTCGTTGGCAGACATAGCTAAGTATCTGGCTCTGATACCAAATGTAATGCCCTACCAGCTACTGCACAAGTACTAGAGGGGGGGTGAATAGTACTTTAAAATAATAAGGAGTATAATTCCAAATTAAATTGCAAAAAACTACCAAATCAATTTGCGGAAGCTTAAATTGAATGACAACACTAAATTAACAATGCTAAGTAACGATGTTAATGGGTTCGGATCCACCCAAGTCTCCCCGACTTGTTCCCGGTGATCCTACGTCCCAACCACCTGGATCCCCTCCGGATACTTGAGTTAGAAACCCTAACTCAAGATTTCCACTATGAATATCTTGTGAAAAACCTTCACAAGATCAAATCATACATGCAATGGCAAAGTGAATCCCACAACCCGGGATCACAAACTTCTCTCACAACCGAGAGAACCAATAAGCAATATTAAAGAGTTTAAATGAAATAAACAATCTTACCACAAAATCCTATACCTTGAGTTTTTCTTACCCAATAGGTGGAATGAAGGATTTGAGGAAGATGAAGTCACCAAGACCTAACACCAAGGAAATGACCAGCAATGGGTGCCTAGGAATGAGTTGGAGACTTGGATCAAGCAATAACTTGAAGAGCTCACCAAGAACAAGCTTCTCTCTAAATCTAGAAATGAGAGAGAATGGGTTTCTTGTGAGGAAGAGAGCTTTTGATTTGAGTGAGAATGGCTATCTCTTTTGATCTCAATGAATCTCTGAATGGAAGCTCTAACCTAGATAGAAATGACCTAGGTTCGTATTTATAGGAACCCAAAAACACAAGTTAGGTCATTCACCAACGGATAAAAATCTGTGAGAATTAGTCGGTCAAAGAACAATCACTGACCGACTAGTTCATCAACTAGTCGGTCAGCCAAACAACGTGGACCGACTAAGTGTAGATCTGAGAAGAAAGAAAATTTCAGACCTAGAAATCTAGTCGGTCCAACAAGACTTTCTGACCGACTAGTTTCACAACTAGTCGGTCAGTCAGTGAACGTAGACCGACTAAGAGGCAAAAAGAAATAGTCTGAATGCAAGTTGACTTAGTCGGTCCAAGAACAAAAGTTGACCGACTAGAATGTCAACTAGTCGGTCACCAAACGTTCTTAGACCGACTAACGGTAAACAGTAGCTTAGGAGAAATTATAGTATGAACAGTAAGTCACAACTAGTCGGTCAAAGAAGCATCACTGACCGACTAGTTCACAAACTAGTCGGTCGGTGAGTCTACATAGACCGACTAACTGTAAACAGTAAAGTCCAAGAAATTAAGGAATCAAACTAGTCGGTCCAAGAACAGTTGCCGACCGACTAGATCACCATCTAGTCGATCAGTACTTGTTCTTGTACCAACTAATATCCACAACAAAGTCCGAATTGAAGCGCGACGCTTCGAGGAAGTTAGAATGAACTTGTGCAAGAATCCTAGAGCTACGAAATGAGCGTAATGAAGATAGAAACGTAAGATATACTCAAGGCTTAACATTCTATCAATCGAAACTAAAAGACTATAAATAAAACCTTAATAAACGGTCTTCGAGAGCTTCGATTGAATCTTCATAACTTCCAAAGCGGCGCAAGAGCTTCAACGAAGCTTTAGGCATGAATACGAGCTTTGGGAAGTGTTGAGATGTCGCTTTGAATGTTCTCGTGAAATTGGCGACGATCTCCAATACTGCGCTCACAAATTGTTAGTTCATGAATTATTTATGTTTGCTCATCATCCAAAACCAAATCCGGGGAGTCCAATATTCAACAGAGGCGACCTTTGGAGTTTCATCCAGGAGATCATGTCTTCCTGAAGATCTCTCCGAACCATGGATTCATTCGTTTCAGGAAGAAGAGAAAGCTGAATCCGAGGTTTATTGGACCATTTGATGTGCTGGAGCGTGTGGGAGCAGTGGCTTATCACCTTGCTCTGCCACCATCTTTGGAGGGAGTTCACGACGTTTTCCACGTATCTTAGCTACATCGATACGTCAGTGACCCATCGCACACTGTGGATTTTTCAGAGATCTCGGTCCGACCAGACCTGACTTATGATTAGTCGCTAGTGCAGATTTTGGACCGAGAAGCAGTTGAGGAACAAGGTAGTCGACCTGGTGAGAGTGATGTGGCGTCACGGATCACCTGGAGAGTCCACTTGGGAGCGCGAGGACAAGATGAGAGAGCGATGCACGTATTTATTTTTCCTGAGCCGTAGTTGATGTTGATTCCGAGGGCGGAATTATTTCTTAAGGTAGGTAGGATGTCACAGTCTCTTTTCGACCGTGTGTTTTTTGTGCGTGTACGTTCTTTTTCGTACGCGTATTTATTTTGACCTCCTCTTGTATCCAAAACGTACGAAGTTATATGTCGTTGTGACCATCAGATAGAGTAGTTATTTGTGGGATTTTTAGTGAACGTCATTTCACGGGTCGTTCTCCCACAAA
This sequence comes from Scilla litardierei, assembly GCA_030789695.1. Taxonomy (NCBI): domain Eukaryota; kingdom Viridiplantae; phylum Streptophyta; class Magnoliopsida; order Asparagales; family Asparagaceae; genus Scilla; species Scilla litardierei. The sequence continues at coordinate 81,568,139 of CM061142.1, read as the reverse complement.
TTAGCTTTGAATGAAGAGGTGTCTTAACCGTTAGACTTCTATGTTGGATTATTTATTTTTAGTTTCATTTTCCGTGACCCTAGCACATGACCGATCACCATACCCTCGAGCCTCTCGTCGTCACAGTCTCGCGATATTTTTCTCGTAATTTTTGGACACCGTTAGCCCGACCTATCACCCTAATTACTTTTAAACCCAATTAGCCTAATCTAATTCGAATTTCAAACTTTAAATCCTAATCAAATCTATAGGATTCATACGTATCACCTCATTTATCTCTCCTAGCTATTTGCACCCTATATCCACCCTCCCCCTCTCTCACACCCTCTCTCCAATCAATCTAAACTCTACCACTTTCATCCCCTATTTAGCATATTTCCATCTTTTAACAACAACCCCACGCAACCTAGGTTTTGCTAACAAATCTCAGCCGTCGCCCCCATTTTCTCATGCACCCGAGCTCCTCCCTCTCGCTGGCGATCTTCCTCCTCCTCCTCTCCTCCCTGCAACCCCTAAGACTCCGGCCAAGCCTCCTTCCCTTTGTCATCTCCATGCAAAAGACCAAAAAGCTGCCGACGGCCCTATCCCTAAAAAAACTGCCAACCCCCACCTAGAAACTCACGGCCACCCTCTCCCAGCGGTCGTCGGCGACCCCCCAGATGTCGACGACCTCCCACCGGGCTACTCTACCTACTGCCGGCCCCCTTGACTCGACAGGCCACCGGAAATCCCTTGACAGCTGCAAGAAACCGCCCAGAACCCAAAACCGCCAGCCTCTCCTTCCCTAGCTGCCGTGGCCGTTGCTCCAGCCACCCCTCATGCGGCGCGACCCCTCTGGCCTCCTCCTATCCCCGGCAGCCCCCGTGCGCCTAGGAGCACACGCACGCTGCAGATCTCGCACTCTTTTCCGACGTTGTAGCCGTCGCCGTGCTATTTCATTGCGCTACTCGCAACCGAAGCGATCCCGATGTCGTCCCCGTTCTCGTGCCGTCTCGCTATGCTACCTACAGCCGAGACGATCCTGAGACGATCCTTACTGTGCTACCCATAGTCGAGGACACCGAGCACCGCCATCGTTCCAGATCTGACGCCGACACGTGTACGTCCGTCGCACTAGGTTGGTCCTCTCACTCGTAGCAACCCAAACCGTACGACATTGAAACCATAAGTAAAAATCGACAACTAACAACTAAATTTACTTTTACGCACCATTAAACCGTTGTAACATCTAGAATCGACGATCGGACTATTTTGACTGCGCACCTAGGATAGAATCATCTTAGAGAACCGTAGGACAGATTTGATCACATGAACCAGTGTTTTGGGACTGTTAGGATAGCCACGCTTAACTTAATAGAAACTTCTAAAACGCAACCTGACACCCGTAGTTAACTTATGACCGCGGACGTTGATTGACACTCTATCCGCCACGTGACGCTTCCGACGGACTTTCTACTCGCCACCGCAGGCAAGTGTACCCACTTGCATAGTTACGGCCAAGTCTAGGCCACTTCTTTTTTAAAACTATACATTGTTGAACAAGAGAACCGAACGTGAAATGATTGCGTCCGGGACCCCCCCTCATGATAGCCTAGACTTGACAACAAAGTCTACGTATAAACTGCAAGCATGCTAGGAACTATCTGCATGTGTGTACGTGTGGACACCCTAGACCAACTATATTCATGTCATGCCATGTACAGCATTCACGACTTGTCTTGCACAGCCTACGGGAAATAGGGCACTCTTTGAGACAGAGAGAGTGATCCCTTGTATAGATACACGACCTGCGAGAAGCCAGGCACTCACCTAGCAGAGTGAGTGACCCTTGGCAACCTGCGTGGATTGAGACACCCACCTAGCAGAGTGGGTAATCCTTGTTACAGAACACCTACGGGAAGCTCGGCACTCACCTAGCAGAATGAGTGACCCTGCAGACCGTGGGGATAGAGGCACTCACCTAGCATAGTGAGTGGACCTATACAGTGGTACAGAACACCTACGGGAAGCTCGACACTCACCTAGCAGAGTGAGTTACCCCGCAGACCGTGGGGATAGAGGCACTCACCTAGTAGAGTGAGTGGACCTATACAGTGGTACAGAACACCCTACGGGTGCTCGGTACTCACCTAACAGAGTGAGTGATCCTGCAACCTGTGCGGATTTTGAGGCACTCACTTAGCAGAGTGAGTGGTCCTCGTCAAGTCTTGTCTTGAGTCTTGGGATGGGGTAGGGTTGAGCCGCCACCAGATTAGAGAGTTTGGCCACTTTCTAAGCTGAAGGCGTGAACCCTCTTAGTGTCGAGTCGCTTGGTATCACACTGTCTTGTCCAGTTTTGTCTAGTCTTGTCTTGGTAGCCTACGCTACGACTTTGCTTGTTATGTTTACTTTCTACACCGTCTTTACTTTTCCTTACTTATACATGTCATGCTGTTGCATCATCTCATTTTAAATCAAAATTAAAATGTCATCTTTAAATTTCTTACACTTGCAGTAGAGTCTTCTAACCTTTCCTTGTAGACTTTACCTGACGTATAACTCATTTTCTCTTGGGTGTTGTATGTCAGGTACCGAGACAGAGTACACAGACGAGCCGGCCTTACTTGAGGACTTGGAGTCGGAGGACGTTGACCCGGAGTACGTGCCAGACAAGGACCAGTCTTAGAGGTCCCACACCGTTGTTGTCTTACAGAGGTTACTACTTTCTAGTTTGGGTACATAGCACCACTTCACTTTTGTTTAGGTTGGGTGCGTCGCACCATTAGTTTCCTTTTCCGTAGTTGTAGCCATGTTGGGCTTCTTTTATTAGACTTGATATAAATGATGGACATTATCTCTTTTATAAATGAATGCAAATTTCTTTTCGAGTACTATTTTTATTATTGTTATAAACCTTTAACTGCAAGAACCTGTAATTAAATGGTATCTCAACAGACGCTTATTGGACCCGACCCTCACAGCTTCGGCCCATGCGGACCTTCGTCTCGTCCTCGTACCCATTTTGGGAAGTAGGGCGTGACACATTGGAAAGGCAAGTCCAAGTTCAAGAGCCAAAAGAAGGGACTTGTCGGCACTTTTGATGAATCCGATGAGGACACATCAAGTGATGAAGAAGAGGATGACAAGGAGCGAGCTCATATATGCTTCCGGCTTTTGATGATCCTTCATCAATCTCCTCGAGTACAAGCGATGAAGAGGTGGATGCGTGGCTCAACCCAACGAGGAAATGTGCTTCATGACAGAGGGGGAAAAGTCTTTGTCTAGCTCTAGTGAGGAGGAAAGCGAAGAGGAAGTTGAGGAGGAGAAGCTATCATACGAGGATCTCGAATACCGCTTCAATGTGGCCTCCAATGGGGCAAGTAAGTGCATCGACTCATATACTAAATTGAAAGCTAAATTTAAATATGCTATGAGTAGGTTGCATGCCTTAGAATCTACTAGTGTAAATGATAATGATGATTTGCATGTGTGTGACACTAGTGAGAGAGACACACTTTTCTCTCAAGTTAAGAATTTGAGCATAACCAATGAAAAATTAGTGGCTCAAAACCTTTGCTTAGAAACTCGCATTCAACAACTTACGTTGAAATACGAAGAGGAATCTCAAAAGCTCAAAAGCTTTGTTTATTCTAGGGATTCACTCCACGGTTTGCTTGAAAAACAACATCCGGCAAACCATAGAGGAGGTTTGGGATACACTCCAAAGATTGTTACCAAACCCATCTCCAATTCTTCTTTTGGTGCAAATTCAAGAAATATTGCTAAAGCACCTAAGAAGAATCACCATGCTTTCTTGTATAACAATAACACTAATAAGAAGCATGTAAACCACAAGGTGGTGAGGAAAAATGAAAATCCTTCATGTTTTGGTAAGAAGCAAAATCCTCACTTTATGCATGCTAAAAAAATATTTTCTACACATAAGCATGCCACATCCATCCCTCTTGCAAAGGCAAACCCCTTGCCGAGGAAATCCTTGAGTTTATGGATTCCCACTAGGTGTATTGTGCAAGATAGTGATAGTTACATCAACTCTCTATTTAGGGATGTGATCACTACATGTGATGACATTAGGAAATCAAACTCCTCATGTTGAGTATTGAACTTCTCCCTACTTGGTGTTAATGATGAGCAAACATAAATACTTGTGACTAATCCCTATTTGCAGTAAATCCATTGCCCATGCATGTCCTGACGATCAATTAGCAATGGATGATACTCAAAGATCACTTAAAGCAAAGGAAGTGGTTGGATGATCATAGATGGTGATTGATGCTCCGAGAAGACTTCAAGCTCATGCGTTGGAAAGAAGAGAGAGTTTTACAAGTGTAATTTTTTTGTTTCTCTTCTAGTATGTAGCTTAGGAGTAGAACCTTGTTGGAGCACACACAATCATCTTTATTTCCGTCTTCGGAATTCTTCAGATCAATTTTCCCTGGGCATCAATTCAATTCTATCTTGACTGTGCTGTTCTCTACAGTCGACTGCTGAACGACTTACAGTCGACTGTCCCAAAACAGTCGACTGTGTTTTGTTCTACAATCGCCTGTTGTGCGCAATCTTTATCAGTCCAGTTTTGGGCTTCTTAGCTTTCATTCCTTCAGGCAATTGCTATACATTTCACAGGCGCCTGTCCAAGTGACAGTCGACTGTGTTTTGTTAATCAGTCGCATGTATATCTTAAGCCCAATCATTTTCTCTGTTTTGATCTGGCCAGTCGACTATTGTTGTTATGTCAGTCGACTGTCCAATGACAGAGTCGATTGTCTATGCTTAAACAGTCGTCTGTCTTTGAGCCTATTTCATGACTCAACTCTCTGAAAAATGTCAGGGTCTTGACAGTCGTCTGTAGAAGGAATTACAGTCGCCTGTTTAATTTAACAGTCGCCTGTCTTCTCTTCATCAGTCGCATGTCCTGTTTTCCCAAACTTTTCTCAGATTTCCTCAACTTACCTAGCTTTTGGCCAGTCGCCTGTTGTAGGATTTACAGTTGCCTGTTGGTTTAACAGTCGACTGTCTATGCCTCATCAGTCGACCGTCCACGTGGTAAGTTACCATTATGAATTCTCACCTACCCTCTGTCACTGTGCAGCAGTCGACTATAAGTTATTCTACAGTCGACTGTCACGGGCGCAGATTCTATCCGTTGAGTTTTTTCCTCACGGATTTCAAAGGGGCTTTTGGTGTTTCAGTTTAAAGGGTTTGAGAAACCTATAAAAGGAGCCTCTACTATTCCATTGTCAGGTGACCAAGTTACTCATTCATTCAAGGTTCATTTGCTAAATCATTCAAGCTTTCTTTCTCTCAAGAGAAAAGCTCTCAAATCCTAAAGCCCTAGAATTCCTATCTTCTATCTCTTGCTCTCCAACCTAGAACCAAAGAGAAATCTTCTAGGCATTTGGTGCAGTCAATAGAAAGGGCTTTCCTCTCTTCCAAGAGAGTCTTTCAACACGCAACACACTTCTCCTTCAAGTTCTACTTCAAGGCATAGGTGATTGTAAGTGTTGCTTATTTCATATTTCATAACTCTCGTTATTTGATCTACTCTCGGCTTGTGAGAGTGGTTTGCTTGCTCCCAAGTTGTGGGAGTCAAGGACATCGAGTGTATTTCGATTTCACTTGTAGGGTTGCTACAAGTGGGTTTTTTTTAAGGAAACCTCAAGTTAGGGTTCTAACTTGAGTATCTGGTGGTTAGCGGGTAGAAGGGAAGTAGGATTACCGGGAACAAGTCAGGAAGTGACTTGGGTAATTCGAACCCTTGAAACATCCTTGCGTTTGCACTGTTTCATTTTGGGGTTCTCTTTCATTCCGCACTTATTGTTGGTTTGGAATTTAATTTGGTGTAACTATCTTTTTAAATTGCATAAACACTATTCAATCCCCTTTCTAGTGTTTTCCCCATAGCCAGGGTCCTTTACAATTGGTACCAGAGCGCAAGTTTCAAGCTATGGCATCCAACAACAACAACGTTCCTCCACCGACTTCTTACAACAATCATGATCGTGATGGAGCGTCCACTCTATTCGAAGGTCAATCTACGATGCGTCCTCCGCGTTTCAATTTCGGCTATTGGAAATGCCGGATGGAGACGTTCCTAAGGAGTGCCTCCCTTTGGAGAACCCTCCAAAAGGAATACGTCGAGCCCACCGAAGAGGATTTCAAAAATGGACACCCTTCGAGAAGTCCTCCGAAGTCAACAATGCAAAAGCAATGAACACTCTTCATTGTGCGTTGGATCCAAATGAGTTCAACAAGATATGCACATGTAAGAGTGCATATCAAATTTGGAACCACCTCGTCGTTACCCATGAGGGAATGAACAAGGTAAAACTTTCTAAACTATATGTTGCCGTCAAAATTTCTATATGTTTCACATGCAGGAAAATAAGAGCATAGCATCGATGTACGGACGTTTTACCGACATCACCAATGAATTGGAAGCGCTTGGGCAAACATACACCCAACCAGAGAAGGTGAGAAAGATAATAATGGGGATGACCTCCAAATGGGAACGAAGAGCTATCGCCATTGAGGAGGTCAACGACTTGAATAACTACACCGTCGTGAATCTCATCGGCACTCTTATGTCTTACGAAGTAAGACGGGATAACCGACTGAAGATTCGAGCTATGATGAACCCGTCGGAGGCCTAGAAGAAAGCTTTAGCATTTAATGCTAATTCTTCATCCTCCGATAACGAAGAATCCGAAAATGACATGGACTTAGAGGAAATGGCTCAAATGGCGAAGAAGTTCCAACGCTTCTTTCGTAAAGGTAAATTTCCCTCTAAGAATAGATTTGATTCTACTAGTAACTCTTCCTCTCTTTGCTTTAAGTGTAATAAGCATGGGCACATCAAGAAGGAGTGCCCAATGATCCGAAACAAAGAGAAGTGGAAGGCTCCGAAGTACCACAAGTCCGACAAGAAAAAGAAAGATAAGACGAAAGGACTCGTCGGTACATTCGATGACTCAAGTGGAGACTCGTCTAGTGATTCTGATGATGAGAAGGGTAAAAGCGCCAACATGTATTTCATGGCCCAGGAAGAGCCACTCTCCGATGAGAGTAATTCTGACATGGATGAACCCGATGTAACTATGGATGAATTGCGTATTGCAAATGAAGAACTATTTGCTAAGTATCCATCTTTAATGCTTAGATATACTAGTTTAAAGAAACAATCTGTTAGCAATCCATCCATACCATGCATCATCAACAATGACACCATTGTTGATACACTAACCCTTAAGAAAGCAAATTTGGTTTCTCAAAATGTCACTTTGAGAAATGAGATGAATACCCTCAAATCTCAACTAGATCAAACACACTCAAAGGATAATGGTGATCTAGCCTCACAAAATACACAATTGGGTTTAGAGAATGACTCTCTTAAAACCCTAGTGCACGAGCCCAAAGCACGGGTGTCCACCTTGGATACCAACATTTCTTCTCTTAAGGAGAAATATGAGCTCATGTCCTCCCGTATTATGAGATTTAATAAGGGGAAAGGACAATTGGACGATTTGCTAGCAAACCAATTTCCGGCCACACATCTTTTTGGTCTTGGTTTTGTGAAAGCAAATGCATCCAATGCTCGCACTACCTATAGCGATGTTACTATAGAGTTTGTGAGGCCATCCTCCGGTGCATCCACAAGTGGTGTCAAAGACACTATAGGTAGCAAACCTACCAAGAAAGTCGCCACTTCATAATCTCTTCCTTTTGGTAAGAACCACACTATGGGTGGAAACAAAAAGAGAAGTCATGCTTTCATGTACACCAACTCTCATCCACGTAGGAAATCTCCTACTTCACAAGTGAATACACATGACACTTTTTATGCTCCACACCCACGGCCACGTACAAATCCACACATGAGAAATACTCATGTACGAGCTCATACACACTCATATGCTCATACGCATCATCCTTACATGTATGCACATCCTCCACATGTCATGCATGCCCCATATGTTTCATTCAATCCACATATGACTAATGCATATCCTCCTCCTCATTTTTATGCTAGAACTCATGTTCCTAGGAGGCACACACATCATAGAAATCAAACTATTGTGCATGCAACTAGAAAAAGGACTCCCAAAACTTACACTATTTGGGGTCCTAAGAACACTAGCTTAAATGATCAGAATGTGTATGTTGATTCATACTTCCATGATATTATTAATAGTGGTAATTATGTTGGAAAGCGGAAGTCCACTTGGACTTGGCTTCCAAAGGGCTAATCCCTTTGGACCCAACAAAAATTGGGTAATATAAGCTTATGGTATATCATTTAGGTACCCAAGAAGAAGAAAGAGAGCAATAAACATCATATTGGCTCTAAAAGGAAAGGATGGATACTCGACAGCGGTTGCTCTAAACATATGACGGGAGATCTCTCACTACTCTCCGAAGTGATTAGCATCAAGAATGGTGCAACATTCACTTTTGGAGGCAATCAAAAGGGAACCATTATTGGAGTAGGTAAAGTCAGTAATCCTTCCAAACCACTCATTACTAATGTATATTTAGTGAGTGGTTTATGTCATAATCTTATCTCCATTAGCCAACTTTGTGACAAAGATTACAAGGTTAACTTTGGAGAGGGTTCGTGTGAAATTATTGATTTTGATTCTCATGTTTTATTTACCGGTATTAGGCACAAGAATATTTATAATTTGAGCTTGCCTAAAACCGTAGAACATTGCTTAGTTGCTAATACAAATGAACAACTATTATGGCATCGCCGTTTTGGTCATGTTCATTTTAACCACTTATATAAGTTAGCTAAGCATGATCTTGTCAAAGGTTTTCCAAAAATTGCTTTTAGTAAAAAAAACTTTTGTGATTCTTGTCAAAGTGATAAACTTAGTAAATCATCTTTCAAACTTAAAGAAGGCATAACTTCTAATATGCCCCTAGAATTACTTCATCTAGATTGTTTGGGCCAACTAGAACCGCTTCTTTAGGTAATACTCATTATGGATTAGTTGTCGTTGACGACTTCTCTAGATTTACTTGGGTTTCATTTTTAACTAATAAAAATGAAGTCTTTGAAGAGTTTACCATATTTACAAAGAAGATTCAAAATTTATTAGGATCCACCATTATCACTATTCGTAGTGATCATGGAGGAGAATTTGAGAATGAATCTTTTACAAAGTTTTGTGATGACACCGGGATAACTCACAACTTTTCTTTTCCTCGAGCACCACCACAATATGGTGTTGTAGATAGAAAGAATAAGACTCTTATTGAGTGTGCTCGTACCATGCTCCATGATAGTCATCTTGGACTACAATTTTGGGCAAAAGCGGCGCACACGGCATGTTATGTGCTCAATAGGATCCTAGTGAGACCCCGAACGAACAAAACTTGTTTTGAGTTATTTTATGAAAAAAAAAAGCCTCAAGTTAAATATTTTCGAGTTTTTGGTTCAAAATGTTTTATCAAGAACACATTTGGTAACTTAGATAAATTTGAGCCAAGATCCGATGAAGGAATTTTTGTTGGATATTCCACACGTAGCAAAGCCTACCGGATATATAACAAAACCTCTTCAACGATCGAGGAATCACTACACGTATCATTCTATGAAGATTTTGATTTTCCTCATGTTGTTGATGATAGTGTAGAAGCAATATGTGATTCTCTTAGTAATGCCAAGATTAATGATTCAATTATTGAGACTAACACTACTAATGAGATTGTTGAAGATGTTCCAAGTGATGCAAGGATTTCCAAAGCTTATCCAACCATTCGCAACCACCCTCATGACCAAATTATTGGAGATATTGGTGTGGGTGTTCGAACAATGTCTAGAATTGAAGAATTCTCTCATTACACATTCGTCTCTACCATTGAGCCAAAGGACATCTAAGAAGCATGTGAGGATAGTTCTTGGATAGTGGCAATGGAAGAAGAACTCATGCAATTCGAGAGAAATGAAGTTTGGGAGCTCGTTCCTCTTCCCAGTGGTCACCAAGTGATTGGTACCAAGTGGATCTTCAAGAACAAGACCGATGAGAATGAGGTCATCACAAGGAACAAAGCCAGGTTAGTAGCTCAAGGCTACCGGCAAGAGGAAGGTATCGATTTTGAAGAATCCTTTGCCCCCTAGCTAGAGTAGAAGCTATTAGATTTCTTTTATCTTTTGCATCTCATAAGAATTTCAAATTGTTTCAAATGGATGTTAAAAATGCATTTTTAAATGGTATTGTCAATGAAGAAGTTTATGTTTCTCAACCACACGGTTTCATTCATGAAAAATTTCCAAACCATGTTTTCAAACTTAAGAAAGCGTTGTATGGGTTGAGACAAGCTCCTAGAGCTTGGTATGATCGACTCAAAACCTTTCTTTTGGATTTAGGTTTTAAAATGGGTGAAGTTGATTCAACACTTTTTATTAAGGATTATGAAAATGACATCCTTTTAATTCAAGTTTATGTAGACGATATCATATTTGGTTCTACTAACTTCAATCTTTGTTAAGAATTTTCTAAGTCTATAAAGGATGAATTCAAGTTTTGCCATATGGGTGAGCTCAACTATTTCCTTGGATTGCAAATTCGACAAATGAAGGATGTGACTTTTACACATCAAACTAAGTACACATGGGAGCTTATCAAGCGATTCAGGATGGAATCGTCCTCAAGCAAAAGGACTCCCATGAGTACGACAACCCATCTACACAAGGATGAGAACGGAGAAGATGTAGACATTCGTCTATATCGAGATATGATCGGTAGCGTACTCTACTTAACTGTTAGTATGCCCGATATCATGTTTTTCGTATGCTTGTGTGCTAGATATAAGCTAGACCTAAGGAGTCACACTTAATTACGGTAAAACGAATCTTTCGTTATCTCAATCACTCTCTGGATTATGGGTTACTTTACCCTAAATCTAGCACATATAAATTAATCTCATATAGTGATGCCGACTTTGCTGGATGCAAATCTGATAGGAAGAGTACTAGTGCACTTGTCATTTTCTAGGAAATTCCCTGGTTTCTTAGTTCTCCAAGAAACAGAACTCGGTATCATTTTCCACGACTGAAGCGGAATATATTGCCACGGGTCTTGCATGTGCACAAGTTCTTTAGATGAGACACACTCTAAAGGACTATGGTGTCAATTGTGATAATTTCCCTATCATGGTTGATTACCAAAGTGCTATTTGTCTCTCCAAGAATCCGATACATCACTCCCGTACCAAACACATAGATATGAGACACCATTTTATAAATGATCATGTAGCTAAGAAGGACATCATCTTAGAATACATTGAAACCCAAAAACAAATCGCCAACATCTTTACTAAACCTCTTAAAGAAGATTCTTTTGTGAGGTTGCGTGGAGAATTAGGGATTATGAGTGAATCTGAGATTTAGGAGTTCAACTTTCATGATATATCATCTTATGATCTTATAACATCTTTATGCTTCTCCTCTTGTTAGATCATATGTTTCTCATATATTTGTTTTAAGAGAAGTCTATTGAGATTGTGTTGATTTCGCAAGTTTATGGATTGTTTTAAGAGATTTGTGTAATAAATGATTTATGTTTTGATATTGATTTTATGATGAGTTTTGTGTTAAAGTATAGGTCCTAGGGTGAGTTGTGCCTATCCTCTAGAAGTTAACCTCACTGTTCTTTTTTGGACCAGGACAGACGACTGTCATTCCTTCGACAATCGACTGCCCTACTCTATCTTCTCTTTCAGCAAACTGTATCTTCCTCCCAAGCGACTGATGACGACTTTGCAGTCGACTGTTGGATCAACAGGCGACTGCATTTTGGTCATCAGGCGCCTGTCCATTTCGTCAGTAGTCTCTGTTCTATCATCAATTTTTTTATTCTCAGTCAGTCGACTGCTACGTAAACTACAGTCGACTGTCTCACTGACAGGCGACTGTAAGTTACCCAACAGTCGACTGTCTGTCAACCTAAGCTCATCTTTTATCATTTCAACCAGTCGACTGACTATTGTTTATCAGTCGACTATCTTCTGTTGTGACGGTTCGATTTTTGATCTGAGCCGTCGATTTTTTGATCTAACGGCCCAGATTCATCTGACCCTTCCATATATCACCGAGATCCTTCGTTTCGATCGAACGGTTTCTCTCTCATCCGATTGATAAATCCTTTCGTCTCCCCCGTTCGAACTCACAATCGATCACTCCGTCGATGTTTTCCATTAGCTCCTCTCGTCGATCTGTCAATTGCATCTCTCTAGTGCTTCGTCGACTATCTCTCCTCCGTCTCGGTTTAGGTTTGCTTCCTCTCGTTGTCTCTTTCGTGCTTTTCCTTTCAAATCCATCGGTTGATTGTGCAATGGCTCCCAAAACCAAGAACAAAGGGAAAGCAGTTGCTCCTAAGCGTGCTAGGGTCTCCAAGCCAACTATTACCAAAAACAACAACCCTACAAGGCCCGCACCAAGAAACCCGAGTCTCCCTCTCGCTCTTCTTCACGGGGTTATTCTCCTTCATCTGATTCTTCCTCATCTGAAGCTGAGCGCCTCTTGAAGCATTCGTGCAAGCCTGTTGGTGTCCGCATCAATGAGCCTTGTGTTGAGGCCTCACATTCACTTTCTGTGTCGAGCTCTGATAAAGAAAGCCCTGTCGTGCCTCCTTCTGATCCTCTCATTCCTATTTGCTATGACGACATGTGCTTGGTAAAATTTCATTCTCTCCTCGGGATCAAACTTCTTCGAGAGCGATTCATTTTCTATCCCGCTTTCACCGCTGAGAGATTATCAGAGATTCTCTCCGCTTCTCGCTTGGCTGACCTCTTTCGCTTCACCCACAGCGAATCCCCTCGTGCTTACCCATTTTTGGTTAAGCTTTTCTATGCTAACCGCATTCGCGGTGAGTATGCGGACACTAGCGTTATTGACACTGTCATCCAGGGGACCCACATTCGCCTTGATCCTACGCGTTTAGGGACTATTCTTAGGGTTCCCTCCTCCGGGTCCCTTCCTGCTGACACTTCTATTTCTGATGTTAGTGAGCTTGATCAGACTGTCCTCCGGGACATGTTTCGTGAGACCCCCTCTGTTCTTTCTTCTAGTGTTAGGTCATCCATGTTCTCGGCGAGGGGTTGGGCTGTTTACCTAGTGGTGAAGTCCAACATCCTGTCGAAGTATGGATCTTCTGACCAGCCCTCCCAGGAGATCCTTAGGTGTATGTACGCGATCTTCTCTGGCATGTCTGTAAACTGGGCCGGCATCCTCCTTGATATGATGGACAAGGTCGAGTTTACTACTTCTTCTTTCCACATTCCTTACGGTGGTCTTCTTACGCTTGTTTTTCGTCATTTTGGGATTGATTTGACCCCGTACGAGCCTTTGCCTTTTGGTCCTCTTCTAGATGCTTCTGCGAAGTCGAAGTCCTCTTCGGCTCTGCTGCATCTAAGAAGAGGCAATCCACATCTGCTCTGTCGATATCCACTATTCCCCCTGCTGACCAGCCATCTACCTCTGCTCCTTCCTCTTATGACATTTTGTTTGAGATGGTTTCTGGTCTTTATGAGTTTGCCTTCTTATCGTTCCAGCATCAGGGAATGCCCTTCCCTGAGCATCTCAGACATTTTGTTCCACCTCTGCCTCGTCAACCTCCACCACCTATCATCACTGAGATTATTGTGCATCCTGGTGTATCTGCTATTTAGGGTGTTGCTGCTGCTCCTCCTCCTCCTCCTCCAGAGGATGTCCCCGTTGACCCAGAGACAGTTTCCTCCTCTGCTCCTTCTAGGGACACTCACTCTTAGATTTTATTTGTGAGTTGATGATGTATGGATCCTGTTGTATTTTGGATACATGTAGTGTGTTTCTTTTTTATCACATGGAGATGTAATTGTAGATTGTATCCTTGTATCAATCTCAGATATATATATATATATATATATCTATATCTATATCTATATCTATATCTATATATATATATATATATATATATATATATATATATATATATATATATATATATATATATATATATATATATATATATATATATATATATATGAACATGCAGTTTCTTCGTTCAGTTTCACACATAGTATAATTGTTGATCATATCTGTGTGAATTTTGTGATATTGTCTCCATGTATGCTATATTCTCTATGTGATGTGATTTGAGACGATATTTATCCTTCGTGTTTTCTCAATGTTGATATTGGACTCTCTTTCCTCTAATTAGCTAAGTTTAATGTGGTTTATGAGTGTTTTGATTTATATATCTTTAGACTCTTGTAATTGTTGTTAGTTCTTATTTAGCACGATTGTTGCTATTTTAATCCCACCTTTTAAATAATACCATAGGGGGAGAGAAATAAACAGATTCATAATGAATGTGCTAAGTAAATTCTAATTACACTTGAATCTAAGATTGAAGTTGCCTTAGATTCAGGGGGAGTAAGATATAATGAAAATGGATTATAAATCCCAGATTTCATCGATTCATTTCATTCATGCAGATCTTACTCAGTTGCTTCATTTGATCTATAGATGCCCTTATATTTATTGAATAACTTAATTGGCATCTATGTAATGGGAGTAAGTTTCCTTTAAGCACAATTATTTATCTTTTTGTTTATGTTTGTTTGTCATCATCAAAAAGGGGGAAAATGTTAAGTATTGGACTTCTCCCTACTTGGTGTTAATGATGAGCAAACATAAATACTTGTGAATAATCCCTATTTGCAGTAAATCCATTGCCCATGCATGTCATGACGATCAATTAGCAATGGATGATACTCAAAGATCACTGAAAGCAAAAGAAGTGGATTGGATGATCATAGATGGTGATTGATGCTCCGAGAAGACTTCAAGCTCATGCGTTGGAAAGAAGAGAGAGTTCTACAAGTGTAATTTTCTTGTTTCTCTTCTAGTATGTAGCTTAGGAGTAGAACCTTGTTGGAGCACACACACTCATCTTTATTTCAGTCTTAGGAATTCTTCAGATCAATTTTCCCTAGACTTCAATTCATTTCTATCTTGACTGTGTTATTCTCTACAGTCGACTGCTGAACGACTTACAGTCGACTGTCTCAAAACAGTCGACTGTGTTTTGTTCTATAGTCGCCTCTTATGCACAATCTTTATCAGTCCAGTTTTGGGCTTCTTAGCTTTCATTCCTTCAGGCGACTGCTATACATTTTATATGTGCATGTCCAAGTGACAGTCGACTGTGTTTTGTTTATCAGTCGCCTATCTATCTTAAGCCCAAATCGTTTTCTCAATTTTAATCTGGCCAGTCGACTATTGTTGTTTTGTCAGTCGACTGTCCAATGACAGAGTCGACTGTCTATGCTTCAACAGTCGTCTCTCTTTGAGCCTATTCATGACTCAACTCTCTGGAAAATGTCAGGGTCTTGACAGTCATCTGTAGAAGGATTACAGTCGCCTATTTAATTTAACAGTCGACTGTCTTCTCTTCATCAGTCGCATGTCCTGTTTTTCCAGACTTTTCTCAGATTAACTCAACTTACCCAGCTTTCGCCAGTCGCCTGTTGTAGGATTTATAGTCGCATGTTGGTTTAATAGTCAATTGTCTATGCCTCATCAGTCGACTGTCCACGTGGTAAGTTACCGTTATGAATTCTCACATACCCTCTATCACTGTGCAACAGTCGACTGTGAGTTATTCTACAGTCGACTGTCACGGACGTAGATTCTATCTGTTGAGTTTTTTCCTCACGGATTTCAAAGGGGCTTTTGGTGTTTCAGTTTAAAGGGTTTGAGAAACCTATAAAAAGAGCCTCTACTGTTCTATTGACAGGTGACCAAGTTACTCATTCATTCAAGGTTCATTTGCTAAATCATTCAAGCTTTCTTTCTCTCAAGAGAAAAGCTCTCAAATCCTAAAGCCCTAGAATTCCTATCTTCTATCTCTTGCTCTCCAACCTAGAACCAAAGAGAAATCTTCTAGGCATTTGGTGCAGTCAAGAGAAAGGGCTTTCCTCTCTTCCAAGAGAGTCTTTCAACACGCAACACACTTCTCCTTCAAGTTCTACTTCAAGGCATAGGTGATTGTAAGTGTTGCTTATTTTCATATTTCATAACTCTCGTTATTTGATCTACTCTCGGGTTGTGAGAGTGGTTTGCTTGCTCCCAAGTTGTGGGAGTCAAGGACATCGAGTGTATTTCAATTTCACTTGTAGGGTTGCTACAAGTGGTTTTTTTAAGGAAACCTCAAGTTAGGGTTCTAACTTGAGAATCTGGAGGTTAGCGGGTGGAAGGGACATAGGATTACCAGGAACAAGTCGGGAAGTGACTTGGGTAATCCGAACCCTTGAAACATCATTGCGTTTGCACTGTTTCATTTTGGGGGTCTCTTTCATTCCGCACTTATTGTTGGTTTGGAATTTAATTTGGTGTAACTATCTTTTTAAATTGCATAAACACTATTCAACCCCCCTTCTAATGTTTTTCCCATAACCAGGGTCTTTTACACTCTTGGGTTTGGTTCTTTAATGTTTAGGTTCCTCACACATATGCATATTGCATGGGTATTGTGCTTAAATGTTTATTTTTAGCAAACCCATTGTTTGTGTGTAATTCATGATTTTGAAAATGTTTTCAAACTTATTTTTCATGAAAATGTGGACATTGGGAAATACATTGTCATGGATGCATTCACTTAGCCAAATGTATGAGAATGGGGGAGTTAATACGTTGTATGTTTAAAATTATTTTAAAACATATTTTAACTCTCATTTCGGGACCTTTTTGAGATCAATGGTTACTATTGGTTAGTTTTGGTCTCAAACTCAACCCCTTGGATATTACCAACATATTTCATGTTATAGTTAGTTTTGGCAATGCCATTGTGTATCATTGAAGCTTGATTTTTTCATATCTATTGCTTTGATACACTTTAGGCCCATGTCTCCAATTAATGTTTTCAATTAGTAAAGAGGATTATCATTCAAGATTCTTTTTCTACAATTGGTATTATCTCAATTGTTAGAGATTGTTTATCTCCTTCTTTACAATTGGTATTAGATCCTAGAAGTCAAAAATTTGACCATTTCTATGATCTAGGGGGAGCATGGGATAGTGATTGATACCCACTAAATTTAACAAATTTGGTATCATATATTTCCTTATATCTTGCATATTGTCACATCTTTGATTAAGATGACAAGGGGGGATATTTTTAATGTCCACCTTTTTGACGATGTCAAGGAGAGAAAAATATGCATTATGTAAATGAAATTCTTGTATTTCATACATATGCATTTGGGGAGAGATATATCTATGGGAAGAGATATGTGGGATTATATAAACCATTCTTGTGTGCAAGTTTTATTCTTATTGCAATTGGTTTATGTAATCCATGCCTATTATATGTCACCATGGTTTCTCATTATTTCATTTGGTATAATGAGTATTTCAATTGTGTATCTTATTTTACAATTGGTGCATATAAGTAGGGGGAGCTCATTAGCATTATGCTTTATTCTCTATATATTTACACAATGTGTGTCATCATCAAAAAGGTCGAGATTGTTGAGTATTGGTGTTTCATACCAATGTTATTTTGTTGATGATCACAACATTATGTTGTTGCTAATGACTCACTTGTTTTAGTCTCATAGTTACTTTTCCAGAGTATCATTTTTGGAGACTAAACACTTGGTGCAAGGATGGACATCAAGAGGAGATATGCCAAAGCTTGGACTCAAGGGGTGCCAAAGCTTGGAGATGATGGGGAGCATCAAGGCATCAAGATTGAAGCCATAGACTCTACGGAAAGCAATGTAATCCAAGTATTATTTCATTTATTGCTTTTCTCTTTTTGAGTCTAGGATTAATGTAATGCCTTGATAGATGGTCTACTCATTCATGCATATGCATTTAACCATCTTAGTGAGCCTTAGGATTATCATAGAATCTAACCCAATAGGTTCATCTTGCCCAAAGACTCAATTAGACTCTCCGGCTCTCCTACAGTCGCCTGCTGAAAGTTTTACAGTCGACTGGGTGATTCTAGTCGCCTGTCAAGCCTTCTACAGTCGACTGTGGTGCACTGCTCAAGTCAACTTAATATTGGCTCTACTAGAGCTTTTCGCATCAGTCGACTGATGAAGTATTTACAGTCGCCTGTATATTTACAGTCGCCTGTGAAATGGTCAAAGTCATCTGAAAGGCGTAAGGCGAAGATTGCCTCTCTGTTTTATTCCATCTCCTGCAGCAGTCGACTGATGAAGGATTAACAGTCGCATGTATATTTTACAGTCGACTGTATTTTGTTCATCAGTCGCCTGTATGCATACTGGGAGTAAGTTGCATCTCTCTGTTTTATTCCATCCCTTGCAGCAGTCGCCTGATGAAGGATATACATTCGACTGTCTATTTTACAATCGACTGTGTAGTCTACTACAGTCGACTGTCATGGCTCAGATTATAGCCGTTGGGAATTATTTAGCAATTGGACAGTCGACTGTCGCTGTCGTTTCGGCCCAGAATCTAGCCGTTGCAGCTTTTTATTTTTGGCTGTTTTCTTGGCTTTTGAGAGTTCCTATATGGTTCCTATATATATGAGAGGGCTGAGTCCATTGGAATTTCTTGATGCTATTGAAAATAAATAGAGTTTAATTAAGCCACTCTCAAACTCTCTCATTTCCCTCTTAGAGCTCATTCTCTCCTCATGCATTGAAGTCAAGCTCAAGGAAAATCATCCAAGTGCTTTCAAGCTAATCTCATCACTTGGAGATCCTCTTCCATGCCTTGCATTCATTTATGAGTAAGTTCATCTCAAGGCATAGGTAAGAGTATTTGTTTTACTGTGTGTTTCTTTGACACCCTAATTCTCTGTGTGGGAGTTTGGTGTCCTAGTGTAGGGCTAACCCTAATTCTCTGTGTGGGAGTTAGTAATTCTCTGTGTGGGAGTTATACCCTTCTGTAGGGTTGGTTTGGTTTTTGTGTAGGACAAAATCCTCTGTGTGAGGTATCTCTTTGTGGGATTTGTATTCACTTCTCTTTATGGGAAATATAGTGAATATTGGTGTAGCTGGACGTACCCAAGTTTTGGGGAACCAGAGTAAAATCTTGTGTTTGCATTTGATTTTATTGTGGTGATTAATTCCTTTTGCATTTATTATTCTACATTTGCTAGTTTAATTTTAATTGCACAATTTATTGCAATTACACTATTCACCCCCCCCCCCCCTAGTGTGTTATTGTTAGTATTGTAAGGGTAAGACGATCATTACAATTGGTATCAGAGCGAGATTATAGCATACTGAAACTATGGCATTCAACGCTACATCTGCGTCTCATGAAGAAGGTCACTCTACCGTTCGAACCCCGATCTTCAACGAAACCAACTACCCAAGTTGGAAGATCAGGATGATGATCTACATGAAGAGTCAAGACCTTTGGGACATCACGAAGTTGCCATTTGAGGAGCCTACTTCACCCACGGCTTCAAGAACTAAGGCGGAGAAGGATTGATCAAAGTCAATGTGAGGGCTATGAATACATTCCATTGCGCCTTCACTCCGAATGAGTTCAACCGCATCTCAATATGCAAATCGGCCAACGAAATTTGGCATATCTTGGAGATTACTTTTGAAGGGACATCCTAGGTAAAGAAATCTAAATAAAGTGTGTTTAGATCTAAATATGAAATGTTTAAGATGCAGGAAGGAGACAGCATCTTAGAAATGTTCACAAGGTTCACAGACATCGTGAACGCTTTGGAAGGACTTGGGAAAGTGATTTCCCAAGAGGATCGAGTGGGGAAGATCCTTGACTCGCTTACATCTCAATGGGAGTCAAAGGCCAACGGAATTTTGGAGTCAAATGACATGTCCAAATACACCGTTGAGGAGTGCATTGGGAATCTCATGG
The DNA here is from genome assembly GCA_030789695.1 of Scilla litardierei. Taxonomy (NCBI): domain Eukaryota; kingdom Viridiplantae; phylum Streptophyta; class Magnoliopsida; order Asparagales; family Asparagaceae; genus Scilla; species Scilla litardierei. The sequence continues at coordinate 81,548,275 of CM061142.1, read as the reverse complement.
TGTATGAAGTGAAGCTTCAACACAAGAAGGAGATTCAACCACCCAGGTCCAAGAAACCGGAGAAGCAAAAGGGGGTTGCATTACTGCCAAGGAGGAGCCAATCAAATGGAGGAAGAAATTCCATCAAGAAGCTCCTAGTGAAGAAGATGAAGAATATGAGCCTAGTAGAGATGTAATCGTGGAGCTTGCCACGCAACTAAGAGCATTCCTCAAAAGCAAACAAAGTAAATCTTCTTCAAAGTTTACCTCCAATTCTAACAAGATTCCTACCTTTTATACTTGCAGTGGCAAAGGTCATCGCTCCACCAAATGCCCTTTCAAACCCACCAACAAGACCTATAAGGGTAAAGGAAAGAAGCATTGGAAAGGCAAGTCAAAGTTCAAGAACCAAAAGAAGGGACTTGTCGGCACTTTTGATGACTCCGATGAGGACGCATCAAGTGATGAAGAAGAGGATGACAAGGAGCGAGCTCATATGTGCTTCGCGGCTTTTGATGATTCTTCATCAATCTCCTCGAGTTCAAGCGATGAAGAGGTGGAGGCGTGGCTTAACCCCAACGAGGAAATGTGCTTCATGGCAAAGGGGGAAGGTCTTCGTCTAGCCCTAGTGAGGAGGAAAGCAACGTGGAAGTTGAGGAGGAGAAGCTATCATACGAGGAGCTCAAATACCGCTTCAATGTGGTCTCCAATGGGGCCAGTAAGTGCATCGACTCATATGCTAAATTGAAAGCTAAATTTAAAAATGCTATGAGTAGGTTGCATGCCTTGGAATCTACTAGTGTAAATGATAATAATGCTTTGCATGTCTGTGACACTAGTGAGAGAGACACACTTCTCTCTCAAGTTAAGAATTTGTGCATAACCAATGAAAAATTAATAGCTCAAAACCGTAGCTTAGAAACTCGCATTCAACAACTTACGTTGAAATGCGAAGAGGAATCCCAAAATCTCAAAAGCTTTGTTTATTCTAGGGATTCACTCCACGGTTTGCTTGAAAAACAACATCCGGCAAACCATAGAGGATGTTTGGGATACACTCCAAAGATGGTTACCAAACCCAGCTCCAATTCTTCTTTTGGTGCAAATTAAAGAAATATTGCTAAAGCACCTAAGAAGAATCACCATACTTTCTTGTATAACAATAACACCAACAAGAAGCATGTAAATCAAAAGGTGGTGAGGAAAAATGAAAATCCTTCATTTTTTGCTAAAAAGCAAAATCCTCACTTTATGCATGCTAAGAAAATATTTTCTACACCTAAGCATGCCACATCCACCCCTCTTGCAAAGGCAAAACCCTTGCCTAGGAAATCCTTGAGTTTATGGATTCCCACTAGGTGTAGTGTGCAAGATAGAGATAGTTACATCAACTCTCTAGTTAGGGATGTGATCACCTCATGTGATTACATTAGGAAATCAAACTCCTCTTGGGTTTGGATCCCTAATTCTTAGGTTCCTCACACATATGCATATTACATGGGTATTGTGCTTAAATGTTTATTTTTAGCATACCCATTGTTTGGGTGTGATTCATGATTTTGAAAATGTTTTCAAACTTATTTTTCATGAAAATGGGGACCTTGGGAAATACATTGTCATGGATGCATTCACTTATCCATATGTATGATAATGGGAGAGTTAATATGTTGTATGTTTAAAATTATTTTAAAACATATTTTAACTCTCATTTCCGGATGTTTTTGAGATCAATGGTTACTATTGGTTAGTTTTGGTCTCAAACTCAACCCCTTAGATATGCCAACATATTTCATGTTATATTTAGTTTTGGCAATGTCATTGTGTATCATTGAAGCTTGATTTTTTTCATATCTATTGCGTTGATATACTTTAGGCCCATGGCTCCAATTAATGTTTTCAATTAGTAAAGAGGATTATCTTTCAAGATTCTTTTTCTACAATTGGTATTATCTCAATTGTTAGAGATTGTTTATCTCCTTCTTTACAATTGGTATTAGATCCTAGAAGTCAAAAATTTGACCATTTCTATGATATAGGGGGGCATGGGATAGTGATTGATACCCGCTAAATTTTACAAATTTGGTATCATACATCTCATTATATCTTGCATATTGTCACATCTTTGATTAAGATGACAAGGGGGGATATTTTTGATGTCCACCTTTTTGACGATGTCAAGGGGGAGAGATATTTGCATTATGTAAATGTAATTCTTGGATTTCATATATATGCATTTGGGGAGAGACATATCTATAAGGAGAGATATTTGGGATTATACAAACCATTCTTGTGTGCATGTTTTATTCTTATTGCAATTGGTTTATGTAATCCATGTCTATTATATGTCACCATGGTTTCTCATTGTTTCATTTGGTATAATGAGTATTTCAATTGTGTATCTTATTTTACAATTGGTGCATATAAGTAGGGGGAGCTCATTAGCATTATGCTTAATTCTCTATATATTTACATAATGTGTGTCATCATCAAAAGGGGGGAGATTGTTGAGTATTAGTGTTTCATACAAATGTTATTTTGTTGATGATCACAACATTATGTTGTTGCTAATGACTCTCTTGTTTTAGTCTCATAGTTACTTTTGAAGGATATCATTTTTGGAGACTAAACACTTGGTGCAAGGATGGGCATCAAGAGGAGCTATGCCAAAGCTTGGACTCAATGGGTGCCAAAGCTTGGAGATGATGGGGAGCATCAAGGCATCAAGATTGAAGCCATAGACTCTAAGGAAAGCAATGTAATCCATGTATTATTTCATTTATTGCTTTTCTCTTTTTGAGTCTAGGATTAATGTAATACCTTGATAGATGGTCTACTCATTCATGCATATGCATTTAACCATCTTAGTGAGCCTTATGATTATCATAGAATCCAACCCAATAGGTTCATCTTGCCCAAAGACTCAATTGGAGTCTCTGGCTCTCCTACAGTTGCCTGCTGAAGGTTTTACAGTCGACTGGGTGATTCCAGTAGCCTGTCGAGCCTTCGACAGTCGACTGTGGGGCACGGCTCAAGTCAACTTATTATTAACTTCACTTAAGCTTTTCGCATCAGTCGACTGATGAAGTATTTACAGTCGCCTATGAAATGGTCAACAGTCGTCTGAAAGGCGTAAGTGCGAAGATTGCTTCTCTCTGTTTTCTTCCATCTCCTGCCGCAGTCGACTGATGAAGGATAAACAGTCGCCTGTCTATTTTACAGTCAACTGTATTTTGTTCATCAGTCGCTTGTATGCATACTGGGAGTAAGTTACATCGCTTTGTTTTATTCCATCCCCTGCAGCAGTCGCCTGATGAAGGATATACAATCGACTGTCTGTTTTACAGTCGAATGTGTAGTCTTCTACAGTTAACTGTCATGGCTCAGATTATAGCCGTTGGGAATTATTTAGCCGTTGGACAGTCGACTGTCATTTATTCATCCGTCGACTGTCGTTGTCGTTTCGGCTCAGAATCTAGCCGTTGCAGCTTTTTGTTTTTGGCTGTTTTCTTGGCTTTTGAGATTTTTTTATATGGTTCCTATATATACGAGAGGGCTGAGTTCATTGGAACTTCTTGAAGCTATTGAAAATCATTAGAGTTTAATTACGCCACTCTCAAACTCTCTCATTTCCCTCTTAGAGCTCATTCTCCACTTCATGCATTGAAGTCAAGCTCAAGGGAAATCATCCAAGTGCTTTCAAGCTAATCTCATCACTTGGAGATCCTCTTCCATGCCTTGCATTCATTTATGAGTAAGTTTATCTCAAGGCATATGTAAGAGTATTTGTTTTACCGTAAGAAACCATAATTCTTTGTGTGGAAATTTGGTATCCTAGTTAGGGCTAACCCTAATTCTCTGTGTGGGAGTTAGTAATTCTCTATATGGGAGTTAGCACCTTGTGTAGGGTTGGTTTGGTTCTTGTGTAGGACAAAATACTCTGTGTGAGGTATCTCTTTGTGGGATTTGTATTCACTTCTCTTTGTGGGAAATATAGTGAATATTGGTATGGCTGGACATACCCAAGTTTTGGGGAACCAGGGTAATATCTTGTGTTTGCGTTTGATTTTATTGTGGTGATTAATTCATCTTGCATTTATTATTCCACATTTGCAAGTTTAATTTTAATTGCATAATTTATTTCCATTACACTATCCCACTGGTGTGTTGTTGTTAGTATTGCAAGGGTAAGGCGATCCTTACACTAAACCCAAATCGAATTCGTGGGGGATTCTCCCTAGGATATAGAGCCGCCTTCGCGATACTCCGATCCTAAGGCCAATCCCCCAAAACCCTTGTTCAAACCACCATATGGCAACCCTAGATTGATCCAACAGGGGTCTAACCTAACATCTGATCCCTAGGATCTTAGGGATCGTCCCTAGGCCCTAAAAACCCACTACTCTAACATGGCAAAAGCTCTAAAAACAATAGCAATGGAGTTAGACATATCAAACTGGTCAAATTGCATGAAATTGATTTCAACAGAGAGAGCAAGAGAAATGAGAGAATGATAAAGAAATCAAGAAAATCCAACCACAAACAAAGATTTAGATTGCAAAAGAGTTTACCAAATTAGAGCTCTCAAAATAGCTATAAGGGTTTTAGCTACCGTAAAAAACAGCTTAACCTACTCTTAAAAACGTTCACTATTTATACAAAACAGTTTGGGTTTGGGTATTACAAGAAAAACTACCCGAAACTCATTATTTTAAGTTAAAATGAAGTCTGCTGACCTACCACTCGGCCGAGCGCCATGCTCACTCGGTCGAGCGATACCTTGTGTACTGCTCCGCTTGGCACTCAAGAAAGGGTCGCTCAGGCGAACGAGTTGAGTTGCTCGCTCGAGCGAATTAAGCTTCAAAATTTCCAGAGCATAAGTCATTTGTTTGATGGGCTCCTTTGACGGCTAGCTCGGACGAGCGGGCTGGTCGCTCAGCCGAGCGAGCTTGTTGCTCGGCCGAGCGCCCCGAAGAAGGATTTCATTGCACCTTGGCGTATCACAGCTCGACCGAGCGCATCATGCACTCGACCGAGCGATCTGGCAACTTTTCCCAATCTCCTTCTCTCCTTCTCTTCATTCTCCTCACCTTCTACATCTCTCTTCTTCTACTTCTCTCTTCTTCTACTCCTCTCCCTCGCTTCTTTGGCCTCCTTGGGTCGTCGTGGCAGGGCGAAGCGAGCTTTGGCATCGATGTTGTGTCCAGAACCCCATATCTCTATGAATCGTGCCGAATTCCCTGAAAATACATAAAACATCGAAAAGATCAAGAATATCGAGAAAAGCGCGATATAATATGAAAATATGGATTCGAGTGATCGAAACGACATGGAAATACATGGTAAAAACATGGAAAATATAGACACAACATGGGCCCCATAGATAATAGTCGCCGCTCGGTCGAGTAGCGATAGCTACTCGGCTGAGTATAAAAGATATAAAAAATTTAAATTAAACACACAATTTACACCCTAGCACTCGACCGAGCTGCTTACTCAGCTCGGTCGAGCTGAATTGAAACAGAATTTTGATTTTCAGCTCTTTTTGCTCCCTCCGTAGCTCGACCGAGCAGAGTAGCTCTCAGTCGAGTCAATTAAGCTTTTCAGAGACCCTTTTTGGCACTTTTTGTCTCCTTTTATAACTCGACCGATCAGGGTAGCTGCTCGGTCGAGTTGAATTAGAAATAAAGTGTTGTTTTCGATGCTTCCTCCAGCTGATAGCAACTCGGCCAAGAGGTTAGCTGCTCGATCGAGTATCCTCTCTTGTAGCTCCAGGCTAAGTGTGGCTCTATCTTATTCTCCTCTTGGTTCCTTCTCATTCTTTTCATCTTTTGGCGCTCTCTCTTTATTGTTCAACCTGTAGATGGAAGAACTCATCAAATTTTTGTATTTTTGTATTTTTTAGAATTAAAAACATTTTTATTTTGGTTTTTGAATAAAACAATAAAACAATAAAAAGGAAGATAAAACTAAAAAAATAAATCGCGTCGCCTCCCGAAAAGCGCTTGTTTTAAGTCGTAAGATCGACTCCCTCAAGATTTTCAATCAATAATGGGATATGTCTCGAGAGCGTAGGTCTCTCCTTGTTCAATCGGCTCGCCCGCTACATATGTTTTTATCCTTTGGCCATTCACCTTAAATTTGTTGTTCTTCCCCTCAAGTTCTATGGCACCTCCCAGGGCATACTTATTATCTTGTAGGGGCCGGACCATCTTGATTTTAGCTTTCCGGGGAAGAGACGTAGTCTTGAGTTGTAGAGAAGTACTAGGTCGCAGACATCATAGCGCCTTACCGTGATTTCCTTATCGTGATAAACCTTGGTTCTCTCCTTATAGATTCTTGCATTCTTATAAACATGTCGTCGGATTTCGTCAAGCTCGTTGATATCTAGGAATCGTCGCATAGAGGCACTCTTAGTCATAGTTCAACTTTTTATAACCCAATATGCTCTGTATTCCAATTCTACTGGTATGTGGCACGCTTTTCCATATACCAACCTGTACGGGGTTGTTCCAATAGGAGTCCTGAAACCGGTGCGGTATGCTCAAAGGGCGTCGCTCAACTTTTGGGACCAATCCCTCCACGATATGGTCACCGTCTTTTCTAGGATGCTCTTAATCTCTCTATTGGAGATTTTGACTTGGCCACTAGTTTGGGGATGATAGGCGAGACCGCCCTTGTGATATACTCTATACTTCTTAAGCATTGTCTCGAACTTCTTTTCAATGAAGTGATTTCCCCTGTCGCCGATAACCGTCCTTGGAACTCCAAAGCTGGGAAAGATCATATGCTTGAAAAACTTGGCCACTACCTTCGTGTCATTCGTTGGGGGTGGCTATGGCTTCCACCCACTTCGAGACGTAGTCCACTACAACTAAGATATACTATGGCCATTACATGATAGTAAGGGTCCCATGAAGTCAATACCCCAGCAGTCGAACAATTTTATCTCCAAAATGCCTTGTATGGGCATTTCATTTTTCTTCGTGATATTCCCCGTTCTTTGGCAGCTTTCGTAAGCTCTGATGTATTCAGTTGTGTCTCTAAAGATGGCAAGCCAATAGAAACCACTTTGGAGAATTTTCACTGTAGTTTTAGTGACTGCTGCGTGTCCCCTGAATGGTTGATCGTGGCAATGTGAGATAATGGAGTTGGTCTCCTCGTTAGGAATGCGGCGTCTGATGATCCCATCGGCACATGTTTTGAATAAGTACGGGTCATGCCAAAAATAGTTTCTGGCGTCATGTAAGAACTTCCTTCTCTGATAGGTTGACATCCCATGAGGAATTATGCCGCTCACCAAATAGTTTACTATGTCGGCGTACCAAGGTCATCAGAGGAGGATGTCGCAAATAATTGTTCGCCGGTGAAAGAATCATCAATTGGTAAATTGTCATCTCCATGCTTATGAATTAACCACGTTAGATGTGTAGAGAGATGTATGCCCTCGTGGCTATTTATCTTAGTAAACATCTTGTTCAATAAATGAAAGTAGGCTTTTTGGTAAAAATATTGTCTGAGTTATTTCAATTTATTAATTACTTAGATTATTCCCTTGGATTCAAAGTTAGGTCACACATGTTTCGCGATGTAGATTGCAATTATGAGAAATGTCTGACCGATAACAGCTTGAATCTTAAAAGCGTTCGTGGTCATAGATGTGTCGAGATAGGGATATCGGCACATCAGACAGACCATTGTGTCTTAGTCTAGTTGGTCTCATAACCATGCGACTTGGCGAAGTCGGAGATAAGGCGCAGGTGCTCATTAGAGAATGAGTCCACTGAATGACCCAAACAAAGAGTTATTAAATGGTTAAACATTAAATAACTGTCATTAATAACTCTAAGTGATGATAGGTAAGTTGGTCCTTAGGACTTGAGATCATTATACGAAGTTGTGTGTGAACGGTGTCACTTAGGTCTAAAGATCTAGCTTCGAGGTAAGGCCTGCTGAAAGATCTTAGGCTGGGTGACACTCGAAGCATACGAGCTGAGTAGTAATCAATAGAGGATTCGTCTCTTCCGTTATATGGAAAGTTAGTGTCACAGGTCAGTACGGCTCTCGGTAAAACCTTGGCCAATGTATGTTGTAAGATGTACAACATGAATGTACCAGAGACCGAAGTATACTGACCACTGCTAGCTAGTGGGGTTGACAGAGTTCTATACCCTAGGCTAGGTAAGTGACATTGGTGTGACGAAGGGACTAAAACTGCAGAAATCATCACGGTCACAGTCAGAGTGATCCCGTCGGCACTCTTACCAACGAGTCAATCATGTAATCGATGATTCTGAAACAGGGATGACTCCTACTGCTAGTGGTCACTGTCTTCTAGAGACCTCGAGTCTCAACCTGTAGTAGGGTCAGGCTGTAGGGTCTCACACCGAGTAATATTCACGTCTTAGTAATAGAAAGATTGTATAGAGGAATGCATTTGATGCAATGAGATTGTTGAATTCACAAGTTGGTTGTGAGGTTAGAGCATTTGGGATTAGAGGGGATTTCGTGAGGAATCCACAGGATCAAACCGTGTAGGAAACGAAGCTCGTATGAGCCCAGAAACGCAAGAAAGGCACAAGAAGAAGTGGGTTAGACCCACTTGGATTAAGCGGGCGCAGCCCGCTGACCTAGCGGGGGCCCGCTGGTCACAGCGGGTCGTGCACCTGCTTGGGTGCGCCCTTGCGGGTGCGCCCAGATGCCTTAGGCGGGCACGCCCGCTAAACTTAGCGGGCGCGCCCGCAATTTAAGTCGTTTCTAATTAGGGTTTTGTGAAACCCTTGACGGCTACGAAATGTGGGTTTTTGCTCAACTTTGAGCAATTGTTTGAAGGGCCAAACAAACTCGGATTTCGTCGCCGTTTGTTCCTACGCATTCACCATTCCTAGCCCTTCGAGATGATAACTTGTATCGTCTCTAGGGCTCAATGGTGAGTGAGAATTAATTCATTGAAGTTAGACTTTGTGAAAGGTATTCTAACTTAATTAAATTAATTCTAAACCTCTTTCCTAATTTTTTGTCCCACATTGCTCGTGACAAAAGAAGAGGAGCCGGCCTCCTATATAAATAGGTGTGCACTCTCTTCTTTGAAAGATGTACCAAGTCTCTGATTAAGGAGCTCCGAAAAATTTGAGCAAACTTAATCAAGACTTAAAATTATTCTTTTCCTCTATTAATTTTCATGTCCTCCAACCAAGTCCTAGCAATGCAACGGGGAGGTCCGAATCTGATACGGAAGTCTACGATGCGGGTTTACTCAAGTAAAACTTTCTACGGCTAGTGATGGGCTCGGAGGCAAGGTGCGGCTCGGGAGCTGATCCAGTTCGCGACGAGGAGCGACGCAATGCGGTTCAGGATGCGCCTCAGATTTTGGAGCGCAAGACGGTGCGGAACATCTTGCCCGATCCAAGGCAAGATTCCGGGTGAGTCATATTTATATGCATTTCTTTTAAGTAGTAGTAGAACTTTCTCGAGTTGGTCAGACCCAACTCGAGTCAGTAGATTATCCTGGCTTAGGGAATTTTTCTTTAGGGCAGTAATTATTAAATAGTTTAATAATTGTTTTTCCGCTGCTTATCTAATTATGTGCGTCCGACTTAGGACGAATATGTTTTAAATTAGCCCCAAGGGACCTTAAAAATCCCTACAAGATGATCTGCCACTACATTTTCAGCTCATTTCTTGTCATTGATTTCTATATTAAACTCTTGGAGGAGGAGAATCTATCGTATTAAGTGCTGCTTTGCATCCTTCTAGCTTAGCAAGTATTTCAGCACCGCGTGATCTGTGTGAACTATTACCTTGGATCTCAAAAGATAAGATCTGAACTTTTCGATGGAGTACACCACGGCTTGTAATTCCTTCTCTGTAGTGTGTAATTCTTCTGAGCATCATCCAAAGTCTTGCTAGCATAGTATATCACGTGAACCATTCCCTTTTTCCTTTGGCCTAGAACAACTCCAACTGCTTGATCACTTGCATCGCACATCAACTCAAAAGGTAAGTTCCAACCCGGTGGTTGTATGATAGGGGCTGAGATGAGAGCTTCCTTTAACCTGTTAAAAGCTAGCTAGCTAGCGTCAGAAAACACAAAAGGAGCGTCCTTCGCAAGGAGCTCCGTAAGAGGGTGAGCAAAGCTAGAAAAATCCTTTATAAAGCGACGGTAAAATCCTGCATGGCCTAGAAAACCACGGATACCCTTAAGATTAGTGGGGGGTGGCAAGTCCTTGATGACTTCAACTTTGGCCTTATCAACTTCAATCCCCTTAGAGGAGATGACATGGCCATATACCACTCCATCTGTCACCATGAAGTGGCACTTTTCCCAATTTAAAGTCAATTTATTATCATGGTATCATTCTAAAACTTTAGACAAATTAGCTAAGCAGGTATCAAAGTCGGTGCCATAGACGGAAAAGTCATCCATGAAAACTTCCATTATGTTCTCAATGAAGTCTGAGAAAATAGACGTCATGCATCTTTGAAATGTCGCGAGCGCATTACATAATCTAAATGGCATTCTTCGGTATGCGAAGGTGCTGTAAGAACATGTAAACACCGTCTTTTCTTAGTCCTCACGATGCAATGGGATTTGGAAGATTCCAGAATACCCATCAAGGTTGATGGTAACAGAAATATTTATGCTTGGTAAGTCGCCCAAGTATCTGGTCAATGAATGGGAGGGGAAATGGTCTTTTCTTGTGGCCTTATTGAGTTTTCTATAGTCAATGCACATGCGCCAACCAGTGATAGTCCTAGTAGTTATCAATTCATATTTATCGTTCCTCACAATGGTTATACCCCCTTTCTTGGGGACAACCTGAACGGGACTAACCCATCTATTGTCAGAAATGGGATAGATAATATCGACTTCTAGCAGTTTTAACACCTCCTTTTTTACTACTTCTTTCATGTTATGATTCAATCGCCTTTGAGGCTCAATGGAAGTAGCTTCCTTATCCTCGAGGTGGATTCTATGGGTGCATATGGTTTTGCTAATGCCTTTCAGGCCAACAATGTTATACCCTATCACATTCCTATGAGCTCTGAGGGTTTTGAGACGGCTTTCTAATTGTGGCTCGGTCAGGGAGGCACCAACGATGACAGGGTAGGTAGAGTTCTCCCCTAAGAAAGCGTATTTTAAATTTGCAGGAAGGGGTTTTAGTTCTACCTGAGGGGGTGTTGTACCGCCATCATCGTTCGCATGTGAAAAGGATGCGTCCTCAACTGCTGGTTCATATGCTGGGAATTCTTTGTCAGCAGATTCATAAGATGAGCAATGCGATGACGGTACATCATGGTAGACATCTGCGGAGTCCATCTCCATAGGATCAGGTTCTGTAGTGCCCCTATCAATAGGAATAGAGCATTCAGATGCGCACGCATTATCAGGTGTAGAGTCAAGAAGGCTTCCCTGATCGATATCGCCTTGGAGTGGTCCGGGGTCTACGTACGCCCCATGGATGTAGTCTTCGTAGGTCTCAGTTCGGAGGACATTTTCACCATAGAAGCGTAGAATGTCTCCCTCGTACCGTACATAGACTCCGTCAGAGATGGGGATGCCATCCAAGGACTCTGCATCTTTGAAGGTGCTCGCAATGAAGATCGAGAGCTCTTGGACAATTGGGTCCTCTTGATTCGAGGCGAATATTTCATATTTAACACCCCATTTAGCCCTATTCCGTGCTTATATGATGCTTAATTGGTCTCTAATACGTTCGTATTTTGTATATCGTCATTTATTATAGAAATCACTTGATTTATGCACAAAATAGTAATAAACTGAGTATTTCTGCACTTTTTATATTTTTCATGGCTAGATCTTGAATCAAGCTCTTGGCTTGATAGGCTCACAATGAAGAGAATCTCTCTTGAGGAATTAGGGCTCAAGAAGTTGAGGGAGAGATTCTTGTGAGAAGAGAGAGCTTTGAAATAGAGTTGAATGGCTCCTCTTTGATTTCTCTAAACCTCTAGAATATCAGCCTTGATAGCCTTGAAGAAGCCCTTCAAGTATATATAGATTAGAGAAAGAGAGAGAGCAAAATTCATAGCATTTAATGCTCCAACGGCTCTATTCTGAAGCAGCTTAATCGGTCTAAGAAGGATCACTGACTGATTAGTTTCTCAACTAGTCGGTCGGTGGTTCTTCTTGGACCGACTAAGAGGATGACAGCCAAGAATATAGAATTCAGGTCGATAGAACTAGTCAGTCTAAGAAGACTTGCCAACCGACTAGTTTGACAACTAGTCGTCGGTGAGTGTTCTTTGACCGACTAAGAGTTGAAATCAATAGGCTGTCTTCAAGGAGAACTAGTCGGTCTAAGAACAACTTCCAACCGATTAGTTCCTCAACTAGTCAGTCGATGATTGTTCTTTGACCGACTAACGATAAACAGTAGCTCAGGCTGTGAAAATGAAAGACATAACTAGTCGGTCTAAGAAGGATTTCAACCCGACTAGTTTGACAACTAGTCGGTCGGTGAACCTTCTTGGACCGACTAATTGGTCAACAGAGAATGAGCTAAAATGAGGTAGGATATCTAGTCGGTTCACGAAGAATTACCGACCCACTAGATTGCCATCTAGTCGGTTGGTTCTTCTTCTTGAACCAACTAAGGTGCACTAGAAGCCGCGAAATGAAACGCGAAGCTTCGGGAAAGTTTCTATGGGATCATATGATAATCCTAGCTCTTATAATGTAAGACCTACTCAAGGCTTAACATTTTATACGATGAAGCTAGAAGACATTAAATTAAACATGACGAACCATCTTCAAAGCTTCAATCCGAATCTCTTGACTTCAATAATGCTCCTAGAGCTTCAACGAAGATTCAGGCACATGATCACGCGCTTTGAGAAGTCTTGAGACGTCGCTTGAGATGTACGAAGTAATTTGGCGACGATCTCCATAACTGCGCTCACAAGGAGTTAGTTCACGATATTTATGTTTGCTCATCACCGAAACCAAATCCGGGGAATCAATACTCAACATGCATGTCAGCTAGTACAGGGGACAATGCTTGGCTTTGGCATGGGCGTTTCGGCCATCTGAACTTCGAGGCGCTGCGCAAGCTTGCGCACGATGGCATGGTGCGCGGACTTCCTCACATCGAGCACGTGGACCAACTCTGTAACGCGTGTCTCGTCGGCAAGCAGAGGCGTGCACCCTTCCCGCAGATCGCGAATTATCGTGCCGAGGGTCGCATGGACCTCGTACATAGTGATCTTTGTGGGCCCATCACACCGGCGACGCACGGAGGGAGGAAGTACTTCCTCCTCCTAGTGGACGACAAAACACGCTACATGTGGGCCGTCTTGCTGACAAACAAGAATGAGGCAACGGCTGCGATCAAAAAGCACCAAGCTGATGTCGAGGTGGAGACCGGGAAGAAGCTGTGCACTCTGCGCACAGATTGAGGTGGCGAGTTCACCTCTGTGGAGTTCAGGGACTACTGTGCCAATCGCGGCATGCACCGGCAGCTGACAGCACCGTACTCCCCGCAGCAAAACGGCGTCGTCGAGCGGCGGAACCAATCCGTCATGTCCATGGCGCGTTGTATGTTGAAGGCGAGGAAGATGCCGGGCGTGTTCTGGGGGGAGGCAGTCAGCACGGTGGTGTTCATCCTGAACTGCTCGCCGACCCAGAGCGTACGTGGTATGAGTCCGTACGATGCTTGGCACGGAAGGAAGCCGACGGTGCACTTCTTCAGAACGTGCGGCTGCATCGCACATGTTAAGGTAACACGGCCTAACCTGAAGAAATTGGATGATCGCAGCATCCCCATGGTGTTGATCGGCTACGACATCGAGTCCAAGGCTTACCAAGTGTATGACCCGACAAGCAAGCGCGTGTGTGTGACACGCGACGCCATGTTCGATGAAGCAGCGTGCTGGGACTGGGTTGGCTCTGACGCGGGTTCGTCTTCGTTCACGGTGGAGTACACACCACCCATCGCGACAGCATGCGGGGGAACCACCACGTCGACACAAGGGGGAGCGGCAACACCACCTGCGTCCGAGCCGGCCACGCCGCGTGCACGGACACCCAAGCCGGACACGTCCACGTCGTTGCGCGCTTCACCGACCCCTGAGCCGAACGCCGTGGAGTTTATGTCTCCACCGCTCGATGTAACACCTGCGGCCGTAATCGGCAACAACGAGGCGCCATGATGCTACCGTACCGTCAACAACGTGTACGCCACGACCGGCGAGCACGTGATGGACCCAGAGGAGCTCCTGCTCGCGACTGGTGACGAGCCGGTGACGTTCTAGGAGGCTGAGCTGCATGCATGCTGGCGGAAGGCGATGCTCGACGAGCTGGGCTCGATCATCGAAAACCAAACTTGGACGCTAACGAAGTTACCTGCAGGGAAAAAGCCGATTGGGCTGAAGTGGGTTTTCAAGTTGAAGAAGAACAGCGCCGGAGAAGTAATCAAGCACAAAGCCAGGTTCGTGGCGAAGGGTTATGTCCAGCACGTGGGGATCGACTTCGATGAAGTCTTCGCTCCCGTGGCTCGACTGGACTCCGTCAGAGTGTGCTGGCGGTCGCGGCGCATGCCGGCTGGGAAGTACACCATCTCGACGTCAAGTCTGCATTCCTGAATGGCGATCTGGAGGAAGAAGTGTATGTAGCGCAGCCGCCCGGATACGTTCGAGACGGGCACGAGCACAAAGTATTGCGGCTGCGCAAGGCTTTGTACGAACTGCGTCAAGCTCCTCGTGCATGGAACGCCAAGTTGGATGACACGCTGTTATCACTTGGGTTTCACAGGAATGAAACGGAGCACGCAGTATACACCCGGGGCGTCGGCGATGAGAAGCTGCTGCTGGGCATTTACGTGGACGATCTGATCGTCACGGGCGCGCACATGAAGGCCATCGATCATTTTAAGCAGGAGATGAAGGCCAAGTTCTAGATGAGCGACCTCGGCAAGCTTAGTTATTACCTCGGCATTGAAGTACGACAAGGCGCTGGTGAGATCACGCTACGGCAGACTGCGTACGCGGCCAAGGTGCTCGAGAAAGCGGGCATGACCGGTTGCAACCCGATCCACGTCCCAATGGAGCCACGATTGAAACTGAGCAAGGAGAGCTCGAACCCACCGGTGGATACGACGCTCTACCAGAGTATCGTCGGGAGTCTACACTACTTGGTGCACACGCGGCCCGACATCGCGTTCGTCGTCGACTACGTCAGTCGCTACATGGAGTCGCCCACGACCGAGCATTAGAGCGCCGTCAAGCACATACTCAGGTATATTGCTTGCACTATTGGTTACGGATGTCGCTACGCCAAGGACATCTCCGGAGCTAAACTCGTGGGGTACAGCGACGCCGACATGACCGGCGATGTCGACGACAGGAAGAGCACTACCAGCGTGGTGTTCATTCTCGGGGGGAACCCGGTAAGCTGGCAATCACAGAAGCAGAAAGTGGTTGCCCTATCATCTTGCGAGGCGGAGTACATTGCCGCAACTACTGCAGCGTACCAAGGTGTGTGGCTCGCACAGCTACTCAGTGATCTTCTCGGCAAGGAGGCCGGCATAGCAACTCTGCTCGTGGACAACAAATCAGCTATTCAACTTTGTAAGAATCCCGTTTTCCATGACCAGAGCAAACATATCGAGACGTGCTACCATTTCATCAGGCAATGCGTCGAAGACGGCAAGATTGCCGTCGACTACGTCCACACTGACGATCAGCTAGGGGATCTACTGACAAAAGCACTTGGATGGGTCAAGTTCCAGGGCCTACGCGCGAAGCTCGGCATCATCAACATCCAGAACAACTAGATTATTTTTGTTTAAACTCAAATAACGCACAAGGCGAACTCGTCAAGGGCATGCTGTTGTGCGCCGCGCATGTAGGAGCACGTGGCTAACGTCTCAAGCGCAAAGACCGAGTCCGTCCTCCACGATCAGATTGCTGTGAGATCCTCGGCAGCACGATCGTGATTTCAGTTTCCTTTTGCATTAATAAAAGGGTAGACAAAAATGAGAAAGCTGCAATCTCGAAGCAGCCAAAAAATCTCAGTTTGTTCTTTTTTTTGTGTGCTGTGTTTTGTGTTTTGCCCACTTGTTTGCGTGGGTGTGCTCTGTCTTTTGTTCGGGTGTGTTTCGAGAGTCAGGGCGATCAATGACCATGTGATATGCATGTATTGCATGGAAACTATCAGAACCCATTTGTACTAAACTCGATAACATTTTTTAATGGAATCTAGTTCTTTTGGATTGTTGTATGAAATTTAAAAACCTGTATTGCTTCTTTCTTTCATCCAAAAGAAACAATGGTAAAGCCTGCAAAATTTGAATGCTTAAGAACCCACAAACAAGGAAACCTCTTGCCCCCTCTCCTCTTTCGCCATCTTACCAGCCATAGACAAGGAGATCACATGTTCTCTGTCCTCTTTGCTTTACCAACTTGGATATCTCCTACAAACAAGAATATTGTCAGTGGTTCTGAAATTGCTTCTAGCCAAAGATGCATTATTTCTTCTTATGGGTTGCATTTTGATCTTTTTCTAATACCTCCAATCATCCTTTTGTACAGAAAAGTCCATGCTGCAATTTAATAAAGTCAAAGAATAACAAAAATCGTATCATCCTAAGCAAAATATTCCTACATGTGACCTAGTGGCATTTCAGCCTCCCTCCCTCCCTCTCCTGGTTCTTGTGAAATCATTCCTCTCTAGAATCAACAAGACAATTGATAGGCATGTGAGTGGAAGGTGAAGTAGTCAACAGGCTCGTAGGCTTCAAGTGAAACGCCCTTATATGACTAGTATAGCATATATATATAATCATGGGCTTTTGTGCTCAAGCATCATGTATAATATTGTTGTGAAACATGTATCCTGGGGAGACCATATGCGTTTATTTATATATGATGGGAGAGTTCATACATGGATATGATACAATATTTCAAATAGATATAATCTTATCCTCTCACACATAATCTATTTACAACACTCCCCCTTATCTAGACATAAGTGTGAACTCTGCTCATGAATATTCGGGATTCTGAGCATCATATGTGTATCACAAGGGGTGGATACTTCAGGATCCTGAGTTAATGTGATTTGCATTGTTAAAGCCTTTGGCTATGGAAAACCATGTGGAAAAAATCATAACTAAGGAAAAGAGTACAAATTCCCTCCAACTCCCCTTGATATTTACAAGTCTTTAGGCTTTCAGATCTCTTAGGCGCCTCATTCCAATCTTTTGCACAGACTTTTTTAAAGTGTCTGTAGGAAGTGATTTAGTGAACATGTCTGCCAGGTTTTCACTTGATTGCACTTGTTTGACGTTGATCTCGCCATCTTTTTGTAGCTCATGTGTTCAGAAGAATTTAGGAGAGATGTGCTTCGTTCTGTCGCCTTTGATGTAACCTCCTCGTAACTGAGTAATGTAAGTAGCGTTATCCTCGAACATAGTGATAAGTTCAAGGTCACCAGTCTTCAATCCGGTCGTCCCCAGGATGTGGTGTACAACTGAGCATAGCCAAACGCATTCTCTGCTTGCTTCATAGATGACGAGAATCTCTGAGTGATTGATGAGGTTGTTGTCATGGTCTGCTTGACAGATTTTAAGAAAATTGTCATCCCACAATAAGTAAACACATACCATGTTTGTGACTTTTCATCGTGGGGATCAGACATGTATCCTGCATCAGCATAATCAACAAGTGTTGGGGATGATTCTCTTTTGTAAAACAATCCCAAATTGTTGACTCTTGGAGGTAGCGCAGAAGGTGATTAATCTCGGTCCAGTGGCGCTTTGTTGGCGCTACACTGTAACTTGCTAATAAATTCACTACACATGCTATATCGGACGTGTGCAGTTGGTCAGATATAGAAGTGCTCCAATAGCACTCAGATAAGAACTTCATAACCAGGTATATCTTTTCACTCTTTCAGCAGACGAAATGGGTCTTTATGTGCATACAAGGATCGTACTACCATATGTGTACTTAATGGATGACATATGTCCATGTGAAATCTTTGTAATAATTTCTTTGTGTACATGGTTTGGTGTAACATGATTCCATTTTTAGATGTTCAATCTATAAGCCAAGACAGAATTTTGTTTTGCCTAGGTCTTTCATTTTGAATTTTTTGTCAGGCTTATTGATATCCCAGTGATCTCTTCAGAAAATCCTATGAGATTCAAATCGTCTATGTAGACTGCCAATATGACGAATCGTGTTCTCTTTGAACTTATAAAGATGTAAGGACAGACTTCATTATTATGGAATCCTTGTTGTACATAGAATTTACTGAGTCTGTTATACCACATCCTTCCTGATTGTTTAAGACCATATAATGATTTTTGTAGTTTAACAAAATAGACGTCCTGATGTCTATCTTTTAAATTTATAGGCAGTAAAAAGCCATCCAGAAGTTTCATATATATATCTCTTTATCGAGATTTTCATATAAATATGCAGTCACAACATCTATTAGCTGCATATCTAATCATTCCGTTGCTGTTAAGCCTATTAAAAATCGAAAAGTGATCACATCCATTACCAGTGAGTAGGTTTCTTCATAGTCTATACCCGGTTTTAGGAAAAACCATGTGCTACAAGCCTTACTTTGAAGCGTGCGATCTCATTATTTTCATTTCTTTTTCTGACAAATACTCATTTATATCCTACAGGTTTGACATTATTTGGTGTCTGGACTATTTGCCCAAAGACTTTGCGTTTCTTAAGCGAGTTAAACTCTGCTTCTATTGTCTCATTCCATTTTGGTCAATTATTTCGTCGTTTGCATTTAGCAACGGAAAGTGGATCATTATCATCGTCGCTTTCAGCGACGTGAATGGTAATATGAAACGCAAAGTCATCGTCGACGTTTGTACTCTTTCTGTCCAACACCTCCCTTGTACGTACATAATTTAATGATATTTCAGAGTCTCCCGGCTTTTCATCTGCAGTGGATTACAGGAGGGGTGAGGGTATGGACATGAGCTCATTTTTCTGTGGCGGTTTATCATAAGGTCTCCATGAGTTTTTCTTTTTCTTGGATTTTTGTCCTTGGAGCCTGGTGGTCTGCCTCTTTTCAGTTGAGGAACATCCACCTTTGCTGCTGGTGGATTGCATCCATTCTCAGGAAGTCAATCCTTGCTAGAGTATTGCAGCAGGAATGTGTGATTTGACAATCTTCTGGTGTCAGTAAATGAATCCAGTAACTGGTGAACAGTGTTTTAAATGTGTAGAATCTTCAAGATCTTATCTTCACATTGCTTGGTTACCGAATCATAGTGGGTCAATGATTTTGTATCACACGAAATTATTTGTGTATCTTTAGATTTTGCACTATCTGGACCCAATTTGGAAAGAATCATCTCATCAAATTCACAGTCTTTAAGACATGCCTTGAATATGTCCCTCGTTTGGGGTTCTAGTATCTTATTATTGAGGATGAGTCAAATCCTACATAGATCCCTAGACGACGTTAAAGACCCATTTTTGTCCTCTGGATGGGGCTACGGGAATATAGACTGCACAACCGAAAATTCTCAGGTGAAAGATGTTCGGTTGTATTCCATATGCAAGTTACATTGGAGAAAGACTCTAACCTCCATATGGTCTGATTTTTATTAACGAAGCAACATGCAATATTGCATGTCCTCATGCAGTCACCAGCAACTGAGATTTAATCAGTAATAGACGTGTGATCCATTGGAGTCTTTTTATTAATGACTCTGTCAACCCGTTTTGGGTATGAACATGTGGCACATGATGTTCAATTTCTATCTCAGTTGATTGGCAACATTCTTGAAATGAGTGTTACGCCTATTTGACCGAGACCTGTAAAGCACGAGCCCAGGAGCCCGACTACTGGTCAAAAGCCCATCTGCGTCCTCGAAGCCCATTCGACAAAGGCCCTACAAGGGACCTCCTCGAACGTCGATCCGACCCAGCCCCAATAACCCGTTGATCGCTCGCCCACTCCTGCGAAAACCACTCCCCCGGACGCGCGACCACTAAATAGCGATAATGGGGAGGTGCTGACATGGCGGAGAGGGCGGCGGCGAGGGGGGATTGATGGGGCACGATCAATGGCGGACGTGGGACGTGGGTCAGAGGCAATCACGCGGGAGCTCTACAAAAGGGCCAGGAAGACGACGAAGAAAGGGACCGCATCTCAGGTAACAAAACCTAAGGTACTCCATCAACGACCTCGTTCCCCCAATTCATCTCCTTCCTCCCCCGCTCGCGCCGAGAGACGCCGTTACGATCTCCTCACGAGTCGGATCGTCTCCGTCGGGCCTCCTTTCTCAGATCTCTATCTGACTTAGGCATCGGAGGGGATTTGGCCGGAACCAAGGTCCGGCCCCCTGACGAGCGTTCTCGTCTGCGCAGGTGGACAATAGATCAACGGGCCGAGGCTACCCCTCGCCCCTCTCCGACCACTCGATCAACCGGACAGTGAGGCTTCCCCTCACCGTCAGCCTGCCGAGGCCGAGCACGTCCTACCGAGGCCGAGCATCCTAATCGAGTTCGAGACTCACCCTCGCCACCCGTCGGCCGTGCATCTACCCGGGCGACTGAGGCTACCCCTCGTCCCCCTTCCAGCCGAGGCCGAGCACTCCTGTCCGAGGCCGAGCGTCTCAACCAGGGCCGAGGCTACCCCTCGCCCCTTCTACACCAATTCGAAGCCCCCCAAGGGACCCAAAGCGGGCCCCTTGACCACGTTGACCGGGTTCTCTACGGTCAACGCTTTGTAGTGAGAAAACACTCTGAAACATCTGGCGCCGTCTGTGGGAACGAAAACTGTCCCACGAAGAAACAAACCACATCTGCGATGACGCGGCCTCCCTCCTCTCGGCGAAAGAAGGGCGAGGCCCCGACGCGGGGCGACAGGCCCCGCCATCGTTGCCAAGAATGGGCACGGGACCGACGCGAGGAGAGTCGTGAGGAAAGGGCCGGGATGCCCTCCCCTTCCCCACCGGTTGGGAGACCGAGTGCGCCCGTAACGGCACGCAGCTCGGACGCGGCTTTGGTGGTATCAGTTGTCATAGACACTACCTTAGTGCGACGGCTGCTTGTCGACACCGGCAGCTCCTATGACGTCCTATTTATGTCAACCCTGGAGAAGATGGGCCGGCAGAAAGGAGACTTGCGACCTCGTTCGGGTCCCGTGGTCGGATTCACGGGTCACTCCACCCCCATCATCGGCACTATCCATCTCCCGGTAACGCTTGGAAACACACCAGACTCTGTGACCCTAGCGGTGGAATTCATCGTATTGGGGATCGGGTCGGAATACAATGGGATCATCGGCCGACCCCTACTCAACGCCGTCGGCGCGGTGGTCTCGACCCTCCATCGGACCATTAAGTTCCGAACGCCGGGGGGGATGGGGCAAGTCGAAGGCGACGCGGGGAGACCGAATACCTGCTACCAACTGGCGGAGGAAGGTCCCGAGGATCGCCTAGCTGACCGGATGGCCGCGCTCGACTTAAGGAGTGGGCCTAGGCCCACCCCTGCGGAGGAGCAGGAGCAAATCCCGGTCACGGACATCGAGGGCCGGTTCGTCTCGATCGGGAGAGGGCTGAGCCCGGACCTAAGGGACCAGCTGATCGAATGCCTGGAGGCGAACCTGGACATCTTCGCCTGGTCGCCTGAAGACATGCCCGGCGTGGACCTTCAGGTGATCGTCCACCAGATCAACGCCGACCCCAACTTCAAACCGGTTAGGCAGAAGAAGCGTAACCTGGGCGGCGAGAAGATGAAGGCAGCCTCCGAGGAAGTGGAGCGTCTCCTCGATACCGGCTTCATACGAGAAGTCTGGTACCCGGAGTGGCTGTCGAACGTGGTGATGGTCAAAAAACCCAACGGGAAGTGGCGAATGTGCGTGGACTTCAGTGACCTCAACAAGGCCTGCCCCAAGGATAGCTACCCCCTGCCGCGCATCGACCACCTGGTGGACAACGCCTCGGGATACGAGATGCTAAGCTTCATGGACGCTTACTCCGGGTACAATCAAGTCCAGATGGACCCCCGAGACGAAGAGATGACAGCCTTCACGACGGACCGGGGAACCTACTGCTACAAGAAGATGCCCTTTGGCTTGAAGAACGTGGGGGCCACCTACCAGAGAATGGTCAACAAGGTGTTCAGCTCCCAGATCGGGAGGAACCTAGAAGTCTATGTCGATGACATGCTTGTCAAGTCAAGGCGACCGGAAGACCACATCGCCGACTTGCGGGAGACCTTCGAGCGGTTACGGCGACACCACATTCGGCTCAACCCCGCGAAATGCACGTTCGGGGTAAAGATCTGGTAAATTCTTGGGATTTATGATAACTAATCGTGGTATTGAAGCTAATCCTGACAAGATCGAGGCGCTGGTTAACATGCGCGAGCCGACGACGATCAAGGAGCTACAGAGGCTGAACGGGCGCATCGCAGCCCTGGGGCGATTCCTTTCCAAATCAGCGGAAAGATCGCTTCCCTTCTTCAAGGTCCTGAGGAAAGCAATCGCGGAACCTCCGAACAATAGGAAGACGATACTCTGGGACAAAGACTGCTCCCGGGTGTTCGGGGACCTCAAAGAGTATCTCCGCAGCCCCCCTCTCCTGTCCAAACCCCGGGAAGGGGAGTCGCTGAGCCTTTACCTGGCGTGCGCGGAGGAAGCTGTGAGTTCGGTGCTGATCCGGGAGGACGGCGGGGTGCAATGGCCGGTATATTACACGAGCCGGATCTTGAAGGGGGCGGAGGTGCGATACTCGCCCATGGAGAAACTGGCGTACGCCCTCGTCCTCTCAGCGCGAAGGCTCTGACCCTATTTCCAGGCCCACACCATACTGATCCTGACCGACTCACAGCTAGAACAGAACCTCAAGAGATTCGATCGAATGGGAAGGATGCTATACTGGGGAGTGGAACTGAGCGAGTTCGACCTCCGATTCAAACCGCGCACGGCCATCAAGGGACAGGCCCTAGCCGACTTCATCGCCGAATGCACGACGGAAGGAAATGGCCCCCCAGAGGGAGAAGGCCCAGGGACGGTAACTGCTCAACCCTTGTCCTTTCTTTCGGCTGAACACTTTCAGCCAGAGGATCCAGGAGCGTGGATAGTTCATGTGGACGGGTCGGCCACGCAGTCAGGAGGAGGGGCCGGGATTACGATCCGATCTCCGGAGGGGAACATCGCGGAATACGCATTGCGGTTCGAGTTCCCGGCCACGAACAACGTGGCGGAATACGAAGCTGTGATCAACGGCCTGAGGCTGGCCCTAGAGCTCGGGGCCGAGTCCGTCCGCCTCCTCAGCGACTCGAACCTCATTGTCAACCAACTCTTAGGGAGTTACGAGGCACGGGAGGAGGCGATGCAGAGGTATCTCCCAGTCGCCAGAGCGGCGATGTCCAAATTCAAGGACGTGGAGGTCTTACACCTCCCACGATCAGAGAATGCGCGGGCCGATGCGTTGTCCAAACTGGCCTCGTCCTCGCCAAAGGAGCTGGGCCGTACCATCTACGTAGAGAACCTGCCGTCCCCCAGCACGATGGAGCACGAGGTGATGGCGATCGACCAAGAGCCCACCTGGATGGACCCGATCATCCGATACCTCACCCACGGAGAGGTGCCGGCCGATGGGGATGAGCGTCGAACCCTGGAGAGAAAAGCACTCCGATACGTGATCCATGAGGGGACGCTCTACCGGAGACGCTGGACCAAGACGGACGTCCTCCCATACCTGAAGTGCATCGGACCGCAAGAAGCTGACTACGTCCTACAGGAGGTTCACGACGGGATCTGCGGGAATCACCACGGGGGCAAGATAGTCGCGCAGAAGATCTTAAGGCAGGGGTACTACTGGCCGACCTTGGCCAAAGATGCTACAAGCTACGTGCAGAAATGCCAAGAATGCCAGAGGTACGCTCACCACATCTCGACTCCTCCGTCAGAGCTCATCCCCATCGTGAGCCCCCTCCCCTTTGCGAAATGGGGGCTCGACATCCTCGGACCGTTCAAGACAGGACGAGGGCAGCGGAAGCACCTGATCGTGGCAGTGGACTACTTCACCAAGTGGATCGAGGCCGAGCCGTTGGCAACCATCACGTGGAAGAAAGCGAAAAGCTTCGTGTGGAATTCCATCATCTCCCGATTCGGAGTACCACGGGCCATCGTCACAGACAACGAGAAGCAGTTCGATTCAGCAGGGTTTAAAGATTTTTGCGAGGAATGGGGAATCAAGCTCCTCTTTGCCTCGGTAGCACACCCCCAAACCAACGGGATGGCAGAGGCGGCCAACAAGTGTATCATAGAGCCCCTCCAAAAGAAAGTGAAGGACGCCGAAGGGAACTGGCCGGAAGAGCTCCCCGGGATACTCTGGTCATACCGGACGACCCACAAGGAGGCTACTGGCGAGACCCCCTTCATGCTCACCTACGGGGCCGAGGCGATGGTACCGGTCGAATTGGGTGAAGAATCTTTTCGCCTCAAATACTTTGACGAAGACCGGAACTCGTAGGGCCTAGGGCTCAGCCTGGAGCTCCTCGACGAGCGACGGGAGCAGTCACTGGCCACCATCGTCCGCCAAAAGCAGAAGGTGGCCCGATACTACAACGCTCGGGTGCGGGGGAGAAGCTTCCACCTCGGGGACCTGGTCCTCCGGAAAGCGGGCTTCACCACCGATACCGCTCGCAAAGGGAAGCTCGCGGCTAGATGGGAGGGACCCTACAAAGTCGTCGAAGTCCTCGGACCCGCAGCCTACCGACTAGCCGACATGGAAGGGAGAGTTCTCACTCACACTTGGAATGCGGAATATTTACGCAAGTACTTTCAATAGATGTATCGTTTCCTATGAAATAAATTTGTTTTAAATTCATTCCCTTCCAGATAAAGCAAAAAGGTATACAGGAGGATACACGAAGAGGTCGAGGGGCATTCCCCTCCCTCATTTTTCTCCGGGGGCGCCAGGGGAGCCACAGGCTGGAGGCTCACTAGGGTCTCCCCCCTTACCCCGTTCGGCGTCAGAGTGCATCCGAAGTTCTTCGAAGTTGATCCCAGAGAGCGGGAACTTCTCTTGGATCTCGGACTGGCACCGGGCGAAGCCCTTCTCGTACGCCTCCAACAAGGCGGTCTCCACAAAGAAGGTGGCATACTCCGCCACGGCATCCTGAGCGATCCGGGCAGGATCCACCTCCTCGAGCCCACGCAGCCGGGCCTCTATGGTCTCTACCTGGCGTTGGTGCTCCGCCCTCTCCTTCTCGATCTCCCGGGATTTCTCTCCTAGTTGGGCAGCAATGGCCCTCGCCTGCTCCTCCGCCGCATCCAGACGATCGGAGAGCTCCGAGGCTTCGGAGGCAGCAGTCGGGCCGGGGATCTGCTTGACTCCTCCAGACACGTCGACGTCTTTTAAAAGAGAGGCGAGCCGCGTCTCGGCCTCAGACTTCGTGGCCAGAGCCACGGCTCTCTCGCGATCCGCCGCCTCCAGGGCAGAGGACAGCTCAGTTATGCGGGAGTTCAGGGATTGGACCCGCGCTTCCTCCAACTGACCAGCTTCCTCCTCCTCCTCGCCAGGGACCTCAGGGCCTAGCCCAGCCACGGATTTGGCTTTGGGAAGAGCCGCGAATTGGCGCCTCATCGAGAGGCCCACCGAGGACAACTGTGCCAAAGCAACGAAGGTAAGATGGCAAAAGCAGCTGGAGAACGGGGGGACAAGCAGAGACGCACTACCTGTTGACCAGCCTGGATCACGAAGGTAGCCAAGCAATCGCCCCTGACTCCGTCCAACACCGCCTGGTCGGGAGGGAGACAACAGTTCTCGGCCACACGAGCGGCGGCTCCACGGCTCGAGAACACCGACTCCTTCTCCCCCACTGGAAAGCGTGGACAAAGAAGACCCTCTCCTGACGAAGGGAACTTGCCAGGAGCGGAGCGGAACGCCCCAAGATACCGACTCTAAGCCTCAGGGAGAGAGCCGTCCGGGAGAGGTGAAGGGCCGGCCCACGGCCAGGCAACCTCAACGGGAGCAGGATGAGGTCGGTCGGCAGTCGGCTGGACGTCGACCCCCTCCCGGAGCCTCTTGGGAGACCCCTGCAAGGGAAGAGAGGGAGACGACATCTTCTTTCGCTTCGAACCTCCGGACGCGGTCACAACCCGCTGCTTCTTCCGGACCGCCAACACATGGTCCCTTCTGCGCGGATCCGGGTTTGGGACCTGCACAAGAGCGCTGGCAGGAGAAGAACCGAGAGGGAGCCCACCTGCACCCAAAGAAGAAATGAGAGACAGAGCAGAACCTGGGCGACTTCGAGGGGCGAACGTTCGGAGCAGCTTACCTAGGGGCCACACCGTCTTATGCAAATTGTGGTCACTAAAGAGGAAGTCGATCGAGCGCTCCCCCGCAGGAATTGCCAGCATGTCCCTCGCCGTCTGCTGCTCAGCGACCGTCGGCTCACCCAGATTAAGAACAACGGCACCGGCTGCCACCCACCGAGCCGGGAAGGGTACACTCGAGGGGAATGTGACGAACACATATTCCCCCTTCCAGCGTTTCAGGGAGCTCGGCAACCCCAGCACCAGGGACATCTTCGGGCGGGCGCTGATGTAAATCCACGCCCCCGATTGGTGTAGGCTCAGGCGGTAGAACTGGGCAAGGAGGCGGAGAGAGGGCACCACACCCTTCAGCATGCAGACGACAACGAACCCGACGAGGATCCCGACGGCGTTGGGACAGAATTGACACAAGCACACATTGTGGGCCTGAAGGAACTCAACGATAAAAGGATGAAGCGGGAAACGGAGCCCGAAGTGGAAGCACTTCTCATATATCCCGACCTCATTGGGACCAGGAGAGCAGATCCGCTCGTCAGCCCCAGGGGCACGAGCCGAGTAGGGCGGAAGCAGGTAGGAGGAGCGCATGCTCCTGATGGTGGTGGCACAGATCGAAGAAGGCCACGCCAAGACCTCAGAAGGAACCCCTGAAAGATCATCCCCATGCTGACTAATCGCCGAAGGAGTGCCACCCGCCGGACCTGGAGCCACATCGCGCTCCGACCGAACCGAACCCGTAGCAGAAGAAGACGACAAGGGGCAGAGCTCAGACAGGAGGGGGATCAGCGCAAAGAAGAAAGACGATGGGATGGCGGCTCACGAATCCCTCGGCTTCTCCACTTAAGACGACTCCGCGAACGGCAGGGATAAGCTTGCCGCTACACGTGGCAACACCTGAAGGCCGACGGCGCTTCGGAACCCGCGCCTTAAAAACATCGAACGGGCCAACTCATGATGACGACTAATAAATGAGTCGGCATCGACTGGCGAGCTCGTCAAAATCGGCAGAGGTCACATCGGCCGAGCCGAACCGGCCGAGGCCGATCAACCCGACCGATGGGGGCAATTGTTACGCCTATTTGACCGAGACCCGTAAAGTACGAACCCAGGAGCCCGACTACTGGTCAAAAGCCCATCTGCGTCCTCGAAGCCCATTCGACAAAGGCCCTACAAGGGACCTCCTCGAACGTCGATCCGACCCAGCCCCAATAACCCGTTGGTCGCTCGCCCACTCCTGCGAAAACCACTCCCCCGGACGCGCGACCACTAAATAGCGATAATGGGGAGGTGATGGCATGGCGGAGAGAGCGGCGGCGTGGGGGACTGATGGGGCACGATCAATGGCGGACGTGGGACGTGGGTCAGAGGCAATCACGCGGGAGCTTTACAAAAGGGCCAGGAAGACGACGAAGAAAGGGACCGCATCTCAGGTAACAAAACCTAAGGTACTCCATCAACGACCTCGTTCCCCCAATTCATCTCCTTCCACCCCCGCTCGCGTCGAGAGACGCTGTTACGATCTCCTCACGAGTCGGACCGTCTCCGTCGGGCCTCCTTTCTCAGATCTCTATCTGACTTAGGCATCGGAGGGGATTTGGCCGGAACCAAGGTCCGGCCCCCTGACGAGCGTTCTCGTCTGCGCAGGTGGACAATAGATCAACGGGCCGAGGCTACCCCTCGCCCCTCTCCGACCACTCGATCAACCGGACAGTGAGGCTTCCCCTCACCGTCAGCCTGCCGTGGCCGAGCACATCCTACCGAGGCCGAACATCTTAATCGAGTCCGAGACTCACCCTCGCCACCCGTCGGCCGTGCATCTACCCGGGCGACTGAGGCTACCCCTCGTCCCCCTTCCAGCCGAGGCCGAGCACTCCTGTCTGAGGCCGAGCGTCTCAACCAGGGCCGAGGCTACCCCTCGCCCCTTCTACACCGATTCGAAGCCCCCGAGGGACCCGAAGCGGGCCCCTCGACCACGTTGACCGGGTTCTCCACGGTCAACGCTTTGTAGTGAGAAAACACTCTGAAACAATGAGCGAGGGGTAAATTTTCCAGCATTATCCAGACGGATTTTCTTTATTTGATTGTCTGAAAAATGCACCCGCAATTTTATTATTTATGTCAATAGCTTTGAAAAAGCTAGGTTGCTAGTCGATAGTAGACACGCATATGAATTTTTGAGTATGCATCAATCAATACCATAAAGTACCGAAAATCACACTAGGGGTGGATGGGTCCATATATATCTCCTTGTATTCTTTTGAGTAAGCTTGGAGATTTTGTCCATTTTGAGTGGAGATTTCCTTGTAATTAATTTTCCCTTGTAGCAAGGGATGTAATGGAATTCACCCTTCTGAAGAATCTTCTGGTTCTTCAAGTCATGCACATAGGATTGAGATAAGATGTGATGCATCAAACCGATCAGGGTGGCCAAGTCTATCATGCCAAAGTAGGAACTTGGATGATAACTGGCACTTCAGGTGCTCCATCAAATTTGCTTCATCTCTCCGAATCTTTGTATGGTATATGCTCTCAAAACGCTCGAGTATGGATTTAGTTCCTTTTCTTGAGACGTCACATATAAATATTCTTTTTTATTTGCAGTTTCTAAGTGAAACCCGTTCAAACGGATGTCCTTGAAACTTAATAATTTCTTTTTGAATTTAGATAGAATAATGCATCCTTTATTTTTATTTCTGTATCATTTGGGAGCAACATTGTTGCGTTCCATAAGCCAATTATGTTTGATGATCCTGATATTGTATTTACTGGACTTTCATATGGTATAATGCTATGAAAATAGCATTTGTATTGAAGGATCGTATGTGTTGATGCACTGTTTACTATGCAATCATGAGCGCAGTCCATCTATTAAAGATGAAGCGTATAAGCACATTTAATTTTCAGAAAACATAACTAATTTATTCAGAAGCATATTCATAGTTATGGAAAACCATAAATGGCTCGCATGACAATGTTTTTTAACAAAGATAAAAACGGATAATCAAACAAGTCATCTTTTTCAAAATCATCAGTAATGAACTCCAGACTGGAGCATGTGTAACGCCCCGCCCCCCAGGATACCTGAAAAGCACGAATCCGTCTCAGGTGATCCCAGAGTAGCGAGTATTACGAAGGAAAATACAGAAAAACGCAAGCAGGTTCACTGCGCACTGCTGGGATAGTATCTGTAATGTTTCCACATACAAAACACAGAACACAGCATCACAGAGACATCGGACATCCACAAGGACAACAAAAGAAACACTGACTATATATATATATATATATATATATATATATATATATATATATATATATATATATATATATATATATATATATATATATATATATATGGGTAAAGGGATCCTAAGGTGCCTCCTTAGATTCAATCTAAGGAGGCGCCCCCATTTCCCACCATCTCACACATTTTTTTTGAAATTTTTTTTCATGGGTTTATTGTTCACCTTATGGATGATCAACATACCAAATTTCAAGGGATTCCAATACTTTTTGAGCCCCCATCTACCCCTTGCAACTTCGTGGGTTTTTCAGCATGTTTTTAGACCGTTGAAATAGTAAGGGGTAGATGGTGGCTCAAGAAGTATTGGAATCCCTTAAAATTTGGTATGTTGATCATCCATGATGTGAACAACAACCACATAAAAAAAAATTTCCAAAAAAATTGTAGGAGATGGGGGGAAATGGGGGCGCCTCCTTAGATTTTCATCTAAGGAGGCACCCTAGATCCCCTTTTTCCTATATATATATATATATATATATATATATATATATATATATATATATATATATATATATATATATATCATGTCCAACATATACAACATATACCTCTCATACATCATATACATCAAAATTTCTAAGAGTACAAGTCACTCTCCTCACCCCTCACCACCCCATCCTACAACTCCACAAGCCCAGCTCTTCACCAACACCAACACCTGAATACCTGAAAAGTCAACAGTAGGGCACGTCAACGCATGACCCAGTAGGAATTCCCAACTCCACCTCAAAAGTCAAATCCTAAACTGCAACTACGTGCAAGATAATGCAAAATGAAACTACGGCCATGAGGATGATGCATTGCAACATGGCATGACATGGCATGAACATGGTGCTAAAGGTAAACACAATCGTAAGAGAAGGTACATGGGGAGGGGTTACGATAATAACTGTAACAACAATATATGCAAGCGGAGGAAGTAAAATAGTTAAGCTATAATTGTGAACACAATTAAGAACATAAAAGAGTGAATCAAGCTAGTCATTGGTTAGCGTTTTGGAACTTAGGTAGTAGGTAGGACCCTTTTGGGATGGACCTCCCCTTAGTTGGGGTGGATCTGTAACTCCCCCAGACATGCTGTGGACTGAGCCAAGCGTGCAATACTGTTAACAAAGGAGCCCTTTTCTCATTCCTCCTCATATCTGCCACTCCCCGCCTCACGGGCTACGTCAGGAGTGCAAACCACAAACGGTCCACCCTCATGTCCACCGACTACTTTGGTTCCCCAAAACCAGTGTCACCCTCCTTTAAGAGGACCAAGCCATTCATTTACTTATAAATCATACATGCATCAATGTGAAAGAAACATCATGTCGACATGACCATATTACTTTATTTCCATTCTTTCCTTTCCTCATTTCACAACATTCTTAGGACATGCATCTCCTTATGCATTCCCTTTCCACATCCATATATCATAACAAACAACATTATTAACAACATATATCATAACAAACAACATCATAAATTAATAAGAGTGCTATTAGTTGCACCGCGTAACTTTATGAATTCACCGTAATTGTTAATTTTTTCGAAATTACAAATTTAACCTTAATTAGATTTTACTATTACTCTTAAAGTTTTTAATTAATTACAAACTTTGCCATGTGTTCTTTTGATTTCACCGTAAACTTTGCCAGTATATTTTCACGCTACAAGTCAAAAAACTATTTCCCCGATAACAAATAAAATGGAAGCACATGCTCATTCGGCTATCAAGGAACAAAATTAAAGTGAAACACAATATCAAAAGGTTGGGATCCCTGATATCATCATTGTGATTACACAAGCAACGACAAGTGCCAAAAATCGAACATATCATAGTCACAATCAAACTATGGCAATGGATCAAAATTTTGGGTAAGATAATAGAATTGGATATATACAATTATCAATGATCAATGAAGCAGTTTGATCCCAGACTATTTATCATCTGGGTCCAAAATGTTCAATTGCCTCGTTGTTGAACGAAGAATTGGATATGTACAGTTAGCAACGAAGCTGTCGGACACGTCACAGAGTACTTCTTCGTTTGCTTCTACCATGCGATCCGCTGGATGTGCTGCTTCCTAGGCCCTGCCAACTTCTAACATCTTTGACCAAAGCACAGGGTTGGACTGGGTGCACGATAGAATAACATCTACAACACTCTCCAGTTCGCTCTTGTCGAACCAGCCATTGAGGTCTCTATCAACCCATGGTGGGTGGGTGTTTTGCAGTGAAATCAACAGAAAACAAATAGGATGGAGATGTGAGGTAAAGTTGATATAAATGGTAAAACTGAAATAAATTACGGTGAATTAATAAATAACAAGATTATGGTGCGGTGAATTCATAAGTGCTGTGAATTCATAAATTTACGCGGTGCAACTAACAGCACTCAATTAATAATCTATTGTCAAGTTATACCAATGAACTCCCTTTCATGTAACATCATTAAGCTTTAATAGAGGAATTAAGATTAATAACAAAACACGTTTCAATGTGTCACTTAATCAACGAAGCTTGCTGGAAAAGTGTTGATTGCCACAAAAGCATGCAGATATCTAATTTAGCTGTTGTATTGTGATATCGGAGTTTGTAGGCTCATGTAACGCAACATGGAATAGATCAAGATCAGAGAACTTGGCTTTGATTTGGTTCCTTTAAAAAATTGATTTCAACAAATTGCGCTAGTTTTATTTTAAGTTTCGGTTTTGATTTATCAATATTTTTCATGTTTATGTCTGTATCAACATACATTTGTAGCAATTTTTTAACATAACCACACTACTAATTTAAACCCAAACCCATAACCCAAACCCTAACCGACTACTAACTAAAAACATAACCCAAACCTAAACCCAAACCCAAATTCAAACCCATTATTAACTTAAAACATAACCCAACCCCACTATTACTTTATAAAATCCCCCAACTCATTATTTTATCTCTCTCCTCTCTTTTGGTCCCAAATCGAAGTAGCGGCAGTGATCGAAAATCAAAGTATCAATAGTGATCGAAGCAGCAATGGCGACCGAAGCAGCGAGATCGAAAATTAAAGCCGCATAAGCTCTATCTCTTTTTTGGTTTCATGTTTCCAAAAGCTCAATTTTTGCTTTTTTTTAAGATCAAAGTCATCAGACCTTTGAGATGACACAATCGAGATGAGATCGATGGATATATTAGAGATCAGGATTGAGGATGACAATGGATGCCTGCCAGGTAAGCTTTGGTTTCTACTTTTCTTTTTTTATTGCTTATGCTTTTTCTTCTTTCTTCTTTTGCTGCTTCTTTTTTCTTGTTGTTGTTGCTTCTTTTTTCTCTTGTCCCTTCAACATATGTTGTCGTTACCAAGTGAAACATCTGAAGCTGGCTAAAACAAAATCGAAGTTCTAGTTTCGTACCATCCCACTTCAAAACCAAAACGAAACGGTCAAAACCACTTGGTTTTAGCCGAAACATTAAACCTTAGAATAGATACCCTTTAGTAATTTGACACATTGACTGGTTAAATTGGGTTGCATGCCTTCTAATTCCCACATTATTATCATGTATCGCCTTTATTGTGTGCTCCTTACAGTTGAACCACACCCTCCCAGCATACAAATTCATTGTGCCCATAAGATTAATTGACACCCTAGTAAGCAGCACATGAACACCAGCTAGGAGTGTTACCCCTTGGTAATGGAATTGGACTCTTGTGCATATGCCAAAACTTTTTAGTTTGTCTCTTCCAACCATGGTGATCCTCAAAGTCTTCAGTAGAAACAAACGTTAAGCCAGTCTTTTGAACCATTTTTAGATCCATAAAGTTCAAAGTAGACCAAGTATCTAGGAGAACATTCCCTCTTCTTGTTATTGTAGCCTGATAGTCATATGTGAAGTACAACCCATCATATAATTTGGGAAAATTTTAGGACTGATAATGGTTATTAATGAATTCTTTTCATTAAGAGCGGGCTAAAATGGAACCTCTTCCTTTCCTTCATCTTCATTAGACTAATCTCCCTCTATCAACATAATGTTGTTAACCTTCTCCTGAAATCTACGTGCACTTACAAGCTTCTCATTAAAATTGAAACAGACTGCTCTCTTTTCTTTCTAATATTAGAATTGGTGGTGTCAGCTTTTGATAGGAAAAGCTGTAGTGGTATCATTAACATTTGATATTGCTGGAGCTAAACTGGCAGCATCATTAACCAAACTGGTCCTATATTGCTTCCTCTAAGTATTCACAGTACTTTCTCTATCATAAGCATGTCTATATGCAGTCACCATGTTTTTGGGTTGAGATAACCTCACCTTATGCTTTGTTTCATCCTTTAGCCAAGAAACAAAGCAACTCATCATAAAAAATGTCATACACCAGCTACTCAGCTTAATGAGCTGCTTATGATACTCATGCACAGTGGTCCGTTAACTTAGCATGGCTAGAGTAATCACAAGAGCATCCAACTCATTTGACCGAAATGATCATAAAAAATGTCATACACCAGCTACTCAGTTTAATGAGCTGCTTATGATACTCATGGACAGTGGTCCGTTAACTTAGCATGGCTAGAATAATCATACGATCCTCTAACTCATTTGACCCAAATTGTACCATAATTTCCCTATAAACTCAGGTCATGTTCTCCCCTTTTTTTCCCTCAAACTGGCTCTACTACAGCAACACATCTTTCAAGTAAAAATGCATAAATGGGTCTTCTCTAATTTTTTGGATCTAAAAGAAATATTCCAACTGATATAACCAATTTGTAACATCGTCATTTCATATCCACAATTCCTTTAAATACATGTACGTCTACTTCGGGTTTTTTGGAAAGAGAATCAACCTCCCTGATTGTTCTTGGCTGGACCTTGATGTGAGCTAATTCGAATATGATTCTACCTGATGGGCATTGGATTGATTAGCATCCTCCATGGTGGAGACTCAGTCTGTCGATACACACCATCCTTTCCTTTAAATCTTAAGTCAATCTGATCACATAATTACTAGAGCACAACCATGATGTTAGTCATCTAGCTTTCGATTGGCAACATATGATCAAGCCTTCCAACCTTTGAATCAATATCGTAATTCATGTAGAATTTGTAGCTGTCACCAATCGAATTATGTGAATCAATGGCCGGTTAGAAGTAGGGCCAAATATCATATAAGAACCAGGTATCAATCTCTTTGTATTCGGTCGAGTGGTGGCAACACATTTAGCTCAGATACCATTGTTAAGGGTTAGACATCAAAAGATGGTGCATCCACAGCCTTAACATTCTTCTTCAATGTCATAGCTTACTGAAAGAGTAACCCAACAGAGACGATGAGGCATTCTATTTGGGGTTTTTGATGAGCTCCCAAAACTTAATTTTGACCTAAATCTGATATTCAAATTCAAAGCTAACACAATGAAATAATTCCTCCTATTTATATGCTTTCAATTATCAAGTTTGGCGCCCAGCAATTCATCAAAGGGAAAGCTAACAGGTTGGCCCAATAAGTCCTTTCAGCCTAAATTGAATCCCAACTGTTAAACATAATAGACTCCGTTCAGCTAATCTGTAGTGGCTAATTCTTACATAGGTGTGAGCACGGTATCAAAAAGAAAGATGAAAGAAAAGAAAGTGGGGGCACCTGTCAACTCTGTAAGCAATAAAGATATTAAGGAGGCTCTATGGTGGAAGCACGAAGAGATTAGTTGGAGGTAAAGCTTGTTGCTTTCTATAACTATTTCCTTTATATTTCTTTTTTTTTTCCTATTATTTTTTTCTTTTTAATCTATTGGAAAAGTTGATGTGAAGACCCTCTTCGCTCATTGATGCGGTCGTCTACCGCAGACGGCGCACGGGCACGGGTCGAGTCGCAGATTCGAACGTGGGAGCGACTTAGTCATTTTTGCTTTATGCATTACCTTTACTCTTTTAAGTTGTTGTGTGCGTAGTAATTGGTAGGGTTTCTATTTATAGGGATTAACCCTAATTGTGCTAGATATCGAGATAATGAGACAATTTGTCATTTGACGGCTAGGGTTTAGGGGATTAGGCTTGATCTATCAATTCAAGCTAGGGAGAAGATCTACTCCAGAATAGATCGATTGTCTCTTTATTATCATCAAGTCCACTTTCCACTTTAAATTTCTTTTTCTTCTTCCACTAAAAATCTGAGCTTTTTGATACAATTAACCCTAATAGTATCAATTTGGTATCAGAGCACTCAGATCCAATAGCGGGGACTAGGGCAAAGACGGCTGCGGAACTTGTAGAAGAGAAATTCGGCGGCAAACTTGAAGAAGTGAACAAGAGGATCGACGGGCTTCAAGGCGAGATCCGAGGCATCCATCAGGAGATGAAGGGTTTGCTAAGCCTCCGACATCCAATACATTCTTCAGATCCTTCGATAGCAACAAACCATCCGAATCTGAAGCTAGGGCATCGATGTCGACAAATCTGAAATTTTCCTCAGATCTACGGCCACATGGAGAAGATCCGGCAAAAGAAGAGCCAGAACGTCGCCTTGTGCACTTCCAGGAACCACACGACGACTACTGGCTGGACAGAACCAAGGGGACGGCGGACCCCTGGCAGACCGCCAGGGGCCGCGGGCCCCTCACCTAAGCCGCGTGGATCTGCGCGGCCCATATCTGGGCCACGCAGACCGCGCGGCCAGGTTTTTAGCCGCGCCGACCCTCGCGGGGGTCTGGCGGGCCGCCAGACCCCCGGCAAGGTCCGGCGAGGCCCGGCCGCAGGCGACGGGGCCCTAGCGACACGCCAGGAGCCCCGCGCAATCGTAACAGCCTCCGACGGCTTTGGACTGAGCTGACAGGCTCCCTTGGGGCTTCCTTTTGGCATGTAGGGGGCGTTGGAGACCTTGAGGCGTGCCAAAGAGAATGTTCGGAGATTTCAGGAGACCGAGGAGAATGTGGGACATGTGCCAGAGTACGAGGAGTATACACGCTACGCCGACAACCTTCATGAGGAGGAGTGGGGTGATGGAGATGAGTGGGATACCGAGGAGCAACGGGCTGCTGAGAGGGCCCGGGAGGAGATTTGGGGAGCGTATGGGCAGCCAGATCAGCCCAGATGAAGGATGGAGGAGCCTGCTCGCACGAGATACCAGGAGGAAAATCGAGGAGGCACACGTGGCAATGCCGGCCCCGATAGCCGGTTGAGGAAGCTGATCATGCCCCTGTTTGAGGGAAAGGATACAGATGCCTGGATCTACAAAGTGGAGAGGAACTTCGATGTTTTGGGACTGGCTGAAGCGGAGAGGATGCAGACGGTGGGAATGTACTTCGAGGGGGAAGCTTTGGGATGGTTCGGTTGGAGCCAACGTCAGAGACCTATGCGCACATGGATAGAGTTGACGGAGTGCCTTATGAAGAGGTTTCAGGAGACACAGGCTGGTGGCCTATTTGAGCAGTTGTACACTCTGCGACAGGGAGAGACGGCACGGGAATATGTGGAGAAGTTTGAGCGGCTTGCGAGCCGAGTAGAGGGAGTTTTCGCTGAGTCCCTAGAGGGAAATTTCCTGAAGGGACTCAAGCCGCAGATCAGAGCTGAGCTACGGGTTCAAAAACCCAGGGGATTATCTGCCATGATGAGGATAGCCAGGAAGGTGAAAGACAAGCTGACGGAGGATAGGAGGGCGAGGGGAGCTTAGGGAGGATCTACTTTGCGGAGTCCAGCAGTGGCAGTGGCACCCAAGTCTCCTACGGGCGCACTGACACCAGCGAGAGAGACTGGCCAGGAGACACGTACCGGGGGGTCAGATACGTCGGATGATTGAGACAGAGATGAGGAAGCGCATGGCCAAGGGGTTGTGCTTCAAGTGCGACGAGCGATTCACATCTGGACACCGGTGTGCGGGCAAGCCATGCAGTTGGAGGTGGCTGGCGAGGAAGAGGAAGAGAGAGACCCTACGGTTGTACTCAACGGAGAGGATGAGGTGGCAGAGCAGCTTCCACATTTGGACACCGTGGAGGTGTCACATTGCTCCGTGGTGGGATTTACTCCCTATCACACCATGAAACTGGCAAACAGGTTGGCAGATCAGGTTGTAACGATATTGATAGACAGTGGGACAACCCACAACTTCATCTCAAAGAAGTGGTGGAGCAGGGGGGCTTGAGGTTAGTGAGACAGCCACTTTTGGGGTGATTTTGGGCACATGCCAGAGGGAGGAGAGCAGAGGTGTCTGCAGGGCGGTGATTCTGGCAGTACAGGGGACTCAGATAGTGGCGGATTGTTACCCCTGGAGTTGGAGAAAGTGGACGTGGTATTGGAAATGCAGTAGTTACAGACCTTAGACGACACCAAGTTCAACTGGAAGGTGCTGAGGATGGAGTATC
The DNA here is from genome assembly GCA_030789695.1 of Scilla litardierei. Lineage (NCBI taxonomy): Eukaryota > Viridiplantae > Streptophyta > Magnoliopsida > Asparagales > Asparagaceae > Scilla > Scilla litardierei. The sequence continues at coordinate 81,510,381 of CM061142.1, read as the reverse complement.
AGGAGGACGAAAGGACCGTGGTTTTGTTGGGGGACCCCAGCCTGTGATGTCGCGCGACGTCCCTGAAGTCCTTGGCTCGGGCAGTATTAGTAGGATGAGATGCATACTTTGTGACATACCAGGAGCTAGGGGTGATGGTGAAGGAGCAGAAGATGCCACCAGAGGTGAAGCAGTTGTTGGACAGTTATGGGCATGTGTTTCAGATGCCGCAGGGACTTCTGCCTCGGAGGGACCACTAGCACACCATTGTGCTGCGTGAGAGAGCGGCTCCAGTCAGCGTTTGGCCCTACATGTACCCACATGTTCAAAAGGATAAGATTGAGCGGTCGATCAGGGAGATATTACAGGCTGAAATGATACGACCGAGTGTTAGTCCATTCTCTAGCCCGGTGCTTTTGGTGAAGAAGGACGGTAGCTGGAGGTTCTGTGTAGACTATAGTGCTCTCAACAAGGAGACGGTGGCGGATCGTTTTTCTATACCGGTTATAGATGAGCCGTTGGATGAGCTACATGGGACGTCAATCTTTTCGAAGATTGACTTGAAGTCGAGATATCATCTGATCCGGATGAAGACAGAGACTGCGCAGAAGATTGCCTTTAGGATTCATGAGGGGCACTGAGTTACTCGTCATGCCCTTTGGGCTGACGAATGCGCCTGCTACCTTTCAGGCGTTGATGAACAAGAGCTTTCAGCCATACCTACGGCAATTTGTCTTAGTGTTCTTTGACGACATATTGGTGTACAGCAGTACGGTGGAGGAGCACGTGCGAGATTTCGAGACGGTGTTGCAGGAGTTACAGGCTCACCAGCTTTATACCAACAGAAAGAAGTGCACGTTTGCTCAGGAGAAGGTGGAGTATTTGGGGCACGTAATTTCGGCAGAGGGGATGTCAGCTGATAGAACCAAGATTGAGGCTATGTTAGATTGGCCGCATCCGACGACATTGAGGGCGTTGCGAGGATTTTTGGGCCTGACGGGTACTACCGCAAGTTCGTGCAGGGTTACAGTACCATTGTTTGGCCGCTGACAGAGCAGTTGAAGAAGGATGGGTTCCAGTGGAACGATGAGACTGCAGTTTTTGAAGCATTGAAGAGGACAATAACGACAGTTCCGGTGCTTGCTCTTCCCGACTTTAGCGGACCTTTTGTGGTAGAAAACGATGCCTCGGGACACGGGCTAGGAGCAGTGTTGATGCAGGATCAGCGACCAGTGGCTTACTTTAGCAGGGTTTTGTCATCACGGGCGAGGCAAAAATCCGTGTATGAGAGGGAGCTCATGGCGATTGTCCTGTCGATTCAGAAATGGTGTCCTTACCTGTTGGGACGGCCGTTTATTGTGCGCACGGATCAGAGGTCACTGAAGTATTTACTTGAGTAGAGACTGGTGGCGGCGAACTATCAGAAGTGGTTATCTAAACTTGTTGACTACAAGTTTGAGATACACTATCGACCGGAATTGGAGAACAAGGCTGCGGATGCGCTATCACGGAGAGAGGAGGTTACCTCCTTGACAGCCTTGTCAGTACCACTGTTTGCAAAATGGGAGCCCTTATGGAGGGAGGTGGACACCGACGAGGAGCAATCTAGGATCCGAGAGGATTTGGTTCAGGGGGTGACTGAGCATCCGGGCTATTCTCTGGAGGGGTGACGGTTGTTGTATCGAGGGAGATTAGTCATACCGCGGGCTTCAGTACACAAACCGTTGATTTTTCAGGAGTTCCATGAGAGCGCAGTGGGGAGCCATTCAGGAGTCCAGCAGACATATGTGAGGATGGCTAGAGAGCTGTACTGGCGGGGAATGAAGGAAATTGCGAAGATGGTAGCCAGTTGTGACGTCTGCCAGCGTCACAAATACCTGGCCATGGCGCCAGCAGGGCTGTTGCAGCCTTTAGCTCTTCCTGAGCAGGTTTGGAAGGGGATCAGCATGGATTTTATTGATGGGCTACCTAAGTCGGAGAGATACACTGTGATCTTGGTGGTGGTCGACCATCTGAGCAAGTATGGGCATTTCATCAGGCTGCGTCATCCTTATACGGCAGAGACAGTTGCTACGACTTTTATATGGGAAGTGGTTCGTCTCCACGGTTTTCCCACTTCAATAGTGTCGGATAGGGAGTTGTTTAGGGTACATGGAACCGTTTTGCGAAGGAGCACAGCTTACCACCCCTAGACGGACGGACAGACGGAGGTCGTCAACAGAAGCGTTGAGACATACCTTCGCTGCTTTGTATCAAATTGTCCGAGGAGTTTCAATCGATGGTTGGCGTGGGCCGAGTACTGGTACAATACTTCTTTCCACACGGCAGCCCAGACGACACCGCTCCGGGTTTTGTACGGGAAGGATCCCCCAGCGTTGGTCCACTACTGTAGCGGGACAACATCAGTGTCGCAGTTGGACCACTACCTCGAGGAGCGAGACGGGATTTTGGAGGAACTGAAGAAGCACCTGACGAGGGCTCAGCAGCTTATGAAAGCCAAGGCGGATGTGCATCGTAGAGAGGTCGACTATGCGGTGGAAGATCAGGTGTATCTGAAGTTGAGGCCGTACCGATAGAGATCACTAGCACGACACCGAAACGAGAAGTTGGCCGCCATCTTTTACGGCCCCTTTCAGATAGAGGCGAAGATTGGACCCGTGACTTATAGGTTGACATAACCCCAGGATCTGCATTACATCCGATTTCCATGTCTCTCAGTTACGACGGACGATTGGGACGTAAACGCTGATGGCCACTGTGCCACCAACTTTGACAGCTGATTCAGAGGTGCTTTAGAGCCCCAGGATATTCTATAGGTGTGACGCATTGAGAGCGGTGGCCAGGAGGTGTTGGTACGCTGGTTGGGGTTGCCCGATCACGAGGCTACTTGGGAGCTAGAGGACACCATCAGAGCACAGTTTTCAGATGTTAACCTTGAGGACAAGGTTCAATTTTTGGGGGAGTAATGATGCGGTCGTCTACCGCAGACGGTGCACGGGCACGGGTCGAGTCGTGGATTCGAGCGTGGGAGCGACTTAGTCATTTTTGCTTTATGCATTACCTTTACTCTTTTACGTTGTGTGCTTAGTAATTGCTAGGATTTCTATTTATAGGGATTAACCCTAATTGTGCTAAATATCGAGATATTGAGACAATTCGTCATTTGACGGCTAGGGTTTGAGGGGATTAGGCTTGATCCATCAATTCAAGCTAGGGGAAGATCTACTCCAGAATAGATCGATTGTCTCTTTATTATCATCAATTCCACTTTCCACTTTAAATTTCTTTTCGTTCTTCTACTAAAAAAATCTGAGCTTTTTGATACGATTAACCATTTACATCTTGACTCTTTTGTTAAAGATTTATAAACATCTATGGTCTAAAACGGTTTCATTATGCATGCAGTCAGATAGCACATGATGCATAAACAAATTATATGCTCGATTATGCAGATTATACGAAAATAAATTTAATGTATAAATAAATAAAAATTATATACATATTAGTGATAACCCGTGACCTATGGTCACGTGACATTCAAAATATTTTCCTGAAAACTTTCAATACATTCAAATTCTCCCACCAAAAAATTACTCGTCAAATTCACCCAAAAAAATTTGCAGCCACCTTCAGAATATTTCTCCAACAAAAACTTTTAACCACATTCAAACTAAAATTTAGTTCCCCTCCAGAGAAATTAGTTTCTCCAAATATTTTAGTTCCCTCACAGTTGGGTTCCCTTCCGATTTAGTTCCCCAAAAATTTAAAATTTTAATTCCCTTCAAATTTAGTTTACCTTAAAATTTTAAATTAAAATTCAGATCCACCAGAGAATTAAGTTTTCCAAAAAATTTTAGTTCCCTTAAAATTTAGTTCACTGCAGATTTAGCTCCCATCAAAATTTAAAATTTTAGTTCTCTCAAAATTTAGTTCACTCCAGATTTAGTTTCCCTCAAGATTTTAGAATTTCTACACAAATTTTTAGGGGTTTTCCTCAAAAAATTTCACAAACTATCATCATTTCCATTTATTGCGTAAGATTCAATCTCAACCGTCCTTCCACCCACCCTTTAGTCCTAGTCAGCAACTCCATCCAAAAAAGTCCTTAATTGTATAATAGATGCTAATGGTAAAGAATGCCTAAAACTAAAAAAATCTATATATATATATATATATATATATATATATATATATATATATATATAGCAAAAAATGTACCTAAGAATGACCTCGGGTAGAGATACCTGAGCACACCCCCGCTGTTCGGGGTTTGTGAGTATTTTTTTTTAAAAAAATTTTTTTGCAGTAGTTAGATATACTTGTTATGTAGCTCCCCACAAAATTTCAGCTCGATCCGACACCGTTTGAGCCTCCGTTCATCGATTTCAAAAACGTTGCGCAAAACTGTCCAATTCTGGACAGTTTTGCGCAACGTTTTTGAAATCGATGAACGGAGGCTCAAACGGTGTCGGATCGAGCTGAAATTTTGTGGGGAGCTACATAACAAGTATATCTACCTACTGCAAAAAAAATTTTCAAAACAAAATACTCACACACCCCGAACAGCGGGGGTGTGCTCAGGTATCTCTACCCGAGGTCATTCTTAGGCACATTTCCCTCATATATATATATATCTATTACAATTGAGAGCTGTTTTTGAACTTTGTCCTATGTGGCAATGTCACATCAAGTTTTGGGGGGAAAATTTTTTGGGTTGGGTAAAATTTTTTTGGGAGAATACAAAAGCTTTTCTTTTTTGAAATTGGCATCATCAGCACTTAATACTCTTCATTCAAAAATGAACCAAAAAAATGAGACCCAAAAAACACACACAAAATGAAACCCAAAAAAAATGCAACTTAAATTACAAGTATGCAAAAGAGAACTTTATATCGGCTGAGCTTATTTTGGCTAACCTCAAAAAAATTGAAACCCAAAAAAAATACATCGAATGTGCATTCAAAGAGGCGGGCTGAGTTTTTTGGGCGTCAAGCAGAGGGCTGTGTTTTTTGGGCGTCAAGCAGAGGTCTAACCAACTTATCTGCGCCGAAGGCGCCCGCGCCGAAGGCGCCCGCGCCGAAGGCGCCCGCGCCGAAGGCGCCCGCGCCGAAGGCGCCCGCGCCGAAGGCGCCCGCGCCGAAGGCGCCCGCGCCGAAGGCGCCCGCGCCGAAGGCGCCCGCGCCGAAGGCGCCCGCGCCGAAGGCGCCCGCGCCGAAGGCGCCCGCGCCGAAGGCGCCCGCGCCGAAGGCGCCCGCGCCGAAGGCGCCCGCGCCGAAGGCGCCCGCGCCGAAGGCGCCCGCGCCGAAGGCGCCCGCGCCGAAGGCGCCCGCGCCGAAGGCGCCCGCGCCGAAGGCGCCCGCGCCGAAGGCGCCCGCGCCGAAGGCGCCCGCGCCGAAGGCGCCCGCGCCGAAGGCGCCCGCGCCGAAGGCGCCCGCGCCGAAGGCGCCCGCGCCGAAGGCGCCCGCGCCGAAGGCGCCCGCGCCGAAGGCGCCCGCGCCGAAGGCGCCCGCGCCGAAGGCGCCCGCGCCGAAGGCGCCCGCGCCGAAGGCGCCCGCGCCGAAGGCGCCCGCGCCGAAGGCGCCCGCGCCGAAGGCGCCCGCGCCGAAGGCGCCCGCGCCGAAGGCGCCCGCGCCGAAGGCGCCCGCGCCGAAGGCGCCCGCGCCGAAGGCGCCCGCGCCGAAGGCGCCCGCGCCGAAGGCGCCCGCGCCGAAGGCGCCCGCGCCGAAGGCGCCCGCGCCGAAGGCGCCCGCGCCGAAGGCGCCCGCGCCGAAGGCGCCCGCGCCGAAGGCGCCCGCGCCGAAGGCGCCCGCGCCGAAGGCGCCCGCGCCGAAGGCGCCCGCGCCGAAGGCGCCCGCGCCGAAGGCGCCCGCGCCGAAGGCGCCCGCGCCGAAGGCGCCCGCGCCGAAGGCGCCCGCGCCGAAGGCGCCCGCTAAATTTTTATACGCTAATTTGTTGTTATTCGCCGAAAGAGTACCGAATTTATTGTTTCTTGCCGAAGGCAGTCGTGCCTCTAAATTTTTTTACGCTAATTTGTTGTTCTATTAAATTTTGGCTGTAGAAATATTTTTTGGGGACAAAGATTTCGCAGAAAAAAATCTTAAATGCACAGTGCCCGCGGGCACGGGTTATAACTAGTACAATTACAATTCATGAAGTTTGTCCTACGTGGCAGTTTTGTCCCACGTGGTAGTTTTGTCCCAGTCATATTTTTGGTTGCTAATTGGGACGCCACGTGGGGGTTTTTGGTGATTTTTTTTCGTTTCAGTCCCTGTTTTTCCTCTTTTTTTCCGACCCTTCTCTCTCTCACCCACGCTTTTTGCACTTTGGCGACCGCTTCTCTCTGCATTTGCTCCCGGGCGACGACTGCCTCCGTGCCCTCCGAGCACGGATTATGACTATATATATATATATATTATCAACTAGTCACTATTGCATAAATAATTCTCTAGGGAGGAGAAGTGTTAATATAAGTATGAAGCAATCTCGAAATTATAAGCTGATGTCCAACCCAAATATGAATCATAATGATGATGCTCACATGTTCAATCTTATATATTTGCAGTTGCAAATCGCTAATTCCCATTGTTGAAATTAATTTTTTACCAAATAATATTTTTAGGATTTTACTTCTGTAGACTTGCTATTAGCTTATATGGCCAATATATGGATTATCCAAACACATAATGCAGCCAATATGCGGATTGTGCGGCCTGGACTCGCATAATCTTTATATACGGGTTGTCTACATATTTTGTTTACATACCTGCAGATCGGTGAATCAATCAACCACATGCATTCATGCAACCATATAAAACATCTTTTAGAACAATGATAAATAGTGCCCACATTAAAAACCTAATAATCCAATGACTAGTTAGGTGAGTGCTTCATCAGTTGCAAGGTTGGTTATGGAAGAGGTGGTTTTTGTTTCCTTTTTTTGATGGGTTCAGCATGGTCTAGTTGATCAATGTGCAATATCAAAAGTTGTGTATTTATTGTGCAAACGGTCAAAATAGTACAAAGACTGTATGTCGGGTAAGTCTTGGCGTGTATATAATATTGTGCAAACGGTCAAAATAGTACAAAGACTATATACCGGCTAAGTCTTGGATTGTACATATTTATTGTGCAAACAGTCAAATGGTACAAATACTAAATGTCGGCTAAGTCTTGGATTGATCCAACCAGTGGCATTAAAACTAGTAGCTAACTGATCATTGAAATTATGAATCCCACAAGTATGCAGTGGGTGACCAAATCTTAAATGAGACTGCTTTATGGTTTGCAAGAGGAGACCCAAGCACACTGTTACATGCACTCTGACACTAATGTGTCTCATTAATTTCATAACTTCCATACCGACTTTCCATGTTTCAACTTCACAAAATCTTTCAAAGAAACAATCTTTGAGAAGATTCAAGAGCTTCCACTTTCAAATCTAGAAGAGATTCATTGTACTCGAACCTCCAAATAAAAAGAGCTACATCAAATGTTATTAAGCTTCTATTCTTTACTTTTAATGGATAAGAGGATCCAATGCAAGGAAGTACAAAAAACTTCATAAAAGAAGAATGTGAGATTGGTGCAACATATCTTCTTCTTCACTAGCTCGGTGCAAGTCCACATGACTTCACTAATGGTGTTTTGAGGATCTAAAACCAGAGAAAATTGCCTAATATGATGTCTAAGCCGTGGCGAAGTACTCCATCACTCCAAATTCAGAATGAGCATCTCTTATACAAGCTTCTAGCCATGGCCATGCAGGCAAGCTGCAAGCAATCATTCCTAAAGCCACATAATTCACCTCATGTCCAATCCCTATGAAAGAGTATCCTTCTTAAAATGTCAAAAATATGAGGAATCACCGACAAGTTCATTGTTGTCGCCTAAAACTAACTTTTTGCAAAACACAATTTTTTTTGCAAATTTATTGAATTCAAACACAAGTTTGATCTAACAAGATACGACATTGCTTTCACATAATCTCTTATGTTCGTATGTTGCAAATTTTAAACATAAAAAACTTCTGACATTCAGTGTTGGTACATAAAAAACTTCTGACATACAATGTTGGGAACCTCAAAATTTAAACATCAATTACAAAATATGATCCTGAGATCAGTATTAGTCGACTAATGCCATGTTAGTACGAGAAATGATGTTTTGTTATAGTCAGTTAATGAAAAGAGATGAACACGAATTGGTTCTGCATTAGTTGACTAATGAAAAACATTAATCGACTAATAAAACGACCGTTAAAAGGTGTCAGATGTATCAATTGGTTACTAGTCGGCTTATGGAAGTCATTAGTCGACTAATAGTGAGACATGAGGCAGGAACTAATCTACAGTTAAATGAGTAGTTTCTCAATGTATTTCAATCGCTGATCGGGGATCTAACAGGAGTTAAAACCTTCATCCTTAATAAATTCCAATCGTTTCTACCAAATTCCTCATTTAGAAGAAGGTTAATTGAAGTTGTTAAAGAGATGATAACCATCTTTGTAAGAAGACATCTGTATTCTCTCATTGAAACTTGTATAAATACATCAGAGACCATGTAAAGGAGTAGGAAGAAAATTAATATAGTTTTTCTCCTTTTCATACATTTTTCTCTTGTTTATTTTTTTCGGTATTTCCATTTTTTTATCTTAATCCCAATTCACTTGAATTGGTTTTCATATAGGGTTAATCTTTAAGAAATCACTTGATTCTTGAGGATATGTCAAATCTAATGGCGTCGCAATTGAGGAACCATAATTGAGGTCATCAACCAGTGGTATTAGAGCCGGATACGAAATATAGGAGAGTGAAGTTGGCGTTGGAAGAACAACCATCATGGAGGATACTTTGGAAGCTCGAATGAGCAAATGAACTCTTTTATTGTGTCTCAAATCAACGTTAACTAACAAGTACAACTTAATTTGGAGAAAATAACGTCAGATCAAGCAAGAATGTTTACTGACCAAACAATGGCACAAGCAGAAACAAAAAGTAAATTGTCCGTATTAATTACCCAGCTGCAAACAATGATGAGCCAATTTGATTAGGATCGTGTTGGTTCTTGAGTTTGAGACCAATGTTCTTTTGATGATTTGATGATGATCAAGATTATATTATATTGTGTGATAATCATCGTATATGTTTTAGTCTCAGATTTACTAATGATTATCTTGATGGAGACAAAGCATATTAGTGATTGGTTGGTAGATTCAAGGCTATGGAACAAAGCATTGCATGAAGCTTGAGAATTCAAGTGTATTTTCATTTTATTCTTCATGTACTTTTGCTTTTCTTACATAGAATATTTGTAGCATTGAATAGATGCACACACTCATTCATTTGCATCATTTTCTATCATATGAAACCATATAATTATCCTATAACCCATCCCATTTGATTTCATGCTTAAAACACTCTTTATAGTGTATTTAGAATAGGATCAGACGTCTGGTATAAAGTCACCAGACGTCTGGCGTATCAGCTTTTTAGCTTGATTGACATGGCCATATGTTTCAGTCGTCTGAAGTTCTATAACCAGGCGTCTGAATAGTTCATCAGACATCTGGACCATGAACTCCAATCGAATGAACATGGTGAGTTATTTTTCATATACTCTCTGTTTTTCTCACCCACAATTGTCAGTCGTTTGTAAAAGGCTTGTCAAACGGCTAAACAGTCGATCAGTCGTCTGACAAGTGTTCTCCAGATGACTGGTTGTCTTGTGTTGGAATTTTTGTAATCTGTTTTAGTATTTAAATCTCTGTTATTTTTTATATGATTGGAATTTCTCATCCATTGTTGGCTCATTAGATTGCATTCTTCACTAGTTTTCCAACACATCTTGAATCACCTCAATCAGAGTCTAATTGTGTCTGTTATGACTGTTTTGGTGATTTAGTGTTTTTCTAGGTAGAGTCTATCAGACGATGTATAATGCTGGACCAGACATCTAATCGGTGTACATCAGACGCCTGATAGATCTTCATCAGACAACTGGTCGTATCCCAAAACTAACCGTTGGGTTCTTTAAGCTAGTTGCTTCTAGCCATTATTTTGTCTTTTAGTAGGCTGTTTTGAGGGGCTATTTAAGCTAGTTTGATAGTGAGCTTTTGGCATCTCTCCACACTTATAGAAATCATTTTAGAGAGCCAAATAGCGTAGAGAAAACATTCTCTTCCTCTCTTCTTCAACACTAAACGCATTGATATAGTAGTGGTTAACCCCAGCTTAAGGATAAGCTTCCAAGTGCATCAAGCTCATCATCTCAAGCACTTGGTTTCCACACTTGCATGTCTTCACCTTCACATAGGTAATATCTATTCAAAGCTTATATGTAAGTGTGTATTTTGTTTTGTTTCGTTACAAAACCTATCTCTCTGTTGTGATAGCATTGTGGGGGGTGTACTCCACTTGGAGGGTTTACTCCATCCACACTTAGGGGGTGTACTCCTTTGTAGCTTTAGAGGGGTTACTCCTCAACATCCCGGTTTAGGGATTGTACTCGTGAAGAGTTTTCGTGCCCCGGTTTAGAGAGCATTAGTGGAAATCCACAGCTCGGATTTACGAGGGTGAGACCGGAGTAGGATCACAGGTGTAGGGATCCGAACCAGGATATATCTTGTGTTTGCGATTGCATTGGTGTATTTTTCTTGTGTGGTTGTTATTATGGAGATAATTGTTTTTATTTTTGATGCGTTGTGCATTTAATTTTAGTAACTTTTAATTACGCATTTTTTACTTGCCATTACATTATTCATCCCCACTTCTAGTATATTGTGTAGTCATATGTCCCAACAAGTGGTGTCAGAGCCTTCGTTTGGTGACGTTTGCAAGCATGACGTCTTCGTCTCAACAACAATTCCCTCTTCCTCCAATCTTCAAGGGGAACCACTTCAAAATGGAGGAAGACCATGCGAGGTTGGCTTGAGGAGCAAAATTCTTCAAAGACAATTAGTTCGGATGCTCAAGCCCGGAATTCTTAGCTCAATTTCATCTCCGTGAATATTGCAAAGAAGATAAAGAATTTCGAGACGATACGTGCGATGTGTGAGTATCTTGAAGGGAACTTCGGAGAAGGGGAGATCGAGTCTTGAGATGATGGGCGTGTCGATGGAAATGAGGTATCTCGTAAATCTCTCATTCAACAACGTAATGATGATATTGCTAGTTATAAGGAGTTGTTGATTTCATATGACTCTCTCAATGCAAAAAATAAGAAGCTTTTATCATCCAAACCTCGTGATGAGACACAAATCATTGCATTGGATCAAGAAAAGATTGCTCCTGATTCACGTGTGTGCATGTTGAGTAAAGAGAATGACACTCTGAAAACTCAAATTGAGTATGTCAATTATTTTCATAAATCTTTGAAAGAGAGTGTATGCTACGCATCAAGTTAAACTTCATTCATTGCATACCGAGAGAGATGGACTTCTTTCTCAAAATAGTGCTTTAAGATACGAGAATGCTTCTCTTAAACTCCAATTGAAGAATGTGCACTCAGATAGTGACTCTGTCATTCGTGAGAGGAATTCTCGAATTAACGTTTTGAGAAATGAGACATTGGCTCTCAAATCTCAATGTCTTGAGCTTAGCTCAAGTTTATCCAAGAGGGATGACAACATTTCTTCACTTTTGAAGAAGTGTAAGTTATTGTCTACTCAATTGTGTATGGACAAGGTTATGGGATTCTCGACTTTAAGATTGACCAAATTAAGCTCTTCCTCTAGAATCACACAAAACAATTTGTGGGGGAGATGTCTACGAGGTTAGTCACATCCAAAACCTCTCCTGACAAGAAATCGACGAAGATTATAAAGCCAAAGAAAAATCATACATGTTTATATTCCGGTTATGCGGTTATTGAGAAGCCCGTTCAAAGATATATGCATGTGATTACTTCTTCTTCTATTTCTATGTATAATGCTTCTATCCATGTGAATAATTTACATTGTTTGCATGCTAGAATTGAACCCGCTCGTTCTTTGCATAAATCACATGTTCCAATGTGTGGTGAAAATTATTTTGTGTGAATGATTTGAATACTCACTCGCATGTTTCACACACGGGGCACGTTAATGTTTACGTTCCACCTGACAAGCGTGTACCCCCGCCTCCTATTCATGCCCCTGTTGGGACCGTCAATATGGCTATTTCAATAATAAACATCGGAAATGATTAGTATTGTCAACAATTAGGAGATATGCAAAGTGTATATTCCTTTAAATATAAATAACTTGCGGTGAATGAATCAACACAATTAATGAAACAAAAAAATAAGCAAACCATCAAAGCAAACACAAACACCCATAATTTATCCTAGTTCGGATCCTCTTGATCCTACTCCAGTCCTCTATCCCGTAGAGATTTTCAATCCACTATAACACATGCTTCTCGCAAGTAACAACATACAAAAATGGTAACACTCTCAGTATCCCAAACTTTGTACAATCTCTACACCAAGAGATTCAATTACAAAGCAAAGAATGAAACAATACCTACAGCCTTGATGTGAATTTCAAATGGAATTCAAAGGAAAAGTGTAAATGAAAGTTCAATTTTTCTAGATTTTGAATGGAAGAAACACTCTTAAAGATTTCAGTTTTCAAATAAAGAAAATATCAGAAATTTTCTTCTTCAAATGAAAACAATGGCAATACTTTCTCTTGAAGAAGAAAGAGTTTTAATTTCTAAAGAAGAAAGTTGGAAAAAGAAGTGAATGGAAGAGAAAGTGGTGCACATCTATTTATAGTGCGAAAAAGAGGTTACAACGTTCATATTCCAGCAGACAAAAACCGTCTCCAAGGGATAGAACAAACCAGTTGCAATAAGGTCAAAACGAAATTGGTCAACCAATCATTTTTGTTGGCAGACTAATTTTGATACGACAAAATTCGACTGTTTGAGGTTACTGACGTGGAACTGATATGAAGAGGGATTTGATCAACAAATTTCAAAGTCAAACTCGAAAAGAAAAAATCAGTCGGTTACCGAATTTTATTGGTAGACTAATTTCTAAAAAAGGAATTTTAGCATTATGAACGGACTAGATTATAAATAAATATTAGGAGAGACACTAATTATATAAGATAAGGCATCATCAGGTTAAAACTCCATAAAATGAAAAATACATTGATTACATAAAAGCCGTAAATATGATTGCAAATGAATTTGAGAAGCCTTTGTACAGGAGGCAGTAACAAGTGATTATGTCCAAGATGTGGATGTTGAGTAGCCAGTTATCTGCACAGAAGGAGTTAGTAACAATAAAATGTTTGTCACATCAAAAGCATATGGAATAGAAAATGGAAATATTAAATTCCAACGTTCTCCCTCTTTTTGACGATGACAAACATATATGTAAAACAAACGTTAAAAATGAAAATTTATCATTGCCCCCTGCAAAAAGCACATTAGTAAACATATAAAAAGAGTTCTTTACATTTCTCCCCTTGTCATTGTCAAAAAAGATATTGGCATTAATGACCTTCTTTTCTTTTGGATACCAGGAAAAAATAAACATTTAAGAAATGGTACCCTCTACAATATAGGGTCCAGTGGATTAGTCTTAGGAAACCAAACCCATGTAGAATTTGGTTTTCCCACATAATCATGTAAATAAACAATATTATTCATATATGATCAACATATAATCTCTTTCATGCAGACATAAGTCCTTAGAAATCCAAATATTCAAATGAGTGGGTTTCGTAGGTATAAAATAAGTATGAGCATGGGTGGATGCATGATACTTCTTAGGATTAACAATCTTATGTTTAACATCCAAAGAATAGGTGGATGCATGATACTTCTTAGGATTAACAATCTTATGTTTAACATCCAAAGAAGATGAGACTTTGGGTTTGGTATCATTCTTATTTGAATAACCTAACCTATGTCGATGATTTGCAGGATATTGAAATGAGAGCAAATCATTAAGGTGATATTTTCCTTTGTTGAACTTTTCAACATTAGAAGATATCTCATTGAATTTCATCTTGAGTGATGAAATACTTGTATCTATTTTGGATATGCGTGCATGCAAAATATGGACTTCTGACTTTAGAATTTCATTCTCTTTGCTCAAGGCCACATTCTGAGTAAGAAGCTGTTCTTTTTCACAAGACAACATATCATGAGATGCAAATTTTGAAACAAGTGCCTCGTGTTCTACAATCAAAGTGCCATTCTTATATTTCAAAGATTTGTGCATAGAATTTAATCTCTTAAAGCGCATATACAAATCATTGATTGCATCTAACAATTCTTCATTATACGAACTATTTACTTGTTCGTTGTCATCTTGAGCCATGAAATACATATGTGCACTTTGTTCTTTTTCTTTCTCATTTGAATATTCGTCCCATGTTGCAGCAAATGCATTCTTCTTCTTATATACTTTGTTGAAGTTCTCAGCATTCTTTGACTTTGAAAGTAAGGGGACAATCATTCTTGAAGTGTCCTGGCTTATTATAATGATAACACAAAGAAGAATTCTCATTTGTATACATAAAATTCTTATTTTTGATCTTACCTTTGAGATACTTCTTGAACTTTCTTGTTAAGTATTCCAAATCATCATCATCTGAATCATCTTGTCAGATGATGCATGAAAGGCAAGTCCTTGTGGGTGCTTTCTTGCTTTTTATCTTCAAGTTGGACTCCAATGCCATAAGAATTCCAATAAGGCTTTCGGCTGTGAGTGTGGATAGGTCGTTGGCTTCTTCGATTGCCGTGGTCTTCTTCTCACATTCAAGAGTTAAAGCACGAAGAATCTTTCGGACCATCTCGACTTGGGTATAAGTCTTTCCAAGCTCGATCAAGGAGTTAGTAATATTTGTGAAGCGCGTAAACATCTCGATTTATTTGTGCATTCATGAGTTACCTCAAGCGTAAGCCAGATCTCGTAGGCTGATGAGGCAGTTGAGACTCTGTTGAACTCGTGTATGTCCATGGCACAGAATAATGCATTAGTCGCCTTAGAATTCAATGTTACATTGTCATTCTCTACCGTGGCACATTCACCATAAGAGGTTGTTGGCTTGGTGTAAGATGTCTCCACAATGTTCCAAAGTTGGAAGTCGATTGACTGGAGGTAGATCATCATTTGTCACTTCCAATATGAGTAGTTGGAGCCCGTGAACAATGGAGGCTTACGGTAGAATGCCCTTCGGGGAATTGTGTTATACTTGTTGTTGAATCCATATATCACCAGAGATACCAATTGTTAGATTGGAAATAAACACGTCTTTTGAACCAGGCTATGATACCAATTGTTGGGACCGTCGATATGGCTATTTTCAATACTAAACATCAAAAATAATTAGTATTGTCAACAATTAGAGATATACAAAGTTACTTGTATATTCCTTTAAATATAAATAACTTGCAGTGAAAAAATCAACACAATTAATGCAACAAAACAAATATGCAAACCATCAAAGCAAACACAAACACCAAGAATTTATCCTGGTTCGGATCCTCTTGATCTTATTACAGTCCTCTACCCTGTAGAGATTTTCAATCCACTATAACACTTACTTCCCACAAGTAATAACATAGAAAAATGGAAACACTCTCAATGTCCTGAACTTTGTACAATTTTTACACTAAGAAATTCAACTTACAAAGTAAAGAATGAAACAACACATTAAGCCTTGATGTGAATTACAAATGAAATTCAAAGGAAATGTGTAAATGAAAGTTCAAGGTTTCTAGATTTTGAATGGAAGAAACACTCTTCAAGATTTCAGTTTTCAAATGAAGAAAATATCAGAATTTTTCTTCTTCAAATGAAAACAATGGCAGAACTTTCTCTTGAAGAAGATAGATTTTTAATTTCTAAAGAAGAAAGTTGGAAAATGAAGTCAATGGGAGAGAAAGGGGGTGCCCATCTATTTATAGGCCTGAAAAGAAGTTGCAACGTTCATATTCCAACAGACAAAAACCGTCTCCAACGGATAGAACAAATCAGTTGCAAAAATGGTCAAAACGGAGGTCGACTAATTTTGAAATGACGAAATTCGACTGTTTGAGGTTACTGACGTGGAATTAATATGAAGAGGGATTTGATCAACAAATTCCAAAGTCAAACTCGAAAAGAAAAATTAGTCGGCTACCAAATTTCATTGGTCGACTAATTTCTAAAAAAATAAATGTTAGGCGAGACCATAGTTATCTAAGATAAGTCATCATCGTACTAAAAAATCTATAAAATAAAAAATACATTGATTGCATAAAAGTCGTAGATATGACTGCATCTAATTTGAGAAGCCTTTATGCAGGAGGTAGTAACAAGTGATTATGTCCAAGATGTGGATGTTGAGTAACCAATTATCTGCACAGAAGGAGTTAGTAACAATAATATGTTTGTCACATCAAAACTATATGGAATAGAAAATGGAAATATTAAATTCCAACAACCCCTACTCGACCACTTCTAAGGAAATCCAAAACACTTTCTCAGTGAATTCTAAGAATGTTTCTCGACATAATAGGAACATGTATATAGATTCGTATGTTAGGAATGTTATATTTTCATGCGACTATATATGGAAACCAAACTCTATGTTTGCGTGGTTTCCCTCTTTCTAGCACTCACACATTGTATTCATTGCTTGGGTACCATGCATAGTATGATTACTTTTGTACCCACCTTTTAGTATGAGATTGTCCATAACTCCCATGTTTGCATGCTTCATATAATTTAGGAGTATAGAACTTTTGCTTGCTAATATGTTCATTTCCATTCATATACATGTTTTATGTCATACACATTATGTTTGTGCATATGAGTAGGTTTTACTCTAACCCTTGGATTTAATCAATTTGGCACATTCCCATCTTTTTGATATGCCAAAGGGAGAGAAATAGTGGTTATGTAAAAATATATACAATATGCCTTTTATGCAGACTCTTTGTTAGTATTGTTTTACATAACACTCGTCAATATGTTTTGTGCTTTGATTGTTTATTTTGTGCATATATACATATTGATAAGGGGAGTTTATTAGTACACACTGTATTTTCAATGTTTATGTTATATTTTTACATAATATTTTGTCATCATCAAAAAGGTAGAGAATGTTGGTTTTTGAGTTCAAGACCAATGTTGTTTTAATGAACATCAATATTATGTTGTATGCTAATCATCTTATATGTTTTAGTCTCAGATTTGCTAATGATTATCTTGATGGAGGCAAAGCATATTGGCGATAAGTTGATGGGTTCAAGGCTATGAAGCAAAGCATTGCATGAAGATTGAAGAATTCATATGTATTTTCATTTTATTTTTCATGTAATTTTGCTTTTCTTACATAGAATATGTGTAGCCTTGAATAGATGCACACACACTCATTCATTTGCATCATTTTCCATCATAGAGAACCATATGATTATCATAGAACCCATCTCATTTTATCATATGCTCAAAACACTCTTTATAGTGTATTTAGAGCAGGATCGGACGTCTGACATAAAGTCACCAGATGTCTGGCATGTTAGCTTTTTAGTTTGCTTGACATGGCTATGTGTTTCAGTTATCTAAAGTTCTATGATCAGGCATCTGAACAGTTCATCAGATGTCTGGGACATGAACTCCAGTCGAATGAACATTGTAACGACTGCTTTTCATGTATCTGGATTTATTATAATATAATATGTGTTTTGAATGGATTTTCTCCTCTTGTGTGATTTTCGTCTCCGTAGCTTTCATTTTCGATCGATTCGTCGTATTTTCTCGATTCTTCCTTAGGATCGTCGATTTCGAAGTACGTCGTTTGTGACGGGCTTCATAACGGTCATATCTAACTATTAGATCAAGCCTAGGAGTCTTAGGATTCGATCACGGGGCCTCGCGCTCCGTATCGGAACTTTTGGTGCTCATTAGCCGGTGTAAGAAGGGCCACCGACCGACTAGATGACGATCCAGTCGGTCGGCAATCCTTCTTGGACCGACTAGTGAGCTTTCTAAATTTTCTCAGGAGTTACTGTTTATCGTTAGTCGGTCTAAGAACGTTGGTTGACCGACTAGGTTGCAAACTAGTCGGTCAGCAATGCTTCTTGAACTGACTAACTCATCATATTAATTTTGTATCAGTTACTGTTTACTCTTAGTCGGTCTAAGAACGTTTATCGACCGACTAGATGCTAAACTAGTCGGTCAGTACTTGTTCATGGACCGACTAACTCTAGAATCCTATTTTCGTTCAGGAGTTACTGTTTACACTTAGTCGGTCTGCGTTGGTCGACCGACCGACTAGTTGCCAAACTAGTCGGTCAGTGGTTGTTCTTTGACCGACTAACCAGTGTTAAAACCCTAATTTCTGGGTAGCCGCCAGCTCAACCTATAAATACCCAACCCAAACGTTTTCATCTTCTCCAACACGACCCTAAGCCCTAGTTTCTCCTCCATTGAGCCCCCATCTTCCTCCTAGCTTCAATCCTTCATTCCAAACCCTAAATCCATCATCTAATCCATCCATTCACTCAATCTACCACTCATCTTCCCCAAAATCTCACCAAGAATCTCATCAAACCCCAAAATCCCCCAAAACCCTAGTTTCCTCAAACTTCTCCATTAGTTTCCAGATCTGGTCCTAGGGTTCCCCGGAGTGTTTCTTCCGCCTCCTCTTGGTAAGAAATCGATCTACCGTTGTTTTCTTATCTTATTGTAATTTTTATGAAACCCTAATAAAATACTTGTGTTTTGATGATTGTTCCCCATAACAGCGATTCCCCGTAGCCTAGCATTCGCGGAAACGAACTTTCGTAACCATCATCCCCGGTGATAGGCAAGTGAAACTTGCATCTCTTGATTTGGGCCATGTCTTAGGCCATTACCTTGTTTTAGCGTAAAAGAGACTAAACGGTGAAAGGATAGCCGTTTAGACGCCATTGACCTAGCTTGACAACGAAGCTAGTTCCGTCACCCTCATCATGCTTGTATGTCACGTTTAAATTCAATTAACGGTATGCAATCATTTGTTCATGTCATTGCATAGTGATAAATTATTGTGATTGTGTAGCACACGCTACAACATTATATTCCTGGCTCGTGTTCCAGAAGCGAGCCCTGTAGTTGGAAACCCCAACGCTCGGATACCGGCTAGGCACCCACTTTTCGTGGGCACAACCCTATGCCAAATACACTTCCTGGCCAGTGATCCAGAAGCGAGCAAATGCTCGATACACGTAGGGGTGGGGTAAGAGATATGCGTCACCAGAGCACGAGATGGCCTGATCCGCCACTCCAGCCTGCAGGCGAAATCTCTAGTGTTTAAGTGAGTAAGAGATATGCGTCACCAGAGCACGAGATGGCCTGATCCGCCACTCCAGCCTGCAGGCGAAATCTCTAGTGTTTAAGTGATTAATAGTGATAAGTGATAAGTGTTAAATGATAAGTGATTAGTGACTTGGTAGCTGTTGCTACAACGTGCGTGCTTGCCTCTCTTTTAAACTGTTGCATCATACTTAACTGCCATGTCATTGCTTAATATTATAAGTGCTAGGTTGCTAGTTACTTTCAGTTTCCTTGCCCAAGTCTTTTTAGACTTGCTGACATGTGCCCCTCTCTCTTTGGGTGACGCATGTTAGACCTTGAGCCTGAGTTGCCAGCTGAGGGTGAGGTGTTTGCGGACGCCGAGCTTGAGCCCGCGTTGGACGGGGAGTACGTGGACACTGGGGACCAGTCCTAGTGTCTCCGTGTGTTTTACTTTTGTTAGATAGTTGTTGTGTTATCGGTGCGTGGCACCTATACTTTTTATGTCGTTGCTTTTGTTTGGCCTTGTTCTGGGCCCTTAGACTCTTTCTTTTAGCCTGGTGGCTTTTCTGTGATGTTGAATATTTTGTGGACAAACTTTGGGATTGGTATTTCTTATCCGTCTATTATTATTATTATTGTTGTTTCGATTGCAATTACAGGGACCTGCTTATACTAAATTGACGCTTATCGGGTTTGGGGCTTCATAGCTCCACTCCCGTGCGGACCTTTTCACGTCTCGCCTCCATTTTAGGGAAGCGGGTCGTGACAAACATGGTGAGTTATTTTTCATATACTCTCTGTTTTTCTCACTCATAATTGTCAGTCATCTATAGAAGGCTTGCCAGACGACTGAACGGTTGATTAGCCGTCTGACAAGTGTTCTCCAGACGACTGGTTGTCTTGTGTTGAAATTTTTGCAATCTGTTTCAGTATTCAAACCTATGCCAGTTTTAATATGATTGGAATTTCTTATCCATTCTTGGCTCATTAGATTGCATCATTCACTAGCTTTCCAACGCATCTTGAATCATCTTAATCGGAGTCCAATTATGTCTGTTATGACTGTTATGGTGATCTAATGTTTTTCTGGATAGAGTTTGTGATGTTGTATAACGCTGGACCAGATGTCTAACCATTGAACTTCAGACGTCAGATACGTTTTCGTCAAACGTTTGGTCGTCTCACAAAACTAGCCGTTGGGTTCTTTTAGCTAACCGTTTCTAGCCGTTATTTTGTCCTTTAGCTGACTGTTTTGAGTGGCTATTTAAGCTAGTTTGAGAGTGAGTTTTTGGCATCTCTCCACACTTATAGAAATCATTTTAGAGAGCCAAATTGTATAGAGAAAGCATTCTCCTCTCCATCTCTTCTCCTACACTTAAATGCATTGATTTAGTGGTGGTTAACCCTAACTTAAGGAGAAGCTTCCAAGTACATCAGCTCATCATCTTAAGCACTTGGTTTCATACTTACATGCATTTCTCTTCACATATGTAATATCTATTCAAGGCATCTATAAGTGTGTATTTCGTTTTGTTTCTTTACAAAATCTAGCTTTCCGGTTGTGAGAGCATTGTGGGGGGTGTACTCCATTTGGAGTGTTTACTCCACACTTTGGAGGGTGTACTCCTTTGTAGCCTTGGAGAGTTTACTCCTCAGCATCCGAGTTTAGGGAGTGTACTCGTGAAGAGTTTTCGTGTCCCGGTTTAGGGAGCGTTAGTAGAAATCCACAGCTCGGGTTTACGAATGTGGGACTGGAGTAAGATCGCCGGTGTAGGGATCCGAACCAGGATACATCTTGTGTTTGTGATTGCATTAACGTATTTTCCTTTGTGTGGCCATTGAGATAAATGTTTTTATTTCCGTTGCATTTTGCGTTTAATTTTAGTAATTTTTAATTACACATTTTTGGTTGCCATTATATTATTCATCCACCTTCTAGTGTATTGTGTAGCCACAGGTCCCAACAAATCGTTCATTTAAGAAATATGCGAGAAGGCGCAATGGATAGCAAGAATGAATTTTGGAAATCACCTAGAGAGATTCCCGTCTCCAAAGTAACACTTCCAATCTATTCAATAAGGATTTTAATTCGCATAGAGCGCTTGACCCAAGAAGTGCATAGGTGACAACAACAATTCCGCCCCAAGGCCTTACGACCCAAGTTTCCTCTCTTCAAAGGAGTAGAAGATGTTATTTCCTAAGTAAATCAAGTAAAATAAATCTTCGATTATTATGAGACTAAGAAAGAAGAGTGGGTTACGGTATGTGCATTCTATATAAAGGATGAAGCTCTCTAATGGTTTGAGTGGGGAAGAACTATAATTAATGGCTTTTTTGAATGAGAGTGGTTTAAAGAAGTTTAGATTTCAAGATTTGGACCTCTCAAATTGGGAAGACCCTTCAATTTCTTCTCCAACCCTAAACGACAAGGTTCGATCCAGAATTATTTGGAAAAGTTTGAAAAGATTATGAGCCTATGAACTAAGTTGCCTTAAGAATATGTATTAGATAGTTTGTCCATGGTTTGAAAACAGATACAAATATGAAGTAATGGTTGCTAGACCTAAATATTTTAATATTGCAATCTTATTGGCTAAGAAGTATGAAGAATGAAATTTACAACTCAAACAGAACAAGGCATTCCAACCTCCCTTAAGTCAACCCAACGCTATCATTGCTACTACCAATTCCACCAACTTGGAAAGCTCACACCCCTTCAAGAAACTGACTTCAGAAGAGCTTCTGCACAAAAGAAAGAATAACTTGTATTTATTTTGCAACGACAAGTGGATTAAATATCATAGGTTCAAGGAAATGCAAATCTTCATCTTGAAAGGAATATAGACCATTGAGGACGTATCAGAGCAAGATAATGTAGACAATCACCAAAAATAAGAAATTCCTACTTCAAAAATCAATCCAACGTGGAGAAATGTGAACAACAAGGAGCCATTGGCTATATCCTTAGAAGCCATTTGTGGAATTCCAGCGGCTCACACCTTGAAGGTAATAGGGACCATAAAGGGTCAATTTGTTAATGTGTTCGTAGATTCATGTTCAACACATAACTTCATAAGCCCTAAACTAGCACAAAATCTCGGGGTTAGTAGTTGAAGATTCACATGAATTCCATGTTTGGCTAACTAATGATGACAAGATAACTGGCTCCAGTATATGTAAGAGAGTCCAATTGAAATGCCAAGGGGTTGATATACTTTTTGATTTATTGATACTTCCAATGGGAGATATTCAAAAAGTATTGGGTGCTTAATGGCTAGGAAAATTGGATGACATTCTGATGAATTTCAAGAAGCTACCGATGTGGTTCTAATTTCAAGGTAAAAAATATATTTAACAAGAAATAGCAAGACAAAACTCCCAACTGGTAGGAGAAAAGCAAATTTGCAAATCCATCAAACAACAAGGGGAATGATATTTGACACAACTAAAAACCATGACCATGAAAGCAATAGAAACATCGGCTAAGGAAGATCAAATAAAAGCAATGGGAGGACAATCCATGGATCCAAGTCTACAAGGAATCCTGCAACAATATCAAGATATGTTTCAAGAACCCAAAAAATTACATCCTCTAATGCATTGTGATCATAGGATTCCCATGAATCCAGAAGCTAAACCTATGTGTTTACGACCCTATAGGCATACTCATTTTCTTAAAAATAGGATTGAGAAGCAGATTGCCGAGATGTTGCGTGATGAAATCATAAGGCCTAGAACTAGTCCCTATACATCTCTGATGGTGATGGTCAAAAGAAGGATAGAAGCTGGAGAATGTGTGTAGACTACTGCGCTCTCAATCAACAACCTATTAAAGATAAGTTTCACATCCCTGTAATTGATGGCTTACTTGATGAATTACATGGTGCACAATATTTCACTAAACTAGATTTTAGAGATGGTTATCATCAAAGTTAGGATATTTGAGGATGATATCCTCAAGATTGCATTTAGAATCCATGATGGTAATTATGAATTCTTAGTCAGGCTATTTGACTTGACTAATGTAATGATCCTTCCACCTTCCCACCAATTATCTTCAAGCAGCATCTAAGAAGATTCATGCTTTCTTTGATGATATACTAATATATAGTCTTACTTGACAAGAGCATCTACTACATATACTGTTATACAAAGCATATTCAAGATATTTAGAGACCATCACATTTATGTCAAGAAGACTAAATGCAAGTATGGACAAAAATCCATTGACTATTTGGGTCATATTATTTTAAGAGAATGTGTCACAATTAAACCCTAGAAGGTTAAAGCCATTGCTTCATGTCTAGGGATAAGAACAGGTTTGGGCTAGGCCGATGTCCAATCGGGCTAGCCCGATTAGTCCGGCTCAAAACTTGACCCGATTGGGCATCAGGCATCGTGCTTGCTCAAGTCCGAAGTTTAATTCCAAATGATTTTTCGGGCCTAGCATTGAGCATACCCAAAGCTCAACCGTAAGCTCGCTTAAAAGCCTGAAGCCCGCTCATAAGCCTAATGCACGCAGACTCTTCAACTCTCTCTCGAGGCTTGATCCGCTTCGCCTCGGGCAGAGACCCTTGCAAACTCATCACAGTTCCATGGACGAATCGTTCAGCTTGAAGGAAGTAACACAGGCAGTCTGCTTGCAAGTTTCGAGAGAATTTGCTTCAGCTTCTCGATCAAATCCTTCATCTTCTTGTTCGGGCTCAACCAAAAGATCGTTGAAGGAGAAATCGTCGCCAGGAAAGTTAGTCCAGGTCATCATATGAAAACAGCTCCATCCCTGAAGGTCACAAAACTGAAAGCATTAGTGCTACGAGCACCGAAGACACAATTTAACTTTCCCAGCTCGCTGTGTTGCATACTTCAGATTCTTCTTCTCGTCGGAACTTGCCATCGCCATCGCCGTCGATTGCATCGCTTCCTTGGCATAGAGCTTTACGAATAGTGTGCTGGAGCTTCTAGAAGTGTCGCCATCTTGGGTGAAGAGTGCGACAATGGAGACTTCCTCGGTCTTCAATTTCATTGAAAATTTGTTTTGCTTCTTTTTTTGGGCAAGATTCTAGAGCTTCGTTAGGGAGGTGTGAGTAAAGGGAGGTGAGGATGGGGATGATGGGTTCATTAAGGCTTTTCATGATATTAGCTGACATTTCTTCGACGAGGGCAATGATGCCGATATGAATTTTATTTGAAATTTTGAATTAATTAAAAGTTGTATTGGTGTTCATAATTATCTGCTGGTTTTGATTGTTGTATGGTTAGAAAATTGAAATTAATTATTACTTGCTTTCAAACGATTTAGTCAATGATCATTCGTTTTTATCGTATCTTGTCAACTAGCATTATATTGAATTGATGCGTAGAAGCTGTGATTCACGTTATTAATACTAATGTACCGCTGGTCGGTAGTTTATTATCAGTGTAAATGGAGTTTTGTCCGGGACATGTATTATAGTTGATCATGTTAAAATTACAATGTGACAATTGTTATCACATCCTTGATACTTGACCAAATTTCAAGTTCAATTTTTTTGTTTTTTATATTTATTCTTGTTAGTGTTCTAAATATCGGACCGATATCCGATATATCGATCGTAATATCGGTTTTATCACTAACCGATACGATATAGGCTTTATATTGTAGTTTTCGATATTTGGAGAAATATTGTCGTAAAATCGGGTTGCGGTCGATATTGCGGCCGATATATCCCTTTGAAATATCGACCGCAATTCACAGTTATTTAAAAATAAAGTTAGTGGGTTGATCCACTTAAAAGTGGATCCGACCCGAGTCATCCGACACAATCATTTACTTAAAACGACGAGAAGAATCGGAATTTTTGAGAGATAATCGATGGCTCCTCTCCTCTCGACACTCCGCTCCTTATGCCGCTTTGCTCAGCTTTGTATGGCAAAAATTTCTGGCGACAATTGATTGTGTTTCTATAGTTTATATTTTCTTAAACATATCTATGTTTTTATTTGACATCATTTTTTAGCCTCTGAGATGACCCTCCAATATTTAGTCAATATCATCGATATTCATATTTAACGAGAGAAGTATAACCAACGCATACTTTTATTTGAGTTAATATAGTTTATATTTTCTTAGATACATCTATGCTTGCATATGTCATCATTTTTAAGCCTCCGATATAACACTCCGATATTTAGTCAATATCCCCGATATATCCCAGATATCTGAAATCCGATATCAAATTTCTTAGGCCGATACGTGACCGATATCCGATATCTAGAACAATGATTCTTGTGCAAATATTCCTTTTTAAGCTACAAATGGAAATTTTTGATTGTAGATTCTGAATCATTATGCGTTATTCAAATTTGTGTAAAGCTTTATTACCATATTCATCATTGTTAACCATTATCCTATTTTAATGTTTTTATTGTAATTTTATTAAGATAGGCCCACTGGACTGGCTCAAAGCCCGATTTAAACCCATTTAGGTATTCTTAAAGGAGCCCATATGGGCTTGGGCCGGCCCGAAAGCCTGCCTGTTTGAATTAGACATCTATTTGGCCTGGCTCGGCCTGGCCCGGCCCGACCCATTCTCATCCCTAAATCATAGCAGGTACCTATAAATCTTAAAGCCCTCAGACGATTTTTGGGTCGAGCCGAGTACTACCAGAAATTCATTAAAGGCTTTGGTATTATTGCTTCTCCTTCAACTGAGTTGCCAAAGAAAGGAGCTAATCAATAGAGCAAGAATGTCGGGAAGCCTTTGAGCAATTAAAGGTAACACTCACTACTACTCCCTTGCTATCTCCACTTAATTTCGATCAAGATTTTATCTTGAAGTTCGATGTGTGGGGCAAAGACATTGGAGTGGTGTTAACGCAATAAGAAAGACCTATTGCATATTTGAGAACATCATTGAAAGGAAGAAACTTGCTCTTGTCGACATATGACAAAGAGCTAATAGCAATTATTTTTGTGATATCCATAGAGCAATTATCTTATGTGAAGAAGATTCATTATAAAATCTGATCATCAAAGCTTAAAGTATCTATTGGAGCAAAAGCTTCATTATGAAATACAAAACAAATAGTTAATGACTTCAAGAATTTGATTACCAGATAGAATACAAGTCAGGAAGATTAAATAAAGCGACAGATTTATTATCTAGGGAAGGTGACATTAGTACAGAGGGGGATGAAAACCTATTTCTACATTTCATTGTTATCGGTTACTAAGTATTAAAAAATACAATGACGACAGACACATACTATCAAGAAGTGGAAGCCAATCTATACAATCCTAATGAAAAATAGGACAAGAATGGAGTATACTTCTACAAAGGAAAGATCCTCATAAGCCAGTATGCCACTCACATTATCAGGTCTTTATTGGAGGAACATCATAGCTCACCTTTGGGAGGCCATTCGGATGAAAAATAACTTTGCACCGGATAAAGAGAAGCTTCTATTGGAAGGGAATGAAGCCCACAATTTGAAAATTCATGCAGGAATGTATACTTGTTAAATACGTAAAATTGAAAGTGATGTTTACCCCATACATCTCCAGCCTTTACATATATCCAAAAATTTGGGAAAGCATCTCAATGGATTTTATTGGAGGATTGCCCCTTTGTAAAGAAGCTATGATACACTCTCAAGATTTGTGCATTTCTTCCCTTTCAAGCATCCATTCACCTCCAAGCAAGTTACTCAGGTTTTCTTTAATGGAGTAAAAGTTACATGGTATGCTCAATGATATTATCAATGATAGAGACCCAATTTTCACACATACTTTTTGGGAAGATGTCTTTAAATTATAAGGAACCACTCTCTCCATGGTTCTTCTTACCATCCACAAACATACAGTCAAATGGACATCACCAACAAAATCTTAGGATACTTAAGGTGCTTTTGAAGTCACAAATCTCAAGAATGGCCATGACAGCTAACTTTAGCTGAATATTGGTACAAAACCACCTGAATATGAAGCAGTATATGGGACTAAACCTCCAACTTTTCAAGATTATATATAACATACCTCTAATATCAAGCAGTAGAAGAAGCAGCAGTATTTTCTCAGGATGTCTCCTTGCAGCTACTCAAAGAAAGCTTGGTAAAGGCTTAAGATGGAATGAAGAATTATGCTGAGGATCATAAATTGGAAAGGATGTCTGAAGCATGCCAATGGGTTTCCTTGAAATTATAACCCTATAGACATATCAACGTGGCTACGAAGAAACCTCGTAAGTTGTCTCCTAGATATTATGGACCTTGTAAAATAGTGGAAAGAGTAGGAGAAGTCGCCTATAAGCTGGAATTACCTTTCGAAGTCAAGATACACTTGTTATTACATGTAACCCAGTTGAAAAGAAGGGTGAAAACTCACACTATGGTGTAAAATATGCAGCCTTGTTATGTAGAAGAACTTATAGATAAGCTGGAAAAGATATTGGACATGAGATTCATCGAGAAAGGAAACTCTTTGGTATCCCATATATTGGTGAAATGGAAGCAAAGAACTAAGAAAGATTCCACTTGGGAGAATTATTAGGAGCCTGTGAAAAGTTTTCTGGCATTTTACCTTGAGGCAAGGTCAAATTTCGATAGGGGTAATGTTGGGATCATCCAAATTTAACATTAATTACAAATTATGATCCTGTGAACTAACTCATTATTAGTCGACTAATATGATCTTTAGTCGACTAATGTCATGCCAGTACGAGAAACGATGTTATGTTAAAATCAACTAACAAAAATTGTTAGTCGACTGATGCAAATATAGGGTCAAGAACTGGTTCTGCATTAGTTGACTAATAGAGAACATTAGTCGACTAATAACCGGTCGTTAGAAGTGATCAGTTGCATCAACTGATTATTAATCAACTAGCGGAACTCGTTAATCGACTAATAGCGAGACAGGAGGCATAAACTGACTCTGTATTAATCGAGTAAAGAAGACATTAGCCGACTAATAGGCCGTCGTGCCGGTTAATCTACAGTTAAATGCGCAATTTCTCTGAACTAAACACATGAATTTCAAGTACTTACTAAGAATCTAATTAACTAAAGGAGTTAACACCTTCATCCTCAACAAATTCCAACCAAATCTCCTTCTAGAAGGAGATTAGCTGAAGCGGTTGAAGAGATGATAACCAATCTTTGTACAAAGACAACTGCATTCTCTCATCGAAACTTGTATAAATACCTAGGAACGTCCAAAGGAGTTGAGAAGAAAATTAATAAAGTTTCTCTCATGTTCATACATTTTTCTCTTGTTTGCTTTTCCAGTTCTTTTTTCCAGTTTTCTTATCGCTCTTAATCCCAATTCACTTGAATTGATTTTCTTGGGTTAGTCTTCAAGACATCACTTGATTCTTGCGGCAAGCTCAAGTCTGATGGCGCCGCAATTGAGTAACCACAACCGATGCCCTCAACAACATCATTAAATCCGAATCAATCAAAGACAACCTAGATCCCCTAAATTTAATTTTCACACAGGAAAAAGAAAGACCAAATCCAAATCATCCGAATCAGCGCGTTCTTGAGATTACATGCAAGCATGCGATTCCTTTCTACAAAATTGAGAAAACACCTTGATTATTCTGCGGAGATATTGAGCGAAGGCGGAAGCTGGGCGCACTTTAGACGGCTTGCGCCCTTTCGACACCGTCGGCAGAATCCCTCTCGCTCTCCCCCCTTCGAGAGATCTGAGAAAAGATTTGCGCCAATCGTCGACGAGATCTGTGTTCGTCGCAGAAGAAGAAAGACAGCAGTGAGCAAGGCCTGTTCCACAGTTTGTAAATGGGTTGAGGTTGATTTTTGTCGTTGCTGACACACTATTTATACACCAGATCACTTTTTAAATTTCGTTCTCGGGGCGTTTGTTCCTTAGGGCATGTTTCTTTGGGGGTGACTGTGTGAGAATGTGTTGGGATTTCCTGTTATGAATAGTAAGTTTTAGTTGGAATCTTGGGAGCGAGAAGAGGAGTTTTGTGTTTCTTTTGTTGGAAAATAGGTTGGAAAGTGGGTTTGGAATTTGTGTGTGAGTCCCGCACTAAAGTAGTGTGTTTCTTTTACTTAGAATTGTTGGAAGAAAAAAGGCGGAAGTTGGAAAAAGATTGTTAAATTAATATATTTAAATAAAATACTTAAATTATCACAACTAGGCCTAGATTTGTGTGCGAGTAGCAAAAAGTAGCATTAAAAAACTACGGCGCCTCACTGATTGGCGATTCGTGCGAGCAGACAGTGAAGCTTGGTGAAACTCGGGTGTAATCTCCGCAAATTGTGTGGATTTTGGAAAATAGAATTCGATGTGCCACGTGGGAGAATCCAACTTTGAGGAATTCCAGCGAAAGAAACAGAACGGAAGAAAACCAAATGAGAAAACCAATGAACAGTCACTGAAGTGATGGTGAATAGTAAGGTTTTTACCCTTTCCCAGCCTAAAATCAACCAAAGAAACAGCCCATTACTCCCAAAAATTTCGGCTGGTATGGGCATGTTTCTTTGCAAAACTTTGATTTGGGATTCACTGTTGTGAATAGTGAACCTTGATTGGACTTGAGAAGAGAGAAGTTGGGTTTTGTGTTTTTTTTGTTGGAAATAGGGTTGGAAAATGGATTTGAGATTTGTTTGTAGGTCCCACGCTAAAATCTTGTGTTTTTTTTGTTGAAAGTTGGTTGGAAAGTTGGATGAAAAAAGTTTGATGTGGGTTCACATGTTATAAGTATAATTAAACTAAATTATATATTTAAACTAATTTTTACACTAACATATTAACATATACTCATTAAAATAAAAAAATTAAAAATGGAAAGGACATGTTGATTACTCACGTAATTGATGTTGGGGGGGTGGCCCACCATCTGTTGCTTTCTCACTTTTTTGGAGTCGTCCGAATTAAAAATCACAAAGAAACGCGAAAGGTCAGTCGAAACGGGTCCCACAATCACTTTATCGCCCAGAATTCCAGCAAAACGCGGGGATTTCGCGTTCGAGGTTTTGGCCCTCCACGTCGGCAAAGTCGGGAAGGAGGAATCCCAAACCAAAGTCATCGAAAGAAACAGATTGGAGGAAAAGGGGAAGAGAAAAGAACTGTATAGTATAGGAAGTGACGGTGAATAGTGAGCTTTTATCACTTTCTACCCCGAAGTTGCCCAAAGAAACATGCCCTAATTTGCCTGGATAGCTCCTACGTGGAGCGGATATGGCGACAGCTTCACCTCGATCGTAATCCCGCGAATTTCCGTGGATTAGGCTTGAGATTCTTGTTTTTGGGTCTCACTTGGTCTGATCATTCATTGTCGTTGCTTCATCTTTCACATCTGCTGTCGTCGGGAGTTTGACTCTCTAGGATCGGGCACCTGAATGGATATCAGACGCTTGACTGGGTGCCTTCAGACGGCTGGATGGTAGCACATGACTGGGTATCAGATGCATGGAGCATTTCATCCAGACGCATGATGGTGTCCAGACATTTGGAGGACATTCTCCAAACGTTTGACCGCCAGCTGAGTTATTTTCTTGGGGTTTTTGGTCTTCTCTGTTACCTGGACATGTTTCTTGGCTTTTTTTTTTGTGTCTTGCTTGGCTTGCCTTTCTCTTGCTTGATGTTATTTTGCCATGTTTTGATGCATCCCATATTTGGCTAAGAATAACTAGTTACATAGAGATCACCACATTCCATATTCCGTTTTTGAAAATACAACTTTCTTGACCCAAAGAAATACAAGAAAGTATTGTATGACCCACGAAAAACTCTCGAACTCACTTTCCACACAACATTCTATCCCAAAAGAACACAAAACCACACTTTTCTCAAATCAAGATTCCACGTACTCTCAACTTTAACAAAACAACTTTCAACTTGCGAAATGGGCCCTAACAAATCGCCCCTTTTTTCTTGCTTTTATTTCTTCTTTTTTAATTAAATTAAAAAAAAATCACCTGACTCGACCTTTGTGGACAATTCAATGCCTTGCCGTTTGGAGGGTTTGGACCTTGGAACCGAATCATACGAGCGGGTCAAAGTTAGTAGATAGCCCTAGCTACGTCCGACAAACAGTTATTTTTATTATTACTATTTTCACTTTTCTTGTTTTGAACAAATGGCTAGAATATTTTTTGCGCATTGTATATGAACTTGACTAAAATAGAAATATAAAGCCGAGCAGCAATTGCTGCTTCTCTCGCTGCTCTCTCCTGGGAGCCACCGTATCGAAACCCTGCGCACATTATTTTACCGCTTTCCGCTGAATCAAATAAATATGAATGAAGATAATCAAATAGCAACGTATGCGAAAGATTATTTAAAATAAAATGCAGCATGATCGTATTTGAAGCAGCGTGTCACAAGAGTTGAGATGTAAAAGCTAAAGTATAGTTCGTTCTCCATCATACCATGGGATGTAGTAACAAGAGTTGATTCTCCTTCAAAATTTGCCAAGATAAAGAAAAGGTGAATGAATCCATCAAGAAAGGCCATATTTATTGTATTTGTGGCGAATGCAGAATAAGTACTTGACGCTTTAAGATTCAATTCACAAAACAATAGACCAACCGTCATAAAACTTGACCAGAGCTATATTCTACTCCAAAAAAGAGAGAATAAAAAGAAGAATAAAAAGGAACCAAAAGCATGTAATGAATTTTCTTTAAATTTCTAACCAATGAAAATATTCCAATTGAATCATTTATAGCAAAAAGATCAGTACTTTACAATTTTTTTCTGTTTACATAAATGACTCAATAAAGCTCTACAAGAACAAACCCAGCTCTCATCTTTCTGCATGACAGCACTATGTGATTTACAACGCCCAAAAATACAACAATACAACACAACCTAACCCACCCACCTGAAAACAGAACCAAGTTAAACGACCGAAAATGAAGAAAGAAGTCTAAGATATGTGTTGGGTATACCTGGAAAAAAAAAGCTTCCTTTCTATAGCAAAACTATTATCAGGAAGTTAGGGAAGGATTAGGCAAGCCAGTATCATTCATTATCCTGACTGGCTTGATAAGCGCGTCAAGCTCATCCGGCTGCAAGTCAGAGAGATCAGAATCAGATTCTTTTGGGTTCGAAGGACAATCAGTTTCCATGCCATCATCATCGCTATAACCATCAATGCTGATAAAATCAGCAAACTGCCCATCACAACAGAATGGATCAGCATCCTTCTCCGTTACACTTTTGTCTGAAGCAACCGGCAGGGACTCACTGACGCTAACAATCTTGGAACGAAAATACCGGCCCCTATTGTTGCTTTGGTGTTCACAGCGCTTCTTCTTCTTGTTGTTGTTGGCTTTGTTTCTGCTCTTGGGGTGATGTAGCTTGCATTTAGAACCTTGCGGGCACTTTCCTGTAGCTTCAATTTCGGGACACACATAGCTGTGCTTCTTGCGGCACTGCTTATAGAGAGTTTATAAATTTAATGTTCAACGCAATGTTAGTAACCGACTAATAATAACAACAACAATAATTAAATTCCAGGAAAATGGAGATATACTGTCGGCATAAAAGAGATCATTCAATATGGATACCGTGGCCCGTACAGACAAGCTACCTTCGTTGAAAAATGTCCGCTGCAAGTCTTCCAGAAGAGAAGGACAGAGCTATATACAATCCATGACTGACAAGTTGACAACCCACCTCACGACAGTTTGGGGCTTTCTCTAACATTTAAGGTTTTGGTAACGAGGAGTTGATAATTAAATCCAATTTTTTGCATTATTTTACGAAGGGCAGTCGTTGACAAGCATTGATCGGCCCAACCTTTTCACCTTCTCTATTTCATATGGCTGCAAAATTTATGTTTCTATTATTCTAAAGTCGCCATTTGTAAAATCAAGCTCTTATTTTTTCATACCTGACATCCACCAAAAAATTTTATAATAACACACATTGAAAAGCTACATCGTGAAAGTAAAATCATGGTTGCATCCTTCTCCCTGTTTATTATTCTCAGTCTCCCCTTCCCTTCTCTTCTGCAACAATGTCAATTTCATTGGCTGCGTCTATCCATTTCCATCCATCGCTTCATCTTCTCAACAATATCCTAGACATTTCTAGACAACATCAAAGCTCTAAAACACATCAAGGAGCAGACCCAGCACCAATAACCCCAGGCTCCTGCCTCCATTCTTGTGACTTTCCTTTGACCCCTGGGATGCGTCCTTCAATGATCCTCCACGATGTGCAGGATACAAACAACAACAGCCACCTCGCTCACGGCACAGAGATCCCTCTCGACTCTGATATTTGGTGACTTCCCATCACTTCATCTTCTTCTAACAAAACCCTATAAACCTCTGCAGCGTCATCTGCGCCCTGCGGCATCCTGCACATTCTCTGACCACAAATGACCTCAAACAGCACGCTTAATCAACCAACATAACATCTCATCGGGCGCCGAGGTGATCGAACCCCCAAAATTCCCTTTCCTCTTGCCTCGCAGCATAACCCCAAAATCCAACCCAACAGACCTCCACAAGTCTCCTACAAGCGTCCAACTTGATGGGAAAAAAACCCCAAACCAGGGAGATCAAGGACAATTGATCGGATCCAGACGGCGGCCAGGGACTTCTGGCAAAACCAGTGGCAGTAGAAGTCATGGGGAGGCTGAGGAACTGATGCACAGCAGTTGGCCAGGCAGAGCAAGGCAGAGCAGGGAAAAGAAGAGGGCAAGGAGACAGCAAGAGCGAGGCTTGCCTAAAAGGAGGTAAAGACTCGGCCTGTAGACCAAGGGAAGGATGGAGCATTAACGGGGAAGAATTTCATCAACGATGATGCAAAGGAGCATTCAAGAGCAAAAGGTAACGGGGCAGCTTCAAAATATATAGAATAGTGCAGCTGATCTGGATAATTGTGAGAAGTTAGAAATGGCAGCCCATCCCATGCATGTTTACAAGAGCCCTAAAATTTATAAGTTCAACCTCCAATATATGCAGGAGGAGGAAACTCAAGAGTATATGGGGAGTAACTTATGAAGTCAGCTCAAATTTATATACAAAGATGCATGGGTTTGGCCCTTGCCCTGCCACACTACCCACTTGCAGATGTAAAAAGCATATGTCTAGCACCATGCTCCCAAGTAGCCAAGTAGATCACACTTGTTCGCGTTACAACTACAATATCCCCTAGATTCTTTGAACCATTGAGATCACATTATCTTTGTTCTACAGTTGTCCATGACAAGTATCTACATTTCTTTGTGCTATGTAATGAGATTTTTCTCCTTTAAACTTCTCTTTCTCATGCATAGCGTGGTGAACCCTTAACCAGGCCATTCGCCATCATATCATTTTAAAGTATCATTATCTAGACAGAGATCTAAAATCAACTAGTTCTAAGAAAGAAAATGATAAAACCAATAACTGGGCAAGGCAAGGCGAGAACTTCAAAGCAGAGTTTTCCTGACTACCAGAGAGATTATCTTCCTATGAATCAATGTATAGGTTTAACATTAGACATACTAAGACAATGCCAATTTTCCAATGCAAAATGATCAATATATACCCTAGAAGCACTGATCTTCAGTTAGACTCTGTTTGGTTCCATGGAAAATAAGAGAGAAAAATAAAAAGAAAAGAGGAGAAGGAAAAGGAAAAGGAAAAAGAAACAAAATTCTTTTTCTTGTTTGGTTGTTTGGTTGTTGAAGAAAAAATTGAGGCTGAGAATCTCAAGAATAATCTACTCGTTCAAACATGCCGGGAAAACAAATAGGTATCGGTACTGCCATTGGTGTTCAGCCTCTCCCTGTTGAACCCGAAGAAGCTTGACATTGAGTTCTCATCTCCGATGCCCCCTTTGGCTCCACGTCCGTCACCGTCCTATAGGATCGCGGTGATGGTGATGCTGAGGGTCGGAGTTCCGACGACAGTGACGGCAAATTGCGAGGGGATGTCAGGGTTAGTGTTAGATCCGGCCCATTATGGGGGATTTTTGGGACTTTTATTATTGTAGGAGCTTTTGGGTAATTATGTGATTAGTTAGATCCTATAAATAAGAGGGGAGGCCGACCGGCCCTAGGCATGTGTGATTTGATTATTTTATGAAATCGGAGAGAAAGTCGTTCTATGGGAGATTACGGATGTCCTCTTTAATCGGCGTCTTGCGAGGACGATCACCCCTATAATTGTGATCAAGGTACCCCTTTTATTTTTAGTTTTATTAATAAAATTTTAGATCTTTTTTGGTTCCTATCAATTTGGTATCAGAGCGGTTCGATCTTTATGGAGTGGAGAAGATCCGTGAAGGAGGAATTGGCCTCGTTCGATCTTTATCGATCTTTATGGAGTGGAGAAGATCCGTGAAGGAGGAATTGGCCTCGTTCGATCTTGATGGAGTGGAGAAGATCCGTGAAGGAGGAATTGAAGGCCATCATGCAATTAGCCCAACATTTCCTACAATTGAACCAAGAAATGAAGCGACAAATCGCGGTATGGCCAAAAGTGATGGCTTTGGAAGAGAAAGAAGAAAAAAATCAATAAAACAACTCTTTCAAGAGCTGAGGGAAGCCCTTGAGGAAGAATAGGCCGAGAAAGCGGCAGAGGAGGAAAAAAAAGCTGTGAAACTTTCAGATCTGAAGGAGACGGAGAACGGCGCAGATCCGAAGCCCACGATGCAAAGCCGCGAACCACGAAGCCCTAGGGCATCAAAACAGCGAGAGAGGAGCTTTCTGGCAGTGAAACAGAGGGGCCCGCCCCTCCAGGGCATCCCCGAAGGGCTGCGCCCTCCAGAAGGGGCAACAGCCCCTGCTGGGGCCCCAGGGGAGCTGCTGCCCCTCCTGCTGGGGCGCCAGCCCTTGCTGAGCCCCAGGGGGGTTGTCGCCCCTCCAGAAGGGGCGTCAGCCCCTCCAACAGCGACGACAGCCCCTCCGAGCCGCCAGACAACGAGGGTTCGTCTTTTTTGGCCCAAAACAGCGTGCGACGAAACCCTTCCAGCAATGCGACGACAACGACGACCCTCCCGAGTACTTGTGGGAGCCCGACGACACCCTTTGGGCCCCGTTTTGGCCCATCGACACTCTTAAATGGCACCAAGGCCATTGGTTTTCAATTGGACTTCCATCCGAGCGTCAACATTTCAGTTTGGGTCATGGAGAACCTTCAGATCTGTTAGACTATCGTGGCTTTCGCCAGGACGACGTTGAAGGCGATGGAGACACATCTCTTCCTTTTGACCCGGGAGGAGACATGCAATCTACTTGGAACGGAAGACCCACGCACTCCATACACCACTTTGAGGACAAGGTGATTTTTCGGGGGCGGAGTAATATTAGATCTGGTCAATTATGTGGGTACTTTGGGCATTTTTATGATTTTTATTATTGTAGGGGCTTTTGGGTAATTAAGCGATTAGTTAGATCTTTATAAATAAGAGGGGAGGTCGGCCGGCCCTAGACATGAGTGAATTGATTATTTTGTGAAATCGGAGAGAAGGTTCTCCGTTCTACGGGAGAGTGCAGACGTCCTCTTTAATTGGTGTTTTGGGAGGACAATCACCCATATAATTGTGATCAAGGTACCACTTTAATTTTCAATTTTATTAATAAAATTTTAGCTCTTGTTTGGTTCCTATCAGTTTGGTGGGGCTTTGTTCAATTTCGTGTTGTGGAACGTGGTTGAGCACACAGAAGCACCGGTGATGGTTCTGCGTAGATGGAGAGGGTTCTGTGGGCCGGCGGGTTCGGTGCGGCGATGATGGGGTCAGTTTGGGCTGGGGGAATGGGGAAAGCGGCGGCGCCGGTGGTGTCGGTGCTTAGGGTTTCGGATGTTGTGAGAGTGCGGCGGTGAACGGATCAGTTGTTGTCATGGCGACGGTTTTTAGAAATAGAGGCGGTTGGATAAGAGAATGACGAAAATGCACTCAATGGAAGGCGGTAACTTCTATAATTTTGACAGAGCATTGGATGATATCACCAATTGCTTTTGGTGATGTCTTAAGCATGTACGGGTCATCGTAGAAAATAAGATGCGAAGAAAATGAAAACTTTTTCTATAAGTTTTGGCAGGGAAAAGTTTAAGTTGTATTTTTTTCACTATCTTTCACTATCTTTTTCTCTTTTGTTTTCTTTCTAACCAAACAAAGAAAAATGTTTTCCTTCCAATTTTATTTCATTTGTTGTCCTTTTCCCTCAAACCAAGCATGGCCTTACTTTTCACGCTGTTACTAGTCTACATAATTTTTCACTTCATGGGCAAAACAGATACTAGAGCCCTATGCTAGAGTGACTAACGCTGGCACTTCAATTCTTCCTTTTTTACATTCCCTGCCATGCAACCACAAATTTTGCTAGCCTATTCTCACTCTGCTTTGAATTACATGCTGCATTCTTCTCTTGCCATCGCGATAACAGTAGTGTTGGGCTCTGCTAAAATAATTTCAAGAGTATTAATTCCACATTTTAACTGCTAACCAGACAAAAGAAGCTTTTAAGAAACTTGTGTATGAATTTCCCCTTCTGCAATGTGGTTCTTTTCAATAAAACTATATACAAGTCTCCTGATGTCGTAAAGGTTCAGCTTATCATGTTAATTTTTTTATTAAAAACATCTTATACTTGGAATTGTGATTCCATTTGGCTCTTCGGTTATATGGGTATGATTTCCATGTGAATACTTCATCTTTGTCTCTAGCCTTTTCCGTGTAAAGAGATTATGATTAGTCATCCTATTATCAAATCAGCCTAAACTGCAATTTGAAAAACAAATTAATCATCCAGATTTATGGCAGGCCCTACTGTACAGCTGTCTCAGCCAGGGATTTGAGGAATTTGGCAACCGCCTGTATAAGGGTTAATGTCAACTTGATAGATACTCATAGAACAGAGTCGGTTCTTTTGCAGAGGACACCGAATGTTTGAGTCACATCATGGAGACCCCTGCATTAATGGAAAGATGGCCTGTATGGTACCATTTTATAACTTTCTTGGAAGCTTAAGAAGTGGGCAGTAGTTGATAACTACCAAACAATTTTGATGCAATGTTCTGAAGAGCAAAAAAACGGAGCGAAGCGGCACCACCGTTCATGCTTCTAGGGAGTTGGCAGGTAAAAAGTGGCGTGTTATTTTTAAAAATAGGGAGATGAAATCATAAAAATAAAGTAAATGCGAAACGGCAAGAAATGAAGGGGAAATTGTACAAAGATTATTTTGATGATAATACTATCAAGTAATAGAATTGATATGCAATAATTCAGTAATTTAAGATGATTCATACATAATGAAAATATTCAAAATATCAAAACAAAGCTAAAGCATTCCGAAATGCTGAAAGCAACCGGGGGGGCTTCAATATGTTCTTTACAACAATGTTTGACACCGTAGCAATGTGCAGTAAAGCAATGACCTTCATCATACAGCTATAATATTAATGTACCAATGAAATCTAAGTTAAATATCAATTCTTTTTCTGTGATACCGAGCTGAACACAAATTCTGAACAGCTGCAAGAAACTAAATTGGCATCAATTCAACATCAAAGTAATATTTTTTGAGTTGGGAGCTCAATATATCATCCTGTCAAACAAAAAACATACAGTATACAACATACATTGCAGTTGAGTTGCTTGTTTACTTATTTGTCTGGCCAATATCAGAATTAATATATTACCATATCACACATCATATCTGTTCATTTGAAGCATAACTGATATATAACCTGACTAATGTGCTTAATATGATTGTGACTTGTGCAAGGATTAAGGTAACAAGAGACCATCGAGCCCGAGACTTCAACCAACCAATTCTACATATGAGGTCAAGTGCCACCTCAACTCATTAACCTTGAGGCTATGACTCAGTAAATGGGTTAAGGCTTTTTAGATGGAAAAAGCTGTACCATAAATGTCATCAAACAGAAGCATGGTCGGTTAATTGCAAATACTAACCAGAATCTCCACAACTTGCAACCATTCCCAAGGTGCTGGAATTAGACCATGGACTGACTTCAATAGATTTTCCATCTAGATAAGAGTCGAATTTCGTATGGGTGTGAGATTCTGAGATGAAAACATGGCCAGGAACACAAGAAGCAGATTGCAATCT
Organism: Scilla litardierei; assembly: GCA_030789695.1. Lineage (NCBI taxonomy): Eukaryota > Viridiplantae > Streptophyta > Magnoliopsida > Asparagales > Asparagaceae > Scilla > Scilla litardierei. The sequence goes on along the minus strand of CM061142.1, from coordinate 81,471,112 downwards.
TCCCTCCCTTCCCACTCTGATGTTTGTGTAGAGAGAGAGAGAGAGACTAATTTATATGAGCTACCAACTTAGAAAATTTCCTAAACTCACGACCAAAACCCCCCACTGTCCATCTATTTTTGTCGACAATGGGAGCCATTGAAGTTAATCTACTTTAGCTAAATCCCTAATATACCAAAAATCTAATGAACAACATGATATTCGTTAGTTGATTGGACGGTTAAAAATTCAACAATTTTACAACAAAAATTATTTCAACCATCATTTTAACAAGCAAATAGCACATGGTTCACTAAATTTTTAGTATATCAAGGTCCTTAGCATGTGTAGATCAACTTTAAAGACTCCAATCAACGAAAAAAATAACCGGCGGCTAGCCTGGGAAATTTCCTAAACTGACAACCCATAAACATTATTCATATGCACAGCCACCTGTCCACCCACCCACCCAAATTCTATCCTCTTCTTTAACCACCAAGCTGTACCAAAGCTTCCTCTCATGCCCTCGTGTTCGAAGATACCGACAACAGCAAGCATGGATATCAACTGCCTATGCACACTGCATCTTGGCTTCCTGCTTATCCCCTGATAGATTGAGTGCCTCAATTTAATCCTAGAAAATCTTAGGACTTGGAATCTAGCGTTTCAGATGAATAGAGAGCGCGCGCGCATGCCCAACATGTTCTCTTTCTGACTAATGGTTGGTGGCATTTGAAACCTTTCCCATCTTGGTTAACGCGTCTTTGGTTAATTCCAAACAAAATTCAGTAATATATTCTTATTTTGATATAACTTAATTTATTTATGGGATCTAATAGAGAATATGAAGATTTGATGTACTATCAAAATGCATCCAATTTGATGAACTAAAATCAAAGAAACACTAAAATAAATTGAAAATGTAGAACAAGATACTGTTTAAGAACCATTGACCAATTATTTGTTAGCAGCATGCTTTGTGATTTGATATAAAAGGAAATAACTGCATAATAAACATATAACTGCTCGCAAGAATTAAACAATAAACCTGCAAAAATATTAAACAAATCTTAGAAATCAAGTACTTATGTGTATATAATGTTCTCGTGTTGTGGCTAAGTATAGTATTAATGCTAAGGTGACTGTTGATGCACGGAATCTCGCGAGGGCCGGGCCAAGCCACCGGATGCATCCACTGAGGTAAGCATTCTTGCAGCAGCTTGAGCCCAGTAAGGCTAGTTTCGTCGAGCGTGAGACAGAGAAACCTTCGTTTGCGCCTGAAACACAAAAAAGCTTGTCAGCCTCACCAGAGGGGTTGGCCCTCCGATCAGACTCCGAAGCTCAAGACAGATTCACGAGGGAATGAGAGGGCATGGCTGGGAGCAGCCATCGCCTTACGAAAAGTAAGGATTTTTGGGATGGCAATTGGGTGTTGCATAAGCCCCAGAGGTCGCACCTTGCGGATGATGCTTCCTTCTACTTGTATCGAATACAGTCCAAGGAGGGCATGCCCGTGGTCGAATATAGACTCATATATGCAGCCTACTTTTGCAAGCCGGTGGCGTACTGCAGCCGAATTCTATCAATCAGGATTGTACGTGGGTCGACCGTGTCTACAGATAAGACAAGCCTCGAATACCACGCTATCCTTAAAGAGAGAAGGATGGTAGATTGCTTGAGATTGCGCCACATGGATGATCGCAGTTGTCTGGGGGAATGTCCTGCAAACCCTAAGGTTGGGCCATCCTCTGAAGAGCCACGCTGAGTTCGGACCAGACTGGCCCCTGGTGTCAGGTCGAGAGGTTCCTCTTGGAGAGCACATCTGACGTGTCGGTTAGGTTCCCGATGTAGGGTCCATCTGGCGGGCTGGGAGGTCCCTGCTAGGGGCCCATCCAACTTCGTTGGGTCGGGCCCTGTTGTAATCGGGCCCGGGTAAGAATTGGTATCTACAATGGCCACTCGTCTCCTCAGCTAGGCACTGTAGGCACGAGCCACCATCGTGAGGACAAGAGTGGAGAGACGTGAAGACGAACCGATTTGAAGATGATGCTAGGTTCGTCCAATCTTGCTTCGGGAACAAGTGAAGGAGTGCCTCGATTAAAGGGAGAAGTTCCCCTGAGCTGATGTGATGTGGCCCTGGTGACGTTATGCCAAACTAGCATCCCTGAAATAGGATAAGTCAAGACCGTTAGCACTCAAATGAGATGGTACCCCTCGGACATGGATGATAGACCACATGGGGTTAGGCTCAGTGTGACCGGAGTCGAGCGTTGTTTGGCAGCAATGCGATTGAGTCTCGACAGCGTGTTTTGGACATGGCCTAACAGAGGTCAAAGGCCAGAGGTCAGTAAGTCGTGGCTCGGCCGTGAAGATTTCAGAGAGCAGAAAGTTTGCAGAAAAGCCCCTACATAAATCAAAATTGCAGCAGAGCCCTAGAAACTTGCAAGCATGATATCTTCCACTACAAAGATCCGATTGACGCACAGTTTTTGCCAGCATGATCACAATCCGACGACCTCTATGGTGATATCTATCTGATTTATTGCCTTGGTTTTAGATCGGTTAATTATTATCGCTAAATTGTATTTTTGTATAGCTTCATACAGAGTGTATCAGTGGACTTTATTTTCATTGAACTGATTACTGTAATGGCTCGATCACTACCCGTAAGTGTGATGAGTTTCTTTTTGGGTTTCAAACAGGGTTAAATCCTCAGGAAGAGGTCGGAGTAGTGGCGGTGAGCCAACTCCGTTAATATCTATGATTTGTGTGACTCTGATTGCTTGAGTTTGATTTTTCTGCCATAAACACTATTCACCACCCATGTGGGTTTTGCAGGCCCTTCACACTTGTCTCCATCGAAGCTGACAGTGATCAGTGGGTCCAGGCACCCTGCTCCGTGTGCAACTGCCATGTGTAATGCCCTACAAGCTACTGCACAAGTACTAAGGGGGGTGAATAGTACTTTAAAAATAACAAGGAGTATAATTCCAAATTAAAGTGCAAACAACTACCAAATCAATTTGCGGAAGCTTAAATTGAATGACAACAACAAAATTAACAATGCTAACAAATGATGTTACTGGGTTCGGATCCACCCAAGTCTCCCCGACTTGTTCCCGGTGATCCTACGTCCCAACCACCCGGATCCCCTCCGGATACTTAGGTTAGAAACCCTAACCCAAGATTTCCACTATGAATATCTTGTGAAAAACCTTCACAAGATCAAATCATACATGCAATGACAATAGTGAATCCCACAACCCGGGATCACAACTTTCTCTCACAACCGAGAGAACCAATAAGCAATATAAAAGTGTTTAGAATGAAATAAACAATCTTACCACAAAATCATATACCTTGAGTTTTTCTTACCCAAATGGTGAAAGGAAGGATTTGAGGAAGATGAAGTCACCAAGACCTAGCACCAAGGAAATGACCAGCAATAGGTGCCTAGGGATGATTTGGAGACTTGAATCAAGCTAGAGCTTGAAGAGCTCACCAAGAACAAGCTTCTCTCAATATGGATTCTAGATCTAGAAAGTGAGAGAATGGGTTTCTTGTGAGGAAGAGAGCTTTGGAAATGATTGAGAATGGCTATCTCTTTTGATCTCAATGAATCTCTTAATGGCAGCTCTTACCTAGAGAGAAATGACCTAGGTTCGTATTTATAGGGTCCCATAAAAACAAATTAGGTTAAATCCCAACGGATAGAAATCTGAGGCAACTAGTCGGTCAAAGAACAACCACTGACCGACTAGTTCATCAACTAGTCGGTCAGTCAAACATGGACCGACTAAGTGAGGAACTGAGAAGAAAGAGAAATTCAGACCTAGAAATCTAGTCGGTCCAAGAAGACATTCTGACCGACTAGTTTCACAACTAGTCGGTCAGTCAGTGAACGTAGACCGACTAAGAGGCAAAATGAAATAGTCTGAATACAAGCTGACTTAGTCGGTCCAAGAACAAAAGTTAACCGACTAGATTGTCAACTAGTCGGTCACCAAACGTTCTTAGACCGACTAAACGATAAACAGTAGCTTAGGAGAAATTTGGCATGTACAGTAAATCACAACTAGTCGGTCAAAGAAGCATTACTGACCGACTAGTTCACAAACTAGTCGGTCGGTGAGTCAACATAGACCGACTAACTGTAAACAGTACTGAACAAGAAATGAATAACACAAACTAGTCGGTCCAAGAAGCTTTGCTGACCGACTAGATCACCATCTAGTCGGTCGGTACTTCTTCTTGTACCAACTAACATGCACAAACAAGTCTGAATCGAAGCGCGACGCTTCGAGGAAGTTAGAATGAACTTGTACTAAGATCCTAGAGCTACGATATGAGCGTTATGAAGATAGAAACGTAAGATATACTCAAGGCTTAACATTCTATATATCGAAGCTAAAAGACTATAAATAAAACCTTAAAGAACGGTCTTCGAGAGCTTCGAATAATTCTTCATGACTTCCAAAACGGTCCAAGAGCTTCAACGAAGCTTTAGACAATGAATATGAGTTTTGAAAAGTCTTAAGATGTCGCTTTGATTGTTCTCGTGAATTTGGCGACGATCTCCAATACTGCGCTCACAAATTGTTAGTTCATGAATTATTTATGTTTGCTCATCATCCAAAACCAAATCCGGGGAGTCCAATATTCAACACCATGGTCAACGAGGAGGACGAACACGCTATGATGTGTTCCATCCTCCGTGTTGCTACCCCGTTGCCGACGTCTAAACAGTGGTGCATGCAAGAGATTCTTACGACAAGCCCTACTCGGACTAACTGTGATCATGTAGCTTTGGTGTACTTTATCACCTCAGCTGCATGGGGCCATATGGTTACATGGCAATTGCAGATGTCCCTTGTAGTGATTGCTCACGCGACTGCTGATCCGACATCCCCGAGCCGAGGTGAGTATTGATGTGAGTCCGAGAAGATGAGTGGTCTTACAGAGCGTCTGTCGAGGAACCCAACTGCAGGCCCTGATCTCTATTGCGAGGAACGGATGCTAAGGTCAGATCCTACTAGATGGCCCATCGTTCTCATGGGGACATCTCGGAAAACGGGTCTCGTTGAGGAGCTTGCTTCAGTTTACCTTATGTTACGGGCACAGTGCTTGCCGTAAGGCTCGACTTTTATGAAAGGAGCCCAAAAGGCTCTTTGTAAAAGAGTGACGCCGATTGTAGTGGCCGGATCATTGTAATAAAGCCATTTGGAATGAAAAGATTGCTTGAAAAATTTTTAAACCAAATGCAATCTTCCCAACCTTACCCTTTTTATTCTCCCACTCTCTGTATGCACCAGATGTGCAAATGCCGAGTCCTTTCTCAAGGGGCTAATTTCTGGAACCGCAGCGTACCGCGGGACACCGCCTGCCATGCGTGAGTCGTCGGGTGTATACTGGCCCCTTCCTTAGCCTATTGAGTGAGGACGAATCTACTGCTTCTATCCATACATCTCCAGCTTCTGCTGAGAATCCCGAGATCGGTGTGGCCTGCTCACCAGGCGTGGCCTTAGCGGTTGGAGGCCAGCTAGGACGAAAATCGATATCCAATTATCACTTGGATGCATGCCCCGATGGGATGCTGATGTGGGACCAACAGGGACCCCAGCCTGAACCAGGGACTTCTGTTGAAGCAAAGAAAGGATGCTGTTGGAACTCGCCCTGTCGGATTACTGAGTTCGGGCCGACAGTGCCCTAGCCTGAGCTGAAGGCTTTGCTGGAGACCACCATTGGGGAGCTGATCCCAGCCCATGCCGCTTGGGAATCGACCACTGATGCTAGCGTTATTTACATCTGGAGTTTGGTCGAGTAAGTCTGTCGATCCGAATAGAATGCTGGCCCATAGTGCTAGGCCGCATTGAGAGCTCGGTCGTGCTAATCCCCGAAGTTGTTCTTGGTTGACTACCGTTGAGGCCGTCCTTGTGGAGAACAGCCGCCGAGGAGCCGACCCTTGGGTTTAACCGCTAGGACCGTCCTTGTAGAGCGAAGCCCACTAGAGAGCCGATCATGTGTGCAACCACGTAGGTCGTCCTTATAAAGCGCAGCTGTAAGGAGCTGACCTGTGCGGAAGTAGTCGTGAAGCATGGCTATTAGGGAGCTGATTGTGGGTGTAAGCGCGCACGTCGTCCTCTCATGGAGCAGACCACGGGGGAACCGCTGAGATCGTCCCGCGGAGCGTGGCTCGTGAAGTGGCCGAACCTAGGGTAGTCCCTAATATGGAATTGCGAGATCTGTGGTTTTCTCTACCGAAAGACTGGATGAATAAGATGATGAGTGATGTCTTGCAAATTTGAGACGTCGATGAGGATAAGATCTGAGGGAGAGGGCGGCCCCAGCTGAAGCTGGGGGCCAAACAAATTTGGGATAAGATCTGCATGGGGATGCTGGTTTGAGACCCTTTGCAACAGATGTTGTCACAATGCCCTTCCTCTAGCGCCAATTGTTGATGGACGAAATCTCGCGAGGACGGGACCAAGCCGCCAGGTGCCTGGGCCGAACTACTGAGGCAAGCATTCACGCAACAGGTTAAGCCCGATCAACCTAGTTTCGTCTAGCGTAAGATAGAGAATCATTTGTTAGCGCCTGAAACAAAAAAAGCTCGTCAGCCCCAGGGGGGTTGGCCCTCCGATCAAACTCCGATGCTCAAGTTAGATTCAAGCGGAAAAGAGGTGGCGTGGCTGGAAGCCGCCTCCGCCTCCGCCCCCCTGTGAAAAGTAATGGTTTTTGGGATGGCAATTATGTGTCATATAAGCCTAAGAGGTCGTACCTTACGGAGGAGGCTTCTTTCTGCTTATATCGAACCCAAGGTCTAATGAGTGCTTGCCACGTGGTCAGCTATAGAATCCTAACTGCAGCCTACTTCTGCAAATCGGTGGCGTACGACAGCCGACTTCTACTCAATCAGGGTTGTACGGGGCCGACCATTTCTGCAGATAAGACAGGCCTACGGCGGCATGCTATCCCTGGAGAGAGAAAAGGATGGTAGATTGCTTGAGATCGTGCCATGGATGATCGTGTGCTCTCTGGGTTGCGTGGTTATCTGAAGGATGAAGGAAAAACGGCCTACGGACCCTAAGGTTAGGTCATCCTCTGAAGAGCCACGCTAAGGTCAAACCAGGCTGGCCCCTCGGGTTAGATCGGGAGGTCCGTATTAGAAGGCATATCGGATGTGTCAGGAGGTTCCCGCTATAGGGTCAATACGGTGGGCCGGGAGGTCCCTTACTAGGAGGCACATCCGATTTTGTTGGGCCGAGCCTCGTTGCTATCAGGCTGATATGAACCCCAAAGCAAATCTGAAATTTATTAAAATAAACTGAAAATAAAGATAGATTGATTACACTTAAAGGGGATAATCGCCCTCCAAAGACGTCGATTTATAGGGGACGTCCATACCCTCCCTAGATCGAGAAACCTTCTCCTCTCAAATATCAAAACACTCAGAATTTTCCGCATATTTGGGTCGGCTAGCCTCCCCTCTTATTTATAATAATCTTAACTAAAAGTCTAATTACCAAAATACCCCTACAATAATAAAATACCACAAATAATAACAAAATATGCCCAAAACTGGGCCGGATCTAACATTACTTTGTCCCTAAAAATCCACTTTGTCCTCAAGGTGGTGCATGAAGTATATGGGCCTTCCGTTCCAAGTAGAATGCAAGCCTCCTCTCGGGTCAAAAGGATGAGAATGATTTCCACCGCTTTCAACGACGTCTTGAAAAATATTGTCGGGCTAAGGCGGCGCCCAAAAGTCGTCGTTGGGCTCCCACAAATAAGCCTCCAGATCTGAAACTTTCGCCGCCACCTTCAGATCTGAAACTTCCGCCGCCTTCGGATCCAGATCTGAAACTTCTGTCGTCGCCTTCAGATATGAAACTTTCGCCGCATTCGGATCCAGATCTGAAACTTTTGTCGCCTTCGGATCTAAAACTTTCGCCGCCTTCGGATCTGAAACTTCCGTCACCTCCAGATCTGAAGCTTTCGCCACCCCCAGATCTGGAATTTTCGCCACTGTTGGATCTTGGTTTTCATCCAGATCTGGATCGATCCTCTTGGAAAGCGCCGCGAACTCCTTCAGATCTTGTCTGTATTCTTGATATGATTACTGCAACTTTAGGCATAATTGCATGACGATGTCCAACATTTCCTGCATGGATCTCCTCTAATCCACCATCGATCGTTGCTCTGATACCAAATTGATAGGAACCCAAAAGTAAGTCTGAAATTTATTAGAATAAACTGAAAATAAAGATAGATTGATTACACTTAAAGGGAATAATCGCCCTCCCAAGACGCCGATTTATAGAGGACGTCGGCACCCTCCCTAGATCGAGGAACCTTCTCCTCTCAAATATCAAAACACTCACAATTTTCCGCATACGAGGGCCGGCTAGTCTTCCCTCTTATTTATAATAATCCTAACTAAAAGTCTAATTATCACAATACCCCTACAATAATAAAATACCACAAATAATAATAAAATAGGCCCAAAATTGGGCCGGATCTAACACAGGCCCGGTCAAGAACTGGTATCTACAGCGACAGACATTAGATCCTTACTGAGTTAACAATCATCTCACGAGACAACCTAATCAATTATTCAAATCAATAATCAACACCATTAATCTTAATCTTTCGTCAAACGATCCCTATGTACAAAAATGTTGGCAGTTTAAAGTCTTCAACCAAATGCATCACTGTGTTTGTAAAATGGGTGACTTTTTATGTTGCATGGAGAAGTACCAACATTGGAATAGCTTGATCCATTGTATGGAAGGCTCCGGGTAATCTAAGTTTTTAAGGGTATAAGTTCATTGATATGTTGATCAAGATAAATTGCCCGAAAATTGATTTAATATCTTGCCCGAAAATTGATTATTGATGTGTGTAGGCAATTGGACCAGCTCACAGTAAAGTCTCTCTCTCTCTCTCTCTCTCTCTCTCTCTCTCTCTCTCTCTCTCTCTCTCTCTCTCTCTCTCTCTCAATATCACACATGGCCCAATGTAGTCAATTAGACCATCACACTCATTCAGAGTAAGATAATCACAGACGGCCTGATGTAGTCGATTGGACCATCACTCACACAAATGTATGTATCTGTGTATGTTTGTAAGCAAATAAAAAAATCTCAGTGATGCGATCATCACCTATAAGCGGAGGCGCGGATGCACGACAACTTCAGGGACTATTTTGTAAATTCTGAACTTTGGGGGGTTTGTGTAAAAAAGACCAAATCTGTAATTTGGTCTTTTAATTAGCCTAATGTGCTTGATTATTATTGTGAAAAACATTGCTTAAGGTGACCACTGAAGATCTTAGACTTTCAGCTTGAATCGAAAGTTAGGAAGAATGCATCTTCTCGAATTGGGCTAGTTATCTTTTTATTTTAGATTTCCACTTAATAAAAAACGTTTCTTTTTCCTTTTCCATCCATAAAATCCTATTTTTATTCCACAAAAAGCCCTAGCCGTATCAAATTGATACTAGAGCTCGTCGATCTATGGCGACTACGAGATCCAAGGATAGAATTGGCGCGTTGGAAGAGAAGTTGGAAGGTAAAATCAAAGATCTTGCGAAGAAATTGAAGATCAAGGTGCCGAGACGGATCGGAAGTTTGCGCAAATCATGAAAGCCCTAAATCATTCAAATCGGAATTTTGCGGCGCTCTCCAAGAAGGTTAATTCAGATCAGGTCGAAACGTAGATCCGGAACAAAATGTGCGAACTTTGGCGAAGGGGAATGTGAAAGTTGATCCTTTTCGCGAAGGACTTCTCTCAGATACAGATTTGGTGACGGACGACGAGGAACACGACTTCAATGGAGGCGAGGATGCGTGACAGCATGGCGTGAGGATCCACCACTATCGGGGGAGCAAAATGGAGGCCGGAACCCAACGGCGAAGCCACCAGGGCATAGCGGCCCCTAGCGGTTTGCCAGTGGCCGCGCGAGGCCCTAGCGAACCGACCAGGGCCCCGCTGGGCCACTGGCGACCCGCCAGAGCCCCGAGCTGCTGTAGCAGGGCCGACGGGCCCACTTTGAGCCCCCAGCAGCCCCGAGGAGGAGATACGAGCAACATGCCGGTTTCGACGAGAAGTTTGAGGGCCCCGGGAGGATTTTGGTGCCGACTTTTATGGAGGAAGAACACCAAGACTTGATGCAGAGTTTGAAAACTACAACGGATACCACGAGGATGACCGTGCGGACTTCGTTGGAGGGGCCAATTGGAGAGAGAGAGAAGACCAAGGTGCCGAGACGGATCGGAAGTTTGCGCAAATCATGAAAGTCCTAAATCAATCAAATCAGAATTTTGCGGCGCTCTCCAAGGTTAATTCAGATCAGGTCAGATCCGAAACAAAATTGAGAACTTTGACGAAGGGGAAGGGAAAAGTTGATCCTTTTCGTAAAGGACTTCTCTCAGATGCAGATCTAGTGACGGACGACGAGCAACACGACTTCAATGGAGGCGAGGATGCGCGACAACATGGATTCACGACTATCGGAGGAGCCACATGGAGGCCGGAACCCAATGGAGAAGCCACCAGGGTTGCAGCGGCCCCTGGCGGTTTGCTAGTGGCCGCGGGCGCCCCTGGCAGCCCGCCAGGGCTCAGCGGCCAGCCCCTGGCGGCCCGCCAGGGCTTTGCCGAGCCATGGTGAACCGACCAAGGCCCCGATGTGCCGCTGGAGGCCCGCCAGGGCCCTAGGCTGCTGCAGCAAGGCCGTCGGGCCCACTTTGAGCCCAGCAGCCCCGAGGAGGAGATACAGGCAACGTGACGGTTTCGATGAGAAGTTTGAGGGCCCCCGGGAGGATTTTGATGCTGATTTTTAGGGAGGAAGAACACCAAGACTTGATGCAGAGTTTGAAGACTACAACCGATACCACGAGGATGACCATTGGGACTTCGTTGATGGAGGGGCTGATTGAGGAGAGACGGATTGGAAGGGTGCTAATGGAGAGGATCGGGACCATGCAATGACGTACATGCTCCTCCGCAGCCACAACACCATGACTATTAGCAGGGAAGAGGTGCACCGGAAGGATTGCCGCGGAGAGCCGGGTCAGAAAGCTGAAAATGCGTATTTTTGGAGGGGAGGACCCCCCCATACGGGTGGGTATAGATGTCTGAGCGGTACCTCGAAGTGTCGATGGTTCAAGAAACGGAGTGAGTTAGGCCGTTAGGGTGTGCCTGGAGAGGAATGCACTGTGTGGTACTGGTGGACACAGCAGCAGCGGCCTTTCCACTCGTGGAAGGAGTTCACGACATGCCTATAAGACCATTTCATGGAGATGCAAGCGGGTGATGTGTATTAGAAGCTGTATACCTTGAGGCAGAGGAGGGAACAGTTAGAGAGCATATCAAGAAGTTCGAGATGTTAGCGGGCCGTGTCTGTGAGGTGTCAAGAGAGTCCCTAGATGTGTGTTTTATGACGGGGTTGAAACCCAGCATCATGTCAGAGCTGAGGATTCAGAGGCCTAGGAGTTTGCTAGATCGGATACGCCTAGAGAGGATGGTGGAGGACATGCTAGCAAAGGAGAGGAGAGCCCGAGGAGCATGGAGAGGTCCTTTTCGAGGACAGGCACCTGCAGGGGGACAAAAGGCACCCACAGGAGCAACGACCAGCAAGGAGAAGGGTGTTGAGGCACAACCAGGGAGGCAGATTCTGTAGACGACAAAGTCTGAGATTATGGAGAAGCGTGCTAAGGGCTTATACTTCAAGTGTGACGAGAAGTTCTCACCAGGACATCGATGTGTAGACCGCACCTTACAGCTGATGATCGTGAACGATGAGGATGAGGAGACTGTGGTGGAACTTGAGGCCGGCGACGAGTAGGATCAGGAGCACCTGCACTTGGACATGGCGGAGGTATCGCTCAACTCCATGGTAGGGTTCGCACCAAACCACATTATGAAGTTGGCGGATCGAGTCGCCGATCAGGACGTCACGGTGTTGGTGGACAGTGGGGCTACCTACAACTTCATTTCTCGCAGGCTAGTGGAGAGGCAGGGGTTGCAACTCAGTGACAAGGGCTATTTTGGAGTGGTACTGGGGACAGGTCAGGTGACGCAAAGTCCAGAAGTATGTCGGGGATTGATTCTGACAATTCATGGAGTACATGTAGTGGCAGACTTCCTACCTCTAGAGTTGGGGATCACGAACATCATTTTGGGTATGAGATGGTTGTAGACCCTGGGAATACGAAGACGAATTAGAAGCTTCTCATGTTGGAGTCCCTGGAAAGAGTGAGGACTGTAGTGTTGCAGGGAGACCACGGTTTATGTCGTTACATGGTTTCCTACAAAACCATGGCCAGAGCCCTCCAGATGTATGGAGGAGGGTTCTTGGTGGAGTTTCAGGGGTTATTAACTAAGGCGGAGCAGGATGGGCAACCAGAGCAGGAGATACCGCCAGAGTTGGAGCAGCTACTGCGTCAGTTTGAGGTGGTTTTTCAGACCCCGCATGGTCTCCAACCACCACGGGGACAATGAGCACGCGGGTGTTCTACGGAAGGAGATGTCCCCTATCAGCGTGCGCCCCTATCGATATCCTCATGTGCAGAAGGATGAGATTGAGAGAATGGTAGGGAAGATGTTGCAGGCGGGTGTGATCCAGCCAAGTGTCAATCCATTTTCCAACCAAGTGTCAATCCATTTTCCAGACCAATACTGCTTCTGAAGAAGAATGATGGCAGCTGGCGTTTCTGTGTAGACTACCGGGCCCTGAATAAGGAGACCGTATCTGATAAGTTTTCGATCATGGTTATTGATGAGCTGCTTGACGAGCTACATGGGGCGACGATATTTTCCAAGATAGATCTGAAGTCTAGGTACCATCAGATCAGGATGAGGGCTGTAGCTACCCCGAAGACGGCGTTCAAAACGCACGAGAGGCATTATGAGTTCCTTGTCATGCCCTTTAACCTGACGAATGCCACAGCGACGTTTTAGGCCCTGATGAACAAGATCGTTCGCTCCTACTTGCAAAGGTTTGTGCTAGTCTTTTTCGATGATATATTGATTTATAATCGCAGTTTGGAGGAACATGTAGGGCACTTGCAAGCGATGTTGCAGGAGTTGCAAGAGAAACATCTATTCTCCAACATAAAGAAGTGCCTCTTTGGATAGCCACATGTGGAGTACTTGGGACACGTGATGTCTACAGAGGGGGTGACGGCAGATAGGGCGAAGATCTCAGCTATGTTGGACTAGCCTCGCCCTATGATGTTGCAAGACATGCGAGGGTTTTTGGGTCTGACAGAGTATTATCGGACGTTTGTCCAGGGGTATAGCACGATAGCATGGCCCTTGACAGAGCAGCTGAAGGACAACTTCCAGTGGTGGGGTGAGGCAACCAGTGAATTTAAGGCCCTAAAGCAGGCACTGACGACGGTGTCTATGCTGTCATTGCCAAATTTTAGCGGACCATTCATGGTGGAGACGGACATGTTAGGGTATGGTTTTGGGGTAGTGCTTATGCAGGATCAGCGTCCAATGGCTTATTTCAGTTAGGTCCTGTCAGCACAAGCACGACTAAAGTCAATGTATAAGAGGGAGTTGATGGCGATAATGCTCTCCATACAGAAGTGACGGCCATATTTACTTGGAAGGAGGTTTATTGTACAGACGACCAGAGGAGCTTGAAGTATCTTTTGGAGTAGCGCAGGGTCACAGAGGAGCATCAGAAGTGGCTCTCTAAGTTGCCTTCGAGATTCAATATAGGATATGCTTGGAGAACAAGGCGGTGAACGCCTTATCCCGCAGAGAGGTGGCAAAAGTGGCAGCAATTTCAGTGACAGTCCTATTGGACTGGGAGTCACTAGGGAGAGATCGAGGCCGGTGAGGGGATGACACTGATACGGGAGGCGCTGCAGCAGGGTCCACGGATCATCCTGGCTACACACTAAGCGGGCAGAGGCTGCTATACCCAGGGCGGTTGGAGCTGCCGCGGACTTCCACGCATATACCGATAATTTTTCAGTTCTATGGCAGTTCGGTGGGAGGACACTCAGGAGTTCGGCAGACCTATAAGAGGATGGTTAGGGAGTTGTACTTGTCCGAGATGAAGAGGAACGTCGTCAAGATGGTGGCAGAGTGATGTCTGTCAACATCACAAATATTTGACCATGGCTCCCGTGGGATTACTTCTGCGACTAGCTTTGCCAGAAAGGGTCTAGGAGGAGATCAGCATGGATTTCATCGAGGAACTACCACAGTATGAGGGCTTCACTACCCTCAGCAAATGTACTCATTTCATTCCCCTGCGACATCCATATACGGCGGCGATGGTAGCCACGGCATTCATGAAGGAGGTAGTTCGCCTACACGGATTCATTGCCTCCATTGTTTCTGACAGATAAAGTATTCATGAGCAGTTTTTGGAAGGTGTTCAAGGTGCAAGGGACCATACTGAAGAGACGCACGGCTTATCATCCGCAGACTGATGGCCAGACGGAGGTGGTGAATATGAGCATGGAGACATACGCTGTTTTGCTTCAGAGTTGCTAAAGTAGTGGGCCAACTGGCCAAGTGGTTGGCGTGGACTGAATATTGGTATAACACTTCTTACCACTCGGCGACGTAGTGCACTCCTTTTCGCATCCTCTACGGACGGGATCGTTCACATTTGATCCATTACAGCTGCAGCTCAACCCCAGTGTCTCAGGTGGAGTTATTGGAGGAGCGGGAAAAAATGCTAAAGGCGTTGAAGAGACACTTGCTACGGGCACAACAAATCATGAAGGCCAAAGCAGATGCACACAGGAGGGATGTGCAGTACGAGTAGAGGGAAATGGTTTATCTTACGCTAAGACAATAGAGACAGAAGGCTTTGGCGCACCAGAGCAATGAGAAGTTGACAGCCTGTTATTATGGTCAATTTGATGTTGTGGCCAAGATTGGGAAGGTGACGTATCGCCTGAATCTACTGACGACATCCACCATCCATCCAGTGTTCCACGTGTCACAACTACGGCGTGCCACTGGGGAACACACTTTCTCACCTACCCTTCCATCCATCTTGACCGACAATATAGAGGTATTGTTGGAGCCACATAAGGTCAAAGGGATTCGCCAGGATACAACGGTGACCCAGGAGGTGCTTATCAGATGATAAGGACTACCAGATTACGACGCTACATGGGAGTCACGAGGTGATCGAAAGAAAATTTCCAGACTTTCACCTTAAGGACAAGATAGCTCTCTTGGGTGTAATGATGTGATCATCACCTATAGGCGCAGGCGCATGACAACTTCAGGGACTATTTTGTAAATTCTGACCTTTAGGGGGGTTTGTGTAAAAAGACCAAATCTGTAATTTGATCTTTTAATTAGCCTAGGGCCGGCTCATTAGGTTTGTGCTTGATTATGCTTGTGAAAAATATTGCTTAAGGTGACCACTGGAGATCTTAGACTTTCATCTCGAATTGAAAGCTAGGAAAAAGGCCTATTCTCGAATTGGGGCAAAGGCATCTTCTCAAATTGGGGCCAGTTATCTTGTTATTTCAGATTTTCACTTAATAAAAATCCTCTTTTCCCTTTTCCATCCATAAAAATCCTATTTTTATTCCACAAAAAGCACTAGTCGTATCGCTCAGCTCCCTAGAATTCTCTCCAGAAAAGAGGTTTAACAATCAGAGATAATAATCATAAATGCCTATACTGTTTTTTAAAATTTGAGAGGTGATTTCTTTCTGAATTCTAATCCATGAAAAAAAAGAAAATCATAAAGAATCAATATGCAAGGTATGCAAATGATGATTGTAAGCATACCCCAATGAAGAAAGAAATAACAGTGTGAAGACAATTCACACGAAAATAACCATGTTTCGAGTTAGTCACCGCATGAATTACTAAACATACCTCATCACCATCTGCACAATATCCCCGAAGGAAACCATCACATACAGAAGCTTTGGGATTTACATATACATGCCGATAAGGACAGCTTACATTTGTGCAGAGTCCTGTTAAAGCAGGATGAGCAGGTTGTAGAAGTCGGAATTAGAAAAAGCCAACTGAAGTGCACAATTTGATGCAAAAATTGGTTCACCTTGTAAAAAGTAAGAACAATCTGGCATTCTTTCTGGAATTATCTGTAGAAGGGAGATTCCCAGCATAAATCTAGTGTTACCACAATTACTGCAGACAAATGCTTGTATATACCATGTTTGCCAATAAAGGATTTGTTACCTTGTGAGTTAACTTGCAGTTGACATCAGTACAAACTCCTCTAAGAAATTTGGTGCAGATGGCAACTTTTCCAGGGTCATGGATGTAGGGACATTTTCCTGAATTCTTATTACACTTGCCAAATCGGGTAAAGAATTGGCAATAACGCTGTTTTTTGGCTAACCGTAGCCTAGCCGTATGCAAACTCCACCGTATTTTTTCACTTGCCAACATGCGAATAAGTTTCTTTGGGTCTCTGACTAGTTTGTTACCACTCCCTGTTCGGATGTACCTGTTGAGAATAACATGATGCAATGCTTACTCAAACTTGAAATTACAGACGAAAGTAACTGCTTAACTTGTGAAAAAGCGTATAAATTGCATTGCCACTAAATAGGAACATACTCGTCATTGCCAATTAATAATCTCCTGGGAACAAATGTATTCTTTTCTGTTTGCTGACCTACACCATCTGCTGGTTGTTCATCTGTTTAAGGCACAATTAACAAGCCAGAAATCTTCAATCAGGATATACAGCAGAGCAGATTGAAAATAACTACCAACAATGAACAAATATTTCCAGGAAACTTTGATTTCCCAACAAAGGAAAGCCCGCGTGTGTTGTGTGGGGGGGGGGATAGAGATCCCATTTGAAGCTGAGAGTCTTTTTTTATATTTAATATAAAGATAAAGTTTGAGTCCATTGAATATTCTAATTATTTTGAGTCGTTTGGTTATTTTATCTAGGATAGAGTTTGAGTTCTTTTGAGTCTTTTATTTATTTTAGGTATTTTTTTTATTTTCGAGTTTTTATCCCACATTGTATGTGATTTTTTAAAGACAAGTTGTAAGTCTACATAAATGTCACAAACTTATTTATTTTATATAGATGAACTAGTCATAACCCGTGCCCGCGGGCACGGTTCATTTAAGATTTTCCCCCGCGAAATCTTTGTTCCCAAACATTATTTACACAGTCAAATTTGTGCGGAACAAAAAATTCGGCGTAGAACAATAAATTCGGCGAGGGCGCTCTTGAGTCGGAACAATAAATTAGCGTAAAAAAATTTAGCGGGCGCCTTCGGCGCGCGGGGTGGAAGTGTATAAGTGTGTGTGTATGGTGTGTGGGTAAAAAGTGAAATAAGAGGGTTTTTTAGCAAAAAAGGAAAATATGTGGTATTCTGCGCAAATGTAGTGATTGTGAGGGGTTTGAAAACAAAAGGAAAAAAGTGGTGTGGTTTCCAAACACTCATCTCAACCCTTCTTTTACCAAGATTAAATCCTAGCCATTCTTCTATCAACCTCTTTATACATCAGCATGACATCAGCTTGTCCCAGTCAGCCCTAAAATTCAAAAACCTCTGTGTTTTAATATATAGATAAAGAGAATGAAGAATTGAAATTTTGGTATAAACTTCTAATTTTTTCCATAAAAATTAAATCTTATACATTGATGTGCGCGAGTGGACTTGGTTGCCTTGGTGAGAACTACGAAATATCTGTCTGCATGCGAGATGTGCAATTCAGTGATCGTTAGATTTTCAGGGTATAATGCCCGAAAAGTTATCAAATCTCTAATCAACTTCTTCCTCAAATCCACAGCACCTCTTTCCCGCTTCCGTGCAATGTCGAACTTGGTATCATAACCAAAACGTGATTTTTCATCTTCTTTTCCTTCTTTTTTCTTATAATTTTTTTCTTTTAGTTAGGTCTTAGATCAACGATAAAAAATCCTATTTTTTTCCTTTTCCTTTTTTCTTTTTTCTATATCTTCTTCTTGTCTTTAGAAATTTAGATTCAAAACCCCTAACGTTTCATCATGTTTTCCCACAGCATCAAAAAGATCCACTTTATCTTTATCTTTTTCCTTTCTTCCAATTAAATTTGGATTTTTAAAAAATGGGATAAAAAAGATGGATAAAAAAGAAATATTAAAAAATCAAAAATAGAGATTAAAAATAAAAATCACATAAAAGATATAAAAATAAAAAAGAGATCCACAAAAGAAAAAAAATCAAAAAAGCGATATATATAAAAAAGCTACAGATAAAAAATCAAAAAATAGAAAATGGATATAGAAAAGAATTTTTCTGAAATAAGAGAAAAGAAGAAAACTGCTCGCCGCTCCAAACCATAACTTCGCCCCCACCTACGTCCGTTGTCAGACATGCTTATCTTCCATGTGGTACAATTTAAAGAAATGATCGAAGAAGTTTATGCACCTGAAATTACTACTGATGTAGATGAAAATTTATATAGATCTGGTGCTCATGTCAATGTCATTAGATGTATATCTACAACACTTGAAGATTGACGAAGAATTACATACCTACATCAAGGTACGTGACAAGTCTTACAAACTAAAAATTGATGAAGCTAGTTGTGTCAATGTTATTGCCCAATTCAGGCTTAAAATGAATGGACCTAGCAGCTGAGCCTAACCCACAGCCATAAAATGATATTTGGATTGATAAACTGTGCATTCACTTGCATAGCAGCGGTTAGTGCCTTTCCAGCTTAAAACATATCATGATTATAGTTGAGGTGAAATTATATTCATGGAGATTATATTTGAGGTGAAATTATATACATGGATGCAACAGATATTTTGCTAAGGAGACCTTGGTTGTACGACCTAGATGTGACGAGTTCTGAAAGGTCAAATACACACACATGCATACTTAAAAGGAAGAAAATTGTTTTGAACCCCTCTGAACCAAAGATTCGAGTTGATCAACAGAATGGGTTGAACTCTAATGAGCTAAATGCTGAGTCCACGATCATGAAGCATGCATCTACATACATATTAGAAAGTTTGAGACCGAACCTGAAATGAATCTACAACAGATGTAAAGTAGTCCAAGCCATATATTGATAATATGCCAGCACTTAGCTTGGAGACACCGCTTGAGGAAATTGAGCACATCGAGTTTAGAATATTCGTCATTCCAAATCCTCCACATCCTAAGAAGTAGTTTATATATGCATTCATGTCTTTTGTGATTTGGGAAAGCTTTTCAAAAGATATTCGTTTGTAAATCTACTCATACTACAGTTCAAAGTTCATGAATGTATCTTATCTAATTACAATGGATTGGTGATATCTACCTGATTGTGCAACTCTTGTCATGATTCACTAGGTGAAGTTCCTTAAGCCAGGAAAAATGACATAGAACCAATTTGAAATGGTGTCTTTTTTAGATTGTAAACAATGATAGCGTTTGAGTCCATTGAATATTCTAGTTATTTTGAGTCTTTTAGGTATTTTATTTAGGATAGAGTTTAAGCCCGTTTAACTCTATTATTTATTAAGGTTTTTAGTTATTTCAGAGTTTTATTCCATATTGGATGTGATTTTTGGAAAACAAGTTTGAACACATATAACGGCCACAACTTATTTATTTTATATAAATGAATGAAAAGAATGAAGAATTGAAATTTTGATATAAACTTCTAATTTCTCTAAAAAAATTAAATCTTTTGTATTGATGTGTGAGAGTGTGCTTGATTGCTTAGGCGAAAGTTCTGAAAAATATCCGCATACGAGTTGGTGATCGTTAGATTTCCGAGATGCGAGGTCCGAAAAGGTATCAAATCCCTAATCGTTTTCTTTCCCAAATCCCCACATCCATTTCGTGCTTCCGTCCTACATCATGTGACCAAGATCATATGCGAAAATTTCGCAAAGGAAAAATTATAAGTGAACCCTAAGGGGATTTGACTCTCAATCAAACAGTTGCAAATTCAACGGTTTTAAAACAATAGAACATTTTGTGTTGATCCTATCAAGGAACAAATACGTGTGATTTTCTTGATTCTTGGTATGTTGGTGTATTAGCATGTATAGAACACATTCAACAATTTAGATCTTCGTAAAATCCCACAAAACTCTTTTCACATTTTTACACCAAGAACTTTTTACACATGAAAATTTGCCTACACATGCATGCATACATACATATAGTAATGTGTAGCATATGACATATAAGATTAAGCCTCACATGCGACATTCAAAACTCCACCCTCTGATCTTTTTCGGATGATCGGAACCGTTCATTTTGATCTTCATATTATAAAATCTCAAAATACCAAATACCAGGCGAGCCCAATAGGTTTTGCACATTCAGTCACTCGTCGCAAAAGTTCTATTCACGAAAACCATTAAATTTGCGATGATGGATGAACGGACAAAAACCATTGGATTCACCTGATATTTGGTATTTTGATATTTTAGAATATATAGATCAAAATGAATGGTTCCAATCTTCTAAAAACGTGAAGTAGAGTTATGGAGGCGTATACGAGGCTTAGCCTATGTCATATGATATCCATTATTCTCATACTCAATATTAATTCACTTAACTATTATATCGATACAATAGAATTGTAAAGCTAAAGCAAAAGTGATGTAGTTCAGCATGTAACAAATAAATTAAACACAAATTTTATTATCAATGAGGCTGGAAATTAAAACATGCAACACGTATCGGTGATAAAAACGAATAGTGAGATTGTCAAAGTTTACCAGAAACCCTTATCAGAGTTCGTTTGGATGCATCCATTTTGTATCGAACTGAACCAACACGATAGATTCGTTCTCCTGAAAAGATACAAATTGATGTTATCTAGTGTATTACAACAGATGTAACAAAGGCCATCAGAGGCACTAGTCAAAGAAAATCTCTTAAAGTGTATGAAACAAGAAATAAAGGATTAAGCATGGAAGCTAACCACAGTAAACAGCATGATGGAATGACCATAACAAGTAATCAAAATTTAATGATGGGGGAAAAATCTAAGTAGCATGTATACATACAAGATAGGTTTATCTGAAAATCTTATGAAATATTTTATATCAACATGTAAACCAGGAATGTGCAAATCTGGTAGGAAAATTATAATCAGTAAAATATATAGAAGAATGCTTTAGAATTTTATCAAAGAACAACACCAATAACAATACACAAAAAATATAACAGGGACAACAATAGCAATAAAGAAATTTAAGCATTTTGGAATTAGAATTGATATCCCAAAGCCAACTGAACTGCCTGCAACTGTGCACAAGTGAATACAACTCCACATGCTCAGTCAACTGTATTTGTTCATAAAATACCATACAAGAATAACAACAATGCCAGTTCCTCAAAGTAGTTTTTTTCGTGCGCGTGTGCGTGTGGATTGGTGTTTTTTTATTTTATTTTTATTTTTATTTTTTTATTTTTTATTTTTTTTGGGGGGGCGTGCATGCGTGTGTTTAGTGCATTTGTGTCTGTGCATGTGTTCGCATACAAGATCGTGCATGTGCATGCTGTCATATGGTAGTTCACTCCACCTTGTTGTAGTTCAATACCAAGCCTTGATTTGCGTCTAAAGCTATGCCGATCCTTTGCACGGGATGAGACAGATCTTTTCCGTTTCCTCTCTCTTTTCTTTCTTTCTGCTTCAGCTACTGCTAATGTAGCTTCCTGCAGCCAAACACCCAGCTCAAGATACAAGCAAATCTTCTCACACAATGATGTCATTCTGGATGAACAGATTTTGTACCTCTTCTATTACACAAGAGGTTTGATGGTGTTGATATAAGAACAAGAGCACAGTAGATGAAAATAATAAAATATTAGCATGGCCCATAACATGAAAATGAGTAGCGGACACTAGAAAAGCATCAAGTATTATATACTCAAGCACATGCACTGCAAATTAAGACATTATTTGTCAAAAATCAAATGAAAAAGAACATTGATTGATGGGGGGGAAACGTTGGAAATTATTTCTCCATTTCTTGCAATGCTATCCATACTCTAATTTTTAGTTCTGCTAATTGTAGATCATATTCTAGTCCTTTCTCCACTTCTCTATCCTAGAATATATTCCTTCTCTAGCACCACCAACCAAATACAAAGTTCGAGAACAAGATTAACCAATAGATTTCGTATTGGGGTGGTACCTTGTAAATTGGCCCATAACTACTTCAGAAAGGAATAACTCTATTAATAGAGTTTTTCACTCAGTTTACATGAATGTTAGCTAATTTAACACAGTCTCTCTTCTATCAAGAACCAACAAAGTGAAGGATAAGATATTAGGCATTATTATGAGGGAACGAATTCTACAAGCAAGTGCAAAGCACCGTGATGAAATAAAATAATGGAAAATTCATGAAGATCCGATCAAATAAAAGTACGGGAAGATGCTCCGAGATTCGTGCATGCATGTGCACACAAAGTTGGAAGAGAGAACAGAAGTTCAACAGAAGTTAGACTAAAACATATGCTTTGACACAAGGATACGAAAAAAATTCTATAAATGCTCTGAAGACCCAAGACACTCTGTTCTTGTTCTCTTGCTATCTAAAATCTTCATCGTTAAACTGCAGAGTATAACATTTGTTTCTTATCATGCTCAAGAAAATGTTGAAACCTATTATTATCAAAATCCAACCAGTATCATACACCCCTATTCTAACTTAGCATGTGAAATTAATGTCAGGTGAGATTATAAAAGTACGCACATTTTGTTGAGTAAAAAAATGATCCTGCAACAGTTAGTTTTGAACCTAAATGAGGCAAATCTACCTTCGCTTTAAGTTATATGTATTGTGTCTGTTTTTCAACCTCGTAAAGATAAATTTGGGTTGAACGATAAACAAGACACCACATATTACAAAGTAGATATGAATGCGAAAAAGCTATTTTTTAGTTAAATAAGTTAGATTACCAATAACAAGCAAATGAGGGTGGTAAAACATCGCTTTCCTGCGAATGATTGTTCAGGCATTACTAAACTTTAACCCAACTATATCAGAATCTTGACTCTTCCGTCTGATGCATGAATCATGGACAAAATTAGGAGCATGCTATGAGCTGCCATGATCAGAGCAGATTGCAATAGTTACACATCATCATATAATATCAATGCAGCATACAGCCAATAAACATTATACTAACATACAAGCATATGAAAAGTAGAATACAGAATCGACTTTGCACTTGTAGCAGATTGCATCAAGATTTGTTAGAACCAAAAATAGGAAGCATTGGCTAGATAATTCTATCCAATGTAGAATAGGCAAACGATTTTACAACATGCAGCGCCATAACAAAGAAAAGAAAATAGCCCACAGATACTCTCCCAAGGAAATACATTTAGACTAAGTTATAACATCAATGATCAATTGATCAAGTAAAGTAACAAGAAAAAAATGGCATTGCCCAAATCACTTGCCTCATTAGCTTTTTTTGAGTGCCTGTCAATGGATTTTGACCATTTCAAACTTGACCCCCCGATGCTTACAACCCCAGCTTTACGTAAAGAGAATCCATCGTTGGAAACAGTGTAGATTGTATCCCTTTTTCTCATAAGCTGTAGTTTCCGGCTAAAAAGAACAATTGAAAATTATAAATGAAATCAGTCGAGGAATAAGCAAGATAAAGGATGTCGACAATAGTGAGATTTAAATAAAGGGCGAAGCAACAAACAATCATTGACAAGCTGTTGTTTACCTGATTGATGATAGGGAACCTTTATTGCAGTTCATTGCAACTTTATTCGTGCAAAATTTGTTGTATGTGGTTCTTTTCCATGGGAAAAGGTATGGCATGACTTTCCAACTGCTATGCAATGTTACTCCTTTTTCACTTGACTGTCCTCCACCCAGTGTCCACACATGAGAAAATTTTGAATGTTTATGTGTCTTCCTCAGAACTGAATAAGCAAAAAAATCAGAAACCTTGTGAGCTTATGATAAATATGAAATCATAGCAGCATGTTACTTGCACATAATGCACAGAAAGTATTCCACCTTGGCGTTATAAAGATCACAATGAATATGTCATTCACAGTTCACGACTCTAAATCATAGTTTTATAATGTTAAATATGTTATGTCAAGTTATCTTTATTATTGCTTGCAAGCAAATAGATGGGTTAATAAATGTAAACTATTTAATGCCAATAAAGGCAAATGCTAGCAAGAAAACATTGAACATGACATACATATCATCTCCAACTTCTTATCCATCTTGCACGATTCCTACTTACATATTATATCCAATAACAGAAGAGAGATGACCGCTAATAAATGAAAGAAGTTTCCTCACCTATCAGTGATCCTATGCATGATCTGAAATTCAATACAGAAAGGACTGAGATAATGTTAAGGCCCTAAATGCGATTACAAAAATTCTAGTACCTTAGCGGCACCGTTAAGATGTTCAAATAACCTTTCCTGCTGAAAGTTTAGGAGCCATACACATGAAAATTAATACTACAATAAAGATTTGCCCCCAAATTTTCAGAAGCCATGCATATGAATCCTTCTTTTTTTCCTCCCATTCAATCAAGGGCCAACTCCCCTGATTTATAGAAACAATTAATATATATGTGCTACTCCCTTAATGCTTGGTTGCCACTTAATCATAGCTGCTACTATTAGCTATGTCCCATCACTCTAACTAACCCGCTAAAGGTCTCCGTTGTACACGTGCAAAAAACAGCTCAAATGATGCATTGTCTTATTTGCACATGAATTTCTACCTGACTTTTTAAATATACGCGCTCTCTCCTTGTTGGAAAGAAACACAAAATTTTTAAATACTGTCAGAACTCAGAAAGGAAAAATTCAAAACGAAGAAAATGATAATTTGATAAGAAAAATAATCTGAGTACATTGCATGTGCTAAAGAATAATGAAAAACAAACAAACACACTCCCATGCACTTCTCTCCATCTCTGTTAAGAAGCTGAAATGCCTAAACAATCATGAACTAATTCACCAACGAAAAAAGATAAAAGAAGAGGAAAGGAAACAAAGAAGAATTGTCAATCCAAATTTTTTGATAAATGTCAAGGTAAATTCAATATAACAAGATACAACGCTGCTTGGTCATTTGAGTTCTAGATGGCAAAAACCTGTCCAAGAATCAAAAGATGAGGAGGTTTATGCTGCAAAGGGCGTTTACTTCTTTATATAATCAATTAATACCTATATTGCAAGTGCAGATAAATGCTAGAAACTGGCCAAAGACATAATAATGCAACATAGAAATAAAACATATCTCACATAAAAGAGAGAATCAGCATATAATGTTGCTTTATAAAGTAAACACTGTGACCTCTCAACTGATGCTCCAATTTACATTTTGATCCAATCAAACTCTTCTAAAATGGCAGAACATTTTCATCTCAAAGTACTCGACAACTACAGCCAGCCAGCCATATTCGTGTTTATGGAAAAATAGCTTCCAACCTTGAACAAGGTTTGCCCCTGAACAGAGGGAGATAAAATATGCATGCTACAGACAAGATATCCATTAATTTAACTTGCAGTTATAACAGACTACACAAAGTTATGGCTATCATTGAAAGTGTGTGCGTGCACATCATGAACACATGAAAAAATTCGGATATCAATAATACGGTACAAAAAAGCACAAACCTTTATCTAGTCTCTTCTTAAATAGACAGGTTCTGCTGTCTTTCAGAGATAAAACATTAGAAGCACCTTGATCATCTGAATTTGAGGGGGTCATTCTGTCTTGTTTGGGATGACTATCCGAAGATAATAATGCGTTCAAGATAAGCTGATTCTTTTTGCGCATGTAGTAAAGATCTGACGATGCAGGAAGTTTCTCAGCTTTTTCTGCAGGATGGTTAGATGAATCACCCAGGCCAGATGGAGGAGCAGCGACAAGTTGATTTGACTTGTGTTTCACATATATCATTCTCTTTCTTGTCAAGGCAGCTGCAATACTCTGATCATCCACACTACCTGATAGCGCACCAATAACTTGACCTTCAACTGCTTTTGCTTGCGCAACTATACCTGTTTCAGATACTGGATCCTCTGATATGGTTTGAGGAAAGTCCTTTGGAGTATCCACAGTACAGCTTGGAAATTTGGAACCAAAATATAAAGGGGGTGTTTTCGGTCTTTCGAGAGAAGGATTAGAACAAGTCTTAACGTTTAAACTGTTATCTACAATCCCCAAGTTCATGCTTCTCTCAGTTAAATAACTATTTTTACTTGATGCAGCAAAACCATGAGGTATAATGGGAGGAGGGATGGCATTAGCTGGTTTCCTGATAAGGCTGTTACCCTTACGGACATAAGAAGGACTTGAAACCCTTCCAATCTTCTTTGGCAACTGTTTCCTTGCTAACTGTTTATAGATACCACTCGTACTTTGCAAATTTCCATGTATATGTGATGCAGAAGAAGGGGTATCAGTTCGGTGCCATGTTTTGTTTCTTGCATTGCGATTTGAACAAGCTGTTTCTTTCACCGATCCCAACGAGCTCAATTGATTCGAAAAACCCCTTGGAACTCCAGAACCCAGAATGAACTTTGTACTTGTAGACACTGCTTTCGTTGGCTTTGCATCTGCATTTAATTGTTCTTTTGGTTCGTATGATCGTAATAGCTGCGTCTCCACAGGAGGATGGTATTGCATGGTATTATCTGCTTTTGTCTCCATTTCATGTTCCAATGCTACGCTTTCAGAAGCCAATGAACAGCCATTCTTTGTTGTTTTCTCCTCTTGCTCATTAGTGTTGTCATTGTTGTCGAGACACTGGCTGTCAAATAACTGCTGGCAGTCAGACTGATTCTCCATCATGAAACTCGATTCACAGGCTCTAGAAACATCCATCAACGTGCCTTTTTGAGAGGAACTGAAAGGCAAGAGTTGCTCCATTCTTGCACTCGTTGCTGCATTCACTGAGTAATCCTCCAAAACTGGTACACTTTCAGACATAGGGAGACCTCTACTAGGCAACAAGAGATCGTTACCATCTTTATCAGTCACACTATTAGGTGGGTTAAGATCCTGAACAAAATTAGAAGTATCCGAAGGCACAGGAAAATCACAATTTTCTATCATCGGTTCACCTAAAATTTCAAATTTGTCTCTGATTGAAGGTGTACCTAATGTATGTTGTTCATCTATTTGCTTTTCGTTCCTATTTTCATGGCCATCTTTGAGAAAACCACAAAATCTGGGCGAAATTACAGCACCAACTGACACAGTGACTTGCTGCACCAGTTGTGCATCACCGACCAACCCGAATGAAGAAGACTCATTAAAGGACATACAAATCTCTTCTGAAGAGTTAACAATATCCCATTCTTTTCTACAATTCTCATCATTGACATTATTGACGGAACAAATAACTTTAGATGGTGACTTTGCTACAGTTACCTCCTCAGGAGAACTATCAGAACTGACATCGATTACAATCCTAGAATTAGAAGCAAAAGGACTAATGAAGTCATGAGCAACTTCTTCAAAAAGGGCAATGGTTTCTTCTTTCACAAGGTCATTGATAACATTATCCTGAACTAACTTGACATTTTTACCAGATCGTTCTGCAGCACTGTTCTCAGCTGATGCTGCTGCCACCATTGGCTCCTGAACCGCATCAAAATTTTTACCAGAGTGTTCCACGTGATTCTTCTCACTGGATGTTGTTCCAACCGTTATATCATGAAAAAAGTTCACATCTTTGGTAGCTTGCTCAGCTGCACTGTTCGCACTTGATACAGCCATTGTCCCCTGATCTGAATTGATGTCTTTAGTGGGTGTCATCACTACCATTTGCTCATAAACTGACAAGCCAACATTAGTAGATTGTTCTGTGGTGCTATTGTCAATGGGTGGAGCTACTTCCATCGGCCAGTAAACAAAGTTAGCATCTTTACCAGATTGTTCTAAGGCAATATTGTCAATTGATGCTGTTTCAAACGGCTGAGAACCCGTATAATTGGTAGGCTTGCTCTCAATAATCGTATCATCCTGCCTAATATCCTCATGGATGTTCTTCTCTACAAGCTTTACAGCTTTCTGCGATGTAACCTTCTTGGCTGATGCAACTTTCGTGACCTTTTTGGGCGGAGGTCGAGAGCTACTGCTACCTGCATGCTTAGCAGACGGACCGATGCCCTTCTTTGGTCCATCACTTACAGACTTACTTAAAGAAAGTTTATTAGAACGAATTGCCTTCTTTGATCCATCTCCTGCAGGCTTAGTACCAACACCCACAGACTTACTCAAAGTACCACTTTCTTTCTTGGATCCATCACTCGCAAGCTTGCTAGAAGAACCTTTCACAATATGTGTAGTACCATCAAGAACATTAGAAACCTGAAAACTACTCGATACTGGCTCCTTAGAAACTACAGAACTCGAAACAATAGGAATAACTACTTGCTCCCTATCCATATTGCCACCTTTTTTCTTCATCCTATCTTTCGGAATCAACACTCTCGGGTTTTGTCCCTCATTACTAAGCTGCTGGTCTGGGCTCGAATGCACCACGACCTTAGCCACCAACGCATTTGATTTATACGAGAGATCCAATGTATCGATTTCTGGCTGGTTCTCCTCTAAAAAGCCTAAATGTGAGAAATCATCAGCCGGCAAAGAAGGTGAAGGGGGCTTCTCCTCTATCCTATTCCAGACGGAAATCCCGCTCTGTATCCTCCCCAAAGCGCTAGTTTTCTGAACATGCCGCTTTGAAGAACTCCACTCATTGTTATACTGAGAGCTTCCCCCACTAGAATTCCATCTTTTCCCTTTGTAACAGTTCTCTTGGAACCCATCATCCTCATGAACCCACTTCCTCTTAGCTTTATAGTGATTCTCCTTAAACCCATCTTCATACCCGTCAATCCCTGCACACCGATTCCATTGATATCCTATCTCAGAATTACTAAACCCCTCATCATTGCCCTTATTTGCATAATGAGTCTCTTGGAACACAATCTCAACAGCACTAATTTTTGAATCCTCAACATCCTGATGAGAGGTCGGCACTGAAATCCGGCGAGCAGAGGTATCCTGAGGATCAAAATCCTCCTCCAAGATCTCATCTTCCCTCAGCCTACTAACCCGCGGCTGCTGCGGAAGCCTATCCCTAAAATTCTCGACCAATATCACATCTTCCCTCATCCTAAGCCCACTAACATGCGGCGGCGGCGGCGGCGGCGGCCGTAGCAGAACCCTATCCCTAAAATCCTCAACCAAGATCTCATCTTCCCTCATTCTGTACCGACTCCTCTCCAGATCATGGCACTCCCAGTCCAATTGGGTCGGTTCAGGCCGCGGCGGCAGGCTGCGGTTGCCATCAAAGGCCGACCTGGCGTTCCTAGGGTTCGGGCCGCCGTCCCAGGGGTCGATGTGGGGGCCGCCTCGGGCAGAAACCCTAGGTGGAGGGGGGTGGTGATTGTGATGATCATAATGAGGGGTATCGAGATGGTGAAGATGGTTATTGTGGTTATTGTTATGGTTGTGATGCGGGTGAGGATAGTAGAGGCGGGGGTCCCCCGCGGGGTGGTGATCCCCGCCGCGGTGGTGACGTGGCGGAGGGGGAGGTGGCGGGTAAGCGGGTGGATGGAATTGCGGATGAGGGTAGTAATCGGCCGGCGGCGGCGGCGGCGGCGGCGCGTGGTCGGAGAAGTGATGAGTAGGAATAGGAGGGAACGAAGGATCGTACCTTGTTCTGTTGAAATGGGAGTCTCTCGGATCCATTGATGTAATCGAATCGAATAGAATCGAATCGACTTTTTGAACAAGAAGAAGTGAAGGCGTTTTTTTCCTTTCTCCAGAAATCGGGGGTTGAAATATGAAGACGATGAGGATAAGAACGACGTCGGAGTCTTGACTTCGGGATTTTATTCGGGCGTGTTTCGTTGGATGAGAGTGAATTGGGATTTACTACTGTGAATAGTAAATCCACGATGGATTTCTGAGGAGAGAGAAATAGAGTTTTGTGTTTCTTTTGGGGCATGTTTCTTTGTGTGACTTTGGGTTGGGATTTACTGTTGTGAATAGTAAATCTTGGTTGGAATCCTGAGGAGAGAGAGGTAGAGTTTTGTGTTTCTTTGGATGAAAAGGGGTTGGAAAGTGGGTTTAAGAATTGTTTGTGGGTCCCGTACTAAAGTAGTGTGTTTCTTTGGGTTAAAATAGGATTAGGATTGTTGGATGGGGAAAGTTGAAAGTGGTAGAAAAATTATTAAACTAAAATATTTAAATATATATTTAAATTAAAAAACACCCGTGGGTCCCACAGCTTAGTACCCGCAGTTATTACATTTGCGTCGGCCTGCTCATTGTGAAGAGAGAGAGGGACACACATGGGTCCCACAAGAAGGAATCCGGGCTGTAATCCCCGGTTTTTACGGGGACTTTGGGTTTGAGTTTTTCGGGGAGCTTAGGCAGCCACATCAGCAATTTTCTGTGCTGAAATTTTCGGCCAAAAGAAACAAAATACGGGAAAGTGAAGCGGAGATTCCTGTGAATAGTGCTAAATAGTGTCATTTGAGCATTTTCTCACCCAAAAATCGCTGAAAGAAACAGGCCCTTGGTGGAAAGTAGGTGAGAAAGTGTTGGATCCTGTCAAAACAGCGTTAGGACCGATAAATAAAGTTGAGACTTACGCTTGCGTATGCGGCACGGTAGTCTCGGAAGTTTGCCTTCGGATTCGCCACGACGGATCGAGTCTTCTCACGAACGGAGTAAGGCTACTAAATCCACAATCTAAATCTCTACTTTTAGATTAAGAACTTGGATAAAGAGAGAGGAAGGATTTCGGCAGAGCTTCGCTACAATGAAATGCATGCAAGAATGCCATGCAAAAGTGTAAGGAAATGGCTTACCCTTGGGTCTTATTTATAGCCCCCAAGGTAGTTATTTTAGGAGTAATTGTTCTTTAGGAACAATTTAACTAAGGTGTACCATGATACATGGCACATTATAAGCTTAAGTTGTACCATATGCATGGTACAACATAAGCTTAAGATATTACCCCTTTATTAGCCATATGTCGCATGCACTTATGCATATATAATGCGACTTTCCCATCAATCTAGAGATCCTCTCCGCAAGGGAACATATTCCCTTTGCACACGACTTCGTGTACGCAACGTTCGAGGTCCGTATTCCCTCGTACATCCCCTACAAGGGTGTACTAACGTCTTCCATATCCAACATCTCCCACTCACACTTGAGGGGATTGTAAGAGAACGTCTTTCTCTTAGTTCTTTCATCTATCATACCGAGAAATAGACCGTGCGACCGTCATGCGCGTAGAGTCTGTTGTTGTGCACTTCTTAGAGATACACAACGACCTCGAAGGTGCAAAGTTGAGTAGTTCAACGCATGCTTTACCCTAGATTATTTCTTCACATTTCTTATACTTTATATTCAACAATTGAATCCCATCTGGATTACAATTGGCTGGCCAGCTTTGAATCATTTAAAGTCCAAATGTGAATATGAAATCAATCTTCCTCTTCTTGCGAACCTTCTGATCTTGACTTGATTCGCTTTTCTAACGTGCCCCGCCGAGCCGAATTATCATAGCCCATTAGCAACACGCTAAGATAGCGATCATCTCGTCAAATCTAAAGGAACCAATTGGAGTCCTTGAGGGTAAGAGTTAAGACCCGTATGGCCTTTGAGTCTCACATAATAGCAAACACTATTGCTACTAACTCAGTGGTCGAAATGCATACGTGGTATGAACACGTATTACAACATCACTCCTTTCCCAGGGAGAGTATGTCTGTAACGACTGTTTTTCATGTATCTGGATTTATTATAATATAATATATGTTTTGGTGGATTTTCTCCTCGTGTGTGTGGTTTTCGTCTCCGTGGTTTTCATTTTCGATCAATTCGTCGTATTTTCTCGTTTCTTCCTTAGGATTGTCGATTTCGAAGTATGTCATTCGTGACGGACTTCATAACGGTCGTATCTTACTATTAGATCAAGCCTAGGAGTCTTAGGAATCGATCCCGGGGCCCCGCGCTCCGTATCGGAACTTTTGGTGCTAATTAGCCGGTATAAGAAGGGGCACCGACCGACTAGATGACGATCCAGTCGGTCGGCAATCCTTCTTGGACCGACTAGTTTGACTTTCTAAATTTCTTGAAGCTACTGTTTATCGTTAGTCGGTCTAAGAACGTTGGTTGACCGACTAGGTTGCAAACTAGTCGGTCGGCAATGCTTCTTTAACCGACTAACACATCATCTTAATTTTAGTTGAGTTACTGTTTACTCTTAGTCGGTCTAAGAACGTTCATCGACCGACTAGATGCTAAACTAGTCGGTCAGTACTTGTTCATGGACCGACTAAATCTAGATCCTATTTTCACCTGTAGTTACTGTTTACACTTAGTCGGTCTGCGTTGGTCGACCGACCGACTAGTTGCCAAACTAGTCGGTCAGGGGTTGCTCTTTGACCGACTAACTAGTGCTGTAAACCCTAGTTTTGCCCTAGCCGCCAGCCCATCCTATTTAAACCCAACCCAAACGTTTTCTTCTTCCTCAACACGACCCAAAACCCTAAAATCTTCCCCCTTGAGCCCCCATCTTCCTCCAAGCTTCAATCCTTCATTCCAAGCCCTAAATCCATCATCCAAACCATCCATTCACTCTATCTATCTCTCATCTTCCCCAAAATCTCACCAAATCCCTCAAAATCCCCAAATCCCCCAAAAACCCTAGTTTCCCCAAACTTCTCCAATCTTTTCCAGATCTGATCCTAGGGTTCCCCGGAGTGTTTCTTCCGCCTCCTCTCGGTAAGAAATCGATCTACCGTTGTTTTCATAACCTATTTATATTTTTATGAAACCCTAATAAATTTCATGTTGTTTGTTGTATGTTTCCCCATAACAGCGATTTTCCCCGTAGATTGGCATCCGTGTGACGAAGTGGTCGTCATTCCCGGTGCTAGGCAAGTGAAACTTGCCACTTAGGGTTTAGGCCATGTTTTAGGCCATTTGCTTGTTGTAGGCGTAAAAGAGGCTAGGCGACGAAATGATACTCGCCTAGGCGCAAATTGAGGGACTAGCTTGACAACGAAGCTAGTTCCGACATTTAGCATGTTGCACAATTACCATGTCATGTTTACTTTCCATTAACGGTACGCAAATAAATTGTCATGTCCTCGCATTCTTTAAGTGTTGCTGTGATTGCGTAGCTTTGCTACGATGCATGTGTTCCTGGCTCGTGACCAGAAGCGAGCATAATGAGTTGCTAACCCCAACGCTCGATATGTAGAATTGTGAACTAAGAATGCGAGCTCAATGTGCGGGGCAACCTCAGGCTCACTAGCTGAGCTCAATGTGCGGGGACCCCAGGCTCCATTTCGTGTGGGTATTGGAGGTAGTGTTTAGTGCCGATCGGTCTGAAATGTTATACCATTCAGCGAGGGGCGCAAACATCTACAAAACAATGTGAATTGATTGAGAATGTTAGTAGCTTGGCTACTCTTGCCTTGTCCCGATAAATGTTCTCTTGTATAAATTGTCTTGCCATGTCTTAATTGTGCACTCATGTTATAACTGCCATGTCATGCATACTAAACTGCTAGGTTGCTAGAGCCTTACTTCAGTTTCCTTGCTCAAGTCTTTAGACTTGCTGACATGTGCCCCTTTACTCTTTTGGGTGACACATGTTAGATCCCGAGCCTGAGTACCTTGTTGAGGACGAGGTGTTTGCTGACGCCGAGCCCGAGCTTGTGTTTGACGGGGAGTACGTGGACACTGGGGACCAGTCCTAGTGTCTTCGTCGTGTTTTACTTTTGTTTAGACAGTTGTTTTGTTATCGGCCTAATCAGTCCGCTCAGTTTAAGAGGCCAGGAGGGCCTATTCTGAAGTTTTGCCATTTCTGCGGCAAGCCTGGCCACGTCAAGGATCAGTGTCGGAAGTTTTTGGGCCAGTGTTTGATTTGTGGTGATGTTTCTCATGTCGCGAAGGATTGTCGGCATGCGGATCCGCTACGGAGGGCACTTGTTGCAGCACAGCCATTGCAGCAGTGAGCGTCTGTTCCTGCTGGACGTGGAGCAGCTCTTGTTCCGCAGAGGCAGGCTTTTCGGCAGGCTGTTCCGCCAAGGAGGCAGGCTTTTCTGATGACCGCTGTGGAGAACGAGGCTGTGGATGAGGTTATCGCAGGTAATCCTCAATCTAGTTGTTACTTTCCTAGCTGGTTTTGATTGTTAGACTGTGATGTTTGCTTGAACATGCTTGTTTGCTAGAATAGGGTTTGATTGTTAATTGCGTGTTAGGTTTGGTGTTGGTGTGCACGTTTCCTGCACGAGTCCTATTTGACTCTGGTGCATCGATGTGCATAATTTCTCGGAACTTCGTGGAGAGGCATTCCTTGTCGACGTCCCCTCTTCCAAAGAGTTGGAATATCGTTACAGGGAATGGCGTGGTCTCGGTGCATCGTGGTTGCAATTCTTGCCCGTTGGTGGTCTGTGGACATGTGCTTTTCGCTGATTTCATTGTCCACGACATCATCAACTATGATGCGGTTCTTGGGATGGACTGGCTTGCGAGCTTCTATGCTACGATCGGCTGTCGGAAGAAGAGGGTGGTGTTCGAGATTCCCGGACATCCAGCTTTTGAGTTCAGTCGTGGTAGCAGTTCGCTTGGTCCTGTCAGATTTCGGGCCAGGCCGGTGGAGGCTGTGGCTATGCAGATGGAGCTGGAGTGGCCAGCTGTGGTGCGTGATTTTGGCGACGTCTTCCCCGAGGAGATGTCTGGTTTGCCACTTGATCGAGCTCTAGAATTTTCTATCGACCTTGTTCCAGGTGCGCAGCCGATTTCGAAGGCGCCGTATCGTATGGCACCTGCAGAATTGGAAGAGTTGCGAAAGCAATTGGATGAGCTTATGCAGAAGGGTTATATCAATCCCAGTGTGTCTCCGTGGGGAGCACCGGTGTTGTTGGTGAAGAAGAAGGATGGTTCGCGTCGCATGTGCGTGGACTATCGGGAGTTGAATGCGGTGACCATTAAGAATAAATACATGTTGCCTCGCATCAATGATATTTTTGATCAGCTTGGAGGTTCGAGGGTGTTTTCTAAGTTGGATTTGAGGAGTGGTTACCATCAGTTGAAGGTGAAGAAGGATGATGTTCCGAAGACGGCTTTCAGGACGAAGTATGGACACTATGAGTTTGTGGTTATGCCTTTCGGCGTAACTAACGCGCCCGCAGTTTTCATGAATCTGATGAACCTGATTTTCTACGACTTTTTGGATAAGTTTGTCGTTATCTTCATTGACGACATTCTGATCTATTCGAAGTCGGAGGAAGAGCATGCCTCGCACTTAAGGACGGTGTTGTAGATTTTGAGGAAGCATCGTTTGTATGCTAAGTATTCGAAGTGCGAGTTTTGGCTGGATCGAGTTGCTTTTCTGGGGCATGTGGTGACTGGAGATGGTATTTCTGTGGATCCCGAGAAGATTAGGGCCATCAGGGAGTGGCCTGTTCCGTCGTTGGCGTCTGAGATTCGGAGTTTCCTTGGACTTGCTGGTTACTACCGGCGATTCATTAAGGACTTTTCACGTATTGCTGAGCCGATGACCAGGTTGACGTGGAAGGATGTTGTTTTTGTTTGGTCGGGTGTTTGTGAGAGTGCTTTTGGTATTCTGAAGGAGAGGTTGACGACGGCCCCTATTCTTGTTGTGCCTGATCGCAGCGGTGGATTTGAGATCTTTTGCGATGCTTATGGCAAGGGTCTCGGTTGTGTGTTGCATCAGCATGAGCACGTTGTGGCGTATGCGTCTCGTCAGCTTAAGGTTCATGAGAAGAATTATCCGACGTATGATTTGGAGTTGGCTGCCGTTGTGTTTGCCCTTAAGATTTGGAGGCACTTCCTGCTGAGTGAGAAAGTGAAGATTTTCACCGATCACAAAAGCTTGAAGTATATTTTTACTCAGAAGGAGCTCAACATGCGACAGCGTCGATGGTTGGAGCTTATGGCGGATTATGATATTGATTTGCAGTTTCACCCTGGCAAGGTGAATGTGGTTCCTGATGCTTTGAGTAGGCTTCCCGCGGTGATGATTTTGACCTCGCAGTGGAGATTGCAGCAGGATTTTTGCGAGTCTGGGATTGAGGTTGTTCCTTCTGAGGCGGCTTCGTCGTTGATGTACATGCAGGTACAGTCGACGATCGTGGATCGGATTAAGGCTGGCCAGGCTGAGGATCCGAAGTTGGTAAGGATTCGGGAGCAGGTTGAAGCCGGTCTGTGGACTGACTTCTTTATTCATGAGGATGGCTCGCTGAGGTTTGGATCCAGGTTGTGTGTGCCCGCTGGGGATATCAGAGAGGAGTTGATGGTGGAGGCACACAGTTCGCCGTATTCTGTGCATCCTGGTGGCACCAAGATGTACCAGGATCTTCGTCTGAATTATTGGTGGCATGGTATGAAGAGGAGCGTGGCTCGGAGTGTAGCCAAGTGCTTGGTTTGCCAGCAAGTGAAGGTGGAGCATCAGCGTACGGCCGGGTTGCTACAACCGCTTCCGATTCCGGAGTGGAAGTGGCAACACATCACTATGGATTTCGTGACTGGACTACCTCGGAGTCCAAAGCAGAATGACGCGATTTGGGTGATCGTAGATCGATTGACCAAATCTGCGCACTTTATTCCGTTCCGAGTGGGACAGTCCACTGAGGCGCTAGCGAGGAGATATATGGAGGTAAAATTCTTTTACTCTCCGTTTTATTTTCTTCCCTAGTTTGGATGGTGATGTAACGTGAATCGTGCAGGAGGTTGTGCGACTTCATGGAGTCCCCGTGAGTATCGTGTCTGACAGAGACACGAAGTTCACATCTCAGTTCTGGCAGAGTTTGCAGAAGAGCTTGGGTACGCGTCTGAGTTTCAGCACGGCGTACCATCCGCAGACGGATGGCCAGTCCGAGAGGACGATTCAGATTTTGGAAGACATGCTGAGGGCGTGCATGTTGGATTTCAAGGGTTCGTGGGAGGACCATCTACACTTGGTGGAGTTCTCTTACAACAACAGCTTCCAGGCGAGTATTGGCATGGCGCCTTTCGCCGCTCTTTATGGGAGGAAATGTCGATCGCCATTGAGTTGGGATGACGTTGGTGATCGGGAGTTGTTGGGACCTGAGATGATCGTGGAGGCCGTGGAGATCGTCAGGAATATTCGGGAGAGGTTGAGAATTGCTCAGGACCGTTTTAAGCATTGGGCGGATGCTAAGCGGCGTCCTTTGGAGTTTCAGCCGGGCGACCATGTGTTCTTGAAGATTTCCCCGAATCGTGGTGTGATTCGTTTCGGGAAGCGTGGAAAGTTGAGCCCGCGATACATTGGACCGTTTAACGTTTTGGAGAGGGTTGGCGAGGTAGCTTATCACTTGGCCTTGCCGCCATCTTTGGAAGGAGTTCACAATGTTTTCCATGTATCGCAGCTTCGTCGATACATTAGCGATCCGTCTCATGCGGTGGATTTTTCGGAGATTACCGTTCGCCCCGATATGACGTATGACCAGCATCCAGTGCAGATTCTGGACAGGCGTCAGAAATCGCTTCGGAACAAGATTGTCAATCTTGTGAGGGTGATGTGGCGACACGGTTCACCTGGAGAGTCTACTTGGGAGAATGAGGATGAGATGCGAGAGCGTTTCACACTTTTGTTTCCGGACTCGTGAGTATTCGGAAATTCCGAGGACGGAATTTTTTCTTAAGTTGGGGAGGATGTAACGACTGCTTTTCATGTATCTGGATTTATTATAATATAATATATGTTTTGGTGGATTTTCTCCTCGTGTGTGTGGTTTTCGTCTCCGTGGTTTTCATTTTCGATCAATTCGTCGTATTTTCTCGTTTCTTCCTTAGGATTGTCGATTTCGAAGTATGTCATTCGTGACGGACTTCATAACGGTCGTATCTTACTATTAGATCAAGCCTAGGAGTCTTAGGAATCGATCCCGGGGCCCCGCGCTCCGTATCGGAACTTTTGGTGCTAATTAGCCGGTATAAGAAGGGGCACCGACCGACTAGATGACGATCCAGTTGGTCGGCAATCCTTCTTGGACCGACTAGTTTGACTTTCTAAATTTCTTGAAGCTACTGTTTATCGTTAGTCGGTCTAAGAACGTTGGTTGACCGACTAGGTTGCAAACTAGTCGGTCGGCAATGCTTCTTTAACCGACTAACACATCATCTTAATTTTAGTTGAGTTAGTGTTTACTCTTAGTCGGTCTAAGAACGTTCATCGACCGACTAGATGCTAAACTAGTCGGTCAGTACTTGTTCATGGACCGACTAAATCTAGATCCTATTTTCACCTGTAGCTACTGTTTACACTTAGTCGGTCTGCGTTGGTCGACCGACCGACTAGTTGCCAAACTAGTCGGTCTGGGGTTGCTCTTTGACCGACTAACTAGTGCTGTAAACCCTAGTTTTGCCCTAGCCACCAGCCCATCCTATTTAAACCCAACCCAAACGTTTTTCATGTTGGACTTATTTTCATGTTGGAAAATATATGAGATGTGAGATTTTTATTTCATGTCTCTTCTTGCGTTATTATTGTTATTCCGTTGTGGTTACAGGGACCTGTTTATGTTTTATGGACGCTTATCGGGTTTGGGGCTTCACAGCTCCACTCTCGTGCGGACCTTTTCACGTCTCGCCTCCATTTTAGGGAAGCGGGTCGTGACAATGTCTTAATGATGTTGTACGGATGAAAGATCAGACACCACAGTGCCTATCTTTTGAGTCCCCTTACTACTCATGAAATATTCCCGGACTCTCATCCTGCATAAGACAGATAGGATTTAAAAAATACTATGAGATCTCTTTCAAATATCCTTGTGATATTGATCTCAGATCTTTTGTAAGCATCCATATGATGCAGATCTTTCATTCGACTATCTTGTTTAAGTCACGACTCTAAA
Source organism: Scilla litardierei (assembly GCA_030789695.1). Taxonomy (NCBI): domain Eukaryota; kingdom Viridiplantae; phylum Streptophyta; class Magnoliopsida; order Asparagales; family Asparagaceae; genus Scilla; species Scilla litardierei. The sequence goes on along the minus strand of CM061142.1, from coordinate 81,432,244 downwards.
TCATTTGTCTAATGATTTTGACTTTAAACTAGTCTCATCTCTATCTTATCCATCTGATAAGATAAGGCGGTTGCTCATGTGAGAGAGCCAACCTTAATCTGTCCGACATACACACAATAAAATAGCTGAGACTTAAACACAAATGTATATAAAATCATTTGTAAGAAACTTGTATGCAAATTAAACTTTGATCTTCTATAGACATGGGAAATATTACATGATACAGCTCAGCACCTACGCATTCCCATAGATGATAAGTGTTTGAAAAACACATCTATGGGGATCGCCTTAGTAAGGGGATCCGCTATCATCTCATGCGTGGATATGTATCCTATGTCTACTTCCTTCCGTTTGTCATAGTCCTTCGCAAACTTGAATCGAATACCAATGTGTTTGGTCTTACAATGAAATTTAGGATCTTTGACATAGGCAATCGAAGCTTGACTATCACTGTATATAGGAACAATGCTCGAGTCAGTGGCATCCGTTAGTCTGTCTAAGAATTTCCTAAGCCAAACAGCTTCTTGGACCGCCATGCTGAATGCTACAAATTCGGCTTCCATGGTTGATAGGGCGATGCAGGTTTGCTTCTTGCTGCTCCAGGATATTGCACCATTCCCGAGCAAGTAAACAAAGCCTGAGGTAGATCTTCGCTCGTCGAGATCACCCGCCCAATCAGCATCGGTATAGCCTTCGAGTCTCAAGGCATTGCCTTGATAGCATAACGCATAGTCCGCAGTCCCTTTGAGGTATCTTAATATCCTCTTCACCGCTTTCTAGTGTGCCTGTCCTGGGTTGGATTGGTAACGGCTTACCATACCAACAGCATAGCAAATGTCCGGTCTGGTACACATCATGGCGTACATCAGACTCCCGACAGCACTGGAGTATGGAACCTTTTCCATAGCTTTTTTTTCTTTTGGATCTTTGGGACACATTTCCAAACATAGACCCTCGCCTTTGCTTATTGGAGTATCAATTGGCTTGCAGTCCTGCATATTAAACCGTTCTAAAACTTTCTTTATATATGTCTCTTGAGAGAGAGAAAGAAGTTTCTTGGAACGATTCCTTGAGATCTTAACCCCAAGGATATATGCAGCTTCACCCATGTCTTTCATCTCAAAGACGGATGAAAGCCAAGCTTTGATATCCATGATAAGACGCTTATCATTTCCGGCTATAAGTATGTCATCTACATAAAGAGACATAATTACATACTTTTTTTAATCCTCTTAATATATACGCAGTTGTCTTCGTCGAGCATGGAGAAACCATACGACAAAACGACTTCTTGAAAGCGCATATACCACTGCCTTGAGGATTGTTTAAGACCATATATGGATTTACGAAGTTTACAAACCTTATGTTTGTTTTCTTCTTGTACGAACCCGTTTGGTTGTTCCATGTAGATCTCCTCATCTAGTTCTCCGTTAAGAAAAGCAGTCTTTACATCCATCTGATGTAACTCGAGGTCCAAACAAGCCACCATTGCCAGAATTAAGCGAATGGAGGTAAAACGCACGACAGGAGAGAAAGTCTCTTCGTAGTCTATTCCTTCCTGTTGCGTGAAACCTTTCGCAACAAGGCGAGCTTTATATTTCTCGATGGAGCCATCAGCCTTATGCTTGATTTTGAGAACCCACTTGTTCCCAATGGCTCTATGTCCCTTAGGTAAATCAACCAAGTCCCAGACTTGGTTTGTTTTCATGGATTGAAGTTCTTCTTCCATTGCCGCTATCCATTTATCTTTAGCAGGGCATGTGACGGCCTGTTTGAAATTTGCAGGTTCGTCATCATCTTGTAGTAATGTCATGAATGTTTGAGGAAATTCATCCTCAAATCTCAGAGGTGTTAGCCTCGTTCGATTACTACGTCTTGCTTGAGTTTGATCACTCCCACTTGGAATGACATCACTCCCACTTGGAATAATATCACTCCCACTCGGAATAGGATTGGTATCGTTCGTATCATCCATTGGTGAAGTTTGAAACGTATTTTCTTCTTCACCAAGAATTCTCCCACTCGAACGTTCCGATCATTCTTGATCCCAAGTCTCAAACAAGGATAAGTCTTGACTTATCTCACCATGTCTTGGAAACTCGTTTTCCAAGAAGACAACATCCCTCGATTCGAATTCTATTAGACCACCATTGTCCTCTTGACCGACGAAAACATATCCTTTGGAGTTTTCAGCGTATCGGATGAATATACACTTCCTCCCACGTGGCCCAAGTTTGCCATATTTGTGAGAGGATAAATGTGCGTAAGAGGCACAACACCAAGGTTTTAGAATGCTTAAGTCTGGAGTTCTATTGTTCCACAACTCATAAGGAGTAGAACTTACCGACTTCGAGGGTACACGGTTTAAGATGAATGCTGCCGTCAATAATGCATCACCCTAAAAGGTGATGGGCAAATTTGCCTGAGACATCATTGATCGGACCATTTCCATCAATGTCTTATTTCTTCTTTCCGCAACACCGTTTTGTTGCGGAGTATAAGGCATAGTTATTTGATGAACTATGCCTTTTTCATCACAGAGTTCCTTAAAACTCGTTGATTGATATTCTCCACCCCGATCGGTTCGCAAGACCTTTATCTTGCGATCTAGTTGATTTTCCACTAAACTCATATAGTTTTTGAAGCAAGATAAAGCTTCATATTTGTGGGAGATCAAATAAATATGACCGAAACGGGTGAAGTCATCAATGAATGTGATGAAATAGGACTTCCCGCGTCTTGTCTTAACATTCATTGGACCGCAAATGTCCGAATGGATAAGCTGTAATGGAACTTCGGCCCTTGTGCCAGTTCCAAACGGCTTGCGACAAGTTTTCCCTACAAGACAATGTTCGCAAGTTGACATTTCAACTTTTGAAACATTAGATAGCAAGCCACCTTTGGCAAGTCTATCCATTCTAGTTGGTCCAATATGACCAAGTCTTGCATGCCAACAAATGATCTCAGATTCAGAGTTAGAAGCATTTGTCAAATGGAAACTTTCATTAATAGAAGAAGAATCATCATACATTGTGTTTAAAACAATTAATCCATTACAAACATTACCCGACCCAATTAAAGAACTATTACAAACAAGGTCAACCTTTTGTTTATAGAACCTCCATTCATAATCTAAAGACATTAACATGACCACGGATACGATATTCCTTCTAATATCTGGAGCAAAGAGGACGTCGTGCAATAATAAAGTCCGGCCGTTGTCGAGAACTAGCTTGCATGTTCCGACGCCTTTGACTTCAACACGAGTGTTGTTGCCGACGTATATCCACTTTGTTCCTAGAGTTATCTTTCGATACTCTACGAAGAACCTTCTGTCCTTCTCTACGTGGTCTGTGGCCCCTGAATCAATCAACCAAAAATAGTTAGATTCAGCAAGAAACACGGAACTAGAAACACATATGTAACTAGCCCTACAAGTTACCTTATCACTTCCATCCGTACACATACGGGCGAAGTGACTGTACTTGTTGCACTTAAAGCACTTGATCTTCTTCAAGTTTTTCTTCTTTGAGTGCACATTCTTTTGCCACTTTTTGTTCTTAGTCTTCTTTGAGGTTTCCGGTTCTTGCTTTCGTTTGTTCACAAACCTTAAGCGTTTGTTCTTCCGCTTATTTCCTCCATGTGAGGAACTAGCGACCATGTGCACTTCTGCACTAGGTTTTGCGGCTTGAATCCGCTCTTCCTCGAGTTCGAGGTGTTTTGATACATCGCTTAAAGTTTTAATGCACTCATTATGAGTGAGGTGCATTTTCATGTTATCCCAGCTATCTGGGAGTGAACGAATGACTGCTTGGATCTGCTGTTCGTCAGACAGCGTAAGACCCGCATCCTTCAATTCGGCTATGAGATTCGCCATGTGGCGGAGATGCTTTTTCATAGAATGATCTCGCCGCATCTTGTACGAATCAAATTGAATATTTAAGGAGCGGAGTTTGGTAACCGAAGTTCCACCAAACTTTATTTCTAGCTCAGACCATATGTCTTTGGCTAGGTCGAATTCCCGAAATAGACGCATTATGTCATTATCCATTGCGGACAGTAACGTAATACGTGCTATTTTGTTCTTTCGAGTCCAAGTCTCATAAGCTTCCCGGTCCCTCTTGTGTTGGGTCGTATTGCCCAACTCAGGTTCTTCCATTATGTTTTGGAGTGTTTCAAGCACATCTTGCTCCTCCAAAACATATTGGATTTTTATTGACCAAAGTTTATAATTGTCGCCGTTGAGCTTTTCACCTTTGTTAAGCTCTGCGACAATGTTCTTAGAAGCGGTAGACATATTCGAATCAAAAAACTGCAAAGAAAATGAAAAACACGATCAAAATTCTATGCATAAAGTTTCGATTCGTTAAACACTTGATAAGTTCCTTGGATGCGCTGAAATGTTACTCTAGAATCGAGAAGTTCACTACGTTCCCAACTACCATCTAGAAGTAACTTTCAAAGTATCTCTCTTACTTATCTCAAGTAAAAAGAAATCAGAAATGATACCCATATGGTACCAGCAGCAGAAAAATATTTTTGAAAAACATATCTTTCAAAATGGAATAGGTGAGAGTTTGCGCAAAGAATTTTAGCGCAACAATTGCCAAGCCACGAGACCTGTTCTACACACCCATGGGTTAGATGACCATGGCCGGATCGTGGTATGACTTGGAATTCTAAATTGCGCTATCCCGATTTAAGGACGGGACATAACCTATTTGAAAACATCTTTGTCAAAAAATTTGAAATACATTGGCTAATCTCCGTAGAGTAGAGCACAACGTCATAAGTACATTGGCTAATCTCCGTAGAGTAGAGCACAATGACATGGCTAATCTCGCATGAAGTAGAGCATTACGGCTAATCTTCAAGGAGTAGAGCCTTTAGACACCCCGTATGGGCTAGTCGGCACGTTCATATTCGACCAAAGCCTTTTCGCCGAATTGGTCGACCAAAACACCCAAATTGGTCGACCAATGCTAATGGTCTGAAATTTCTCCTGGCCAGGGCCTCTGCCCTGGCCAAGGGTGGCCAAGGGCCGGCCAGGGCCTCTGCCCTGGCCGGCCAGGGGCCCTGGCCCCTCGGCCAGGGGCCCTGGCCCCTCGGCCAGGGCATTGGCCCTGGCCTCTGCCAGGGCCGGCTAGGCCCTGGCTGAGGCCAGGGCGCCGGCCTTGGCCTCTGCCAGGGCCGGGCAGGCCGGCCCTGGCCAGGGCCCCCTGGCCGTGGCCGAGGCCGGCCATTGCCGGCCTGGCCTTGGCCGGCCACTGCCGGCCTGGCCATGGCCGGCCATGGCTTGGCCATGGCCGGTCATGGCCAAGGCCATTTTGGCATTGGCCGGCCATGACCCCTTTGGCCATGGCCGGCCACCCCCTTTGAATGGGGTTGCCACACACCCCACCGGAGGGGTGTCCGTGGTGGTTATTGGCCGTAGCCAACCCCCTCCGCATGGGGAGGGGGGTGCATGTCCTTTATAGCCCATTTGGCCATGGCGCACATGCACTAAAATTCATCTTCTCCGATGGAGATAACTACCATCATCTTCCTCGATGAAGCACCCGTTCATGGATGAAGCACCCGTTCGTCGAGAAAGTAGTTATTTTCTAATGGCCGTGTGCCAAAAATGAAAAATAACATACTACATTAACGGTCGGTTCTTCCCGTCACGGAGAGTTCCTGCCATATCCTTAATGACAGAAGACCCTAACGTGAAAAGAACAACCGCTGCGTTCTCTCCGTCACGAACCGTTCCTATCATATCCGTAATGGTAGGATACCCATTCGTGAAAAAGACAACGACTCGTTCATAGTTTCGACGGGGCGGCGGTTTGATCGGGGCGAACCCGTATGGCTCTGATACCAATGTTGGATCCTGTCAAAACAGCGTTAGGATCGATAAATAAAGTTGAGACTTACGCTTGTGTATGCTGCACGGTAGTCTCGGAACTTTGCCTTCGGATTCGCCACGACGGATCGAGTCTTCTCACGAACGGAGTAAGGCTACTAAATCCACAATCTAAATCTCTACTTTTAGATTAAGAACTTGGATAAAGAGAGAGGAAGGATTTCGGCAGAGCTTCGCTACAATGAAATGCATGCAAGAATGCCATGCAAAAGTGTAAGGAAATGGCCTACCATTGGGTCTTATTTATAGTCCCAAGGTAGTTATTTTAGGAGTAATTGTTCCTTAGGAACAATTTAACTAAGGTGTACCATGTTACATGGCACATTATAAGCTTAAGTTGTACAATATGCATGGTACAACATAAGCTTAAGATATTACCCCTTTATTAGCCATATGTCGCATGCACTTATGCATATATAATGCGAATTTCCCATCAATCTAGAGATCCTCTCCGCAAGGGAACATATTCCCTTTGCACACGACTTCGTGTACGCGACGTTCGAGGTCCGTATTCCCTCGTACATCCCCTACAAGGGTGTACTAACGTCTTCCATATCCAACAGAAAGTTGTGTTGTGATTTGTTTGTGGGGCCCATAGTAAAGTTTTGTGTTTCGTTGGGTTAAAGTGTGTTTGGGATTGTTGGATGAGGATTGTTGGGATTTGGTTATGGTGTTATGAGGTGAGCATAACCCTCTATGGAAATATGAAGGAGAAAAATCATTTAATTAACTAAACTAATAACTATTTGTTAACTAACTATTAACTATTAAGTAAATATATATTAAATACGCATAATTAAATCCCGCGTATCAAACATAAATATTAAATTTACGACTTTAATAAAAAAAGAATTAATTAATTTCAATTCAGGGCTATTAAATATAAACGAAGGCAATACCCGCAAAGTAAGCACCCGAACAACGTAGTCCATTGCATTTCCAACAGTCATAAATTGTAAAAAGTACGACTGATTTGCAGAGACAGCATACAACCTAAATCACAATCATATTTAACATAACAGATGAACCCAGCATATACAAAATACATATAGTATCCATAATACAATCTCAGTGTGCATAACAAACATACAAAAAATATAAAGTGTTACAATGGACCTAACATAACATCAACCACTCTTGTGAATAATCAACAATAACACAACTAACATCAAACCTAGGAGTGTAAACAAAACCAACTTCACGGTGTCCATTCTCACCGTGGTCCGCTCACATCGCCCCACGAGCGTGGCCAACCGACCCGCTAACTCTAAAAGCCGCCGATCAGAGAACGATGTGGAAGAGGCAGCATTGGTAGGGTCTCTTTCAATCTCATCCAGCAACTGCAGTATCACATAGGTGGACCAGTCGGAGTGTGGTGGATCCTTCCATTCGAAGAAGTTGCATCCATTCACGCGGGATGGACAACTCCAAAAGCGCCTGCCGGGATTTTTTCGGGTTCATGATGTCCGCCTGGCAACCCTGAGCCGACAGTAGCAAAACTTGCACTCATCATCATCATCAGCCAACTCACCCCCTGCAGCAAATCTGGGTCTGGATTGAATAGAAGAGCTGGAACCGGTGCTCATTTTAACCTTGCAAGAAATAAAAAACATTAGCGTGAATAATGATTTAAAGAGATATAACAATGAGATGAAAAATGTGTAGGGATCGTCTAACCCTTGCAAATCCTAAGATCCTAGGGCTAATCCTTTAGCCCTAGATAGAGTTACTCATGAATCATAGAGATAGACATAGAAGATTCAATAAAAACAAGAGAGTTCATCATGGCATGCGAAAACATCAAATAAAGTACAGAAAGTTTAGAAATCGTTACCGACACGTCGTAGAGGAATATCAAACACACGAGAATTAAGAATATCAAGCTTCCACGCAATAAAGATCAATAAAAATCCAAGCTTTAGTCTTCACAAAATAGCGACGACACAAAACTTCTCTAGATCTAAAAACTCTAATTAAAACTCAAGAAAATAAAACTAAAACAATCCTCTAAGTCTCCTATATGATAATAAGGTAAAAGTTGTACTTATATACAAGGGATAGAGACCTCACAAAATCTGGAAAAATCTGGGCACTTGGGCCCACCAACTTGGCTGGTGGCGTCGCCCTACTCGGTCGAGTAGCGGTGCCTGCTCGGTCGAGTTGACATAGGCCCCGCTTTGCTGTTTCTGCTGCTTTGGCTAATACGGGCTACTCGGTCGAGTAGAAGATTCGCTCGTCAAGTAGGTTTGCTGCTCGGTCGAGCTAGGGCGCTCGGGGAGAAGTCCAAAATAGGCGTTCTGTTTGAATACAGCTCGGTCAAGTTGGTTGTTCTACTCGGTCGAGTAGGTGTGTCCGTTTCCTCTACGTCATCGGCGTGTCAGCTCGGTCAAGTAGCATCAGCACTCGACCGAGTGGCCAGGAAACTGAACATGGGCTGGAGCTAGAGTCCTCATCTCTCGCTCTCTTCTCCTCCTCTCCTCTAATCTTCTTCCTTGCCTCGGTAAACTCTCATGGAACCTCGCCAATAATGTCCCGGACGTATCGAATGTGTTCATGTCCCTAAATAGCTCAAATTCGCTCCAAAACTCCTGAAAATCCATAAAGCTATACAAAACTTGAATATGGCGTTAGAAGCGCGATAATATATGAAAATATGAGTTTTGAAGGCGAATATGATATGGAATGATGCAATAAAAATATGTAAAATATGGACACATTAAAATCCCCCAAGCTTACCTCTTACTCGTCCTCGAGAAAGACGAATACGAGGCTCACCGGGCGATAAAAGTAAGAAATAGAAGAAGGAATGAAAGACGGAGGGAGGTGCTAGAGTATTCGATCAGATCTCAAGCCATAGCAACATATCACGACACTTTGGAAATGATTCACATGCTATAAGAATTTCATATCTTGACCAATCATATTACTTGCAGGCATCTAAGATTAACAAAAGGGATTCTCTAGATAAATGCAATCAATTCATATCCACATCGTGTAATTCATAGAGTTTAATATACAAGTGTTGGTGATGCACTTTTCAATCAAAAGATATAAATGAAGCATATAATAATTCACACCAAACATGCAATTGAGAATAGAATAATTCGTGGCATTCACATATTCATATCAAATCATGAAAAGTCTACATAGCAAATATATTTCGCGAAGTTTCAGCATTATCAAATATTTCCAATTATGCACAACTCCATGCTAATGGCGTACTCACTCATATAGTCAAATGAATTCACCCCAAGCTTAGCTTGAGGTATTTCATCTAAGAAATAAGAACGGAATTTTTGTGGCTTTTCCCAAATATTTTTGTAGCTCCAATAATGAAAATAGAGAGAGAGAGAGAGAGAGAGAGAGAGAGAGAGAGAGAGAGAGAGAGAGAGATTCTTTTTAGTTTTGAACTTTTATTTTTCTCTCTTCTTCTTTTTTCTTTTTTTCTTTTTTTGTAGGAGCTATAATATATATATATTTGGCTTCTTGGAGCTAACCTTTTCTTTTGGGTTTTTGGGAAGTCGATGCGATATAAGTAGGTGCAAGGGGGTGAACCCAAGTGACTTGTAGAGAATAAAAAGATATGTGGAGAAAGAATTAATATAACACTTGGTTCACTCATAAGATGTGCACAACAATTCAATAAGATATACTTCAACTAAACTCATATGTAAGCATGGATATTTTCAGTCATTTCAATGAATAGTGAAGTCAGGCAGTAAAGCATACGAACATATCAGGCATGCAATAGAAGATGAAATAAGATAACAAGGCAGATGCTTCAGATATTCTAATGATGCGTGAATCTTGGTGCGTTTCCAACAAAAGCATACTAAATACTATTGCATACATTCAGTTTAAATTCATTTCACTTATAGAGAAATCATCAAAAGAAACATATATGCAAGCATATAGATAGCAAGCCACTGAAATACTCTAAATAGCATGACAAAAGTAATAAACATCATAATAGCTGCAGAGGCTATACGAGATATCATCATATGTAATATATCTAGCAAGGATGGGAAGAGAAAAGCGGAGAAAATAAAATAAAGGTAAGTATGCAAGCACGCCAAAACATGGAAAATATGATGCTAAATGAAAAAAACAGAAAAATGGTGGAAAAATGGGCGGAAAAATGAAAACAAAAAGGTGTAAAATGAAAGGAAGTTTAAAAAATGAAAGTAATAAGCGATAGCTATCATTCCCCAAGCTAAACACATTAGTGTCCTCATTGCTGAGAACACGCATGAAAGACGAGAAAATGAGGCTAGGGTGGGGTGGGGGGAAAACAAAAGGAAAATAAATGAAAAATGGAACTATACAAATAGAAGGAAAAATGCAGATGCAGATGTTTGACCTAATGCCTAAGATGCCAAAATATGGACAAGCAGGCATATGATGCAAATGATGACATGATGCGAGTGGAATATATGCAGATGCAACATGATGGAAATATACAAGTGGTGCAAAATGGGTCCTCCCCTAAGCTATGAGAGAACGGGGCCCCAAAGAGACAGATGTGCACAAATATATTGGGGGGAGGAGCAAAAATAATATAGCAATCTAGCAGGGGCACCACCCTCTAGAGGTGGTGATGATGGGTTCGACTGCTATGGACCAGAAAAAGGAACATCGATGTGTGTCCATGATTAGCTTAAGGAGTATCTTATGAACTTAATTAGGGAGTTAGTGGATTCAATTAGGGTTTGCGGCCATGCCCGACGCACTCCTTGATGGGATCCACCGATGTCATATATTACTAATTGATGACTACCGTCATTAAGCACACATCAAAGCTCTATCCATGAGAGTGTCATGAGTGGAGATCATTCTACCCACGAGAGTGGTATGAATATTGTCGATTCTTAATGCACGGATCGCACGTCACGCCCATAGCAAGAGTGGGGTAAGCGTACAATACGTTAGACCCATGGCGCATAGAGCCATGAGTTCTACATCTTAGATGCGACAATCCCTAATAAAGCCAATACAACGTAAGAGTTCTAACCTAACATCGACATCCGATGATCCTAGTGGTGAGTCCTAACGTCCTAGTCTTTTATTATTGATTACAACCTTATTTGAGATATAACTCCACATTAACCAATCCTTTTAAGTCGACGGCTAGCAATATCCCGAAGATCTAGGAATCACCAAGACCATATTAGCATTCACTTCCCTGTGGGATCGATATCTTTTATACTATAACTTGACACCGTGTGCTTGCGATATGGTCCAGTAGTTACATTTAGGACGCATCTAGCCTTTGGCATTCATGCCATTGCTAGGCATGTTTTAAGTGTTAGTTTTGGGCACGTCAAATTTTTGGCGCCGTTGCCGGAGAAGTAATGCTTTTAGTTGGGTTATTTCTATATTGATGAATTTGTTGGCAATTCTTACCATCTCTTATCTTTCCATCATTTTATTCTCTTTTTACGCTTTTGTTACTAACGCTTCTCTCCAGTCAATGTTCTTTATAAGAAATCAAGTATAATGGAGATGCAAGTGCACTGGAGCAGTGATTCTGATACTGACTCAGATGGGTTTAGCTTCTCTCCATACCAAACATATGGTCTTCAAGACTCACACATGGATGGAGCCATGGTCGAATGTGCAGCGAGAGAGCTGATAGATGCAGTCCGATTCATCGGAGCAGAAACCTACGCGACAGGTAATGAGAATCAACAGATGGTTATGAATCATATACTGAACAATGTCTCTGATGCAGGTACCATTGATTATTACATCCATATTAGCTTTGAAGGAGACATGATGCATCTCTGCGCTATTGAAACGCTACCACTTGACGCATATTGGAGAGTGACACATCAAATCGAACCACCGGATGAGTCTAGCTCTTGAGTATATTGGAGAGCATGGTGACTGATGTATGGACCAACGGCCCGGTAGAGTTCCCTACAGAGGTGCCTCGTCTCAAAATGTGTGAGCGCTACTCACAAGTGCAGGAGATCGAACAAGTAATAATCCTGGTGAGTCCAAGTATCGTATGCACGGGACAACTGGCCTGCAAAACTACAAACTTTAGTTTGTAAAGAGTAATAATACGGTAATAACCAACCACCCATCAAGTACAATGATATGGTATCAAGAGTTTAGAATAACAAAAGAAAATCCTACGATAACTACGGGGAAGGGAATATTGGGGTATCAATATGAAGAGTATGTAATCGCTACGGTTGTGACTTCATTAGGAGTTTATAATCGCTGAAATATCATGTCTTTTAATATCATGTCTTTTAATTTCACACAACGCTTTACCCGGTCAAGGCGTAAAGACGTCAGAAGATGAATCGATAAAAACTAGTTAAAATAGCCATATACGCACTACTAGCAACGTTGATTTCATTAAACAATAAGCAAAATTATATGTCCTGATTAGAGAACATGAACTAACTAGCCTTATCAGGGTCTAGCCATAGGGAACATCAATATTATCGACAATGAATAACACCCAACAAATACGATGTAAAAATCAATGTTACGAGCAATTTTAACATGATAATAAGGCTAAAGACGTGAAATTCTATGATTACATACTCCCAATTACATCACAACCATAGCATAAGGAGATTAGCTACGCATGGTGGGTAGAGAATCAATATTCATAGCCAAATGCATCATCAATACATCAAAATACGAGCTAAATACGCCAAATACACGGGTAAAGTTTAGAATTTTATCACCAAATCTCTACAATTGAACCCCAAACTCCTTCAGAAGATAGAACTAGCCTCTGTCCCCAGGGCCTTCAAATTTCATGGCAAAATACGGTTCCTAGAGCCTCTAATACGCTTGAATACGCAGCCCTAGGCCAAAATACGCTTAAATACAATTCATTGTAGGTTTTAAGTCACTTATCGGGTTCAAACCCTCTCCTAAATTGCGTCTAAACCCGAACCTGCAACTGGATCCAATCTCCGCCGCCCATCAAAAGGCGGGATGGCCTAGAAGAGGCCACGTGTGCTTTGAGATTTGCGCGCGCCCGCTCCGCAAGCTTCGATCAGAACTCGATTCGGAGTTAATGTGAGCCGTTCGATCACGCATCGAGGGTGCAAGATGGGCCACGTTACCTGCTGTGCTTTGCTTCTGGCGGGAGTCGTACGGGCCGTCGGATCGAGATCGACGGCTGGCGGACGGCCACGTCGACTGCTCTTTTACCGCTCTCCGCTGCGTTTTGGGGATGATAGGAGCCGTTGGATCGAGATCCAACGGTCCGTAAGGCACCGTGTCGCCCCGTATTTAATTCACTATCAAGTGCCGATCGCGGCCGTTGGATGCAGATCTTGCAGCCACAAAAACGCCGCGTCGCCTCGTTGCTGGGAGCCGCTCGATTGAGAGGGAATCGATAAGATCTCGCCACGTGGCCGCCAAGATTCGTGCGGGCCGTATTTCCAAGCGTATTTTGAGCTTATTTTCTCATTTAATTGGTATTCTGCATTCAAAAATACACAGTAATTAGCACTGATCTCAGAAAAATACAAATAAATAGTCGTTGGAATCGTGAGATCGAGATCTAGCCATGAAAAATATAAAAAGTATGGAAATACTCAGTTTATTACTGTTTTGTGCATAAATCAAGTGATTTCTCTAATAAATGATGATATACAAAATACGAACGTATTAGAGACCAATTAAGCATCATATAAGAACAAAATAGGGCTAAATGGGGTGTTAAATATGCAATATTCGCCTCGAATCACACCCCCAAGCGATTTGCTAGCCCCTAACAAATAGAGCGATTAAGTCGAATGACTAATAAAACAATAAATTTTAGCAATCGCTTATGGTCTGGTTCAATAATACGCCTTCTAACATGATTTAGACCATCAATATACACAATCCATGCACAAGATCAATCACATGATATTTTCTCTAATTTAATTTGAATAAATAACATGCAAGCATCATTTTGCACAAGCGAAAGTATAACACGTCGTTATATTCTAGTTTTCTTCTTTCCAAGGAATTAGCATCTCAAAAATATCGTTCAAATCATGGGTATTGAAGTTGCTTAGTTTATTCACCATTTTTTTTCTTCTTTTCTTTTTCTCTTGACGACTTAGAATGATCCATATAGAGAGCTTTTAGTTAATGATTTCTTGGCCAGACGACCTTCGGACATTAGGCTTAGAAGAGCCCCTAAAACTTAATACTCGAATCATCTAAGTTTTATTCTCCCCTTTTTTTGAATGCACTCCCCATTCATCCATCTTTCGACACGAATCTCCATGCTTCCTGAGGCACGAAGACCGGCTAATCAATGAACTCAAGAGAGCGATGCACTTTTTCTTTTTCACTTTTTTTCTTTTTTTTTCAAGTTTTTTTTCATAAGCAACTCAACACCCATTCTTCGAACATAAACATTAATAACAACGACCAAATTCCTCTTCAACTTAAAGACTATTCTAATAAATCGTGTATACTTAAGCTTTTTTCATCACATTAGCATGCATGAAATGAATTCAAACTATTCCGAGATATTAATCATGGCAATTGAAAGTTTACATGAATGGCATATTAACGAGTAATTCCATGAAGAAATAAAAATTAATTTACGCCATAAACAAATTTTAGAACTCAATCAATGCATAATCATCCGCTAGTGTGGAATGTGAAGGAGTTTTAAATGATGAGAATGGTGATTTATTCTTTTCTTTTGCCTTGTTTTTGAAAAAAAAATCCTAAGGTCTCATACACTCCCCCCAACTAAAGATGGACATTGTCCTCAATGTCGGGTACGAGTTTATTCAAAGCAAGCATCTTAGAAAGCATATAAAATCTACGCTAATGGAAAGAACACACCGTGGTCAAATGGCGGATCCCGAATCTTTAATGGTGGAGGAAGTTGTTCAATTTGCTCCTTGCGCTCCTCAGCGAGTATCCTTCCTCCAAAAGCTAAATTGGACCTTAGCAACACAACTCCAAGCATCTCTATAAAGTGATTATGTATGTGACGCACCCGTAACCTACACCTAAGTTCCACCTGGCGGTGTCACGATCGCCAGGGGTGGTATGACCACTAGGCTTCAATTCCAGGCTCAATCCGCAAGCGGAAGGTGTCGAGTTATAGTATATAAGATGTCGAATCCCACAGGGACAGTGATAGTGTCAATTGGTTCTCAGTTTATCTCTAAGTTTTGAAGTGAGATAGCTATCGGGGTAAAAGATTTGTTTGGGGTGATGATGTTGTTGTAATACTAATAAAAGGGACTAGAGCTTTAGGGATCGCCGCTAGGATCGTTGAGGGTCAACGTTGGAATAGGATCCTTGCATTGCATTAGGGCTAGGGAATTAATCCCCCAATTTGTACCACTTTCGTGCGTTAGAATTGCGGGGTATTTCGATGGCTCTCGTTGACGCAATGGCGGTAGCCATCAACATAGCGGTATAGTTCGTTGATGGATCCCCTCAAGGCACGAGCCGAGCATGGTCACGAGCCTCGGTTGGATCCACCGATTTCCCTATTCGAATCCCTAGATACCCCTTAAGCACATCATTTCCACAGACCGTGGGCATGATCTCAGTACGGGTTACCTACGGATTCGGTAGGATCTACCGAAATACTACCATATGTCCCTAATTCAATGAAGGGATACAGATCTACATTTTCCCTATTAGATCCTAGGGCTAACCCATCAACCCTAGAATAATCTACTCACTCATGGTATCGTTAACGGACAAAAACATCATTCTTAGAGAAGAAAACATTATAGCAATCAAAAGATTAGGGCTAAAAGACTTAAAGCGAGAATTCAATAGGAATTGCAGATCCAGAAATAATTTCAGATTCCAAAACACAAGAACAATCCAAAATAAGCGTAACAATCTCGCAGTATTTAATTCAAAATCTTCTTACAAAAATTAGTCTAAGAATCCATACAAAAAATCGCCTAAGCTCCCTGTCAAAATCTCCCCCGAAAAAATCCTAAAGAAAGTTCGCCCTCAATCCCCGCACAGTTCCCAGCTTCGAAGCCCAAAATCGTGCGCATCGCGGCCTCAGAAAAACATTCCAAAAAAAGCCTTTGGGTTACCGACCGAGTAGGTGACTCGGTCGAGTAATGAGCTGCTCATTCGGTGGCTCGGCCTGAGCAGATGAGCTGCTCGATCGAGCACTACAGAAATCTTCGAAGACGTTGCTCAGCCTACCCGGACCAAGTAAGCTCTATTCGGTCCGAGTAGGCGTCGACTCGGTCGGCTGCTCGGGCCACGTCATGGCTTGCTTCGGCTTGGGGAAATTGAGGCTGCTTGACCGAGCAGATGACCTGCTCGGTCCGAGCCAGCCAGTATCAGCTCTGTTCTTAAACTGAAATGGCTCGGTCGAGCAGCTGAGCTGCTCAGACTGAGCATTTTCTGGGAAACTGTTGGGGAATTGCTGGGGCTGTCTCTCTCTCCTCTCCTCTCTCTTCTCCTCCAATGGCCCCAGAAGTGTGGCGAACTCCTCCAGAGCCTTGCCAATAAACTCACGAGCACGTCAGATGTGTCCATACCCAAGTGGAGTCCAAAATCGCTCCAAAATCCCTAAAAACTCTACGAAACTCGAAAATATCGTCAGAAATGCAATATCGTAGTAAAATGAGGGATTTGGATGCAAAAATTGCATAAGATGCAATGTAATAATAATATGAAAATAGTATAAAATGTGGACACATCAAAATCCCCCAAGCTTACTGACGTGCTTTATATTTCATATATTTGCGCACGTTTTCTTCCGTGTTTTTCCGTTATTTACCGCCGTCTTGTATTCGTTTTCTCGTGTTTTCTTGTTTTCTTTCACTTTTCCTTGTTTTTGTATATTTGCAGGAATTTACAGCATTTGGGACATAAAACGACGATATCATGAGTCCCCGGAGCAACGGGAGGAGTCACGCGTGATCCAGGGGTCAAACGACCAAGATTGCCATCTTTCAGCCCCCACCCGATCGGTTGGACACAGCCAACCGATCGGATGATGCACGCGTGTTCGACCCGGGTAGAAGCTGAAGCCAAGTGAAGATCAACCGACCGGTTCGCCGACCGGTTGAACACAGCTGAGTTCTCGGGAATTTGGGCGTAATTCCAACCGATCGGGTGACTTATCACCCGATCGGTTCATCTGTAGCCGCATCGCCTCAAATATCCAACCGACGGCTCCACCCGCTCTCCTCAGTGACCGGTTGAAGCTCCCGAAGGCGACGGCCGAAGCAACAAGCTGCTCACCCGATCGGTTGACATTTCAACCGATCGGGTGGCCTTTTCGTCCCCTTTCGCGCACCGCTGCTCATTCATTGAAGATCTGCTATCATTCCAGAAGGATTTTGGGTGATCTCTTATTTTTCTAGCGTCGGCATTGTCGTTAGATTTCCAACGATAGGTCGCATGCCCAAATCCGATTTTTCTAGATTTTTCTGGAATTTTCTGAGCGCAGCTATGTGCTGAAATTGGCTGCTGTCTGAAATTTCACTTCAACCGATCGGTTGGGAGTCCAACCGATCGGTTGGGAGTCCAACCAATCGGTTGAAGTCAATTTCAGCAGTTTCGTGCTCTCTGTTTATTCCACCCGATCGGGTGGGCCTGTTTTAACAGTTTTGAGTGGGTTTTGGACCCGAACTGTTAAGGGTTTTTTGGGGGCTTTTAAATAGGGGTTTGGGCACGACTTTGGGGAGCTCTCTTTCAGTTTTTCTAGGGCTTTTTGCCCCTTTCTCTTGTGAGTTTAGATTAGGTTAGATTAGGTTTTATCTTCTAATAAATCTTGTAATGGATTGAAGACTCAATTGCAAGCTAAGTGTTTTCTTCTCTCATTTTCTATTGTTTTGTGTTATTTTCTTTGTTGCTTGATGGTGAATGTTTGTTTGTCATTATTATTGCTTTCTATCATGTTCTTCACCATCGAGTAGTGTTTGATGAACCCTAATACGGGTTAGGGTAGGATTGATGCTTGGAAATTTACATTTGTCTTGGTTGCATGTCATGTGTTCGATGAAATGTGTCAATGGGGATTTCTAGCAATCTGGGTCCAATTCGTACGGCAACACGCTAGACGTGTTGGGGGTTGGGGTCCGGTGCTTGTCCAGTCAAGATCCGCTTCGATGTATTGCTAGAAATCACATTTGACCTATTTGGCCATTAGGGTTACGCGGGGGTGTTTCATTGTCATTGGCGGGAGAAAGACCGCCTCTGACCGTCGGGCCAAGGGGGAATAAACTTGGCGGTTGACTCCCTAGCCATAGCTCACGCCCCTAGTGTAGACATGGAGTCCTCGCGCGTGGGAACGGCTTGGACGAAGTGTTGGGAGTTATCATTGTGGCCTTAATGCTCCCGGTTGGAAGGTGTTAATGGACATGTGAATGCCCACCGTCCGGAACCGGGTAGGCCTAGCGTGCTTGGCACCGATCGGAATATCGGGCCATGGACGCTAGGTACCACCTTTTGGGGTAATGTCTCACCCTGGGTCAAGTCAAATGCCAAGTGTCATGAGTGCTCTAGCCCGTGTTGGCGGGGATTCATTTCGTGTCTTTTTCATTTCTTTTCTTTATTTCTACACTTCCACCCATATCATCCGCGTAGCTAGCACGCGACCTAGGCGAGGCTAGTAGCCACTCAAGCCATCCACCTCCCTGAGTTCGATAAACCTGCACCCTACACTAACCGTGCACTTGCGGTAAAACGACACCGCGCCCAAACCGTAAACGGGGCGCCAGTCAAGTTTTTGGCGCCGTTGCCGGGGAGGCGTTCGGTTTGATATTAGCTTAGCTTGGGTTCGTTAGACTACGTATAAAAACACAAAAAATTTATTTTTCCTTTTTTTAAAAAATATATTCAATAACCAAGAAATTTTTCCCCCACTATTATATTATCTTTTTGTTATTTCTTGTACTATTGACGCTCCTCTCTAGTTTTCTTATTTTTGTTGTCCAGGTATCTTTGGTGTAACCATGTGGAGATCAAATTTCGATGCTTAGATGGGAGGATACAATCCCTATTTGGTTGTGGTTTGTGAGACTTGTGGGATGGCGGGGCATGTGTATTATGATTGCCCATTTACGCTTGAGAGCCTCCCCCCACCCCAAGGCCAAACATTTTCCCACAACCTTAGCCCAAACACCTCCCATCCGTTTCCTCAACCTTATACCCCTCCACACACACAAGAAGAATCAAGCCTCGTGTCTCTACTTGAAAGTGCCATGTTTAACCAAGGCCAAATATTACAAAACTTGATGGTACCAATCACCGAGCCGACACCGAGGAGAGGGGATGAAGGAGAGGATATACCCACCTTCATGGTTGAGACCACCATGCCATCGGCCACCATAGACACATCTCAAGCCGATACCCCATTTTTCCATCACTATCACTTGGATGACGAAGCATTTTTTGATGATGATAGTGAGGATGGGGTGATTTCTATAGGATCTGTGGGAGAGACTTCTTGTCTTGATTTGGATACCCCGCATGAATCCTATGAGAGCACCGAGGAGTTTACAGAGATTATGCATACAGGAGAGGAGGATGTGCGTGAGGACGAGGACACCATGACCACATACGAGGGGTCCGCTCTACATCCACCTCCACAGCCATCTCTGTCGCAGCTTCTTCCTTGGTCCGTGGTCAACCACGAGGATGTCATTCAGGACATTGGGCAGATGGTGGAGTATGAGCATGTCATCGAGGAGGACGTGCATGAGGGCTTGGATACGATCATCCACTTCATGGATCCTGAGCCACATCTACCTCTACCGTCACGCTCCACTTCTTCTGCGGCTGAGCATCTACTTGAGCATATTGCCCCTATTCAGGGAGATTTTCATACTCACTCTCACTCCACATTTGAGTCTCGCTTTTCGCGTCCTATTTCTTTAGACTCATATATTTTTGACATAACATATCTCTCGCAGGACACATGATCTACTTCCCTTGAGGTATGTTGTGGTGTGTCACCACCTGGAGAGCCACTTCTCATAGAGAGCGAGAATTTGGTCGTTGCTAGTACAGAGGATAGCGACCCATTCTCAGGGAGTATTCGTCACACTTTTACTATTTTTCCATCTTATTTTGACGATTATCTCTGGGATACTTTTATTTTGGGGAAAGATTTTTTGCCATGGACTAATGCACCTCGTCCTTTGCAGGTTACAGGTGGACACCTACGAGGGATGCTTGGAGGTGCATTGCTTGGGTCCATTGGCACACGTGGCACATCGCTTCTGGCGGAGCCACAGAAGGAGCAGTTAGAGCAGCTACCTGCCCCACTTCAGATCTTGGATCCGCCTATGCTCAGGTGTATCCTAATCCAGTAGTGTAAAAATTTACCGCTTTCTAGTTTAGATTTGAATAATCTTGTCTCCTCTCATTAGCGAGGGGAGCGTATCTAGGATTTTCTTTTGCATCTTAATAACCCTTCATGTCGTGCCCTTCTATCATTTCACCCCACATCCTCTTCCGAGGAGAACGAGCAGACTGTCTCTCCTGCATTCTGATTTCTTTCTTTTCCGATTTTCCCCTAGCATATTTCTGCATCACATTGATCATATCATTTTGCTAGCATTGTCATGTTCAGCTTGGGGGAAATCGACTTTTGTGTGCATGTTTTCGTGTGTCGTTGTCGTGTGTTTGTGTCTTTGAGTCCTTCGTTGCGTTTTATATCTTTTATTTTGTATGTTTCTTTCTCTTTATTTTCCAGTTTCGTTCGCGTGTTTTTCGTGTTTTTCATTTTTTGTGTCCGTGCACCCCCCCCCATTTTCATTGCCCTCCTGTATTCACTACTATTGCATTGAGGGCAATGCAAGTTTCAGCTTGGAGGAGTCGCACTTCGTGCGTCATTTGTCTCTTTTTCTTCGTTATTTGAGTCGTTTTTCTCCGTGTTTTTCTTTTTCTTTTTCTTTTCTTCTTTTTATCTCTTTCTCCTAGAGATGAACCCTATGATGAATTGCCACGAAAATCACACGCGCACCTTGCACAGCTTTGATAATCACATTCACTAACCCTAGGATATCGAGTCCTCTTGCATTTCATGCATCGCGGGTCCACTTAGCTTTTTGTGAGTCGTGCGTCATGCCTAGCTGTTTGGTGTGCTTCTACCTTGTGATTATGTTTTATATACCTATCCTTAGTTGACCCCTAGATTATCATGCTTCGATTTGAATATGCGGAATTTGCTTCTACTATCTACTTCTATATGCATGCTATATTTATATCGTATATTTCAATTCGCATGTGTCGGGATTCCACACACAAGGACTAGGATAACCCATTTAGCCTATGCTCTGATTAGCGAGAAATATCTCCTTTGTCCAAATGTTTAGAATCCGATTTCATTTTTATTTTACTTGGTGCTAATCCCCTCGTCGTGTACCGTTCTCCCACTTGGGAGAGTACACATGTAAATATCCCAATTCCCAAAAATCCAAAAAAAGGGAGAAAAGAAAAGAAAAACCCAAAAAGATGAGAAATGAAAAGAAAAGAAAAAAAATACAAATACACAAAACCAAAAAAAATTCCAGTGTGAATATTTTCCTACTTGCCGTGAATAAGGGGAAGGCGAGAATTTGCACCGAGTGTTCTACTCCACATCTTCTCAACCTCCATCGTTTTCGAAAACACTTGGCATAGGGACCTTCTAGCGATTACATAGGCTATAGTGTGGTGATTTCCTAGTCCCTAGCTATGGAGTCCCCGATGCATGCTACGCTTCTATTCTTATACTCTTCTCATGCATGCTTGAGCTAATATTCACCGTAATTTCAAATTGAATCGATATTTGGGTCTTTCTTTGGGTATGTGTATATGGAGCTTTATTGCACATCGTAGATAGTGACACCATCTGCTAACACACGACCACACTCACTCGCGCTTCACTGCGTGGGCCCACGACACTTGTTTGGACTCACATTCCTTGGTTTAGTGTTGTGTTTTGTCGTATGCTTGCTTCGTGTGGCATGTTTGATTTTGTTGGCCCTTACGGGCGATCTAGGATTTAGAGTTTTCTTTTTCTCTCTTTTTCTCTATTTTTCCTCTCCGAGCTCCTACTCTCACTCGTCTTCCTCGAGGACGAGGAAGAGTTCAGCTTGGGGGATTTTGACGTGCGTTTATATTTCATATATTTGCGCACGTTTTCTTCCGTGTTTTTCCGTTATTTACCGCCGTCTTGTATTCGTTTTCTCATGTTTTCTTGTTTTCTTTCACTTTTCCTTGTTTTTGTATATTTGCAGGAATTTACAGCATTTGGGACATAAAACGACGATATCATGAGTCCCCGGAGCAACGGGAGGAGTCACGCGTGATCCAGGGGGTCAAACGACCAAGATTGCCATCTTTCAGCCCCCACCCGATCGGTTGGACACAGCCAACCAATCGGATGATGCACGCGTGTTCGACCCGGGGTAGAAGCTGAAGCCAAGTGAAGATCAACCGACCGGTTCGCCGACCGGTTGAACACAGCTGAGTTCTCGGGAATTTGGGCGTAATTCCAACCGATCGGGTGACTTATCACCCGATCGGTTCATCTGTAGCCACATCACCTCAAATATCCAACCGAAGGCTCCACCCGCTCTCCTCAGTGACCGGTTGAAGCTCCCGAAGGCGACGGCCGAAGCAACAAGCTGCTCACCCAATCGGTTGACATTTCAACCGATCGGGTGGCCTTTTCGTCCCCTTTCGCGCACCGCTGCTCATTCATTGAAGATCTGCTATCATTCCAGAAGGATTTTGGGTGATCTCTTATTTTTCTAGCGTCGGCATCGTCGTTAGCTTTCCAACGATAGGTCGCATGCCCAAATCCGATTTTTCTAGATTTTTCTGGAATTTTCTGAGCGCAGCTATGTGCTGAAATTGGCTGCTGTCTGAAATTTCACTTCAACCGATCGGTTGGGAGTCCAACCGATCGGTTGAAGTCAATTTCAGCAGTTTCGTTCTCTCTGTTTATTCCACACGATTGGGTGAGTTTTCACCCGATCGGGTGGGCCTGTTTTAACAGTTTTGAGTGGGTTTTGGACCCGAACTGTTAAGGGTTTTTTGGGGGCTTTTAAATAGGGGTTTGGGCACGACTTTGGGGAGCTCTCTTTCAGTTTTTCTAGGGCTTTTTGCCCCTTTCTCTTGTGAGTTTAGATTAGGTTAGATTAGGTTTTATCTTCTAATAAATCTTGTAATGGATTGAAGACTCAATTGCAAGCTAAGTGTTTTCTTCTCTCATTTTCTATTGTTTTGTGTTATTTTCTTTGTTGCTTGATGGTGAATGTTTGTTTGTCATTATTATTGCTTTCTATCATGTTCTTCACCATCGAGTAGTGTTTGATGAACCCTAATACGGGTTAGGGTAGGATTGATGCTTGGAAATTTACATTTGTCTTGGTTGCATGTCATGTGTTCGATGAAATGTGTCAATGGGGATTTCTAGCAATCTGGGTCCAATTCGTACGGCAACACGCTAGACGTGTTGGGGGTTGGGGTCCGGTGCTTGTCCAGTCAAGATCCGCTTCGATGTATTGCTAGAAATCACATTTGACCTATTTGGCCATTAGGGTTACGCGGGGGTGTTTCATTGTCATTGGCGGGAGAAAGACCGCCTCTGACCGTCGGGCCAAGGGGGAATAAACTTGGCGGTTGACTCCCTAGCCATAGCTCACGCCCCTAGTGTAGACATGGAGTCCTCGCGCGTGGGAACGGCTTGGACGAAGTGTTGGGAGTTATCATTGTGGCCTTAATGCTCCCGGTTGGAAGGTGTTAATGGACATGTGAATGCCCACCGTCCGGAACCGGGTAGGCCTAGCGTGCTTGGCACCGATCGGAATATCGGGCCATGGACGCTAGGTACCACCTTTTGGGGCAATGTCTCACCCTGGGTCAAGTCAAATGCCAAGTGTCATGAGTGCTCTAGCCCGTGTTGGCGGGGATTCATTTCGTGTCTTTTTCATTTCTTTTCTTTATTTCTACACTTCCACCCATATCATCCGCGTAGCTAGCACGCGACCTAGGCGAGGCTAGTAGCCACTCAAGCCATCCACCTCCCCGAGTTCGATAAACTCGCACCCTACACTAACCGTGCACTTGCGGTAAAACGACACCGCGCCCAAACCGTAAACGGGACGCCGGTCACTTACCTCTTACTCGTCCTCGAGGAAGACGAATAATCGGTACGCCGGGAGGAAAACAAAAAGAAAATAAGAAAACGAAAATAGAAAGAAAGGGAAAACAAAAAGAGAAGCGAGAGGAGAGTGCTAAGGATGATCGGTCAGATCTCAGGCCTAAATAGTATATCACGATGCTCTGAATGATAAACATACATGCTACTGGCAATTTCTAGCTTTACACATCATATGACTAGCATGCAGTGCAGGCAAATAATAGGGATCTACTGAAATAACACCATCAAATCATATCAATCTCATGCAATCCATAGAGTCTAGTATAAAGAAGTTGGCAACGCCCTTTTCAATCATAGATACACAAGGAGCATAAAGGAATCACACAACATGCAATATAGAATAGAAAAATCATGCCATTCAGACATTCATTTCGATACATGAAAAATCTCCAAAACTAAAGCAATTTGTAAAGTTTAGGTGTTATTAAACCTCCCTGATGTGTACCGTCTCCACTCTAATGTCATGCTCACTCATGTAATCAGTTGGTTTACCCCCCAAGCTTAGCTTGAGGCGTCGCATCAAGGAAAATGATGTGGAATTTTTATTTTTCTCTTCCTAGAATAAATGATAGCTTCTAACGAAATGATATAAAACAGTATCTATTCATTTTCTTTCTCTTTTTTATTTTCTTTTTCAAATATGAATATATACACATTTTTTTTCTCTTTTTTCTCTTTTTTTAATTAGAAGCTATACTTTTTCTTTTTGGGTTTGGGAAGTGAGATGCGGTAAAGATAGCTATGGGGGTATAACCAACTGATATGTAGAGATATAAATAGATATGTGGAGAAGGAAAATAGTAGGACTCTTGGTTCACTCATAAGAGTGTGCACAACAGTTTGATAAAATAAAACATTAACTAAACTCATATGTAGCATGTATATTTTCACTTCTCTAAATGAATACTGAAAAGGCATGCAAAGATAATCACAATATCAACATGCATGCAAACAGAAGTGACTGAGATAAGAAACATTGCCGACCGACTAGTTTGCAACCTAGTCGGTCAACCAACGTTCTTAGACCGACTAACGATAAACAGTAGCTTCAAGAAATTTAGAAAGTCAAACTAGTCGGTCCAAGAAGGATTGTCGACCGACTGGATCGTCATCTAGTCGGTCGATGCCCCTTCTTACACCGGCTAATAAGCACCAAAAGTTCCGATATGGAGCGCGGGGCCCCGGGATCGATTCCTAAGACTCCTAGGCTTGATCTATTAGTAAGATATGACCGTTATGAAGTCCGTCACGAATGACACACTTCGAAATCGACGATCCTAAGGAAGAAACGAGAAAATACGACGAATCGATCGAAAATGAAAGCTACGGAGACGAAAACCACGCACGAGGAGAAAATCCACCAAAACATATATTATATTATAATAAATCCGGATACATGAAAAACAGTCGTTACATCCTCCCTAACTTAAGAAAAATTCCGTCCTCGGAATTTCCAAACACTCACGAGTCCGGAAACAAAAGTGGGAAACGCTCTCGCATCTCATCCTCATTCTCCCAAGTAGACTCTCCAGGTGAGCCGTGTCGCCACATCACCCTCACAAGATTGACAATCTTGTTCCGAAGCGATTTCTGACGCCTGTCCAGAATCTGCACTGGATGCTGGTCATACGTCAAATCGGGGCGAACGGTAATCTCCGAAAAATCCACCGTATGAGACGGATCGCTAATGTATCGACGAAGCTGCGACACATGGAAAACATTGTGAACTCCTTCCAAAGATGGCGGCAAGGCCAAGCGATAAGCTACCTCACCAACCCTCTTCAAAATGTCAAACGGTCCAATGTATCGCGGGCTCAACTTCCCACGCTTCCCAAAACGAATCACACCACGATTCGGAGAAATCCTCAGAAACACATGGTCGCCCGGCTGAAACTCCAAGGGACGACGTTTAGCATCCGCCCAATGCTTAAAACGGTCCTGAGCAATTCTCAACCTCTCCCGAATATTCCTGACGATATCCACGGCCTCCACGATCATCTCAGGTCCCAACAGCTCCCGAACACCAACGTCATCCCAACTTAATGGCGATCGACATTTCCTCCCATAAAGAGCGGCGAAAGGCGCCATGCCAATACTCGCCTGGAAGCTGTTGTTGTAAGAGAACTCCACCAAGTGTAGATGGTCCTCCCACGAACCCTTGAAATCCAACATGCACGCCCTCAGCATGTCCTCCAAAATCTGAATCGTCCTCTCGGACTGGCCATCCGTCTGCGGATGGTACGCCGTGCTGAAACTCAGACGCGTACCCAAGCTCTTCTGCAAACTCTGCCAGAACTGAGATGTGAACCTCGTGTCTCTGTCTGACACGATACTCACGGGGACTCCATGAAGTCGCACAACCTCCTGCACGATTCACGTTACATCACTATCCAAACTAGGAAAAGGACATGAAACGGAGAGTAAAAGAATTTTACCTCCATATATCTCCTTGCTAGCGTCTCAGTGGACTGTCCCACTCGGAACGGAATAAAGTGCGCAGATTTGGTCAATCGATCCACGATCACCCAAATCGCGTCATTCTGCTTCGAACTCCGAGGTAGTCCAGTCACGAAATCCATAGTGATGTGTTGCCATTTCCACTCCGGAATCGGAAGTGGTTGTAGCAACCTGGCCGTACGCTGATGCTCCGCCTTCACTTGCTGGCAAACTAAGCACTTGGCTACACTCTGAGCCACGCTCCTCTTCATGCCATGCCACCAATAATTCAGTCGAAGATCCTGGTACATCTTGGTGCCACCAGGATGCACAGAATACGGCGAACTGTGTGCCTCCACCATCAACTCCTCTCTGACATCCCCAGCGGGCACACACAACCTGGCTCCAAACCTCAGCGAGCCATCCTCATGAATCAAGAAGTCAGTCCGCAGACCGGCTTCAACCTGCTCCCGAATCCTTACCAATTTCGGATCTCCAGCCTGACTTGCCTTAATCCGATCCACGATCGTCGACTGTACCTGCATGTACATCAACGGCGAAGCCGCTCCAGGAAGAACAACCTCAACACCAGACTTGCAAAAATCCTGCTGCAATTTCCACTGCGAGGTCAAAATCATCACCGCTGGAAGCCTACTCAAAGCATCAGGAACCACATTCACCTTGCCAGGGTGAAACTGCAAGTCAATATCGTAATCCGCCATAAGCTCCAGCCACCGACGCTGTCGCATGTTGAGCTCCTTCTGAGTGAAAATATACTTCAAGCTTTTGTGATCGGTGAAAATCTTCACTTTCTCACTCAGCAGGAAGTGCCTCTAAATCTTGAGAGCAAACACAATGGCAGCCAACTCCAAGTCATGCGTCGGATAATTCTTCTCATGAACCTTAAGCTGACGAGACGCATACGCCACAACATGTCCACGCTGATGCAGCACACAACCGAGACCCTTGCCAGAAGCATCGCAAAAGATCTTAAATCCACCGCTGCGATCAGGCACAACAAGAACAGGGGCAGTCGTCAACCTCTCCTTCAAAACACCAAAAGCATTCTCACAATTACCCGACCAAACAAAAGCAACATCCTTCCGCGTCAACCTGGTCATCGGCTCGGTAATACGAGAAAAGTCCCTAATGAATCGCCGATAGTAACCAGCAAGTCCAAGGAAACTCCGAATCTCAGACGCCGACGACGGAACAGGCCACTCCCTGATGGCCCTAATCTTCTCGGGATCCACAGAAATACCATCTCCAGCCACCACATGCCCGAGAAAAGCAACTCTATCCAGCCAAAACTCGCACTTTGAAAACTTAGCATACAACCGATGCTTCCTCAAGATCTCTAATACCGTCCTTAAGTGCGAGGCATGCTCTTCCTCCGACTTCGAATAGATCAGAATGTCGTCAATAAAGATAACGAAAAACTTATCCAAAAAGTCGTAGAAAATCAGGTTCATCAGATTCATGAAAACTGCGGGCGCGTTAGTTACGCCGAAAGGCATAACCACAAACTCATAGTGTCCATACTTCGTCCTGAACGCCGTCTTCGGAACATCTCCCTTCTTCACCTTCAACTGATGGTAACCACTCCTCAAATCCAATTTAGAAAACACCCTCGAACCTCCAAGCTGATCAAAAATATCATCGATGCGAGGCAACGGGTATTTATTCTTAATGGTCATCGCATTCAACTCCCAATAGTCCACGCACATACGACGCGAACCATCCTTCTTCTTCACCAACAGCACTGGTGCTCCCCACGGAGACACACTAGGATTGATATAACCCTTCTGCAAAAGCTCATCCAACTGCTTCCACAACTCTTCCAATTCTGCAGGTGCCATGCGATACGGTGCCCTCGAAATCGGCTGCGCACCTAGAACAAGATCAATAGAAAATTCTAGAGCTCGATCAGGTGGCAATCCAGACATCTCCTCGGGGAAGACGTCACCAAAATCTCGCACCACAGCTGGCCACTCCAGCTCCATCTGCATAGCCGCAACCTCCACCGGTCTGGCCCGAAATCTGACAGGACCAAGCGAGCTGCTACCACGACTGAACTCAAACACTGGATGTCCGGGAATCTCGAACACCACCTTCTTCTTCCGACAGTCGATCATAGCATAGAAGCTCGCAAGCCAGTCCATCCCAAGAACCGCATCATAGTTGATGATGTCGTGGACAATGAAATCAGCGAAGAGCTCATGTCCACAGACCACCAACGAGCAAGAATTGCAACCATGATGCACCGAGACCACGCCATTCCCTGTAACGATATTCCAACTCTTGGGAAGAGGGGACGTCGACAAGGAATGCCTCTCCACGAAGTTCCGAGAAATAATATACATCGATGCACCAGAGTCAAAGAGGACTCATGCAGGAAATGTGCACACCAAAACCACACCTAACAAGCAATTAACAATCAAACCCTATTCTAGCAAACAAGCATGTTCAAGCAAACAACACAATCCAACAATCAAGACCAGCTAGGAAAGTAACAGCTAGATTGAGGATTACCTGCGATAACCTCACCCACAGCCTCGTTCTCCACAGCGGTCATCAGAAAAGCCTGCCTCCTCGACAGAACAGCCTGCTGGAAAGCCTGCCTCTGCGGAACAAGAGCTGATCCACGTCCAGCAGGAACAGACGCCAGCTGCTGCAACGGCTGTGCTGCAACAGGTGCCCTCCGCAGCGAACCCGCATGCCGACAATCCTTCGCGGCATGGGAAGCATCACCACAAACCAAACACTGGCCCAGAAACTTCCGACACTGATCCTTGATGTGGCCAGGCTTGCCGCAGAAATGGCAAGTCTTCAGAATAGGCCCTCCTGGCCTCTTAAACTGAGCAGACTGATTAGGCCTGAATCCAGGTCTAACCACAGCCCTGGCCATCTCCATAGGCCTCTTCCCAGCACCAACAACAGACCCCCTCCTCTGGTTCACGAGCAGCTCCTGCCTCTTGGCAGCGACCAAAACCTTCTGATATGACTCCCGGTCAGAGGAGGTCACAAAACTCTGGAGCTCCGAAGCAAGCCCCTGCAGGAACCTCTGAGCCTTCTCCTCAGCGTCCTGCACCATCTTTGGTGCAAACCGACTCAGCGTCATGAACTCTTGGTGATACACGTCCACCATCAAGTTCCCCTGCTTCAAATCGATAAAACGCTGCAGCATCTCCTCCCTGGCAGCCTTCGGGAAGAACTCACCCTCAAATCTGGATTTGAAGGTAGCCCAAGCTATCGGCTCCACCAACAACTTCTCTTCCGCATCCCACCAATTCCGAGCATTATCCTTAAGTTGCCTCTTCGCCAAATCAACCCATCCAGCCGGGGTGATCTTGGCCATCTTCAGATTGTCCTCGACGTTCCGAATCTACTCATCGGCAGCCAGAGGACCCTCTGACCCATCAAAATATGCGGGACCCAGCTCCCGAAATTGCTTCGCTCCCGGCTCAGAGCGAGGAACATCCGGAAGAGCCCGGGCAGCTCAAGCAGGTGGAGCATTCTGGACTTGCAGAAGCACGCCCTGCTGCACCTGCATCATCTGGAGCATCATCCGCATCATCTCACCGCTGGTGGGTTCCCGCTCAGGCTCCTCATCACGAGGGAGCGCACCACTGCCCCCACCACGGGTGAAACGCCTTCCTGCCATCTAATGACGCAGAGAACGAATCAGATTAGACTCATAGCTTATGACATCGGACGTCGAACTTAGTTTATTGGACATTCTAATATTATTATCGGCATTCCAAAAATCGCAGTTACAGAAGGACCTGCATGGGCCACCAACAAAACCTGTCACGACCCGCTTCCCTAAAATGGAGGCGAGACGTGAAAAGGTCCGCACGAGAGTGGAGCTGTGAAGCCCCAAACCCGATAAGCGTCAATAAAATACAAGCAGGTCCCTGTAACCACGACGGAACAACAATAATAACACAAGGAGAGACTGAAATAAAAATCTCACATCTCATAAATTGTCCAACGAGAAAATAAGTCCAACATCCAGAAAAGCCACCAGGCTAAAAGAAAAGAGTCTAAAGGCCCAGAACAAGGCCAACAAAAGCAACGAAAACAAAGTATAGGTGCTACGCACCGATAACAAAACACTGTCTAACAAAGGTAAAACACAACGAAGACACTAGGACTGGTCCCCAGTGTCCACGTACTCCCCGTCAAACACAAGCTCGGGCTCGGCGTCAGCAAACACCTCGTCCTCAACAGGGTACTCAGGCTCAGGATCTAACATGTGTCACCCAAAAGAGTAAAGGGGCACATGTCAGCAAGTCTAAAAGACTTGGGCAAGGAAACTGAAAGTAAGGCAACTAGCAACCTAGCAGTTTTAGTATGCATGACATGGCAGTTATAACATGAGTGCACAATTAAGACATGGTGAACGATAAGTACAAGAGAACAATTATCGGGACAAGACAAGAGTAGCCAAGCTACTAACAATCTCAATCAATTCACTATTCACGTTGTTTTGTAGATGTTTATGCCCTTCGCTGAATGGTACAACATTCAGACCGATCGACACTAAACACAATTCACGTTTCACTATTGTTTGTAGATGTTTACGCCCTTCGCTGAATGGTACAACATTTCAGACCGATCGACACTAAACAATACCCCACCCCAAAGAGTTTACGCCTTACAACTGCAGTTGTTGATCAAACAGACCCCCAGTTGCCTGGCCGCTTAACTCTCACCCCCAATACCCACACGTAAACAAGCCAGGGTCCCTGCACATGAGCCCAGCAAGTGAGCCAGGGTTGCCCCGCACGGGAGCTTGTTTCTTAGTTCACAATTCAATATATCGAGCGTTGGGGTTAGCAACTCATTATGCTCGCTTCTGGTCACGAGCCAGGAAACACAAGTATTGTAGCGATGCTACGCAATCACGGAAACACTTAAAGAATGCAATGACATGACAATTAATTTGCGTACCGTTAATGGAAAGTAAACATGACATGGTAATTGTGCAACATGCTAAATGTCGGAACTAGCTTCGTTGTCAAGCTAGTTCCCCAATTTGCGCCTAGGCGAGTATCGTTTCGTCGCCTAGCCTCTTTTACGCCTAAAACAAGCAAATGGCCTAAAACATGGCCTAAACCCTAAGTAACAAGTTTCACTTGCCTAGCACCGGGGATGACGATCACGAAGGTTCGTCTCACGGATGCTAATCTACGGGGGAAATCGCTGTTATGGGGGAACAATCAACAAACAACATGAAATTTATTAGGGTTTCATAAAAATACAACTAGGTTATGAAAACAACGGTAGATCGATTTCTTACCGAGAGGAGGCGGAAGAAACACTCCGGGGAACCCTAGGATCAGATCTGGAAAAGATTGGAGAAGTTTGGGGAAACTAGGGTTTTGGGGGATTTGGGGATTTTGATGGATTTGGTGAGATTTTGGGGAAGATGAGAGGTGGATAGAGTGAATGGATGGTTTGGATGATGGATTTAGGGCTGGGAATGAAGGAATGAAACTTGGAGGAAGATGTGGGCTCAATGGGGGCGATTTTAGGGTTTTAGGTCGTGTTGAGGAAGAAGAAAACGTTTGGGAGGGGTTTAAATAGGATGGGCTGGCGGCTGCCCAGAAATTAGGGGTTTAACACAGGTTAGTCGGTCAAAGGGCAACCACTGACCGACTAGTTTGGCAACTAGTCGGTCGGTCGACCAACGCAGACCGACTAAGAGTAAACAGTAGCTACAGGTGAAAATAGAATTTAGAATTAGTCGGTCCATGAACAAATACTGACCGACTAGTTTAGCATCTAGTCGGTCGATGAACGTTCTTAGACCGACTAAGAGTAATCAGTAACTCGACTAAAATTAAGATGATGTGTTAGTCGGTTAAAGAAACATTGCCGACCGACTAGTTTGCAACCTAGTCGGTCAACCAACGTTCTTAGATCGACTAACGATAAACAGTAGCTTCAAGAAATTTAGAAAGTCAAACTAGTCGGTCCAAGAAGGATTGTCGACCGACTGGATCGTCATCTAGTCGGTCGATGCCCCTTCTTACACCGGCTAATAAGCACCAAAAGTTCCGATATGGAGCGCGGGGCCCCGGGATCGATTCCTAAGACTCCTAGGCTTGATCTATTAGTAAGATATGACCGTTATGAAGTCCGTCACAAATGACACACTTCGAAATCGACGATCCTAAGGAAGAAACCAGAAAATACGACGAATCGATCGAAAATGAAAGCTACGGAGACGAAAACCACGCACGAGGAGAAAATCCACCAAAACATATATTATATTATAATAAATCCGGATACATGAAAAGCAGTCGTTACAAATAGCATGTCAACAGAAATAAGCATCACAAAAGACTAATAAGGCCACAAGAGATATCATCATGCGGAAACATCCTTAGCAAAATAAAGAAAAAGGAGAGGAGAAAAAGGGAAAATAAAGAAAAAGAGATGCATGCATGGTAAAAATAGGAAATATGATGCAAAATGAGAAAAAAGAAAATGACGTGAAAAAACGGTGGAAAAGTGAAATAAAAACTGAAATAAGGAAAGAAAATGTAAAAGGAAAAATAAAAAATAAAGCGGTAGCGCTCATTCCCCAAGCTAAACCTAGCAGTGTCCTCACTGCTAAGAAATCGCTCGTGAGCAGGAGATGATGCTAGAGGGGTGGGGGTGTGTGGGGGAATAAAATAAAAATAGGATAAACAAAAATGTGCAAAAAGAAATAAAAACAAAAACATGACATGGTGCAATGCGGAATGAAATATGCTGCATGAGTGGCGCCTCCTCCAAGCTATGTAAAAGTAGGGCCCCGAAGAGACAGAGGTGCACTAAAAATATAGGGGAGGCAAAAGCCGGTAAGGACTACATCAAGCAGAGGCACCACCCTCTGGGGGTGGTGATGGGTCCCTCTACTGTGGACCAGGGGCGATGGGTGGTAGGTCCGGCTGGAAATCATGGGGTGGGCTGGCGATGATATCGACGGTGGCAATGCAGGGCTCAACAAAATGTAAGACTAGGGTAGAAAGTGGATCTACTGTGACAGACGACTCAAAAATGGTAGAAACAGGCTCTGCAGAAGCCTGAGGAAGTGAAGTACTGAGTGGTGTAGAGTGTGTCACAGTGTCCGTCCTGGGAGGCGGAGCTGGTGCAAGGATAACAGTAGGTGGGCCACGGTGACGAAGCAAGTCAATGATAGAGGTGAGATCCGACTCGACTCTGGATCTGTGTGTCACCGTCGCGAGCAAAAAGTTATCGAAATCTCGCTGTAAGCAGGAAGTCGACTCCTCTAACGCGGTCAGGTGAGCGTCGTCAGTACGAGAGTCGGGTGGAGAGCGAGGAAAGCGTCTGTGAGACACCACTCTCATGAATCAGCCCTATGCAACTGATGCAAGGTGCCAAGCATGGAAAGTAGGAGAGGGTGAGCTCGAAAGTAGCTCAGAGACGGTTGAAGAAAGAGCCGTAGTCGACACAGAAGTGTAGACAGACGTCGACACGCTCTCGGTAAAAATGGCAACTAATGCGGTGGGAGTGGTGTAGTGCCCTAGAAAGCCACTGCACATGTACTAGAGGGGGGGGGGGGGTGAATAGTACTTTTAAATAATAGGGAGAGTTATTCCTAATTATCGTGCAATTAACAAACAATAATACGGAATAACAACGATCAACAAGAATAAATGCAAACACAAACAAATGGTTTAATGGGTTCGGATCCACCCAAGTCTTCCCGACTTGTTCCCTGTGATCCTACGTCCCAACCACCCGGATCCCTTCCGGATACTTGAGTTAGAAACCCTAACTCAAGATTTCCAAAATAACCACTTGCGAAAACCTCACAAGTGCAATCGACCTACAATCGATGACCGTGACTCCCACAACCCGGGATCACGCAAAACCTCTCACAACCGAGAGTGTACAATTCAAATATAACTGAAATGAAATGCTTACCAACAAAATACATATGCCTTGAGATTTCTTACCAAATTAGGGCAAAGAGGATTTTGATGGAGGAAGAGTCACCAAACCCTAGCTTCAAGAAGATGACCAGCAATGGAAGCCTAGGGATGAGATGGATGACCTAGAATCAAGCCCTTGGCTTGGAAGGCTCACAACCAACGAATCTCTCTTGAGGAATAAGAGTGAGGGAGAGAGTCTTGAGAATGTGAGAGCTTGAAGAAGAGAGTTGAAAAACTTCTCTTTGAGTCAATAGAGCTCTGGAAATGGCAGCCTTGGATCCTATGAAATAACCCCTCCAGGTATTTAAAGGATCAAGGGAAAAGAGAGAGAGAAACGTCGCTTTCAAATCTCCAACGGCTCTAATCTGAAGCAGACTAGTCGGTCTAAGAAGGATCATTGACCGACTAGTTCATCAACTAGTTTGTCGGTGATTCAACATGGACCGACTAACAGCTCGACAGCCAAAAGGTCGAAGTACAGGAAATGACAACTAGTCGGTCTAAGAAGACTTGCCGACCGACTAGTTTCCCAACTAGTCGGTCGGTGAGTGATCTTGGACCGACTAACGTCAAAATAGAATAGGTTGACTTCAAGATGACTTAGTCGGTTTAAGAACAAATGCGGACCGACTAGTTTCTCAACTAGTCGGTCGGTAAACGTTCTTTGACCGACTAACTCGAAACAGTAGCTCAGGATGAAAAAGACTGAACACAACTAGTCGGTCCAAGAAGGATTTCTGACCGACTAAATCGTCATCTAGTCGGTCGGTGATCCTTCTTTGACCGACTAACTGTAGTCATAGAAAGAGCTGAATTAGAGAAGGCAAACTAGTCGGTTCAAGTAGAGTTGTCGACCGACTAAATCGTCATCTAGTCGGTTGGTGACCCTTCATGAACCAACTAACATGCACTCGAAGCCGAGGGAAAGAGCGATAGGCTTCGGGAAAGTTTCTAATGGCTTCTATGATAATCCTAACTCTAAGATATGAGCGAAATGAAGATTATAAAGTAAGTCCTACTCAAGGCTTAACATTCTAATCTATGAAGCTAGAAGACTATAAAATAAACCTTACGAGCCGTCTTCAAAGCTTCAATCTTCATTCCTCTTGACTTCAATATTGCTCCTTGATCTTCAACGAAGTTCCAGGCACACGATCACGCGTATTGAGAAGTCTTGAGATGTCGCTTTTGATGTACGTGGTATTTTGGCGACGATCTCCATAACTGCGCTCACAAATTGTTAGTTCAAGATATATTTATGTTTGCTCATCATCCAAAACCAAATCCGGGGAGTCCAATACTCAACATTCTCCCCCTTTTTGGTGATGACAAACCAACATAAATAATAATAAAAAATAATGAACTAAATGGAATATACTTACTCCCCCTGCATTGATGACACATTAGTTCCATATGAAATAATAAGCACATACATCAAGCAGACGAGCAAAGATAAAATTCAAATCCAATATTTGAAATTTAGGATTTGAAATCCATTTTTATATCTTAACTCCCCCTGAATCTAACATATCAAATTAGATTCATGGTGTAAATTATCATTTAGCACATGGCATTATTATGCCATTATTATATCTCTCCCCCTTTGGCATAATCCAAAAAGAGCGGGAGGAAGCCAATGTAAATAAATCATGGCCAAATAATTCATTAAGCATGGGAGTCGAAGAATACGACCACTTTTCATATGACACCAAAATAAAATTTGAATAAAATCAAAGCGTGTCAATGAGACAATAGTCGAAAATCGAAAACTTAACTCATCAAAATATCAAATGTAAATTCACTTATTGATGAAGTGAATTTACTCTCCAATATCAACATTTATAGCTATTTTAGTGCATGGAAAACAATTCTATGTTTTCATACAACTAAAGCTATTGAATCTAAATAAATCGTCGAGCGACGAAATCAATATCAGAGACATACATAAAATGTGCACAAAGGAATGATCCATCAGAAGAGTGGTGCACATCATAGAATATCAAATGACACAATATCGATCGAAAATGAACATAAAGTAAAAGCACATCAAAACTAGGTGAAGTGTGCGATGAGAAGTGACAAGGTGATAAAAGTAATACGAAAATCATCATAATAATTTTTAAAACATGTCATGCCAAAAATAGATATGAATTTCAAAGCATTTATGGCATTCACAATTCTATCATGCTAGGAGAAACAAAATGATACCAATGTAAAGAAATAGATTTTAACCAAGCATGCATTCAACCCTCATGGATACCAAATGTAATATCATACTTACAACATTAAGCTCCCCCTACATTGGTGCATTACCCAAGCACCATTAACTCCGTTTGAATGAAAGTCTTCACAAATCGAGGAGTTGGTAGGGTTGGTATCACGCGGTGGATTGAACCTAGAAAACTTCATTTTGGTATCCAAAAACCCTTTTGGATCCAATGGGTTAGACAACAAATTTGAAATACGAAATTAAAATAATTGTAGCCCATGAGTTAATGTAATCAAAATCAATTTTATAATCAAATGCCTTGGTACACATAACATGATCATAAACTCATGGTACCAAGCATTGAAGAGTTAAAGGAACTAACCCTTCGGAAACCAAGTCCAAGAGGAACTTGACTTCCCAACATAATCATCATTCAAAATAACATCGCTAATATATGATTGACATAAACATTCATATCATGATTGCTAGTGTTCTTGGGACCCCAAATAGTGTAAATTTTGGGAATCCTCTTCCTAGTGGTTGCATGCACAAAAGGTTGATTTCTATGTGGTGCATATGGCCTAGGAGCATGAGATCTAGCAATAGTATGATGATGTGTGTATGCATGGGGATGATTATGAGAGTAGGCATGCACATGTGGATGAGATGTTTGAACATAAGTATTAGGATGTGCATGAGCATGATTACGTGCATGTGGGTGTCTCATATGAGTGTTTGCACGTGCTCATGGGTGCGGAGCATAAAAATCATTATTAGCATGCACGGGTGGAGTAGGATGTGTGTTCCTACGTGGCATAGCATGTGAGTACAAAAATGCATGACCCCTCTTTGGAGGTCTACCCAAAGTGGGTTTCTTTCCAATCGGGGGTGTGTACGAAGTGGAAGCACTATTGGTAGGAGAACTACCAATGGGGTGTTTTCTCCCACTCGTCGAGGCATCGGATGTCGGCCTAACAAAGGTGGTAGGCGATTTGGATGAGTCTCCCATCTTATACCCCAAGCCAATGTGGTGTTTGGCCGGAAGTAAGTCATGTAGGATATTATCCAAATGGCCCTTACCTTTATTGAAATCATTGATACGGCCTAACGTGCACTCATACTTCTCTTTGAGAGAATGCAAAGAATCATCCAAAGTGGATACTTGCGATGTGAGTGCATAAACACGTAATTTGAGATTCTTATTCTCAATACTCAAAGTTGAGTTTTGAGACGTCAAATCCGCTATCACATGTTCATCCGAATCCTCAACAAGAACATGCTCAAGTTGAGATTTGAGGGACTTCACCTCATTTCTCAACAAGCCATTATGAGTAAGCAAACTTGCTTTCTCATTGGCGAGTGTCTCAACAATGGTGTCATTGTTGGTGATGGTAGATTTAGGAGAGGTTTGGAGGCTAACAAGTTCATCTTTGGTCTTATTATATCTATCTACTAATTTAGTAAATTTAGACCAAATTTCTTGGTTTGCTAACCTCATTTCATCAATAGTAGGTTCTCCGCTTCCATCCTCGCTACCATCCTCGCTTTCATCCTCGCTATCATCGAATGAGGACTTTCGAACTTTTGCCTCATTAGCCATGAAGCAAAGTTTTGCTTTCTCCACTCTTCCATCATCCGACTCTCCACTTGAGGAATCCTCTTCGGAGTCGGTGAATGTGCCAACAAGTCCTTTCTTGTACTTTCTCGACTTGTCGTACTTCGATGCTTTCCCCTTCTCCTTGTGTTTGTAGAGAGGACAATCCGGTTTGATGTGTCCTGGCTTGTTGCATTTATAACACACGGGAGTAGAAGCATTAGTCGAACTAACTTTAGATTTATTCAAAGATATACCTTCTCGGAGGAATCGATCGAACTTCCTTGCCATACGGGCAATGGATTCCATGTCCAATTCGTCTTCCGATTCTTCATCATCGGTAGATGGAGCGGCCTTGAAGGCAATCGCCTTTTTCTTTGGCTCATCTTGCTTCAAGTACGCTTTCATCTTTTCCTTCATTCGGATCTTACTATCCTTGCGTACCTCGTAAGACAACAAGGTACCCATTAGTTGTATGACGGTATATTTATTCATGTCGTTACCTTCCTCGATGGCGAAGGTACGCTTTTCCCAATATGATGGAAGACCGTCGATAATCTTCGTGACTTTCTCCTTTTGGGTATAGACCTTCCCAAGAGCTTCCAAGTCGTTGGATATATCCACGAAGCGAGCGTAATATTCCTTCATGGTTTCGCCCTGCTCCATATGAAACAACTCAAATTCTTTATTAGCAACGACGAGTTTAGAATCTTTTACCGTACTCGATCCTTCGTGCAATATGAGGAGTTGGTTCCATATTTGATATGCACTCTTACATGTGCATATCTTGTTGAAGTCCTCGGGCTCCAACGCACAATTCAAGGCAGTCATTGCCTTGGCATTGGCTACTTCCGCGGCGACCTCCGCGGGAGTCCACTTCGCAAAATCTTCTTCGAAAGGCTCGACATACTCCGTCATGGTGGCTCTCCATAGTGAAGCGCTCCGGAGGAAAATTTGCATCCGGAATTTCCAGTACCCGTAGTTGGTACCGCTGAAGTGTGGAGGCCTGACGGAGGACAGTCCTTCTATAACTGAAGAAGCTCCATCACGGTTCCTGAAGACGTTGTAGTCGTTGTTCGTCATAGCTCTCAACTATGGCTATGTGTGGCTTTGAACTTGGCTCTGATACCAATTGTAGTGCCCTAGAAAGCCACTGCACATGTACTAGAGGGGGGGTGACTAGTACTTTTAAATAATAGGGAGAGTTATTCCTAATTATCGTGCAATTAACAAACAACAATACGGAATAGCAACGATCAACAAGAATAAATGCAAACGCAAACAAATGGTTTAATGGGTTCGGATCCACCCAAGTCTCCCCGACTTGTTCCCGGTGATCCTACGTCCCAACCACCCAGATCCCTTCCGGATACTTGAGTTAGAAACCCTAACTCAAGATTTCCAAAATAACCACTTGCGAAAACCTCACAAGTGCAATCGACCTACAATCGATGACCGTGACTCCCACAACCCGGGATCACGCAAAACCTCTCACAACCGAGAGTGTACAATTCAAATATAACTGAAATGAAATGCTTACCAACAAAATACATATGCCTTGAGATTTCTTACCAAATTAGGGCAAAGAGGATTTTGATGGAGGAAGAGTCACCAAACCCTAGCTTCAAGAAGATGACCAGCAATGGAAGCCTAGGGATGCGATGGATGACCTAGAATCAAGCCCTTGGCTTGGAAGGCTCACAACCAACGAATCTCTCTTGAGGAATAAGAGTGAGGGAGAGATTCTTGAGAATGTGAGAGCTTGAAGATGAGAGTTGAAAAACTTCTCTTTGAGTCAATAGAGCTCTGGAAATGGCAGCCTTGGATCCTATGAAATAACCCCTCCAGGTATTTAAAGGATCAAGGGAAAAGAGAGAGAGAAACGTCGCTTTCAAATCTCCAACGGCTCTAATCTGAAGCAGACTAGTCGGTCTAAGAAGGATCATTGACCGACTAGTTCATCAACTAGTCGGTCGGTGATTCAACATGGACCGACTAACAGCTCGACAGCCAAAAGGTCGAAGTACAGGAAATGACAACTAGTCGGTCTAAGAAGACTTGCCGACTGACTAGTTTCCCAACTAGTCGGTCGGTGAGTGATCTTGGACCGACTAACGTCAAAATAGAATAGGTTGACTTCAAGATGACTTAGTCGGTTTAAGAACAAATGCGGACCGACTAGTTTCTCAACTAGTCGGTCGGTAAACGTTCTTTGACCGACTAACTCGAAACAGTAGCTCAGGCTGAAAAAGACTGAACACAACTAGTCGGTCCAAGAAGGATTTCTGACCGACTAAATCGTCATCTAGTCGGTCGGTGATCCTTCTTTGACCGACTAACTGTAGTCATAGAAAGAGCTGAATTAGAGAAGGCAAACTAGTCGGTTCAAGTAGAGTTGCCGACCGACTAAATCGTCATCTAGTCGGTTGGTGACCCTTCATAAACCAACTAACATGCACTCGAAGCCGAGGGAAAGAGCGATAGGCTTCGGGAAAGTTTCTAATGGCTTCTATGATAATCCTAGCTCTAAGATATGAGCGAAATGAAGATTATAAAGTAAGTCCTACTCAAGGCTTAACATTCTAATCTATGAAGCTAGAAGACTATAAAATAAACCTTACGAGCCGTCTTCAAAGCTTCAATCTTCATTCCTCTTGACTTCAATATTGCTCCTTGAGCTTCAACGAAGTTCCAGGCACACGATCACGCGTATTGAGAAGTCTTAAGATGTCGCTTTTGATGTACGTGGTATTTTGGCGACGATCTCCATAACTGCGCTCACAAATTGTTAGTTCAAGATATATTTATGTTTGCTCATCATCCAAAACCAAATCCGGGGAGTCCAATACTCAACAAGTGGTGCCAGAAAGTGGAATGTGTGGACCTAAAGAGATAGGAACTGATGCAATAAGGTCCGAAAGAGGTGGGAGGGTGGGGCAAGATCGTGGATGGGAGAGTCAAGATCTATGGGTGCGTCAGTAAAATGTATATCGGTGCCCTCCGGCACCGATACAGAGATAGAAGAAATCTGAGTCTCGGGGCAGGAGGTGAAGACAGTCCCCGAGGACTCGGCGGAGGTAGATACGGCGGAAACAAAAGCGGTGGAAGAGGCGGCTCCAGAACTGATGGGTGAGCTGGTGGGACAGGGAGGCCTGTAACTAATGCAGCTATGTCAAGGAGCTTGAAAACCGGGGAGTGGGAGACCGAGTCGTTGGCAGGTGCCTCAACAGGTGCTCCGGGGGCTCGAGAACGTGGATGGGAGGGAGTGGGAAGACCTGAGGAATCATCCAATCAAGCTGGACGGTGGGGATGTGTGTCAGGTGAGGGGTGGGTAGAACCATGTGAGGAGTATGGGTGGTGCCTACTAGATACAGCCAGTGACGAACACCGTGTGGTCGGATAATGTGCATGTGCTCGAGCACGCCAATGGTCAAGCGTG
The DNA here is from genome assembly GCA_030789695.1 of Scilla litardierei. Classification (NCBI taxonomy): domain Eukaryota; kingdom Viridiplantae; phylum Streptophyta; class Magnoliopsida; order Asparagales; family Asparagaceae; genus Scilla; species Scilla litardierei. The sequence continues at coordinate 81,390,570 of CM061142.1, read as the reverse complement.
TCGGGCCGGCGGGATGGTGAAGGTCAGCTGGAATGTGAATATCTAGCATCCGAGCAAAAATAGTGAAGAAGCCACCCAGCAAATGTCTGCGGCATGGTAGCTGATGGCAGTCTGGTAAAGTCGGTGACACAGCCAGTGGGCTGCGTCAGAGAGCATGAATGGTCACAGAGAGCCGTCAGTGTGGAAACGAAGAGGCCGAGTCATACGCATAAGATGGTTAAGCTCAGGAAGGGACATGGTCCCGACCTTAGGTCTGTAGAAAATGGTGCAAGGTAGGTGCCGCTGAGCGTAGCGAAGGCATGGGTGCACAATGCATGATGCCTTCGCCCGGCTAGTGCGATACTATGGAAGTCCAGAAATACGCTCCCAAAACTCTCGAGAGTCAAAAGATTCAACGTCAAATGTGGGCGAGAAGGCTAGTCTGGGCTCTGGGACGGCATGGAAGTGAAAATACTCCCGGATCATAGCAAAAGTGACAGTGCAGTTGTGATCCAGGACGCAGAAGGTGATGCCGTCACCTTCTGGGGTGAGAGCGAGGGAGCTGAGACCCTCGAGTGCTATGTGGGTGTAGGTCGGAGCATGGAAACCGAGGAATCGGTCGAAACCGATCGCTCGGTACAGGTGGTGAACTCCCTGTAGGAGTCCCAGGGACCTAAGGGCATGCACGTCTATGAACACGGTAGGAACGAGACGGTGCTGGAAGAGCCTGTAAAAGCGCTCCCAGTGTGCAGGGTCTCGAAACACGATGCCATAACTCGGGAGACGTGTGGGGATGTCATCCCTGGTGGGTGCGGGGGTGTGTGGGTGATGTGGTAGAGACGGTGGAAGCAGCGGTGGAAGGGACATGGTCTGTGGTGGTGGGGATCACGGCTGACGTGACATGTGTGGTTGGGGGGTGGTGGTGTGAGCTGTGGTAGACGGTGTGGTAGTGGCGGAAGTGGTGGTAAGGCAGACACGACGTGGGGGTCGGGAAGAGGAGGCACCAGATGATGGCCTCTTCCCGCGAACGGGGGTTGTGGTGGCTCCGCGTGTGCGAACCATCGCGTTGCGTGTAGTATGATGATACGGTATGAAAAATAGAGAAGGGAACGAGTGTACCGTATGCGCGAGGGATGCGAATGATGCGAGTGCACGAAAGATCCCCCAAGCTAGTCTGCACAGCTGCTACTGACGTAAGAAGAAAGTACCTGCAATTCGAAACGATAAAACCGTCAGTTAATCGAGTAAAAATGGGTGATACGCAGATATTAGGTGACTCGGACCGAGCAGTGGTACTGCTCGGTCTGAGTTGTGCTACTTGGTGGGAGGTTGTGACTGAGCAGACGAGCTGCTCGGTCTGTGCCCTAGGGCACATTTGAGGGGAAATTGGGGCGATGTACGACGATCGTCGGTGGGGAGAGGGGGGGGGGGGAAGCGGTGGGGGTGGGGGGTTTTTAAGACGGGGGGGTTTGTGGGGAAGGGGTCGGCGACGACGGCGACGGCGGCGGTGCCGTCGACGGTGCCGTCGACAAAATAGGCGAATGGGGGGGGAAGGGGGGTCGGAGAGATAGAGAGGGTGGAAAGAGAGAGATAGGGGTGGGGTTTTGTGGGGAGGGGTAGGTCGGCGGCACCGTCGACGGTGCCAAAAACTTGACGCACCCGTAACCTACACCTAGGTTCCACCTGGCGGTGTCACGATCGCCAGGCGTGGTATGGCCCCTAGGCTTCAATTTCGGGATCAATCCGCAGGCGGATGGTGTCGAGTTATAGTATATAAGATGTTGAATCCCACAGGGACGGTGATAGTGTCAATTGGTTCTCAGTTTATCTCTAAGTTTTGAAGTGAGATAGCTATCGGGGTAAAAGATTTGTTTGGGTTGATGTTGTTGTTGTAATACTAATAAAAGGGACTAGGGCTTTAGGGATCGCTGCTAGGATCGTTGAGGGTCAATGTTGGAATAGGATCCTTGCATTGCATTAGGGCTAGGGAATTAATCCCCCAATTCGTACCACTCTTGTGTGTTAGAATTGTGGGGTATTTCGGTGGCTCTCGTTGACGCAATGGCGGTAGTCGTCAACATAGCGGTATAGTTCGTTGATGGATCCCCTCAAGGCACGAGCCGAGCATGGTCACGAGCCTCGGTTGGATCCACCGATTTCCCTATTCGAATCCCTAGATACCCCTTAAGCACATCATTTCCACAGACCGTGGGCATGATCTCAGTACGGGTTACCTACGGATTCGGTAGGATCTACCGAAATACTACCATATGTCCCTAATTCAATGAAGGGATACAGATCTACATTTTCCCTATTAGATCCTAGGGCTAACCCATCAACCCTAGAATAATCTACTCACTCATGGTATCGTTAACGGACAAAAACATCATTCTTAGAGAAGAAAACATTATAGCAACCAAAAGATTAGGGCTAAAAGACTTACATCGAGAATTCAATAGGAATTGCAGATCCAGAAATAATTTCAGATTCCAAAACGCAAGAACAATCCAAAATAAGCGTAATAATCTCACTGTATTTGATTCAAAATCTTCTTACAAAAATTAGTTTAAGAATCCCTACAAAAAATCGCCTAAGCTCCTTGTCAAAATCTCCCCCCTAAAAAAAACCCTAATGAAAGTTCGCCCTCAGTCCCTGCACAACTCCCAGCTTCGAAGCCCAAAATCGCACGCATCATGGCCTCAGAAAAACATCCCAAAAAAGCCTTTGGGTTGCCGACCGAGTAGGTGACTCGGTCGAGTAATGAGCTGCTCGTTCGATGGCTTGGCCCGTGCAGATGAGCTGCTCGATCGAGCACTACAGAAATCTTCGAAGACGTTGCTCAGCCTACCCGGACGGAGTAAGCTCTACTCGGTCCAAGTAGGCGTCGACTCGGTCAGCTGCTCAGGCCGTGTCGTGGCTTTCTTCGGCTTGGGGAAATTGAGGCTGCTTGACCGAGCAGCTGAACTGCTCGGGCCGAGCCAGCCAGTATCAGCTCTGTTCTCAAACTGAAATGGCTCGGTCGAGCAGCTGAGCTGCTCGGACCGAGCATTTTCTGGGAAACTGCTGGGGAACTGCTGGGGCTGTCTCTCTCTCCTCTGCTCTCTCTCTTCTCCTCCAATGGCCCCAGAAGTGTGGCGAACTCCTCCAGAGCCTCGCCAATAAGATCACGAGCACGTTAGATGTGTCCATACCCAAGTGGGGTCCAAAATCGCTCCAAAATCCCTTAAAACTCACAAAACACTACGAAACTCGAAAATATCGTCAGAAATGCAATATCGTAGTAACACGAGGGATTGGTATGCGAAAATGGCATGAGATGCAATGGAATAATGATATGAAAATAGTATAAAATGTGGACACATCAGTATGTCCTGCAAGAGATGAGTTATGTTAGTCCAATTTAGTTTAAAATTCTTCGCCACAAACATATTCCAAATATAGTCATCAAAATAGGTGAAATAAAGTAAAGCATGTTGATGACTACTCCCTGAAAGATATGCACTATGCTCGGTATGATGCTTTGTCATTGTGGCGAGGGATAAATGATTTTGGAAAAAAATGGGGGAAAAGAGTGGATCAGGCTCCATAGCGATAATCTCTAAACACGTGTCCCTAGTCGTCTGCTTCTCCTGTTTATCCAAAATTGCTAACGTATCCTCTCCTTTGCACACACTTCCAGCCATGTTAATGTTCTGATTTATGCCTTCATCGTGACATGGCTCGCTCGATATACCTGCAATAGAAGATGAACTCATATTAGATTCTTGAAATTGAATTTCAAAAGAATTACCTTCTTCTAAGCAGGTGGCAATCAGAGTAAGATTTTCAATAGATTGTTGAATTTGCCGAATCCGAACAAAGAAGTTCTCTTGGAATTGATGGGATGTAGCCTCATGTGTCTGAATGAGCAATTGAACTTCCTTTTTCAAGGATTGCAATGGTACGTCTACGCTTTGCTCCCCTTGATCAAGGCATGAAGGCTTCATTGAATCACCCTCTGAAGTATCTTTAATGATCCGATCAGTCTCTTGTAGGGACTCCATGTATTTCCACGCCTCCGTCGGCGTCATAACACCCAAAAATTCCTATAGCTGTGGTCGTAGTCCATATAAGAAGGACTCCATAAGCTCTTTCTTTGTGAACCCATGCTGCGGATAGCTCGATATTATGGCTGTGAACCTCCTCCAGGCCTGAAAGAAATTTTCACAATCAGTCTGATTAAAACCAACGATCTTAAACTTCTCCATCCTATGTTTGTGTGCAGCATTGTACTCTACATCATACCTGTCACGCCCCGCTTCCCTAAAATGGAGGCGAGACGTGAGAAGGTCCGCTCAAGCGTGGAGCTGTGAAGCTGCACGCCTGATAAGCGTAAATTTAGTATAAGCAGGTCCCTGTAATTGCAAACGAAACAACAACAATAATAATAATAAGGTGAGACGGATATGAAATACCAACCCCACAGTTTGTCCACAAAATATTCAACATCACAGAAAATCCACCAGTCTAAAAGAAAGAGTCTAAAGGCCCAGAACAAGGCCAAACAAAACACAAACATAACAGAGTATCAAACTAGGTGCCACGCACCGACAACCTAAGCAATCTAACAAAGACTAGACGTAGACACTAAGACTGATCTCAAGTGTCTACGAAGTCCTCGTCCAACACGGGCGCAAGCTCGGCGTCCGCAAACACCTCACCCTCAGCAAGTAACTCTGGCTCGGGGTCTAACATGTGTCACCCAAAGGAGAAAAGGGGCACATGTCAGCAAGTCTAAAAGACTTGGGCAAGGAAACTGAAAGTAACTAACAACCTAGCACTTATAATATTAAACAATGACATGACAGTTTAGTTTGATGCAGCAGTTTAAAAAGAGAATGTCACGCACTCACGATGTAGCGAAAGCTACCAATTCACTAATCACTTATCACTTATCACTGTCTATCACTTAGTGCATAGAGAGTCCACCTGCTGGCCAGCTCGTGGCTCAGGCCGCTTATCTCTATCACTATTATTCACTTGTGCACTAGAGATTTCGCCTGCTGGCCGGAGTGGAGGATCAGGCCATCTCGGGGCTCAGGTGGCCGCATATCTCTTACCCCACCCATATGTGTCGAGCGTTGGGGTTTCCAACTACAGGGTTCGCTTCTGGAACACGAGCCAGGAATATAAGTATTGTAGCGTGTGCTATACAATCACGATGACTAAACAATATGCAATGCCATGAACAGATATTTGCGTACCGTTAATTGAATTTAAACATGACATACAAACATGATGAAGGTGACAGACCAAGCTTCGTTGTCAAGATAGGTCAATGGCGTCTAAACGGCTATCCTTTCACCGTCTAGTCTCTTTTACGCTAAATCAAGGGAAATGGCCTAAGACATGGCCCAAATTAAGAGACGCAAGTTTCACTTGCCTGATACCGGGGTTGACGAGCAATGAAGATCGTCACAAGCTAAACTACGGGTGGATCACGGATATAGCAAAACAATTATTAGAACAATGATTCTAAATCGTTTTCTTAATGGAACCCTAATCATCTAATAATCCATTTTATTAGGGTTTCTCAATGTCAATGTGGGTTATGCTAAAACTAAAGGAATCGAGTATTACCGTGAAGAAACGAAGGAACGATGCCGAGCAACCACGGCAACGGAAGAACGATCCGGCTCAGGTCTGGAAATGAGGGAAAAATCTGGAGAAATGGGGTTTGATGTGGATTTTGGGGGTTTGATGAAGGTTTGGGGAAGATGGAAGGTGGGTTGTGACAAGGGAGGGGTTGGATGATGGAGGATGAGCTTGGGATGAAGGATTAATGGTTTGAGGAAGATGTGGGCTCAATGGAGGAGGAATTAGGGTTTTAGGTCATGAGGAAGAAGAAGAAAAAGTTTGGAGGGGTATTTATAGAGTTTGGTGGCGGCTAGGGCAAAACTAGGGTTTACAGCACTGGTTAGTCGGTCAAAGAACAACCACTGACCGACTAGTTTGGAAACTAGTCGGTCGGTTGACCAACGCAGACCGACTAAGAGTAAACAGTAACCCAGACGAAAATTAGGATTTAGATTTAGTCGGTCAAGGAACAATTACCGACCGACTAGTTTGACATCTAGTCGGTCGATGAACGTTCTTGGACCGACTAAGAGTAAACAGTAACTCGACTGTACAGAAGAACTAAGAATTAGTCGGTCTGAGTACAAAACTTAACCGACTAGTTTAACAACTAGTCGGTCGAAAGATGAACTTAGACCGACTAAGAATGAACAGTACTGATACCAAAAATTAGTAATTGAGTTAGTCGGTTAAAGAAGCATTGCTGACCGACTAGTTTGCAACCTAGTCAGTCAACCAAGGTTCTTAGACCGACTAACGACAAATAGTAACTCCTGAATAACTTTTCAAGCCAGCTAGTCGGTTCAACAAGGTTTTCCGACCGACTGGATCGTCATCTAGTCGGTCGGTGCCCCTTCTTACACCGGCTAACGTGCACCAAAAGTTCCAAAATGGAGCGCGAAGCTCCGGGATGGGTTCATAAGTCTCCTAGGCTCATTCTAACTCTAAGATATCGACGTTATGAAGCCCGTCACGAATGACTTACTTCAAACACGCCGACCGACGGAAGAATCTAGAGAATCACGACGAAACGAACTAAAATGAAACCACGGAGACGGAAATGGAAATCTCAACAGGGGAAAGCAACCAAACATATAAATATTTATAATAAAACCCATACATGAAAAACCAGTCGTTACATCCTCCCCAGCTTAAGAAAAATTCCGTCCTCGGAATTCCCAACACTCACGTGTCCGGGAACAAAAGTGGGTAGCGCTCTCGCATCTCATCTTCTCTCTCCCAAGTAGACTCTCCCGGCGAACCGTGCCGCCACATCACTCTAACAAGATCGACGACCTTGTTCTGAAGTGACTTCTGACGCCTGTCCAGAATCTGCACTGGATGCTGGTCATACGTCAAATCTGGGGTGAACGACGATCTCCGAGAAATCTACGGCATGAGACGGATCGCTGATGTATCGACGAAGCTGCGACACATGGAAAACATCATGGACTCCTTCCAAAGATGGCGTCAAGGCTAAGCGGTAAGCTACTTCGCCGACCCTCTCCAAAACATCAAACGGTCCAATGTATCGCAGGCTCAACTTCCCTCGCTTCCCAAAACGAATCACTCCACGATTCGGGGAAATCCTCAGAAACACATGATCGCCCGGCTGAAACTCCAAAGGACGACGTTTCGCATCCGCCCAATGCTTAAAACGGTCCTGAGCAATCCTCAGCTTCTCCCGAATGTTCCTGACGACCTCCACAGCCTCCACAATCATCTCAGGCCCCAACAGCTCCCGATCGCCAACGTCATCCCAACTCAAAGGCGATCGACATTTCCTCCCATACAAAGCGGCGAAAGGCGCCATGCCAATAGACGCCTGGTAGCTGTTGTTGTAAGAGAACTCCACCAAGTGTAGATGGTCCTTCCACGAACCCTTGAAATCCAACATGCACGCTCTCAGCATGTCTTCCAAAATCTGAATCGTCCTCTCGGACTGGCCATCCGTCTGCGGATGGTACGCCGTGTTGAAACTTAAACGCGTACCCAAACTCTTCTGCAAACTCTGCCAGAACTGAGATGTGAACCTCGTGTCCCTGTCCGACACGATACTCACGGGGACTCCATGAAGTCGCACGATCTCCTGCACGATTCACGTTACATCACTATCCAAACTAGGAAAAGGAAATAAAAACGGAGAGTAAAAGAATTTACCTCCATATATCTCCTTGCTAGCGCCTCAGTGGACTGTCCCACTCAGAAGGGAATAAAGTGCACGGATTTGGTCAGTCGATCTACGATCACCCAAATCGCGTCATTCTGCTTCGGACTCCGAGGCAGTCCAGTCACGAAATCCATAGTGATGTGTTGCCATTTCCACTCCGGAATCGGAAGCGGTTGTAGCAACCCGGCCGTACGCTGATGCTCCGCCTTCACTTGCTGGCAAACCAAACACTTGGCCACACTCCGTGCCACACTCCTATTCATGCCATGCCACCAAAAGTTCAGACTAAGATCCTTGTACATCTTGGTCCCACCAGGATGCATGGAATACGGCGAACTGTGTGCCTCCACCATCAACTCCTCTCTGATATCCCCAGCTGGCACACACAACCTGGCTCCAAACCTCAACGAGCCATCCTCACGAATCAAAAAGTCAGTCCACAGACCAGCTTCAACCTGCCCTCGAATCCTTACCAATTTCAGATCTCCGGCCTGACTCGCCTTAATCCGATCCACGATCGTTGACTGCACCTGCATGTACATTAACGAAGAAGCCTCCCTGGGAAGAACAATCTCTACATCGGTCCCGTAAAAATCCTGCTGCAATCTCCACTGCGAAGGCAAAACCATCACCGCGGGAAGCCTACTCAAAGCATCTGGCACCACATTCACCTTGCCAGGGTGATACTGCAAATCAATCTCATAATCCGCCATGAGTTCCAACCATCAACGCTGTCGCATGTTGAGCTCCTTCTGAGTAAAAATATACTTCAGGCTTTTGTGATCGGCGAAAATTTTCACCTTCTCACTCAGCAAGAAGTGCCTCCAAATCTTAAGAGCAAACACAACGGCAGCCAACTCCAAATCATGCGTCGGGTAATTCTTCTCATGAACCTTGAGCTGACGCGACGCATAAGCCACCACATGTCCTTGCTGATGCAAAACACAACCGAGACCCTTGCTAGAAGCATCGCAAAAGATCTCAAATCCTCCACTGCGATCAGGCACAGCAAGAACAGGGGCAGACGTCAAACGCTCTCTCAGAACACCAAAGGCATCCTCACAATCACCCGACCAAACAAAAGCAACATCCTTCCGCGTCAACCTGGTCATCGGCTCCGCAATACGGGAAAAGTCCTTAGTGAAACGCCGATAATATCCCGCCAAACCAAGGAAACTCCAAATCTCAGACGCAGACGACGGAACAGGCCACTCCCTGATGGCCCTAATCTTCTCGGGATCCACTGAAATACCATCACCAGTCACCACATGCCCGAGGAAAGCAACACTGTCCAACCAGAACTCGCACTTTGAAAACTTGGCATACAACCGATGCTTCCTCAAAATCTCCAGCACCGTCCTCAAGTGCGAGGCATGCTCTTCCTCCGACTTCGAATAGATCAGAATGTCGACGAGTACGGTAAAAGACTCTAAACTCGTTGTTGCTAACAAAGAGTTCGAATTATTTCACATGGAACAGGGTGAAAGTATGAAGGAGTACTATGCTCGCTTCGTAGACATATCCAACGAATTGGAAGCTCTTGGGAAGAACTATACCCAAAAGGAGAAAGTCGCGAAAATTATTGACGGACTTCCTTCTTGTTGGGAAAAGCGTACCTTCGCCATCGAGGAAGGTAACGATATGAATAAGTATACTGTCGTACAACTAATGAGTAACTTGTTGTCTTATGAGGTACGCAAGGACAGTAAGATCAAGATGCAGGAAAAGATGAAGTCGTATTTGGAGCAAGACGTGCCAAAGAAAAGGACGATTGCGTTCAAGGCCGCTCCATCTACATCTACAGATGACGAAGAATTGGAAGACGAGTTGGACATTGAATCTTTGGCCGAGTTGGCAAAGAAGCTCAACCGATTCTTCCGAAAAGGTAAGTTTAAGAATATATCTAAATCTAGTTTGACTAATGCCTCCGCTTCTTTGTGTTATAAATGCAACAAGCCAGGACACATCAAGGCGGATTGTCCTCTCAATAAACACGAGAAGTGGAAGGTACCCAAGTACGATAAGTCAAGAAAGTACAAGAAAGGGTACACGAAAGGACTTGTCGGCTCATTCACCGACTCCGAAGAGGACTCCTCAAGTGGAGAGCCGGATGATGAAAAAGTGGAGAAAGCAAACGTGTGCTTCATGGATAGAGAGGAACATGATCAAGAGACATCTTTCGATGAAAGCGAGGATGAAGGCGATGAGGTAACTATGGATGAACTTAGATTAGCTAACGAACAACTTTGGCTTAAGTTTTCTAAATTGGCTAATAGATATATTAAGATTAAAAATGAGCTAACTAGTCTCCAAACCTCGCCTATGCCTATCATCATCAACAACGACACCGTTGTTGAAGACTTGAGAAATGAGATTGTAAATCTCAAATCTCAACTTGAGCATGTTCATATTGAGGAATCGGATGAACACGAGATAGCGGATTTGATTTCTCGAAAATCAACTTTGAGTATCGAGAATGAGAATCTCAAGTCTCGTGTTTTTGTACTCACATCGCAAGTGTCCACTTTGGATGCTTCTATGCATTCTCTCACCGAGAAGTATGAGTACACATTAGGCCGAATTGATAAATTCAATAAAGGTAAGGGCCATTTGGATAATATCCTACATGACTTACTTCCGACCAATCATCACATTGGCTTGGGGTGTAAGATGGGAGACTCATCCAAATCGGCCACGACCTTTGTTAAGCCAACTTCCGATGCCTCAACGAGTGGGAGCAAACACCCCATTGGTAGTTCATCTACCAATGGTGCTTCCACTTCGTACACACCCTCGTTTGGAAAGAAACCCACTTTGGGTGGACCTCCAAAGAAGGGTCATGCTTTTATGTACACCAATGCTATGCCATGTAGTAACACACATCCTACTCCACCGGTTCACACGTATGATGATTTTTATGCTCCACATCCACGAGCACGTGCACACCATGTGAGACACACTCATGCACGTGTTCCTCCACATGCATATGTTCATCCTCATCACTATCATATGAACAATTATCATCATGCACTATTTCATCATGTGCCATATGCTTATCCTCGACATGCATATCTTAGGCCACTTTCTCGTAGGCCACATGCATCACGTAGAAATCAACAACATGTGCATGCTCCCAATAGGACTAGGGCTCCCAAGAAATTCACTATTTGGAGCCCGAAGAACACTAACATGCATGAAAAACAAGCATACATGAATTCCTATTTTATGAATGTCGTGCATAATGATGATTATGTGGGGAAGTCTAAGTCCAATTGGACTTGGCTTCCAAAGGTCTAATCTCTTAGGACCCAATGACCTTAGGTACTATGGAACGATATTTTTATCTTCAGGTACTCAAGAATAAGAGAAGGAGCAACAATTCAAAATTTAGCTCCAAGAATAATTGGATATCAATTATGTTTTCTAGGTTCAATCCATCGTGGGATACCAATCCTACCAACTCCTTGATTTGCAAAGTTTTTCATTCAAATGGAGTTGATGGTGCTTAAGTGTTGCACCAAAGTAGGGGAAGCTTAATGCTGTAAGTATATTCTTACATTTGGTATCCATGTGTGTTGAATGCATGTAGATGTCTCTTTGTGTTTTAGACTATCTCATGCATATCTTGATGCTAATTTTGAGCATATGTTATAAATTCTTATCTTTCTTATACTCATGACATTCCATGCTTATTATTGACTCATTTAGTAAGTATCTCGGAATGCATGCTAGTACTATGGTTCTTTTGAACATTGTTTCTATTAGTATCCTAATGTGCTAGAATAGTGTATGCCATCAGTTTTATGAAATTATTTTCTATTTCTGGCATAACACTTTTGCATGATATTGATAGTTGATATTCATATTGCATTTATGTCTCTGATATTGATTTTGTCGCTCGACGATTATATTGATTTTATAGATTTGTTTGTATGAAAACATAGAATTGTTTTCCATGTACTCAATTTGTTATGAATGTTGATATTGGAGAGTATGTTCCATAACTCAATTCGTGAAATTGATTTGAGTTTTGATGATTTCGATTTTCGACTATGGTCTCGTTGGCACGCTTTGACTTTCTTCGGTATTTTACATTTGGTATTTTACATTCGTGTCATTTGGACCGTGGTCGTATTCTTATACTCTCGTGCTTTTATTTTTGGCCATTGTCGTTGTTCTCCTCCCGCACTTTTTGCTAATGCCAAAGGGGGAGAGAATTAATAATGACGATTTGCTAAATGATAATTCAAAGCAATTTACTGTGAATCTAATTTGATATGTTAGATTTAGGGGGAGTTAAGATATAAAAATGGATTTAGATCATAAATTGCAATATTTGGGTTCACATTTTGTACTTTCCTCGTCTGCTTGATGCTTATGATTAATATTTAATACGGAACTAACGTGTTAGCAATGCAGGGGGAGTAAGTAAATTTCATTTGAATCATTATTATTGATTATTATTTATGTTGGTTTGTCATCACCAAAAAGGGGAGAATGTTGAGTAATGATTCCCCGGATTTGGTTTTGGTGATGAGCAAACATAAATATCGTGAACTAACTCCTTGTGAGCGCAGTTATGGAGATCGTCGCCAAATTACTTCGTACATCTCAAGCGACGTCTCAAGACTTCTCAAAGCGCGTGATCATGTGCCTGAAGCTTCGTTGAAGCTCTGGGAGCATTATTGAAGTCAAGAGATTCGGATTGAAGCTTTGAAGACGGTTCGTCATGTTTAATTTAATGTCTTCTAGCTTCATCGTATAGAATGTTAAGCCTTGAGTAGGTCTTACATTATAAGATCTAGGATTATCATAGGAGCCCATAGAAACTTTCCCGAAGCTTTGTGCTTCATTTCGCGGCTTCTAGTGCATCTTAGTTGGTTCAAGAAGAACCAACCGACTAGATGGCAATCTAGTCGGTCAGCAATTCTTCGTGAACCGACTAGATATCCTACCTCATTTCAGCTCATTCTCTGTTGACCAATTAGTCGGTCCAAGAAGGTTCACCGACCGACTAGTTGTCAAACTAGTCGGTTTGAAATCCTTCTTAGACCGACTAGTTATGTCTTTCATTTTCACAGCCTGAGCTACTGTTTATCGTTAGTCGGTCAAAGAACAATCATCGACCGACTAGTTGAGGAACTAATTGGTTGGAAGTTGTTCTTAGACCGACTAGTTCTCCTTGAAGACAGCCTATTGATTTCAACTCTTAGTCGGTCAAAGAACACTCACCGACCGACTAGTTGTCAAACTAGTCAGTTGGCAAGTCTTCTTAGACCGACTAGTTCTATCGACCTGAATTCTATATTCTTGACTGTCATCCTCTTAGTCGGTCCAAGAAGAACCACCGACCGACTAGTTGAGAAACTAATCGGTCAGTGATCCTTCTTAGACCGATTAAGCTGCTTCAGAATAGAGCTGTTGGAGCATTAAATGCTACGAATTTTGCTCTCTCTTCCTCTAATCTATATATACTTGAAGGGCTTCTTCAAGGATATCAAGGCTGATATTCTAGAGGTTTAGAGAAATCAAAGAGGAGCCATTCAACTCTATTTCAAAGCTCTCTCTTCTCACAAGAATCTCTCCCTCAACTTCTTGAGCCCTAATTCCTCAAGAGAGATTCTCTTCATTGTGAGCCTATCAAGCCAAGAGCTTGATTCAAGGTCACCATCTCCACCCTAGCCATCTATTGCTATCCATCTTGGTGGAGCTAGGGTTTGGTGCCTTCGTCTTCCTCAAAATCCTCCTTGCCCTAATATTGTAAGTTTACTCAAGGCATATGATTTTGTTGGTAAGTATTTCATTGTTTCAGGGCCCTAATATTGTAAGTTTACTCAAGGCATATGATTTTGTTGGTAAGTATTTCATTGTTTCATTTACTTTGTTATTGCAAGTTGTTCTCTCGGTTGTGAGAGAAGTGAGTGAACCCGGGTTGTGGGAGTCACATTTCTTTTGTGTATGATTTGTTCTTGTGGAGGTTTTTCTACAAGAATTTCATAGTGCAAAGCTTGGGTTAGTGGTTTCTAACTCAAGTAGCCGGAGGGGATCCGGGTGTTTGGGACGTAGGATCACCGGGAACAAGTCAGGGAGACTTGGGTGGATCCGAACCCGTTAAATCGTTTGTTTGCGTTGTTTAGTTCTTGTTGTTTGTAGTTTATTCCGCATTGTTGTTTGTGTTTGTAAGATAATTAGGAATTATCTTCTTAATTATTTTAAAGTACTATTCACCCCCCCCTCTAGTACTTGTGCAGTAGCTGCGCAGGGCATTACAATGCACACCAGTTTCGTAACATTAAGGGAAATCATATGCAGCCGGTTGCTAGTCCGCGTTACCTTGACGAGAAGATGTTGTCGATCTCGCAGGCGCATGACGCCGCCTTTGATGAGCACCTTGCAGCCCTCCTCATCGAGCTGCCTAAGGGAGATGATGTTCCTGCGGAGCTTGGGTATGTAGTAGACGTTGGTGAACATGCGGTGCCGGCCACCATGCGCCGTGAAAAGCACAGTGCCGCGCCCCCTGATCTCAACCACTGAGCCATCACCGAACCGGACCGACCCAGTCACGCCTGCGTCCAGCTCGGTGAACGCGACGCGGTCGCCTGTCATGTGATTTGACGCCCCAGTGTCTAGGTCACGTCACGACATCCTTCACGTCATCCTCCTTACCGAGCAGAACCTCGGCGCGTTCTTCGTTGAGAAAAACAGAGCCGTCACCGCCGCCGCGTTCTGACTCGGTGTGCGCCGCGGTGAGCGACACAATTCAGCCATGAGGAGTGCGGGCTCCTCATCCTCCACCTGCGTGAGGTTGGCGGCCTCGTCGCGTTTCTTCTTCCTGCAATCACGCGCCCAGTGTCCCAGTTTATCACAGTACCTGCACTTGTCCTTCTTGACGTCGCGGCCGGCACCGAATGCCCTGCCGCCGCCGTCGCGCACGACCTCCTTGCCACGCACGTCCTGCGCCTTGCCACGGTGCTTGTTTGTGATGAAGCCGCTACCACCACGGCTGGCGAGCCATCCTGTTCGTGCCGCCGCATGCATGCGAGCCACTCCCCTCCGACAGCAGGAGCTTGCCACTGCCATCCTCTGCCGCCTCCAGGTCGAACAGTTCCTCGGCCGCTTTGAAACGACCGGTCAGGTCCTTCATCGAGAGCGTGTTTAGGTCGAGCAGGCTCTCCACGGACATGACCAGCTGTGAGTACCGCTTGGGAATAACGCGTAGGAACTTCTGCATGAGTTGCTTCTCCTTGATCTTGTCACCGAGGTCAGAGAGCTTGCTAACAATGCCGGTTAGATGCAAAGACAACTCATCGATCGACTCACCAGGTTTATGTTTCAGCTCATCGAACTCAGTCCTGAGCGTCTGAGCTTTGGCGTCGCGCACACGTTTAGACCCCATGCGCAGGGTCTTGATTGTATCCCACGACTCCTTTGCTGTGGGCTTTACCGCCAGAGTTGCGATCATCTCCGACGGCACGGCACGACGCGGAGGATGGCCTCCATCGCCTTGCGGTCGTTGCGGTAGCCGGCGTCGTCGGTGACAGCCTCTGCGCCCTCGGCTACCCGCCACAGGCCTCTCGCCTGCAGGATGACCCTCATCAAGAGGACCCAGTCGCTGTAGTTTGATCGTGTCAGGATGGGGTACGTCGTTGTCCCGCACGGATCCTTCATCACCTGCGGTAGCGCAAGCTCGCGCCCATGGCCGCTTGCCGCTTGATTGGTGGGGATCCTTTCCATCGCGAGGTGCCGAAGAACTCGAACCGGGCTCCGATACCATGTTGTTTTTTTCTGGGCTTAAATACCTTAGGCTTGGGCTCCACTTTGGTAAGATATTGTCTGCTCTGGATCTGCACCGGTACCCGCATGGTTTTATACACGGGGCTTCCCCCCAAAAGGCCTCTTACCAATGTAATACCAACAACCACTATTTAAACCCCCAAGACCCCCCCAATCCTTCCGATGTGGGACTATTCGAATCCCAACAATCCTCTCCTCGAACTAGGACCACATTATGAGCCTTCCCTAGAACGATCATCCATACCGCTGCCCTTACTGAGCTTCAAGCAAGCGAAGTCCATTCTGGCTGCCTCCCCGTGAGCTAGGGAGGTCCATCCTTTTGATGGCGTCGAGCCACATCTACTTGCAACACGCTCCGTCATTATGCTGAGAGTTCCCTCCATCAGCGACGGGCCGGGCCCGAGCTCTCTCCGCTCGGCACATGAGTCCGTTCCGTCCTAAGCATTGCGGTCTCCCACTGCATAATCCAACAGTGTACGCCGGCACATCCCTACTGCATAATCCAACAGTGGATCCGACTTGGGATCACCCACATCCCATTGCATAATCCAACAATGGATCCGACATGGGCACGCCACGGTGGACATCACACTGTTCGGCATACAGAGTGCTCCGTCCTATCTGTTCGATACACACCGACTCCCATACGTCGGCTCCTGAGGAAACACATCGGCACATATTGGGTCCAGCTTTGATACCACTTGATCGCCCTGACTCTCGAAACACACCTGAAAAAAAGACAGAGCACACTCACGCAAACAAGTGGGCAAAACACAAAACACAGCACACAAAAAAAGAACACACTGAGATTTTTTGGCTGCTTCGAGATTGCAGCTTTTTCATTTTTGTCTACCCTTTTATTAATGCAAAAGGAAACTGAAATCACGATCGTGCTGCCGAGGATCTCGCAGCAATCTGATCGTGGAGGACGGACTCGGTCTTTGTGCTTGAGACGTTAGCCACGTGCTCCTACATGCGCGGCGCACAACAGCATGCCCTTGACGAGTTCGCCTTGTGCGTTATTTGAGTTTAAACAAGAAAACAACTAACGGGTAAAACAAAACAGCTAGATTATCTAACAGTCATCCACCCTTGATAGGGATCCCTAGGGAGAACTATTAAATCTTGGCTGCATCATGACTCATGAATGTCATCTAGCATGCCGAACAAGGACTTATGTATGTTCTCATAAGATTTATACTCTTATCGGTAATCGGTTTTTCTTGAACAATTATGAGTGTATTTCAGTTGCTGTTGATATTTTAAAAGCACAGAGAAACTGTTTGACTTATGTGTAGTTGACTAAGTTGAGGGTCACAAATCTTGTAAAGCTTTTATTATTTTCAGCTCGATAAATTTGTTTCGATCAACACTTTATCATTCTTATCTATGTTGAGAAATAGGATCAGATTTTTGGCAGACTTCTTGGTCAGGCTATATTCTTTCAAAGAATATGAGCAAACATTAACTTATTTTTTGCAAAACTATATTTTGATTATTTTCTTTAATTTATTAATTGACATGTATAGATCCTACTCGAAGTTTGGAGTTCCATGATGTTCGCGCATATTGTTTGTTATATAAATCATCGTTTTTCACATTTTTCTTTTTAAGTGAATTGCTGTAAGGTGTTCATCCTTGTTAGTGTCGTGCCTAATTAATATCGGGTGCACCACTACAGTGGCTCATGGCTATAGCCTTGAGCTATTAAATTGTGTCTTTTGCTTGTGATAAAAGACAAAGAAAACGAAATTGGCCGTCTACACAAAGGAAGTTGGGCATACGTTATCGGCGATGTGAAAAGTTTGGCTGGAATGTAACTGTTTGTTATTTAGTATTTACCCAAATCCCTGGATCCTATCTGAAGTCTGCCATAAAATCATGGGGACATGTCCCTTGCGGAGAAAGATGTTCATGTTTTTTAACCTGGAACTGTTGTATGATAAAAGCTTCATTGTATTATGCCATTTGTCAGGATCATCAATGGATCTGCACTATCTTTGTGAGATATCATAGCCTGAGACCTTGGAAACCTTGCTGACCAAGGTTCATCAAGTGCCCCTTTTCCTTTGAAGAAATCTTTTAATAATTCATTGATTGCTAGAAATTCCTGTAGATATTTATTTTCATTGCCTTGGTCGGTTCATCAATATGCTGGGATTGAGAAGCTTGTTCATGGAACTAAAGCTGGATGGCTGAAATGGAATTTGCTTCTGGAGTGCTCCGTGATCGTACCCATGATGTTGAAGGAGAATTTAATAAGACAACTATACCATCACTATACCATCAACATCGAAATTAAGGGGAAAAATATGTACGCTCTTTATTGTTTCTGGGAGGCAGAACACTATCTAGGCTACTCTATAATGGAAGGTGTGTGTTGGACGTCATCTTTGCTCACGCTATGCACACTGATGTGACAAAGACATGTCATAGGGAATTGGGGGTTTGTGAAAAGTTATTGAAAGGTTGATTTATAAGGACATGCTATCAACAATAGAGGTGGACTATTTACACCTCAAACTTGAGGTGCAAACAATGATGAGATGCCATTTTTAGAAAGAGGGAAGAGAGAAAAGGTATGAAGAGACATAGTGATTTGATATTTTTTGCTTCAAATGAAAAATAATCATCACATGCACCTCAAACTTGAGGTGCATGTAGTCTTCTTCCAACAATAAACGCTGAACTCGGTCATCTTTTTTAATATGTACTTATATATGAAAATTTTGTTGTACTATGTCATATAAATTCGCTAGTGCATGTGCCCTGACATCTAGTAGCTGATGAAGTCAAAACTACTGGGGTAGATGTTATGGAACCTCCAATGGACAGCACTCTATATTGGGCACAACATAATTATTTGTGGCTCTTTAACATCTCTTGCCACCGTCTATTATTTTGGGAAATAACTATCTGCACCCCTATGAGTAGGGGTGCATTGCCATTTTTATCTAAAATTTAAAACACTGTGCATCCCTCCCTCTCCCTCTCTAACCTATTCTTTCCAATTAAAGTTAAATTTTGCACAAAACCCAATATGCACCCCTACTCATAGGGGTGCATATAGCAATCCTCTTATTTTGTTGTCACAGATATCAACATCTGGTCCACCGGCCAGATAGTGTTTATCCATTTCATCTGCTGGCTTGCACAAGTATTATCTTGCATGGAACATAATCTAATTATCTGTGTGTCTGCTATGGTGTCCTTCACATGCTTGAGGCCCCAGCATGTGAAATTTGTTTGCTAGTATGGATATGAATACTGGAAATGCTCTTTGACTGCTCTTTGTTGTCTAATGATATGTATTCAAATGCTACATTTTATTTTTACTTGTCATATGTTCTTTTGCACTTGGTAGCAACATTTCATGCCATACTAGGTTGCACAATGGTGCCTTTAATATATTCTTTTAGTCTGCACGTACACAAATATCATTTGTCTTAGTAACTTGTAGATGCTAAACTGGGACAGCATTTTCATTTCTAATTTGCATATTCCTGATTACCTGCTAAAACGTGAAGTGACCCTGTGCTATGAGGAATAAACACTAGAGGGGGGGTGAATAGTGTTTTATAGAATTATAAGGAATTTACTCCAAATAAAACCCTAAGTAACCAACAAATGCGGAATGAAATAAATGTTCAACAACACAAGGATAAATGCAATGTTAACATGCAATGTATCCTGGTTCGGTGTCACCCAAGTTTCCCCGACTTGTTCCCGGTGCCCTAATCCAGCAACACCCGGATCCCCTCCGGATACTCTAGCTAAACCGCTAGAGATTTCCCTTAGCCCACTTGCGGAAACCCCACAAGTGTAATCGACCTACAATCGATGTCCGTGTATCCCACAACCCGGGAACACACAAAAACCTTAATCCCACAACTTGGGATTAAGAACACTCTCACAAACCGAGAGCAAAACCAAATCTTGACTCCCACAACTTGGGATCAAGCCAAACCTCTCATCAACCGAGAGTATACAACAATTAATATGTATAGAGAATGAAATAAAAAGCTTCTTACCACAAAATCATATGCCTTGAGAAATACTTACCAATTTAGGGCAAGAATGGATTTTGAGGAAGAGGCAAGCACCAAACCCTAGCTCCACCAAGATGAACAACAATAGGTGGCTAGGATGGAGTTGGTGACTTGGGTTCAAGCTCTTAGCTTGAGTAGCTCACAAAGAATGAGAATCTCTCTTGAGAAATTAGGGCTCAAAGAGTAAGAGAGAGATTCTTTGTGAGATGAGAGAGCTTTAGAAATGAGTTGAATGCTCTTCTCTTGGATCTCCAAAAATGTCTCTAATATCAGGCTTAGATATCTGGTTTGAAGCCACTCAAACCTTATATAGGAAGAGACAAAACGATCACAAGATTCGTGCAATAAATGCCCCAACGGATCTATTTCTGAAGCAGCTTAATCGGTCTAAGAAGGATCACTGACCGATTAGATTGGGAACTAGTTGGTCGGTGAACCTTTTTGGACCGACTAGATGGTTGACAGGGAAAGTCGTGAATTCAGGAGATAGAACTAGTCGGTCTAAGAAGAGTTACCAACCGACTAGTTTGACAACTAGTCGGTCGGTGAACCTTCTTGGACCGACTAAGTAGTTGACAGACAAGAAGTTGGATTTCACAAGGAAGAACTAGTCGGTCTACGAAGGATTGCCAACCGACTAGTTTGCCAACTAGTCGGTCAGAGAAAGTTCTTGGACCGACTAATTGGTCAACAGTGAAAGGACTGATTTCAAACAAGTATGACTAGTCGGTCTAAGAAGGAACTCTGACCGACTAGTTTGACAACTAGTCGATCGGTGAACCTTCTTGGACCGACTAATTGATAGACATTGAATAGCTGAAATAATTAAGGATGGCTAGTCGGTTCAAGAAGGATTTCCAACCGACTAGATCGTCATCTAGTCGGTCGGTGAACCTACTTGGACCGACTAAATAATCAACAGTACTTGGTCTGAAATTAGTAAGGATTGTTAGTCGGTTCAAGAAGGATTGTCAACCGACTAGATCGCCATCTAGTCGGTTGGTTCTTCTACTTGAACCAACTAAGCAACATATGAAGCCATGAAAAGAAGCGATAGGCTACGGGAAACTTTCTAATGGTTTCTAAGGCATTCCTAGAGATAAGATATGATAGAAATGAAGATTTCTAGGCAAGTGCTACTCAAGGCTTAACATTCTATGAGATGAAGCTAGAAGACAATATAAATACCATGACGAACCGTCTTCAAAGCTTCAATCCAAATCCATTGACTTCAATAATGATCCTTGAGCTTCAACGAAGCTTCAGGCACACGATCACGCGCTTTAAGAGGTCTTGGGACATCGCTTGAGATGTACAAAGTAGCTTGGCGACGATCTCTATAAAGCTTCAAGGCGAGTGAGTCTTTTAGTTGAATGTCTTGAATGTCTCCAACGACATAGTCTTTGAAGCTTTTGACTCATCCATTCCTTTCTTCTCTTTGGATAGAATCTCCATTCATTTGTTGATGCCATTGGCTTGAGATTTGAGGTAGACGTTGAGATCTTCAAGCCAATGCTACGTGAATTCACTTTTGATCTTCTTGAATCTAATTGGTGACTTTTAGCTAACTGCAATCACATGAGTTAGTCACAATGATTTGCGTTTGATCATCATCAAAATCAAGGTGGAGAGTCCAATACTCAACATTCTCCCCCTTTTTGATGATGACAAACCAAATATAAACAAAACAAATAAATGTGCATTAAATATACTTACTCCCCCTGCAATGATGCCAATCAAGTTAATATCAATAGTCACTAGCATCATTCAGCAGTTAATAGTGTGTGTATCACATGAGGTTGTGTACATATCGCATGAATGACCAAAAATAATATGCGTACACAATACAAATCATATAGGTGATACGCATCCTAAGCATGAGCATGATTACCAAAATATATAAAATGTAATCAATAAAAAAACCAAGGTAATCACCAATGCTCCCCTTGAATCATATACAAGAGAAATAAACCAAAAAGGCTATATGATTCAAGTTATTGTTTAACACTCAACATTTAATAAGCACACATCACATTCTTTGTTTATTTCTCTCCCCCTTTGGCATTATCCAAAAGACACGGGGGTAGAAACAACAAATGCAAGAAAAAGAGTGGAAAACACATAGGTATATCCAATGAAAAGATATCAATTGTAAAGTTACCAATTGAAAACAAGATATCAAAAGATATCAATTGCAAGAGCAACTATCCAATAACAACTCAACTACCCTCAATTATCACAAGAAGATACGCAATGAGTATATGTGATAAAAGATTACAATAGAAACTAATTGTAAATAGTAGTGTGAGCAGTGTTAGAAAACATGACATCACTTGTGAAAGAAAAGCAAGTGATCACATAGTGTCAAGTAAACAAACAAACTCAACTATCACAAAGTTTATAACATTAAGCAAAATTTGATAGGTTGTCCTTGAGCAGGGGCAGGACATATGAGATGAACAAGATTAAATACATAATGGTGGAGTTTGTAACGACTCGTAATTTTTCAAAACATTTAATTGCAAATTTAATATATTTTGTAATGGTTGATCAGGAGTTTTAAACTGATTTCAAAAATTCTTATAAAAATATTTTAGAGCACTAGACTTATTATAAAGTATTTCAGCAATTTCAGATTTCCTCAAATGCCCAAAACATTTCTGTTAAAATTCATCTCCCAAAATTACTGTTTTGATTCGACGAATTTATTTTCTATCCAAACATTTTCAAAATGTCTTCAAACTTCTACAGTAGCATCCTATGATCATTTAAGGCTCCCCACATTAATCTCGTAATTTTCTGATATCATTTCAATAGAGAACCCGTAAACCCGCTTCCTAAACGTTTTGGCCAAAAACTAGTATCCCCGTAGCCCAAACCCTGAAACAGACTTCGTATTCGCCATCCTCGCGACGATACGGTCCCGTGAGTATGTTTTCGTAATTTTTCGGATACGTTTGCTAGTAAGGGCAAATTCATAATTTCGTTACAAAATGGCTTCCACTAAATGGCTTTTAACCTCCCTTAATTACATTAATCTAATCAAAATTACCCTAATCATGTCTAAAACGTGGGGGAGACATGTTTAAACATTTCTACACTTAATCAAAAAGGTTAAACCTAATCACATTAATTACCACCCAATGCATTAATTAGATTTGACTAAAGCAATTCCTAAGTACTATAAATACCCCCCTAATCCTATAAACCCAGTTAATCAAATTAAAATCCTAAGTTAACATTTTTTAAAATTCCCCAGGCCGCGTCACTCTCTTCCCCCGTTATCTCTCTCTCTCGCTCACCTCTCTCTCTCTCTCTCTCTCTCTCTCTCTCTCTCTCTCTCTCTCTCTCTTTCCATCTCTCTCCGCCCCTCGCCGGAGGCCCAGACCTCCGCCGCCGTGCCCGCCGCCCAAGCGCCGCCCCGCCTTCCGTCGGAGCCGCTGCGCCGACGACAGCAGCCCAGAAGCCCCCAAAGCCCATCGTCGCCGCTTCCACGCCTCCACGCGGCCGCCAACGCCGCCTCCGACGGCGCTCCGCCGCCCGCCGCCGTCTCCAGCCCCGCCGCCGCCGCCCGAGACCCCGCCGCCGCCGCCCACAGCCCCCCCCGCCGGCAGACGTCGTGAAGCAGCGTGAGTTTGCCAGTGGCAAACTCGTAAATACGAGTTTTAATTCGTATTTTTATTTTTTAAATAATTATAAATAAGGTTTTAGGGTTTTTAATCCATAACTAATTATACATGGCCTAGAAAAATGTGTGGATAGCTCCAGAAAATCAGAAACGACATTTCGGATCCAATGGCGCTAGTCTCACTATGATCGGACGACTACGTTTTCCAGAATAAATTTTCAAACCTAAAAATTAAATACGTATAAATCATTCTAAAATTCGTAGCCGCTGTTTTCGCTTACAAAAATATGTGATAAAATTATATGTGATAATAGACTTTAAGACGGTCGTTTCGACTATTCATTCAAGTTATTCTGACTAGTATTGCTCTCGTAAGAAATTACGGAAAATACGCGTCACTTAAATAAATCAGGGTTTTAAGCTATTTCTAAGTTTCTAAAAATTATAAGAAATTACAGAAGCTTCTGAAAAATCTCCCCTCTTGCAGTAAAATCTAAATAATTATTTTAGGTTTATATAAAAATTTTAAATATTTTCCGACACCGTTTTAACGAGTTTAAAAATCAAACTGACCTAATTGTTTAAATAGGAAAAGTCGTGTTTTTACTAATTAAGTATTTTGTGTTGCAGGTACAGACTCTGGTGTACCAACTTCAGAGGAAGCCCTAGATCCTCTTCCAGCTTACTACGACGGTGTTGATTTTGGTAAGTCACGACAGGTTCTAAATTTAGAAATCTAGTCCGCTGTGCTTGTACGAACTTGTAGCACCGCACTACTACGTGCTCGAAGCACGGAAACATATGCCACTTTCTTGTGTTGGACTTGTCTTAGAACGTCCCATGGAACAATCATGTAAAGAACTTGTACTTGACACATCACCGGGTTTCGGGGTAACTCATAGTCTGCGAGAGTACGTGAGTGACTAGAGTTTGATCTACCTGTCAAGCTGCCTGTGTTTCGGCAATCCTGTCTAGCTGCCTGCGTTTCGGCAAACCATCCTGCTGCCTGGGTAGCGGCATTCGTCTGGGTAGCACACAGGCAAGAGATGAACTGAACGGTCACATATTGTACTCTCCGACTTGAGTCACGTAGTTCTAGTGGAGCATGCACAGTTACTTCTTTACAGTCATGCACTTTACTTTCTGCACTTGTACAGACACTACACCGTACTTTACTTTACCTCTGCTTGTCATACTTGTACAGTACTCCTTTTCTTTGTTTAGAATCTTTGTGACTTACCTTCGGTTCCACTTGTGGCACCGGCAGACGAAGATCTGATCGAGGAGATTGCTCCAGAGTACGAGGAGCCTGCGTACGACCCAGAAGCCGCGGAGTTTTAGTTATCTGTGTTGGTGTGTGTTGTGAGATGTATTTCCATTCTGTATTTCCTTTCCGTACTTTTCCTTTCATGTATTGGTGTGTGTGAGTGATGGTTGTTGTTGTACTTTAATTTGGACTGTAATAATGTCTGTAAGCTGGTTTGAGTGTTGTTGGTACATCTCTGCGTTGTGACTATGCTGATTTCATTGGTAAACTGCGGAACCTGCGAATAAACCAAATAAGTAACGGGCCCCCGAGAGCGGGTCGTTACAAGTTTGGCGGCCCATGCAGGTCCGTGCAAAATACCTAGTGAACAGTATAGTAAAACCAGGATGTATCGTATACGATACTCAACTAAGCTGACATTTCTATGGATGCAGGTTTGACACTCGAAAGACGGACGGGAACATCTCAGAGAGCCCCAATGGAGTTGACCTATTTGGCCTTAATAAAAAAATCATTTTGATAGGATTAATTAGTTGTATTAAAAAAAATCCTTCTGTGTCGATGGCACTCATATGAATGATAATCTTCCTTCAATGGACCATGATACCGGTCAATGTGCTTGGCTAAAGTCTGTTGGATCGACCTAGCTAAACTGGGCATAAGTGATCCTGGCTTAGTCACTTCCCTGGCCGTGTCCGCTGGACCGCAAGGACGTGACTCATGATTATGTGATGTCATCGATCTTATTCACTACCAACCTCTCTTCAAGCTCGATGACCTTTCATTTGACATTCTTAGAATCTTTCTATATTAATAGATCTCCTTAAACATATACACATTCTTACTAAACATTATGTACAGTTCTTTTGTGTTCGGCGCTCGAGAAATGGATGGAAACACCTCAAAGACCCCCAATGGAGCCTATCAGTCTGAAGCCAACAACTCGACCGACAACGGGCCAACTCCCACAGTGCATCAGATCTCGGATCTGGCATTGCGAGAAATGGTCGAGGCTATCAAAGGCGAATATCACCCTACGGGAGGCATCCGACAATTTCGCTCCCTCCACCCGAAGACCTGGAACGGATAAGATGGCCCGATGAAGGCCGATGAATGGCTAGAAAATACTGAAGAGAACTTGAGAGCCGCCTAGATCGGGAGGCATGCCTGGGTGGATACTGCCAGGTTCCAACTAACGGATGGGGCCAGAGTCTGGTGGGGCTCTGCAGAAAAGCGTCTCCAACGACCGATTGAATGTGAGACATTCACGGAACTTTTCCGCACCCAATATTTCTCTCCTGAGGCCCAGATGGAACTTGTGGCACAATTTGTTGGGTTGAAGCAAGGTTCCATGACGGTGGAACAATACGACGCCCAGTTCACCATGCTGAGCCGCTTTGCTCCTGAGTTGGTTGCCACTCCAATAGCCCAGGCTCGACGCTTCAAGCAGGGTCTTAACATAGAGATCCGCCGGAATTTAGTTGGACTTACATTGTCTACCCACACCGAAGTTCTAGCTGCTGCTCGTGAACACGAGTTTGTGGAGAGGTAAGAAAGGCGTGAGTTGGCTGCCCCTCACAGAAGGCAACCACCTCCAACCCCTGTTGCTGGACCTAGCCGACGACCCCCGCCTAATCAGATGTATCGGCCCATTCAACAGACACAGTTCAAGAGGCAGGGTCCACCACCACCACCACCGCGCCTAACATGTCATCATTGCGGGAAAGCAGGGCACCTCCGCTCAGAATGCCGAACCTTCCTGAACCTCTGCCTGATCTGTGGGGCGAAGGACCATATTGCAAGAGATTGTCCGAAAAGGCTGCCGCCTTCTAACTCTGCCCGGCCCATGCCCCTGCCAGAAATGCTCCACCACGTCCACCAGCACCTACTTAGCAACGACAACCACTCCCGCCCCAGCATCAAGCATTCCAGCAAGTTCGCCCACAGGCGCCACCTCCAAGGCGTCAAGCTTATACCATGACTGTGGAAGAGGCCGAAGCTACGGACCAGGTGATCCCAGGTATAATATTTCTGTTCACTAAGCTACACACTCCACTGTTTAGGGATCGTGAGCTTAGACATGACTCTCATCACCGTATGTACCATCTTAGTAGCCGGTAAGCCTGCCTCACATTGTTCGACTCAGGAGCTACACATTGCTTCATGGCGAGTCGATTCGTCCAAACACACGACGTCTCTGTGGAACCTCTGACTTCCCGTTGGAAGGTCGAGACCGGTGGTGGGTCCCTACCAGTAACCAGCATATGCCTCCAATTCTCTGTTGTGATTTGTGGACGAGACCTCTACGCCGACTTCATGGTGATAGAGTTGCCAACTTTCGATACTGTTCTTGGGATGGACTGGTTAGGAACATTTCGCGCCACCATTGACTGTCGTCAAAGGAGGGTAGAATTCGAGATACCTAACCATCCAAAGTTCGAGTTCCTCAGCGGAAGCCGATCAGAAGGACCCGTGAAGTACTGAGCCAGACTTTCAGAAGCGATGGTGACTGCAGCAGAAGATGAGCAAGAGAAGCCTGAGATAGTGCGAGAATTCTTGGACGTATTTTCGGACGACCTCTCAGGTTTGCCTCCGGATCACGGCCTTGAATTTACCATTGATCTTATGCTAGGTGCACAACCAATGTCCAAGGGACCCTACCGCATGGCACCACCTGAGCTTGAAGAGATTCGAGCTCAACTAGATGATCTTATACAGAAAGGATGGATACGACCCAGTGTATCCGCATGGGGTGCCCCAGTGCTGCTCGTGAAGAAGAAGGACGGATCCCAGCGCATGTGCGTCGACTACCGCGAGCTAAACAAGATGACGATGAAGAACAAGTACCCACTGCCCCGCATCGACGACCTGTTCGACCAGCTTGGAGGATCGAGCGTGTTTTCAAAGCTGGACTTGAAGACCGGATATCATCAAGTGAAGGTGAAGAAGGAGGATGTCCACAAGACTGCATTTCGGACAAGATATGGACACTTCGAATTCCTGGTGATGCCATTTGGTGTGACTAATGCACCTGCTGTATTCATGAGTCTCATGAACCAGGTTCTTTACAACCATCTGGACAAGTTCGTAGTCGTCTACATCGACAACATCCTCATCTACTCGAAGGACGCCGAGGAGCATAGAGTTCACCTGAGGAAGGTCTTGGAGACGCTAAGACAACACCAACTGTATGCCAAGTACAGTAAGTGTGAGTTTTGGCTCGACAAAGTGACTTTCCTGGGCCACATCATATCGGGAGAAGGGATATCCGTCGACCCTGAGAAGGTAGCTGCTGTTCAGAACTGGCCAGCCCCGAAGACTGTCACCGAGATTCGAAGTTTCCTAGGACTGGCTGGTTACTACCGACGATTTATCCAGGACTTCTCGAAGATCGCAGGAGCCATGACGCAATTGACGAGGAAGGACGTGATGTTCGTTTGGTCGAAGGCTTGCGAGGATGCATTTCAGGAGCTGAAGAAGAGACTGACTTCTGCCCCGATTCTGGTCATCCCAGATAGAACCGGAGGATTCGAAGTATTTTGTGATGCATCTGGCAAAGGACTTGGATGTGTGCTGCATCAGCATGGCCGAGTCTTTGCCTATGCATCCAGACAACTGAAGACCCATGAAAAGAACTACCCCACTCATGACCTTGAGTTGGCGACAGTTATCTTTGCCCTGAAGATATGGAGACACTTCTTGCTGGGTGAGCATGTAAAGATATTTTTCGATCACAAAAGTCTTAAGTACTTGTTCACCTAGAAAGAGCTCAACATGCGTCAACGAAGATGGATCGAACTGATGGCGGATTATGATATTGACCTTCAGTACCATCCTGGGAAGGTCAATGTCGTTCCAGATGCATTGAGTCGTCTCCCTACAGTGATGACTCTCACATCACAATGGAGGCTGCGACATGAGATACGAGCCATGGAGATGGATGTCATATTGCCTGGAGAGACGTCTTCATTACTCAACCTCCAGATCCAGTCGGATTTGGTAAACAAGATCAAAGCTGCCCAAGCAGGAGATGAGAAGCTGCAAAGGATCAGAGACATGGTGATAGCAGGTCAGCGGCCTGAATTCAAGATCCATGAGGAGGGATCTTTGAGATTCGGCAACCGCATCTGCGTACCATCTGGAGACGTCAGAGAAGCTCTATTGGAGGAAGCTCACAGTTCTCCATATTCCATTCATCCAGGAGGTTCAAAGATGTATCAAGACTTGCGACAACACTACTGGTGGCATGGGATGAAGAGAAGCGTCGCACGCAGTGTGGCGAAGTGTATTGTGTGCCAACAGGTGAAGGCTGAACATCACCGGTCTGCCAGTTTGTTACAACCTTTGCCCATTCCAGAGTGGAAATGGCAACATATTACGATGGATTTTGTGACAGGACTGCCCAAGAGTACGAAGCATAATGATGCTGTCTGGATGATCGTTGATCGATTGACCAAGTCAGCACACTTCATTCCTTTCAGAGTGGGCCAGTCAACTGAGGTGCTTGCCAAGAAGTACATGGAGGAGATAGTGAAGTTGCATGGTGTCCCTGTCAGCATTGTTTCAGACAGAGACACTCGATTCACGTCTCACTTTTGGAAGAGCTTGCAGGAGTGTCTGGGGACCCGATTAAGCTTCAGTACAGCTTATCACCCTCAGACTGATGGCCAGTCAGAATGCACCATTCAGATCTTGGAAGACATGTTGCGTGCATGTATGTTGGACTTCAAGGGATCTTGGGAAGACCATCTTCATCTCGTGGAGTTTGCTTACAACAACAGTTATCAGGCCAGCATTGGTATGGCGCCTTTTGCAGCGCTATATGGCCGGAAGTGTCGTTCTCCTTTGAGTTGGGACGACGTTGGTGATCGAGAGCTCATTGGTCCAGACTTGATTATTGAAGCAGTGGAAGTAGTCCGGACTATCAGAGAGAAGCTACAGTTGGCGCAGGATCGATACAAGCATTGGGCAGATGCAAAGCGCCGACATTTAGAGTTCCAGCCTGGCGATCATGTATTTTTGAAGATCTCGCCGAATCGTGGGATGATTCGTTTTGGACGAAGAGGGAAGCTCAGTCCTCGATACATTGGTCCATTTGATATCTTGGAGTGAGTAGGTGAGGTGGCCTATCGCCTTGCCTTGCCACCTGCATTGGAAGGAGTACATGAAGTTTTTCATGTCTCACAGCTTCGACGCTACGTGAGTGATCCTAGTCATGTTGTGGATTACTCCGAGATTGCTGTTCGTCCGGATCTATCTTACGAACAACAACCAGTCAAAATCCTGGACCGACGGCAAAAGACCCTCAAGAATCGAGTAATCAACCTTGTCAGGATAATGTGGCGTCACGACTCACCTAGAGAATCTACCTGGGAGTGAGAGGGCGAGATGCAAGAACACTACCCGTACCTATTTACCGAGTCAGATAATCTTACTAGTTACGAGACTAGTTACGGAAGCTATGGTGATGTTAATAGTAAGTATTCATAAACATCATCTCTTGCTTTCTTGGTGTCACATTATATTATTTACAACGTGATTTATTAGACCATTATTATCATTTATTTGCTTGAGCTTCTTCATAACAAAATTTATTCGTTTTAGAAAGTTCGAGAAATTCCGAGGACGGAATTATTTTAAGGAGGGTAGGATGTAACGACTCGTAATTTTTCAAAACATTTAATTGCAAATTTAATATATTTTGTAATGGTTGATCAGGAGTTTTAAACTGATTTCAAAAATTCTTATAAAAATATTTTAGAGCACTAGACTTATTATAAAGTATTTCAGCAATTTCAGATTTCCTCAAATGCCCAAAACATTTCTGTTAAAATTCATCTCCCAAAATTACCGTTTTGATTCGATGAATTTATTTTCTATCCAAACATTTTCAAAATGTCTTCAAACTTCTACAGTAGTATCATATGATCATTTAAGGCTCCCCACATTAATCTCGTAATTTTCTGATATCATTTTAATAGAGAACCCGCAAACCCGCTTCCTAAACGTTTTGGCCAAAAACTAGTATCCACGTAGCCCAAACCCTGAAACAGACTTCGTATTTGCCATCCTCGCGACGATACGGTCTCGTGAGTATATTTTTGTAATTTTTCGGATACGTTTGCTAGTAGGGGCAAATTCGTAATTTCGTTACAAAATGACTTCCACTAAATGGCTTTTAACCTCCCTTAATTACATTAATCTAATCAAAATTACCCGAATCATGTCTAAAACGTGGGGGAGACACGTTTAAACATTTCTACACTTAGTCAAAAAGGTTAAACCTAATCACATTAATTACCACCTAATGCATTAATTAGATTTGACTAAAGCAATTCCTAAGTACTGTAAAAGTATAAATACCCCCCTAATCCTATAAACCCAGTTAATCAAATTAAAATCCTAAGTTAACATTTTTTAAAATTCCCCAGGCCGCGTCACTCTCTTCCCCCCGTTATCACCTCTCTCTCTCTCTCACCTCTCTCTCTCTCTCTCTCTCTCTCTCTCTCTCTCTTTCCATCTCTCTCCGCCCCTCGCCGGAGGCCCAGACCTTCGCCGCCGTGCCCGCCGCCCAAGCGCAGCCCCGCCTTCCGCCGGAGCCGCTGCGCCAACGACAGCAGCCCCGAAGCCCCCGAAGCCCGCCGTCGCCGCTTCCACGCCTCCACGCGGCCGCCGACGCCGCCTCCGACCGCGCTCCGCCGCCCGCCGCCGTCTCCAGCCCCGCCGCCGCCGCACGAGACCCGCCGCCGTCGCCCACAGCCCCCCTCCCCCCCGCGCCGGCAGACGTCGTGAAGCAGCGTGAGTTTGCCAGTGGCAAACTCGTAAATACGAGTTTTAATTCGTATTTTTATTTTTTAAATAATTATAAATAATGTTTTAGGGTTTTTAATCCATAACTAATTATACATGGCCTAGAAAAATGTGTGGATAGCTCCAGAAAATCAGAAACGACATTTCGGATCCAATGGCGCTAGTCTCACTATGATCGGACGCCTACTTTTTCCAGAATAATTTTTCAAACCTAAAAATTAAATACGTATAAATCATTCTAAAATTCGTAGCCGCTGTTTTCGCTTACAAAAATATGTGATAAAATTATATGTGATAATAGACTTTGAGACGGTCGTTTCGACTATTCATTCAAGTTATTTCGACTAGTATTGCTCCCGTAAGAAATTACGGAAAATACGCGTCACTTAAATAAATCAGGTTTTAAGCTATTTCTAAGTTTCTAAAAATTATAAGAAATTACAGAAGCTTCTGAAAATTCTCTCCTCTTGCAGTAAAATCTAAATAATTATTTTAGGTTTATTTAAAATTTTAAATATTTTCCGACACCGTTTTAACGAGTTTAAAAATCAAACTGACCTAATTGTTTAAATAGGAAAAGTCGTGTTTTTACTAATTAAGTATTTTGTGTTGCAGGTACAGTCTCTGGTGTACCAACTTCAGAGGAAGCCCTATATCCTCTTCCAGCTTACTACGACGGTGTTGATTTTGGTAAGTCACGACAGGTTCTAAATTTAGAAATCTAGTCCGCTGTGCTTGTATGAACTTGTAGCACCGCACTACTACGTGCTCGAAGCACGGAAACATACGCCACTTTCTTGTGTTGGACTTGTCTTAGAACGACCCGTGGAACAATCATGTAAAGAACTTGTACTTGACACATCACCGGGTTTCGGGGTAACTCATAGTCTGCGAGAGTACGTGAGTGACTAGAGTTTGATCTACCTGTCAAGCTGCCTGTGTTTCGGCAATCCTGTCAAGCTGCCTGCGTTTCGGCAAACCATCCTGCTGCCTGGGTACCGACATTCGTCTGGGTAGCACACATGCAAGAGATGAACTGAACGGTCACATATTGTACTCTCCGACTTGAGTCACGTAGTTCTAGTGGAGCATGCACAGTTACTTCTTTACAGTCATGCACTTTACTTTCTGCACTTGTACAGACACTACACCGTACTTTACTTTACCTCTGCTTGTCATACTTGTACAGTACTCCTTTTCTTTGTTTAGAATCTTTGTGACTTACCTTCGGTTCCACTTGTGGCATCGGCAGACGAAGATCTGATCGAGGAGATTGCTCCAGAGTACGAGGAGCCTGCGTACGACCCAGAAGCCGCAGAGTTTTAGTTATCTGTGTTGGTGTGTGTTGTGAGATGTATTTCCATTCTGTATTTCCTTTCCGTACTTTTCCTTTCATGTATTGGTGTGTGTGAGTGATGGTTGTTGTTGTACTTTAATTTGGACTGTAATAATGTCTGTAAGCTGGTTTGAGTGTTGTTGGTACATCTCTGCGTTGTGACTATGCTGATTTCACTGGTAAACTGCGGAACCTGCGAATAAACCAAATAAGTAACGGGCCCCCGAGAGCGGGTCGTTACAGAGTTATGTTACGAAATAAGAACTCACATTATGCCAAAATACCAATATACTAAAATACCAATTGTAATATCAATACACTGAGATCTAAGTCAATAAACTGAGATCAGATACCAAACATGACTATGGGAAATTTTAGCCATGAGATACCACTTGTAATGATTACTATGGAAATATATATTATGAAATGATATCACAAACTAAGTATAATGGCAAGAGATACCAAATGTAGTCATACCAAATCATCTCCAAAAGTATCTCCAGCTAAACACCACAAAGCATCTCCAAAGAAAGCATACCAAATCTGAGTGAAGTGTGCGATGTGGGCATACACAAATATATATATCATGCAAAAGTGTTATGCCAAAATAGAGATAGTAACATCATAAAACGTATGGCATACACAATTCTAACACACTAGGATACTACTTGAAACAATGTTCAAAAGAACCATAGTACTAACATGCATTCCAGAAGAGATACTCACAGAATGAGTCAATGATAAGCATGAAATGCCATGAGCATAAGGAAAACTATCTCATAAGCTCAAAACTAGCATCAAGCAAGAGCATGAAAAGATGATATCCAATATAAATAGTCTAACAAAGTATGCAAATCAGGCAAATAATGTCAATATCATGACATCACTTGTGAGGGAAACCAAGTGAACAAATAAAGACATGATCTCATCCTAGCTCAATTATCACAAAGGATTCAACATGAGCATGGAATGCATGCATACCAATTGTGCGAAAGAATAAAAGCTATTGTAAGTACAATTTAATTAGAGGTAGCATCAATAAAGTCATGTGCATCAAGATATATTCATGGAAGAATATCTATGACTGAATTTACATATCATCAAGCACAAATTATCTCTAACATCTCATAAAAATAGCATAAAATATGAGCTTGAGATGAGAGATGACATTATGAGAAATATAGCATGAAGATCACCAACTAATATGAATGAGTGTTATGTCACTTGTGAAAATATCAAACATGAAAGATTTCGCTATAGACATGAAAGGTCTCTCAAATAAAATTATAGTTAAGCATCAGTCATGACGTAATTAAAATGAAAAGAATATACATTGATCACCCCAAATCATATCAATACATCTCATAAAGATAACCATACAAACTGTAAGAAAAGTATGAGATGTGTGGCGATACAATGAACAGATATGCAAAAAGATCCTAAATCATTAATCTTATTCATGGCATGAATTATATATAACACGATGAAGTATAGCATGCCAATTGTAGTTTTCAATGAAGGTTAAGATCATTATACTTAATACAACCTAATAAGCAACTAACCAATTCATTATATGAATGTTATAGCTACCATGATACATGAGTCGAAATAAGACATATATGACATACATGAACATGGTAGTCACATAAGCAAACAATCTCCATGAGGGCGTGACAATAATGAGCTGATGACGAAGTATGCTATTCTACACAAATCCATTATATTAGAATACCAATTGTAAACATGGTAGTCAAAACCAATATATTAGAATACCAATTGTAGAAAACCACATACTTACAACCATTTAGCTCCCCCTATATGTGTGCATCTCCAATGCAGCATCCTTTCCTTTGAATTGATCCATCATTTGTAAACCAAGGAGGGTATAGAGTAGGCATCTTGCACAACAATCTGACAAATCAACAATTGGTGGTATCCAAAAACTTTTTGGATCCAATAGGTTAAGGAACAAAATCAAGTAGTCCAATAACCAAATATTTACCAATTGTAAATAACACTCATCAATAGAAATGCATGACATGCATTGATAGGTGTTATTATAAACATGAAAATCATACATATAAGGAATTAACAATACATATGATTTAATTCCTATGCATATGAATTAATCACAAAGCATTATACAAGCAAACATCATTCTAAATACACACATCTAATGCAATAGTGTGTGCTAGAAAGATTCACCGTTCAATATGCACATGTGCACAGAATAAACTTTCACGGCACAACACATAATGATGGATGGAATGAAAAGTAATACCACAAAGAGTGTGCATGAAAAGCATAGAGTATTAATTATCATAACCAAATATCTCTTTCCCTTTGGCATATCAACAAGATAGGAAGGTGCAAGTTGATAACAAAACACCAAGGGTTAGAGAAATCAACTACTCTATATGCACAACATAATATGCGTGAAATGTAATGGCATATAATGGTGTTGGGAGTAGTGGACGAACTCAACTAATCTGATACCAAATGTAATGCACTGATAGCAATCAGACATGTCATACTCTCACAAAATCATACAAACTATGCAAACTTGGGAGTAGAGGACGAACTCACATATATATGGGTACAAAAAGTAATCATACAAGCATGGTACCCAAGCAATGAAGTGCAATATGAGTGAGTTAGCAAGGTGGAAATCAAATAAAGACTGGGTTTGATTTTAATATAAAGTCGCATGAGAATATGTCATTCCTAATATACGACTCTATATGAGTGTTCATACCATGCCTAGAAACATTCTTAGGAATCCAAAAGATAGTGATTTGGGATTCTTAAGTAGAGGTTATGTAGTGGCATGAGTAGCAAGTTGGGATGCACGCTTGTGAAGTGGAACATAAATATAAGTGTGTCCCGTGTGTGAAACATGCAAATGAGTATGGATTATGAATACACAATGCACATAAGTCAAGAATTTGACACAAATGAAATCCATAGAAACGAATGACATACTAGACACAAAATATGCAATCATAGGATATGCATGAGACAGTCTCAAACACAAAGTGACATCTACATGCATCCAACACACATGGGTACCAAATGTAAGAATATACTTACAACATTAAGCTCCTCCTAATTTGGTGTAACGGCCTGTTTTCAGTAACACAACTATTCACTTGTTTAACCCATTTTTTTTAAAAATTAATTATTTTATAATTGTTGGTCAGAAGTTTTACGATTTCAAAAATTTCTTATAAAAATATTTCGAAGTATCAAACTAGTTGTGGAGTATTTTAGTAAGTTCGGGTTTCATCAAACACCTCTAAACAATTGTGATAAAAATTCATTTCCAATTATTATTGTTTTGGCTTAATGAATTTATTTTCTATATAAACATCATCAAAATGTTTTCAAACTTCTACGGTATCATTCTTTGATCATTTAGGGCTTTCCACATTAATTTCATAATTTTATGAAGTCAAATCAATAGAGAACACGCAAACCCGTTTCCTAAACGTTTTGGCCTAAAACTCGTATCTCTGTAACTCAGATTACGAAACGGACTTTGTATTCGCGATCCTCGCAACTGTTGGATATGGAAGACGTTAGTACACCCTTGTAGGGGATGTACGAGGGAATACGGACCTCGAACGTCGCGTACACGAAGTCGTGCGCAAAGGGAATATGTTCCCTTGCGGAGAGGATCACTAGATTGATGGGAAAGTCGCATTATATGTGCATAAATGCATGCGACATATGGCTAATAAAGGGGTAATATCTTAAGCTTATGTTGTACCATGCATATGGTACAACTTAAGCTTATAATATGCCATGTACGATGGTACACCTTAGTTAAATTGTTCCAAATGAACAATTTACCCTAAAATAACTACCTTGGGGGCTATAAATAAGACCCAAGGGTTAGCCATTTTCCTTACACTTTGCATGGCATTCTTGCATGCATTTTCATTCTAGCGAAGCTCTGCCGAAATACTTCCTCTCTCTTTATCCAAGTTCTTAATCTAAAGTAGAGATTTAGATTGTGGATTTAGTAGACTTACTCCGTTCGTGAGAAGACTCGATCCGTCGTGGCGAATCCGAAGGCGAAGTTCGTAGACTACCGTGCCGCATACGTAAGCGTAAGTCTAAACTTCATTTCATCGATCCTAACTCTGTTTTGGCAGGATCCTTCATTGGTATCAGAGCCATATGGGTTCGCCCCGGTCAAACCGTCGCCCCGTCGAAACTATGAACGAGTCGTTGTCTTTTTCACGAATGGGTCTCCTACCATTACGGATATGGTAGGAACGCTTCGTGACGGAGAGAACGCAGCGGTTGTTCTTTTCACGTTAGGGTCTCCTATCATTACGGATATGGTAGGAACTCTCCGTGACGGGAAGAACCGACCGTTCACGTAGTATGTTATTTTTCATTTTTGGCACACGGCCATTAGAAAATAACCACTTTCTCGACGAACGGGTGCTTCATCGACGAACGGGTGCTTCATCGAGGAAGAGGGTGGTGGTTATTCCCATCGGGGAAGATGAATTTTAGTGCATGTGCACCATGGCTAAATGGGCTATGAATGCCATGCACCCCCCTCCCCATGCGGAGGGGGTTGGCTACGGCCAATGACCACCGCGGCAACCCCCACCGGCGGGGGTGTGCAGCCACCCCACACAAGGAGAGGCCGGCCATGGCCAAAGGGCCATGGCCGGGACAAGGCAAAAATGGCCTTGGCCATAACCGGCCATGGCCACGCAATGGCCGGCCATGGCCAGGCTGGCAGTGGCCGGCCAAGGCCAGGCCGGCAATGGCCGGCCTGCCCGGCCCTGGCAGAGGCCAGGGCCGGCGCCCTGGCCACTGCCAGGGCCTGGCCGGCCCTGGCAGTGGCCAGGGCCTGGCCGGCCTTGGCCGGCCTCGGCCAGGGCAGAGGCCCTGGCCGGCCCTTGGCCAAGCCTCGGCCATGGCAGAGGCCCTGGCCGAGAGAAGTTGATGACCAAATAATTGGTCGACCAATTTGGTTGTTTTGGTCGACCAATCCGGCAGAAGGTCTTGGTCGATCACAAACTTGCCGACTGACCCATACGGGGTGACAAAAGGCCTTGGTCAAGCTCGAATGTGCCGATTAGCCCATACGGGGCTAACCACAGTGCCAACTAGCCCATACGGGGTGTCTAAAGGCTCTACTCCTTGAAGATTAGCCTAAGTGCTCTACTTCATACGAGATTAGCCGTAGTGCTCTACTCCTTGAAGATTAGCCGTAATGCTCTACTTCATGCGAGATTAGCCATGTCATTGTGCTCTACTCTACGGAGATTAGCCAATGTACTTATGACGTTGTGCTCTACTCTACGGAGATTAGCCAATGTATTTCAAATTTTTTTGAAAAAGATGTTTTCAAATAGGTTATGTCCCGTCCTTAAATCGGGATATCGCAATTTATAATTCCAAGTCCTACCACGATCCGGCCATGGTTATCTAACCCATGGGTGTGTAGAACAGGTCTCGTGGCTTGGCAATTGTTGCGCTAAAATTCTTTGCGCAAACTCTCACCTATTCCATTTTGAAAGATATGTTTTTCAAAAGTAATTTTCCGCTGCGAAGTACTATAAGAGTACGATTGTTTGATAAGTGATGGGTGAATATTGAAGGTTGTTCTAGATGGTGATTGGAATCATAGAGACCTTTTCGATTCTAGAACAACATCTTCAATATTTTTCGAAAGTAACTTATCAAATACAATATAATTCCAAGTGGGATTTGAATTTTTAGAACTATCCAAATGAGATATTCTATTATCATTTCAAGTGGGAGTTATATTTTAAGAATTTTTATGCAATGTTTTGATCAAATCTTCGGTTTTGTGTCTTTTGCAGCATTTTAAAAGTAAAATGTCTTCCGCTTCAAAGAATATCGTCGCTGAGTTAAACAAAGGTGAAAAACTCAACGGCGATAATTACAAACTTTGGTCCATCAAGATACAATACGTTCTAGAGGAGCAAGAAGTGCTCGAAACTCTAAAGAACGTTATGATTGAACCAGAGTTGGGCACTACGGCCCAACACCGACGAGACAAGGAATCTTTTGATGCTTGGTCTCGGAAGAACAAGATAGCGCGCATTACGTTATTAAGCAGTATGGCTGATGACATAATGCGCATCTTCCGAGAACATGACCTAGCCATGGACATATGGTCCAAGCTAGAGGAGAAGTTCGGTGGCGCATCGGTGTCCAAACTTTGCTCCTTAACTATAAGGTTCGATTCATATAAGAAACGTCCAGATCATTCCATGGGGAAACATCTGCGACATATGGCGAACCTTATCTCAGAGTTAAAGGATGCAGGTCATGTGCTCACAGATGAGCAACAAATCCAAGCAGTCATACGTTCCCTACCAAATGGGTGGGATCAGATGAAGATGCATCTCACTCATAATGAGAGCATCAAGACCTTCAACGATGTTTCCAAGCACCTCGAATTAGAGGAAGAGCGGCTTGCGGCTGCCAAGCCAAGTGCAGAAGTGCACATGGTTGCTAGTTCCTCACACGGGGGAAAGAAACGTAAAGATCGTTCGAAGTCTTCTAATGAACGTAATAAGAAACTTGAGTCTACCAAGGAACCCAAACATAAGGGTGGGCACAACAAATGGCACAAGAAGAAAGACTTGAAAAGGATCAAGTGCTTCAAGTGCAACAAGCTCGGTCACTATGCTCGTTCGTGTACGAGTGGAAGTGACGAGGTGCCACCAACCACATAACAAGGGACAGACGGTCCTTCG
The DNA here is from genome assembly GCA_030789695.1 of Scilla litardierei. Lineage (NCBI taxonomy): Eukaryota > Viridiplantae > Streptophyta > Magnoliopsida > Asparagales > Asparagaceae > Scilla > Scilla litardierei. The sequence goes on along the minus strand of CM061142.1, from coordinate 81,351,166 downwards.
TGGAGTATCACCGGATACCCCAAGGAATGAAGTGGATCAATGTAGGAAACAACACACGTGTTGAAGTGAAAGGCGTTGGGACTCGCAAGCTAGTCTTGGACAACGGCCACACTCTCCTACTTCATGATGTTCTCTTCATTCCATATATTCAAAGGAATATTAAAACTGTGGTCAATTTAATGGGTCTTGGTTATAGTTGGTTCCTTCATGATTGTAATATGGACCTATTTTTGTAATAATTCCTTTATTGGTACTGGGTTTGTATTTCAAAGGATTTATTGTAATAAGTACAATGTATAATTCCTCATGTAATGAAAATTTCCTTGTGACAAATTCTTTGACTAATGAGTCTAATATAATTTGTTGGCACGCAAGGCTTGGTCATATTGGACCAACGCGTATGGATAGACTTGCCAAACGTGGCCTTCTATCCAATGTTTCAAAGGTTGAAATGTCGACCTGCGAACATTGCCTTGTGAGGAAATCTTGTCGCAAGCCGTTTGGAACCGGCACAAGGGCCGAGGTTCCATTACAGCTTATCCATTCGGACATATGTGGTCCGATGAATGTCAAGACAAGACGCGGGAAGTCCTATTTCATCACTTTTATTGATGATTTCACCCGATTCGGTTATAACTATTTGATATCCCACAAAAGTGAAAGCACTAAACCTGCTTTAAAAACTATATGAGTTTAGTGGAGAATCAATTAGATCGCAAGATTAAGGTCGTGCGAACCGATAGGGGCGGTGAATATCAATCAACAAGTTTAAAGGAACTTTTGTGATGAAAAAGGCATAGTACATCAGGTAACTATGCCTTATACTCCTCAACAAATTGGTGTTGCAGAAAGGAGGTAAAGGACTTTAATGAAAAATGGTCCGTTCAATGATGGCGCAAGCTAACTTGCCAATTACCTTTTAGGGTGATGCATTATTGACGGTCGCTTTCATTTTTGAACCGCGTACCCTCGAAATCAGTTAGCTCCACTCCTTATGAGTTGTGGAACCAAAGGTCTCCTGACTTAAACATTTTTGAAACCTTGGGGTTGTGCATCCTACGTACATATTTCCTCCCATAAGTATGGCAAACTTGGGCCAAGTGGGCGGAAATGTATCTTTATACGATACGTAGAAAACTCCAAAGGTTATGTTTTTTGTTAGTCAGGAAGACAATGGTGGGCTAATTGAGTTTGAGTCGAGGGATGTCACTTTCTTGGAAAATGAGTTTCCAAGACAGGGCGAGATAAGTCAGGACTTATCTCTATTTGAGATTTATGATCAAGAAGGATTACCTCATTCGAGTGGGAGAATTCTTGGTGAAAACGAAAATACGTTTCAACCTTCACCAATGGATTATACGAATGACGATTATCCTATTCCATACGGGAATAATGATCCAAGTGGGAGCAATTCTAACGACATTCCAAGTGGGAGTGATATTAGAATTGATCTAAACTCAAGTCAACAAGGACTTGAAGAATCTCAAATACGACGTCGTATCTTGCCCTGCTAAAGACAAATGGATGGAAGCGATGCAAGAGGAGTTGGAATCCATGAAAGTTAACCAAGTCTGGGACTTAGTTGACTTACCCAGAGGATGTAGAGCTATTGGGAACAAATGGGTTCTCAAGATCAAGCATAAGGCTGATGGCTCTATTGACAGATATAAAGCTCGCCTTGTCGCGAAAGGTTTTACGCAACAGGAAGGGATAGACTACGAAGAGACCTTCTCACCTGTTGTGCGTTTTACCTCGATTCGCCTGATTCTGGCAATGGTAACTTGCTTAAATCTCGAATTACATCAGATGGATGTAAAGACTGCCTTTCTCAATGGAGAATTGGACGAGGAGATCTATATGGAACAACCAACATGGGTTGTAAAAGAAGGAAACGAACATAAGGTTTGTAAACTTCGTAAACCCATATATAGTCTTAAATAATCCTCGAGGCAATGGTATATACGATTTCAAGAAGTTGTCTTATCAAATGGATTTTCCATACTTGATGAAGATAACTACTTATATATCAAGAGGATTAAAAGCAAGCATGTTATTATGTCTCTATATGTAGATGACATTTTAATAACCAGAAATGACAAGGGCTTTGTGATGGATATCAAGGCTTGACTTTCATCAGTTTTGAGATGAAAGACATGGGGAAGCCACATATATCCTTGGAATTAAGATTTCAAGGAATCGTTCGAAGAAACTTCTTTCTCTTTCACAAGAGACTTATTTAAAGAAGGTTCTAGAACGGTTTAATATGTAGGACTGCAAGTCCAATTGATACTCCTATAAGCAGATGCGATAATTTATATCTGAAATCATGTCCAAAGAACCAAAAGGGAAAGGAAATTATGGAAAAAGTTCCATATTCCAGTGCAGTTAATAGTCTTATGTACGCTATGATGCATACTGAAGGATCCTGTCCAAAACAAAGTTAGGATCGATAATTAAAGTGGAGACTTACGCTTGCGTATGCGGAACGATAGTCTCGGAACTTTGCCTTCGGATTCGCCACGACGGATCGAGTCTTCTCACGAACGGAGTAAGGCTACTAATCCACAATCTAAATCTCTATTTTAGATTAAGAACTTGGAAGGAGGGAGAGGAAATATTTCTGCAGAGCTTCGCTATGAAGAAGATGCATGCATGAATTTCATGCAAATGTGTAAGGAAAATGGCTACCCTTGGGTCTTATTTATAGCCCCCAAGGTAGTTATTTTAGGGTAAGTTGTTCCTTTGGAACAACTTAATTAAGGTGTACCATGATGCATGGCACATTATAAGCTTAAGTTGTACCATATGCATGGTACAACATAAGCTTAAGATATTCCCCCTTTATTAGCCATATGTCGCATGCACTTATGCATATATAATGCGACTTTCCCGCTCATACAGAGATCCTCTCCGCAAGGGAACAGATTCCCTTTGCACATGACTTCGTGTGCGCGACGTTCGAGGTCCGTATTCCCTCGTACATCCCCCACAAGGGTGTACAAACGTCTTCCATATCCAACATCTCCCACTCACACTTGAGGGGATTGTAAGAGAACGTCTTTCCCTTAGTTCTTTCATCTATCATACCGAGAAATAGACCGTGCGACCGTCATGCGCGTAGAGTCTGTTGTTGTGCACTTGTTAGAGATACACAACGACCTCGAAGGTGCAAAGTTGAGTAGTTCAACGCATGCTTTACCCTAGATTATTTCTTCACATTTCTTATACTTTATATTCAACAATTGAATCCCATCTGGATTACAATTGGCTGGCCAGCTTTGAATCATTAAAGTCCAAATGTGAATATGAAATCAATCTTCCTCTTCTTGTGAACCTTCTGATCTTGACTTGATTTGCTTTTCTAACGTGCCCCGCCGAGCCGAATTACCATAGCCCATTAGTAACACGCTAAGATAGCAATCATCTCGTCAAATCTAAAGGAACCAATTGGAGTCCTTGAGGGTAAGTGTTAAGACCCGTATGGCCTTTGAGTCTCACATAATAGCAAACACTATTGCTACTAACTCAGTGGTCGAAATGCATACGTGGTATGAACACGTATTACAACATCACTCCTTTCCCAGGGAGAGTATGTCTTAATGATGTTGTATGGATGAAAAGATCAGACACCACAGTGCCTATCTTTTTGAGTCCCCATACTACTCGTGAAATACTCACGGACTCTCATCCTGCATAAGACAGATAGGATTTAAAAAATCCAATGAGATCTTTATATCCTTGTGATACAGATCTCAGATCTTTTGTAAGCATCCGTATGATGCAGATCTTTTATTCGACTATATTGTTTAAGTCATGACTCTAAATCATTTGTCTAATGATTTTGACTTTAAACTAGTCTCATCTCTATCTTATCCATCTGATAAGATAAGGCGGTTGCTCATGTGAGAGAGCCAACCTTAATCTGTCCGACATACACACAATAAAATAGCTGAGACTTAAACACAAATGTTTAAAACCATTTGTAAGAAACTTGTATGCAATATATAAAAGAACTTCTTTCTTTTATTAAACTTTGATCTTCTATAGACATGGGAAATATTACATGATACAGCTCAGCACCTACGCATTCCCATAGATGATAAGTGTTTAAAAAACACATCTCTGGGGATCGCCTTAGTAAGGGGATCCGCTATCATCTCATGCGTGGATATGTATCCTATGTCTACTTCCTTCCGTTTGTCATAATCCTTCGCAAACTTGAATCGAATGTCAATGTGTTTGGTCTTACAATGAAATTTAGGATCTTTGACATAGGCAATCGAAGCTTGACTATCACTGTATATAGGAACAGTGCTCGAGTCAGAGGCATTCGTCAGCCTGTCTAAGAATTTCCTAAGCCAAACAGCTTCTTGGACCGCCATGCTGAATGCTACGAATTCGGCTTCCATGGTTGATAAGGCGATGCAGGTTTGCTTCTTGTTGCTCCAGGATATTGCACCATTCCCGAGCAAGTAAACAAAGCCTGAGGTAGATCTTCGCTCGTCGAGATCACCCGCCCAATCAGCATCGGTATAGCCTTCGAGTCTCAAGGTATTTCCTTGATAGCATAACGCATAGTCCGCAGTCCCTTTGAGGTATCTTAATATCCTCTTCACCGCTTTCCAGTGTGCTTGTCCTGGGTTGGATTGGTAATGGCTTACCATACCAACAGCATAGTAAATGTCCGGTCTGGTACACATCATGGCGTACATCAGACTCCCGACAGCACTGGAGTATGGAACTTTTTCCATAGCTTTCTTTTCTTTTGGATCTTTGGGACACATCTCCAAACATAGACCCTCGCCTTTGCTTATTGGAGTATCAATTGGCTTGCAATCCTGCATATTAAACCGTTCTAAAACTTTCTTTATATATGTCTCTTGAGAGAGAGAAAGAAGTTTCTTGGAACGATTCCTTGAGATCTTAACCCCAAGGATATATGCAGCTTCACCCATGTCTTTCATCTCAAAGACGGATGAAAGCCAAGTTTTGATATCCAAGATAAGACGCTTATCATTTCCGGCTATAAGTATGTCATCTACATAAAGAGACATAATTACATACTTGTTTTTAATCCTCTTAATATATACGCAATTGTCTTCGTCGAGCATGGAGAATCCATACGACAAAACAACTTCTTGAAAGCGCATATACCACTGCCTTGAGGATTGTTTAAGACCATATATGGATTTACGAAGTTTACAAACCTTATGTTTGTTTTCTTCTTGTACGAACCCGTTTGGTTGTTCCATGTAGATCTCCGCATCTAGTTCTCCGTTAAGAAAGGCAGTCTTTACATCCATCTGATGTAATTCGAGGTCCAAACAAGCCACCATTGCCAGAATTAAGCGAATCGAGGTAAAACGCACGACAGGAGAGAAAGTCTCTTCGTAGTCTATTCCTTCCTGTTGCGTGAAACCTTTCGCAACAAGGCGAGCTTTATATTTCTCGATGGAGCCATCAGCCTTATGCTTGATTTTGAGAACCCACTTGTTCCCAATGGCTCTACGTCCCTTAGGTAAATCAACCAAGTCCCAGACTTGGTTTGTTTTCATGGATTGAAGTTCTTCTTCCATTGCCGCTATCCATTTATCTTTAGCAGGGCATGTGACGGCCTGTTTGAAGTTTGCAGGTTCGTCATCATCTTGTAGTAATGTCATGAATGTTTGAGGAAATTCATCCTCAAATCTCAGAGGTGTTAGCCTCGTTCGATTACTACGTCTTGTTTGAGTTTGATCACTCCCACTTGGAATGACATCACTCCCACTTGGAATAACATCACTCCCACTCGGATTAGGATTGGTATCGTTCGTATCATCCATTGGTGAAGTTTGAAACGTATTTTCTTCTTCACCAAGGATTCTCCCACTCGAACGTTCCGATCCTTCTTGATCCCAAGTCTCAAACAAGGGTAAGTCTTGAATTATCTCACCCTGTCTTGGAAACTCTTTTTCCAAGAAGACAACATCCCTCGATTCGAATTCTATTAGACCCACATTGTCCTCTTGACCGACGAAAACATATCCTTTGGAGTTTTCAGCGTATCGGATGAAGATACACTTCCTCCCACGTGGCCCAAGTTTGCCATATTTGTGAGAGGATAAATGTGCGTAAGAGGCACAACCCCAAGGTTTTAGAATGTTTAAGTCTGGAGTTCTATTGTTCCACAACTCATAAGGAGTAGAACTTACCGACTTCGAGGGTACACGGTTTAAGATGAATGCTGCCGTCAATAATGCGTCACCCCAAAAGGTGATAGGCAAATTTGCCTGAGACATCATTGATCGGACCATTTCCATCAATGTCCTATTCCTTCTTTCCGCAACACCGTTTTGTTGCGGAGTGTAAGGCATAGTTACCTGATGTACTATGCCTTTTTCATCACAAAGTTCCTTAAAACTTATTGATTGATATTCACCGCCCCTATCGGTTCGCAAAACCTTAATCTTGCGATCTAATTGATTCTCCACCAAACTCATATAGTTTTTAAAGCAAGCCAAAGCTTCACTTTTGTGGGATATCAAATAGATATGTCCGAAACGGGTGAAGTCATCAATGAATGTGATGAAATAGGACTTCCCGTGTCTTGTCTTAACATTCATTGGACCGCAAATGTCCGAATGGATAAGCTGTAATGGAACTTCGGCCCTTGTGCCAGTTCCAAACGGCTTGCGATAAGTTTTCCCTACAAGACAATGTTCGCAAGTTGACATTTCAACTTTTGAAACATTAGATAGCAAGCCACTTTTGGCAAGTCTATCCATTCTAGTTGGTCCAATATGACCAAGTCTTGCATGCCAACAAATGATTTCAGACTCAGAGTTAGAAGCATTTGTCAAATGAAAAACTTTCATTAATGGAAGAAGCAACATCATACATTGTATTTAAAACAATTAATCCATTACAAACATTACCAGAACCAATCAAAGAATTATTACAAACAAGGTCAACACATTGTTTATAGAACCTCCACTCATAATCTAAAGACATTAACATGACCACGGAAACGATATTCCTTCTAATATCTGGAGCAAAGAGGACGTCGTGCAATAATAAAGTCCGGCCGTTGTCGAGAACTAGCTTGCATGTTCCGACGCCTTTGACTTCAACACGTGTGTTGTTGCCGACGTATATCCACTTTGTTCCTTGAGTTATCTTTCGATACTCTACGAAGAACCTTCTGTCCTTCGCAACGTGGTCTGTGGCCCCTGAATCAATCAACCAAAAATAGTTAGATTCAACAAGAAACACGGAACTAGAAACACATATGTAACTAGCCCTACAAGTTACCTTGTCACTTCCATCCGTACACTTACGGGCGAAGTGACCGTACTTGTTGCACTTAAAGCACTTGATCTTCTTCAAGTTTTTCTTCTTTGAGTGCACATTCTTTTGCCACTTTTTGTTCTTTGTCTTCTTTGAGGTCTCCGGTTCTTGCTTACGTTCGTTCACAAACCTTAAGCGTTTCCGCTTATTTCCTCCATGTGAGGAACTAGCGGCCACGTGTACTTCTGCACTTGGTTATGCGGCTTGAATCCGCTCTTCCTCGAGTTCGAGGTGTTTCGAAACATCGCTTAAAGTTTTAATGCATTCATTATGAGTGAGATGCATTTTCATGTTATCCCAGCTATCTGGGAGTGAACGAATGACCGCTTAGATCTGCTGTTCGTCAGACAGCGTAACACCCGCATCCTTTAATTCAGATATAAGATTCGCCATGTGGCGGAGATGCTTTTTCATAGAATGATCTCGCCGCATCTTGTACGAATCAAATTGAATATTCAAGGAGCGGAGTTTGGTAACCGAAGTTCCACCAAAATTTATCTCTAGCTCAGACCATATGTCTTTAGCTAGGTCGAATTCCCGAAATAGGCGCATTATGTCATTGTCCATCGCGAACAGTAACGTAATACGTGCTATTTTGTTCTTTCGAGTCCAAGTGTCATAAGCTTCCCGGTCCCTTTTGTGTTGGGCCGTATTGCCCAACTCAGGTTCTACCATTATGTTTTGGAGTGTTTCGAGCACATCTTGCTCCTCCAAAACATATTGGATCTTTATTGACCAAAGTTTATAATTGTCGCCGTTGAGCTTTTCACCTTTGTTAAGCTCTGCGACAATATTCTTAGAAGCGGTAGACATTTTCGATTCAAAAAACTGCAAAGAGAATGAAAAAACACGATCAAAATCCTATGCATAAAGTTTCGATTCTTTAAACACTTGATAAGTTCCTTGGATGCGTTGAAATGTTACTCTAGAATTGAGAAGTTCACTACGTTCCCAACTACCATCTAGTAGTAACTTTCAAAGTATCCCTCTTACTTATCTCAAGTAAAAAGAAATCAGAAATAATACCCGTATGGTATTAGCAGCGGAAAATCACTTTGAAAAACTTATCTTTCAAAATAGAATAGGTGAGAATTAGCGCAAAGAATTTTAACGCAACAATTTCCAAGCCACGAGACCTGTTCTACACACCCATGGGTTAGATAACCATGGCCGGATCGTGGTAGGACTTGGAATTCTAAATTGCGCTATCCCGATTTAAGGACGGGACATAACCTATTTGAAAAACATCTTTTTCCAAAAATTTTGAAAGCACGTTGGCTAATCTCCGTAGAGTAGAGCACAACGTCACAAGTACATTGGCTAATCTCCGTAGAGTAGAGCACAATGACATGGCTAATCTCGCATGAAGTAGAGCACTATGGCTAATCTTCAAGGAGTAGAGCCCAAAATGAAAAACTTCATTAAAACGTTAGTCCCGTATGAACTATTCGGCACTGTGGTTAGCCCCGTATGGACTAATCTACACATTCGAGTTTGACCAAGGCCATTTGTTACCCCGTATGGGTCATCTGGCAAGTTTACAATCGACCCAGACCATTTGTCGGATTGGTCGACCAAAAACACAAAATTGGTCGACCAATTTTCGAATTCAACTTCTTCCCGGTCAGGGCCTCTGCCCTGACCCGGGCTTGGCCAAAGGCCGGCCAGGGCCTCTGCCCTGGCCGGCCAGGGGGCCTGGCCCCCCTCGGCCAGGGCCGGCCAGGCCCTGGCCACTGCCAGGGCCTGCCGGCCAGGCCACTGGCCGGGGCCAGGGCTCCTGCCCTGGCCTCGGCCAGGCCCTGGCCTGAGGCCAGGGCGCAGGCCCTGGCCTGAGGCCAGGGCGCCGGCCCTGGCCTCTGCCAGGGCCGGCAGGCCGCTGGCCGGGGCCAGGGCTCCTGCCCTGGCCTCGGCCAGGCCCTGGCCTGAGGCCAGGGCACCGGCCCTGGCCTCTGCCAGGGCCGGCAGGCCGGCCAAGGGCCGGCCCTGGCCACTGCCAGGGCCGGCCTGGCCGGCAAGGCTCTGCCAAGGCCGGCCACTGCCAAGGCCGGCCCTTGGCCGGCCACTGCCGGCCTGGCCATGGCCGGCCATGGCTTGGCCATGGCTGGTCATGGCCAAGGCCATTCGGCGTTGGCCGGCCATGGCCCCTTTGGCCATGGCCGGCCATCCCCTTTAAACGGGGTTGCCGCACTCAATCCTCCCCCTTGATGGGGTGGTCGCCGGTGGTTATTGGCCGTAGCCAACCCCCTCCGTATGAGGAGAGGGGATGCATGGCCTTCATAGCCCATTTGGCCATGGTGCACATGCACCAAATTTTCCTCTTACCCGATGGAAATAACTTCC